>JAPEHP010000001.1:52928542-53598542 GCA_026437355.1 Eucyclogobius newberryi | reverse complement strand
AAGCCACTGTGATACTGAACGGCATCTCTATCACATACAGGGTAGTGTGGGTCCTTGCGGGTCCATGGGCAGGAACGCGTGGGAGGAAAGGGCCTTTGCCCGCATGAGGATTTGGCCATACTGGACTCAATTGGTCACTGAGTAGGATAGGCAAACATCCGACCGGTCTGTGTGGTCACTGTCGGGTGCCAGAGACTGTCGAGCACGTGCTGATTCGCTGTGTGGCTTATGAAAGAGAAAGGACCGGGTTGGCCTTGTGGTTTCGGAATAATGGGCGAGAGTTCAATCTGCGGAACGTTCTGGCGATCCAGTCACAGGGTTTGTGTGAGGCTGTGGTTGCTTACTTATATAGCACAGGGTAAACGTTTATAGATGTTGTTGTTGTTGTTGTTGTTTTATGGCGGTTGACATCCGAGTGTTGCATTACCGCCAGACTTTATTCCTTAGACTTTGTCGTAGTCCTAAAAGTTCTTCTTCCAGTGCCTTGACTTCCAGTGCTTTGTCCTCAGACTCTGTCGTAGTCCGTAAAAGTACTCCTTCCATTGCTTTGGTGTTAAAAAGTCTACGCCGTGCGTCTACGAGCTGCCACTCGTAGACGCACGGCATCATCTGTCACTGTCAGGCCAACGTTTATAGAGTTGGGGTGTGTTGGAAACTGAGCCGAGGATGAGAAGCAAGAGGATGTTCTAACGTGCTTTGAACTCATGGGCCTAGAAACGCCAAAGCGATGGAAGAAGAACTTTTAAGGACTACGACAAAGTCTGAGGAATAAAGTCTGGCGGTAATGCAACACTCGGATGCCAACCGCCACAAAACAACAACAACAAGAATAAAGTCTGGCGACAATGTAACACTTGGATACCAGCTGCCATAAAACAACAACGACATGTAGTTTAGTTGTGTAAAGAAGTGTAATGTGCCTAATTTGTGGAAAAGGTACTGCATTTGTGTGAAAGTACTGCATGTGTGTAACGCATGTGTGTCAGAGTACTACATGTGTTGTTGAAAATTTTCAGTATTTGTTGAAACATATTCAGCCTTCCCGCCTGACCATGTTTTCTGCTGCGTTTTGCGTCATACCAACGACGCTCAGTAATTCACAGTTGATGATTGTGTAGTTTGCGACTCAAATAGTTGTTTGTCCAGACAAACTGCAAGATCGTGCTGAACGCAGACCTGAGCAGGGAGAAAGAGAGAGAGAGCCTCTGTGACCCGGCTGCACCCCCTCCTCCCTGTAGAGACGCTAACGCTTAGCATTAGCGTTAGCAATTTACTTTTGCAAATACTGAAAAAAAGTACGGTATGTAAATTTATCAAAAGCAACAGCCCCTAAGACGAAAGCGATCGTGAGGAGGTAAAACTTGTTGAAATGGGTTAAAGTGTTAAGGAGTTGAAACGCGTAAAACATCCTACAATCCTAAAAAGCAATAACACATAGTGTCTACTTTATGACATCATAAGCAGACGCTCAATAATCAGATCAGCGAGGTCGCCTCCTGATGGAGAATATCTTTTTATCAAAGTAAAAACACTTCCATTAATATTTCCTTTGACCAGTTCAGTGGGTTATCTTGATCTTTCTGTTCAAAACTCTATAAATATAGAAATAGTAAAGTCTTTTATAACCAAATGTAGATCATCTTTGATGCTCTAAGTTGATGAAATGGGTTTCTTGTAGGTGTATAATATTTAGTTTTTCTTTTCTCACCTTTGTCCGTATCTTTGATCGTTAATTGGACCAATATGCCGCTAACATGAAAAGATACTATTCGTAATTTTTCAGATGTGATTGTAGTAACATCATCCTTGTAAATTTTCTTTTGTTACACAGCTCTTTGGTCGAACACAACACACAAACACAGGAACCACAACAACAGAACACAATAGAACAAACAATGTGCAAGAAAGAGAGCCCACAGACTGATACAAAAAAGATCAGAGGGTGGGAGATAGACGGTTTCTAGGTAAAAAAAAAAAAAAGGCCCTGGTGATATAGCATTTTCTCCTGGGCATTTACAAACCTAAGTTGGACCACATAGGCCCACATTTGGCAAATACTCAAATGTCTCCAGTAATCCTCCTCCTATGGTCCTTTGACGCTCCTTTGACGCTCGTTTGACGTATGCGGACCCACAGGGACAAATTCTGGGCCCTATTCTCTTTTCCTTGTACTTGCTGCTGAAACATTCACTGCTGTGCAGATGATTGCCAGATTTATTCCCCACTTACTGTGTATAACTGTGTATAACCGCGTGTAACCGTGTGTTGCAGGAGGATGACCAGATGATCCAGTGTGTGGTGTGTGAGGATTGGCTGCACGGACGGGTTTGTTTCTTTGCCATTGGCAGTTTAAAACCACATGTGCACAGCAAAACAATAAAAGCATCCACATAGACAAAGAAACAAGAAACTTTTAGTCACTGTAAAAGAATATTAAGTTACTATTTAAAACAGAGTTAAAGTATTAGATCAAAGTACAATATTCAAGCTTGTGGAACGATGCTTTTAGAATGTCTTACATTTAATGGAAGAATAACTCTTTCTTAAGGGAAGAAGCTCAAGCTTGGCTCTGCCTGGTTTAGTTGAGTGTTAGTCCCGGTCCTGACCCGGTCCTGACACGGTCCTGACACGGTCCTGACCCGGTTCTGTTTGCAGCACCTGGGAGCTCCGGTTCCAGAGTCTGTGGAGCTTCAGGAGATGATCTGTGAGTCCTGCATGAACCAGAACCGGTTCCTCTGGACCTACGCTGCCCACATCGCAGGCAAGTCCTTGTCTAGTCCTGGTTTAGTCCTTGTTTAGTCCTGGGTCAGTCCTTTTTCGACCTGTTTTCTTCTTAGAATGCAGACTGGTCTGGAATCAGAATATGAGGCCATCAAAATCGTGTGTAGAAAAATGAATAAATCTTAAATCATTTAGAAGATAATCTATAACCTCCCATTTAGTTCAGTGCTTCACTTGTCTTCTATTATTTATTTATTTTCCTTAATTTTCACTTGTAAGCCGCTATGTTTGCTTAGCCCTTCAGGTTCAGATTGGTTAGGGTAAGGGTTATAGGGTTAGGGTTAAAGGGTTAGGGCTTATAGGGTTAGGGTTAAAGGGTTATAGGGGTAAGGGTTAGAGCTAAGGGTTATAGGGTTAGAGGTAAGGGTTAGGGGTAAGGGTTATAGGGTAAGGGTTATAGGGTAAGGGTTATAGGGTAAGGGTTATAGGGTAAGGGGTAAGGGTTAGGGGTAAGGGTTATAGGGTAAGGATTATAGGGTTAGGGGTAAGGGTTAAAGGGGTTAGGAGTAAGGGTTAAAGGGGTTAGGGTTATAGGGGTAAGGGTTAAAGGGTTAGGGGTAAGGGTTAGGGTTAGCCTGAACACTCGGCAGTGACCCATATTCACACTGTACTTCAGTCCCGGGACGTTGCTGGCTTTGCTCTGTTCACACATCATTAAATAAAAATGGAACTTAACTACAAAGTGTTAAGTTCCTCACACATGTCCCTGCTCTGTCTTTCCTCCCACATGTACACATGTCCCTGCTCTGTCTTTCCTCACACATGTCCCTGCTCTGTCTTTCCTCACACATGTCCCTGCTCTGTCTTTCCTCAGACATGTCCTGCTCTGTCTCTCCTCATACATGTCCCTGCTCTGTCTTTCCTCACACATGTCCTGCTCTGTCTTTCCTCACACATGTCCTGCTCTGTCTTTCCTCACACAGGTCCTGCTCTGTCGTAAGAGTGCATGTGTGAATGGAGCTTTAAATACAAACGGTCAAGGCGTTTTTCTGATTCGATGACCAGCACATCCATTTGAATTGAGACATGATATTATTTCAAACGTTCTTAAGCTTTGTTAAAGTGAGGCACAGGGTTAGGGTTAGCCTAACCCTAAACCCTAACCCTGTGTTAGTGCTTGTTTAGACCTGACTGTGTTAGTGCTGGTTTAGACCTGACTGTGTTAGTGCTGGTTTAGACCTGACTGTGTTAGTGCTGGTTTAGACCTGACTGTTTTAGTGCTGGTTTAGACCTGACTGTGTTAGTGCTGGTTTAGACCTGACTGTGTTAGTGCTGGTTTAGACCTGACTGTGTTAGTGCTGGTTTAGACCTGACTGTGTTAGTGCTGGTTTAGACCTGACTGTGTTAGTGCTGGTTTAGACCTGACTGTGTTAGTGCTGGTTTAGACCTGAGTGGGGAAAATCTTTGGGTTAGGGTAAACTTGGAACTGTCGTACGATCAAAGACTGTGATTTATATCAAAGGTAATATTTTAGGATCTTGATTGCAGTGCTGGGTTAGGGTGGGACGGCAGCACACGTGCAGTGCTTGCTGGTGGGACGGCAGCACACGCGCAATGCTTGCTGGTGGGACGGCAGCACACGTGCAGTGCTGGCTGGCTGGTGGGACGGCAGCACACGTGCAGTGCTGGCTGGCTGGTGGGACGGCAGCACACGTGCAGTGCTATAAGTAGTGTTTATCAGAGGATAGAGCTCATGCTGCCATACTTCTCCTAGGGCAGCGGAGCTGAAACTGCAGCTTTATATTTCTGTTCCTAACTGGCCTGACCATAAGTCATTTCAAAGAGGAACGTTTTAAGTCTGGTCTTAAATGAAGAGACTGTGTCGGCCGCTTTAACATGGACAGGAGCTCTACCTCCTACTGTACTTTTAGAGACTCTTGGACCACCTGAAGGCTCAACCTCCTACTGTGCTTTTAGAGACTCTTGGGACCACCAGAAGGCTCTACCTCCTACTGTGCTTTGAGGGGCTCTTAGGTCCATCAGAAGGCTCTACCTCCTACTGTGCTTTTAGAGACTCTTGGGACCACCTGAAGGCTCTACCTCCTACTGTGCTTTTAGAGACTCTTGGGACCACCAGAAGGCTCTACCTCCTACTGTGCTTTTAGAGACTCTTGGGAAATCCAGAAGGCTCTACCTCCTATTGTGCTTTTAGAGACTCTTGGGACCACCAGAAGGCTCTACCTCCTACTGTGCTTTTAGAGACTCTTGGGACCACCAGAAGGCTCTACCTCCTACTGTGCTTTTAGAGACTCTTGGGACCACCAGAAGGCTCTACCTCCTACTGTGCTTTTAGAGACTCTTGGGACCACCAGAAGGTTCTACCTCCTACTGTGCTTTTAGAGACTCTTGGGACCACCAGAAGGCCAGCATTTTGAGAGTGAGAGCTTGTAAGACGTTAGACCTGGTTTAACCCTGTTGACTTCAGTTTCAGCTCCGGAGGTTAAACCTGATTCAGATCAGATCAACGCTGCACCAGAAGATCCCAAACAGGAGGTGAGTCTCAGCTTTAGTGTGGCTTAATTCAGGCTTAGTCCTGGCTTAATTCAGGCTTAGTCCTGGCTTAATTCAGGCTTAGTCCTGGCTTAATTCAGGCTTAGTCCTGGCTTAATTCAGGCTTAGTCCTGGCTTAATTCAGGCTTAGTCCTGGCTTAGTCCTGGCTTTATTCAGGCTTAGTCCTGGCTTAATTCAGGCTTAGTCCTGGCTTAATTTAGGCTTAGTCCTGGCTTAATTCAGGTTTAGTCCTGCCTTTATTCAGGCTTAGTCCTGGCTTTATTCAGGCTTAGTCCTGGCTTTATTCAGGCTTAGTCCTGGCTTAATTCAGGCTTAGTCCTGGCTTAATTCAGGCTTAGTCCTGGCTTAATTCAGGCTTAGTCCTGGCTTTATTCAGGCTTAGTCCTGGCTTTATTCAGGCTTAGTCCTAGTTGTAGCTCAGACTCACAGCGGGTTTGAGTTAACCAAACTTTACTTCTCAGTCTGACTCTGACACTGAGCCGAGCTGTAAACGGCCTCGCCTCCAGGGGGAGCCAGACGGGGAGGGCCTGAAGGAGGAGGAGGAGCCTAAAGGAGCGTGTCGTCTGAAGGAGCTGCAACTGATTGGTCAGAGCAGGACCCAATCAGGAGCCACGTTCTGGCCCTCAGGCTGGAGGTCTGGCCTCTGCAGCTGCTGCGACTGTCGGGTACAACACAAGTACACACAAGTACACACGAGTACACGACCAGATACACCCAAGTACACCCAAGTACACGACTACACACGAGTACACGACCAGACGCGAGTACACGCGAGTACACGCGAGTACACGCGAGTACACACGACTACACGACCAGACACGAGTACACACGAGTACACGACCAGACACGAGTACACACGAGTACACACGAGTACACACGAGTACACGACCAGACACAAGTACACACGAGTACACGACCAGACACAAGTACACACAAGTACACACAAGTACACGACCAGACACAAGTACACACACAAGTACACACGAGTACACGACCAGACACGAGTACACACGAGTACACACGAGTACACACGAGTACACACACGAGTACACACGATTACACACAAGTACACAATAACAGATGATTGTGTCCTTTTTGATGAGTGTGACACAGAGAGAATATCTTGGTCAAAGTTCACATTGTCATGAAGTGTATGAAGCTGTTCTTAGTAAAAACTGCATTCGTTTTGAACAAACATCAGATTTATCACATTTAGAATACTAATTTTACACTTTTTTACTTTAAATTGAATATTGTTTTTTTCAGAAGTTGCTGTCGGAGGTGGGTTCTCTCTTCCTATTGGACGAGGCAGACACAGTTCTGGCCTATGAGACAAAAGGAAAAAGCCTTGAACGGACCAATCAGAGCACCGACCCTCTGATGTCCGCTCTCGACCGACTGAACCGAGTCCAACAGCTGGAGCTCATCCACGGTAAAGCCCTGCTTTAGTCCTGCTTTAGTCCTGCTTTAGTCCTGCTTTAGTCCTGCTTTAGTCCTGCTTTTGTCCTGCTTTAGTCCTGCTTTAGTCCTGCTTTAGTCCTGCTTTAGTCCTGCTTTTGTCCTGCTTTAGTCCTGCTTTTGTCCTGCTTTTGTCCTGCTTTAGTCCTGCTTTAGTCCTGTTTTAGTCCTGTTTTAGACTCGCTTTCATCTTAATTCACTCATTCATTCATTTATTTAAAGGTCCCATATCATCCAGAATGGACTTTTCAGAGCTTTTAACCTTCTTCCAGTGCTATTGCCTCATATATCGTCTTTAGCAAGAGAACAGTCTCTCTCCTTCTTCTCGGATGAGCAGAGGGGCAGGGCTACTTCCATGGCACACTTCCTGTTTCAGCTCCTCCTCCAGGAAGCACTCTGTACCTGTAACACCCAGTCTGTAATTGTCTTTCCTTTCAAGGAACCGTCACTTAAACGCCAGCAGCATTTGTACAAACTGCTGCTGCAGGAGAGAACAAAGACTCCTGACTTTTATCTTCTGCATCGGCTTCTTCAAAGTCCTGCTTTTAACGTAGAGTACTTCAAACCGGGCCCTCTGGTCCTCGGGCTCGGGTCAGGGCCCTCTGGTCCTCTGGTCAGGGCCCTCTGGTCCTCGGGTCAGGGCCCTCTGGTCCTCGGGTCAGGGCCCGCTGGTCCTCTGGTCAGGGCCCGCTGGTCCTCTGGTCAGGGCCCGCTGGTCCTCGGGTCAGGGCCCTCGGGTCAGGGCCCTCGGGTCCTCTGGTCCTCGGGTCAGGGCCCTCGGGTCCTCGGGTCAGGGCCCTCTGGTCCTCGGGTCAGGGCCCTCGGGTCCTCGGGTCAGGGCCCTCTGGTCCTCGGGTCAGGGCCCGCTGGTCCTCTGGTCAGGGCCATCTGGTCCTCGGGTCAGGGCCCTCTGGTCCTCGGGTCAGGGTCCTCGGGTCAGGGCCCTCTGATCCTCAGGTCAGGGCCCTTTGGTCCTCGGGTCTTCTGGTCCTCTGGTCAGGGCCCTCTGGTCAGGGCCCTCTGGTCAGGGCCCTCTGGCCCTCTGGTCAGGGCCCTCTGATCCTCGGGTCAGTGCCCTTTGGTCCTCGGGTCTTCTGGTCCTCGGGTCAGGGCCCTCTGGTCCTCGGGTCAGGGCCCTCGTGTCAGGGCCCTCTGGTCCTCGGATCAGGGCCCGCTGGTCCTCGGGTCAGGGCCCGCTGGTCCTCGGGTCAGGGCCCTCTGGTCCTCCGGATGAAAGACTGGATTATTTTTTAAAAGTAGCGAAAGACACTTTTTTGTACATTTTATTCTTGTTTTTTTTTATGACTCTCTGTAAAACACTTAGTGATTATTTTCTGTGAAAAGTGCTCTATAAATATAGTTTTACATATTTTTTTAAAAGAACTTGTGAACCTGATTTTGTGCTGTTTTCTTAATTTCATCCCGATTTGTTTCAGAATACAACGACCTGAAGACGGAGCTGAAGGATTTCCTGCAAAGTTTCGCTTCTGAGGGAAAGGTCTGTGTCAGGCTAACGCAAACTCCGACTCAGGCTAACGCAAACTCCGACTCAGGCTAACGCAAACTCCGACTCAGGCTAACGCAAACTCCGACTCAGGCTAACGCAAACTCCGACTCAGGCTAACGCAAACTCCGACTCTGGCTAACGCAAACTCCGACTCTGGCTAACGCAAGCTCCGACTCAGGCTAACGCAAACTCAGGCTAACGCAAACTCCGACTCTGGCTAACGAAAGCTCCGACTCTGGCTAACGCAAGCTCCGACTCAGGCTAACGCAAGCTCCGACTCAGGCTAACGCAAGCTCCGACTCAGGCTAACGCAAGCTCCGACTCAGGCTAACGCAAACTCCGACTCAGGCTAACGCAAACTCCGACTCAGGCTAACGCAAACTCCGACTCAGGCTAACGCAAACTCCGACTCAGGCTAACGCAAACTCCGACTCAGGCTAACGCAAACTCCGACTCAGGCTAACGCAAACTCCGACTCAGGCTAACGCAAACTCCGACTCAGGCTAACGCAAACTCCGACTCAGGCTAACGCAAACTCCGACTCAGGCTAACGCAAACTCCGACTCAGGCTAACGCAAGCTCCGACTCTGGCTAACGCAAGCTCCGACTCTGGCTAACGCAAGCTCCGACTCTGGCTAACGCAAGCTCCGACTCTGGCTAACGCAAGCTCCGACTCTGGCTAACGCAAGCTCCGACTCTGGCTAACGCAAACTCCGACTCAGGCTAACGCAAACTCCGACTCAGGCTAACGAAAGCTCCGACTCTGGCTAACGCAAGCTCCGACTCTGGCTAACGCAAGCTCCGACTCTGGCTAACGCAAACTCCGACTCAGGCTAACGCAAACTCCGACTCAGGCTAACGCAAACTCCGACTCAGGCTAACGCAAACTCCGACTCAGGCTAACGCAAACTCCGACTCAGGCTAACGCAAACTCAGGCTAACGCAAACTCAGGCTAACGCAAACTCAGGCTAACGCAAACTCAGGCTAACGCAAACTCCGACTCAGCCTGAGTCGGAGTTTGCGTTAGCCTGAGTCGGAGTTTGCGTTAGCCTAACGCAAACTCCGACTCAGGCTAACGCAAACTCAGGCTAACGCAAACTCCGACTCAGGCTAACGCAAACTCCGACTCAGGCTAACGCAAGCTTCGACTCAGGCTAACGCAAGCTTCGACTCAGGCTAACGCAAACTCCGACTCAGGCTAACGCAAACTCCGACTCAGGCTAACGCAAACTCCGACTCAGGCTAACGCAAACTCCGACTCAGGCTAACTCCGACTCAGGCTAACTCCGACTCAGGCTAACTCAGGCTAACGCAAACTCCGACTCAGGCTAACGCAAACTCCGACTCAGGCTAACGCAAACTCCCACTCAGGCTAACGCAAACTCCGACTCAGGCTAACGCAAGCTCCGACTCTGGCTAACGCAAGCTCCGACTCTGGCTAACGCAAGCTCCGACTCTGGCTAACGCAAGCTCCGACTCAGGCGACTCAGGCTAACGCAAGCTCCGACTCTGGCTAACGCAAACTCCGACTCAGGCTAACGCAAACTCCGACTCAGGCTAACGCAAACTCCGACTCAGGCTAACGCAAACTCCGACTCTGGCTAACGCAAGCTCCGACTCTGGCTAACGCAAGCTCCGACTCTGGCTAACGCAAGCTCCGACTCTGGCTAACGCAAACTCCGACTCTGGCTAACGCAAACTCCGACTCTGGCTAACGCAAACTCCGACTCAGGCTAACGCAAACTCCGACTCAGGCTAACGCAAACTCCGACTCAGGCTAACGCAAACTCCGACTCAGGCTAACGCAAACTCCGACTCAGGCTAACGCAAACTCCGACTCAGGCTAACGCAAACTCAGGCTAACGCAAACTCAGGCTAACGCAAACTCAGGCTAACGCAAACTCCGACTCAGCCTGAGTCGGAGTTTGCGTTAGCCTGAGTCGGAGTTTGCGTTAGCCTAACGCAAACTCCGACTCAGGCTAACGAAAGCTCCGACTCTGGCTAACGCAAGCTCCGACTCAGGCTAACGCAAACTCAGGTTAACGCAAACTCCGACTCAGGCTAACGCAAACTCCGACTCAGGCTAACGCAAGCTCCGACTCAGGCTAACGCAAGCTCCGACTCAGGCTAACGCAAGCTCCGACTCAGGCTAACGCAAGCTCCGACTCAGGCTAACGCAAGCTTTGACTCAGGCTAACGCCGACTCAGGCTAACTCCGACTCAGGCTAACGCAAACTCCGACTCAGGCTAACGCAAACTCCGACTCAGGCTAACGCAAACTCCGACTCAGGCTAACGCAAACTCAGGCTAACGCAAACTCAGGCTAACGCAAACTCAGGCTAACGCAAACTCCGACTCAGCCTGAGTCGGAGTTTGCGTTAGCCTAACGCAAACTCCGACTCAGGCTAACGAAAGCTCCGACTCTGGCTAACGCAAGCTCCGACTCAGGCTAACGCAAACTCAGGTTAACGCAAACTCCGACTCAGGCTAACGCAAACTCCGACTCAGGCTAACGCAAGCTCCGACTCAGGCTAACGCAAGCTCCGACTCAGGCTAACGCAAGCTCCGACTCAGGCTAACGCAAGCTTTGACTCAGGCTAACGCCGACTCAGGCTAACTCCGACTCAGGCTAACGCAAACTCCGACTCAGGCTAACGCAAACTCCGACGCAGGCTAACGCAAACTCCGACGCAGGCTAACGCAAACTCCGACGCAGGCTAACGCAAACACCGACTCAGGCTAACGCAAACTCCGCTTCAGGCTAACTCCGACTCAGGCTAACTCCGACTCAGGCTAACTCCGACTCAGGCTAACTCCGACTCAGGCTAACTCCGACTCAGGCTAACTCCGACTCAGGCTAACGCAAACTCCGACTCAGGCTAACGCAAACTCCGACTCAGGCTAACGCAAACTCCGACTCAGGCTAACGCAATCTCCGACTCAGGCTAACGCAATCTCCGACTCAGGCTAACGCAATCTCCGACTCAGGCTAACGCAAACTCCGACTCAGGCTAACGCAAACTCCGACTCAGGCTAACGCAAACTCCGACTCAGGCTAACGCAAACTCCGACTCAGGCTAACTCTGACTCAGGTAAGCTCCGACTCAGGCTAACGCAAGCTCCGACTCAGGCTAACGCAAGCTCCGACTCAGGCTAACGCAAGCTCCGACTCAGGCTAACGCAAACTCCGACTCAGGCTAACGCAAACTCCGACTCAGGCTAACGCAAACTCCGACTCAGGCTAACTCTGACTCAGGCTAACGCAAGCTCCGACTCAGGCTAACGCAAGCTCCGACTCAGGCTAACGCAAGCTCCGACTCAGGCTAACGCAAACTCAGGCTAACGCAAACTCAGGCTAACGCAAACTCCGACTCAGGCTAACGCAAACTCCGACTCAGGCTAACGCAAGCTCCGACTCAGGCTAACGCAAGCTTCGACTCAGGCTAACGCAAACTCCGACTCAGGCTAACGCAAACTCCGACTCAGGCTAACGCAAACTCCGACTCAGGCTAACGCAAACTCCGACTCAGGCTAACGCAAACTCCGACTCAGGCTAACTCCGACTCAGGCTAACTCAGGCTAACGCAAACTCCGACTCAGGCTAACGCAAACTCCCACTCAGGCTAACGCAAACTCCCACTCAGGCTAACGCAAACTCCGACTCAGGCTAACGCAAGCTCCGACTCTGGCTAACGCAAGCTCCGACTCTGGCTAACGCAAGCTCCGACTCAGGCGACTCAGGCTAACGCAAGCTCCGACTCTGGCTAACGCAAACTCCGACTCTGGCTAATGCAAACTCCGACTCAGGCTAACGCAAACTCCGACTCAGGCTAACGCAAACTCCGACTCAGGCTAACGCAAACTCCGACTCTGGCTAACGAAAGCTCCGACTCTGGCTAACGCAAGCTCCGACTCTGGCTAACGCAAGCTCCGACTCTGGCTAACGCAAACTCCGACTCAGGCTAACGCAAACTCCGACTCAGGCTAACGCAAACTCCGACTCAGGCTAACGCAAACTCCGACTCAGGCTAACGCAAACTCAGGCTAACGCAAACTCAGGCTAACGCAAACTCAGGCTAACGCAAACTCCGACTCAGCCTGAGTCGGAGTTTGCGTTAGCCTGAGTCGGAGTTTGCGTTAGCCTAACGCAAACTCCGACTCAGGCTAACGAAAGCTCCGACTCTGGCTAACGCAAGCTCCGACTCAGGCTAACGCAAACTCAGGTTAACGCAAACTCCGACTCAGGCTAACGCAAGCTCCGACTCAGGCTAACGCAAGCTCCGACTCAGGCTAACGCAAGCTCCGACTCAGGCTAACGCAAGCTCCGACTCAGGCTAACGCAAGCTCCGACTCAGGCTAACGCAAGCTCCGACTCAGGCTAACGCAAGCTTTGACTCAGGCTAACGCAAGCTTTGACTCAGGCTAACGCCGACTCAGGCTAACTCCGACTCAGGCTAACGCAAACTCCGACTCAGGCTAACGCAAACTCCGACGCAGGCTAACGCAAACTCCGACTCAGGCTAACGCAAACTCCGCTTCAGGCTAACTCCGACTCAGGCTAACTCCGACTCAGGCTAACTCCGACTCAGGCTAACTCCGACTCAGGCTAACTCCGACTCAGGCTAACGCAAACACAGACTCAGGCTAACGCAAACTCCGACTCAGGCTAACGCAATCTCCGACTCAGGCTAACGCAATCTCCGACTCAGGCTAACGCAATCTCCGACTCAGGCTAACGCAATCTCCGACTCAGGCTAACGCAAACTCCGACTCAGGCTAACGCAAACTCCGACTCAGGCTAACGCAAACTCCGACTCAGGCTAACGCAAACTCCGACTCAGGCTAACGCAAACTCCGACTCAGGCTAACGCAAACTCCGACTCAGGCTAACGCAAACTCCGACTCAGGCTAACGCAAACTCCGACTCAGGCTAACTCTGACTCAGGTAAGCTCCGACTCAGGCTAACGCAAGCTCCGACTCAGGCTAACGCAAGCTCCGACTCAGGCTAACGCAAGCTCCGACTCAGGCTAACGCAAGCTCCGACTCAGGCTAACGCAAGCTCCGACTCAGGCTAACGCAAGCTCCGACTCAGGCTAACGCAAGCTCCGACTCAGGCTAACGCAAACTCCGACTCAGGCTAACGCAAACTCCGACTCAGGCTAACGCAAACTCCGACTCAGGCTAACGCAAGCTCCGACTCAGGCTAACGCAAGCTCCGACTCAGGCTAACGCAAGCTCCGACTCAGGCTAACGCAAACTCAGGCTAACGCAAACTCAGGCTAACGCAAACTCCGACTCAGGCTAACGCAAACTCCGACTCAGGCTAACGCAAGCTTCGACTCAGGCTAACGCAAGCTTCGACTCAGGCTAACGCAAACTCCGACTCAGGCTAACGCAAACTCCGACTCAGGCTAACGCAAACTCCGACTCAGGCTAACTCCGACTCAGGCTAACTCAGGCTAACGCAAACTCCGACTCAGGCTAACGCAAACTCCGACTCAGGCTAACGCAAACTCCGACTCAGGCTAACGCAAACGCCGACGCAGGCTAACGCAAACTCCGACTCAGGCTAACGCAAACTCCGACTCAGGCTAACGCAAGCTCCGACTCAGGCTAACGCAAGCTCCGACTCAGGCTAACTCCGACTCAGGCTAACTCCGACTCAGGCTAACTCCGACTCAGGCTAACGCAAACTCCGACTCAGGCTAACGCAAACTCCGACTCAGGCTAACGCAAACTCCGATTCAGGCTAACGCAAACTCCGACTCAGGCTAACGCAAGCTCCGACTCAGGCTAACGCAAGCTCCGACTCAGGCTAACGCAAGCTCCGACTCAGGCTAACGCAATTTCCGACTCAGGCTAACGCAAGCTCCGACTCAGGCTAACGCAAGCTCCGACTCAGGCTAACGCAAGCTCCGACTCAGGCTAACGCAAGCTCCGACTCAGGCTAACGCAAGCTCCGACTCAGGCTAACTCTGACTCAGGCTAACTCTGACTCAGGTAAGCTCCGACTCAGGCTAACGCAAACTCGGGCTAACGCAAACTCCGACTCGGGCTAACGCAAACTCCGACTCGGGCTAACGCAAACTCCGACTCGGGCTAACGCAAACTCCGACTCGGGCTAACGCAAACTCCGACTCGGGCTAACGCAAACTCCGACTCGGGCTAACGCAAACTCCGACTCGGGCTAACGCAAACTCCGACTCGGGCTAACGCAAACTCCGACTCGGGCTAACGCAAGCTCCGACTCGGGCTAACGCAAGCTCCGACTCGGGCTAACGCAAGCTTTGACTCGGGCTAACGCAAGCTTTGACTCGGGCTAACGCCGACTCAGGCTAACTCCGACTCAGGCTAACGCAAACTCCGACTCAGGCTAACGCAAACTCCGACGCAGGCTAACGCAAACTCCGACGCAGGCTAACGCAAACACCGACTCAGGCTAACGCAAACTCCGACTCAGGCTAACGCAAACTCCGCTTCAGGCTAACTCCGACTCAGGCTAACTCCGACTCAGGCTAACTCCGACTCAGGCTAACTCCGACTCAGGCTAACTCCGACTCAGGCTAACTCCGACTCAGGCTAACGCAAACACAGACTCAGGCTAACGCAAACTCCGACTCAGGCTAACGCAAACTCCGACTCAGGCTAACGCAATCTCCGACTCAGGCTAACGCAATCTCCGACTCAGGCTAACGCAATCTCCGACTCAGGCTAACGCAAACTCCGACTCAGGCTAACGCAAACTCCGACTCAGGCTAACGCAAACTCCGACTCAGGCTAACGCAAACTCCGACTCAGGCTAACGCAAACTCCGACTCAGGCTAACGCAAACTCCGACTCAGGCTAACGCAAACTCCGACTCAGGCTAACGCAAACTCCGACTCAGGCTAACGCTAACTCTGACTCAGGTAAGCTCCGACTCAGGCTAACGCAAGCTCCGACTCAGGCTAACGCAAACTCAGGCTAACGCAAACTCAGGCTAACGCAAACTCCGACTCAGGCTAACGCAAACTCCGACTCAGGCTAACGCAAACTCCGACTCAGGCTAACGCAAGCTTCGACTCAGGCTAACGCAAGCTTCGACTCAGGGTAACGCAAACTCCGACTCAGGCTAACGCAAACTCCGACTCAGGCTAACGCAAACTCTGACTCAGGCTAACGCAAACTCCGACTCAGGCTAACTCCGACTCAGGCTAACTCCGACTCAGGCTAACTCAGGCTAACGCAAACTCCGACTCAGGCTAACGCAAACTCCGACTCAGGCTAACGCAAACGCCGACGCAGGCTAACGCAAACTCCGACTCAGGCTAACGCAAACTCCGACTCAGGCTAACGCAAACTCCGACTCAGGCTAACGCAAACTCCGACTCAGGCTAACGCAAGCTCCGACTCAGGCTAACTCCGACTCAGGCTAACTCCGACTCAGGCTAACTCCGACTCAGGCTAACGCAAACTCCGACTCAGGCTAAGGCTAACGCAAACTCCGACTCAGGCTAACGCAAACTCCGACTCAGGCTAACGCAAACTCAGACTCAGGCTAACGCAAACTCCGACTCAGGCTAACTCCGACTCAGGCTAACGCAAGCTCCGACTCAGGCTAACGCAAGCTCCGACTCAGGCTAACGCAAGCTCGGACTCAGGCTAACGCAAGCTCGGACTCAGGCTAACGCAAGCTCGGACTCAGGCTAACGCAATTTCCGACTCAGGCTAACGCAAGCTCCGACTCAGGCTAACGCAAGCTCCGACTCAGGCTAACGCAAGCTCCGACTCAGGCTAACGCAAGCTCCGACTCAGGCTAACTCTGACTCAGGTAAGCTCCGACTCAGGCTAACGCAAACTCGGGCTAACGCAAACTCCGACTCGGGCTAACGCAAACTCCGACTCGGGCTAACGCAAACTCCGACTCGGGCTAACGCAAACTCCGACTCGGGCTAACGCAAACTCCGACTCGGGCTAACGCAAACTCCGACTCGGGCTAACGCAAACTCCGACTCGGGCTAACGCAAACTCCGACTCGGGCTAACGCAAACTCCGACTCGGGCTAACGCAAACTCCGACTCGGGCTAACGCAAGCTCCGACTCGGGCTAACGCAAGCTCCGACTCGGGCTAACGCAAGCTCCGACTCGGGCTAACGCAAGCTTTGACTCAGGCTAACGCCGACTCAGGCTAACTCCGACTCAGGCTAACGCAAACTCCGACGCAGGCTAACGCAAACTCCGACGCAGGCTAACGCAAACACCGACTCAGGCTAACGCAAACTCCGACTCAGGCTAACGCAAACTCCGCTTCAGGCTAACTCCGACTCAGGCTAACTCCGACTCAGGCTAACTCCGACTCAGGCTAACTCCGACTCAGGCTAACTCCGACTCAGGCTAACTCCGACTCAGGCTAACTCCGACTCAGGCTAACGCAAACACAGACTCAGGCTAACGCAAACTCCGACTCAGGCTAACGCAAACTCCGACTCAGGCTAACGCAATCTCCGACTCAGGCTAACGCAATCTCCGACTCAGGCTAACGCAAACTCCGACTCAGGCTAACGCAAACTCCGACTCAGGCTAACGCAAACTCCGACTCAGGCTAACGCAAACTCCGACTCAGGCTAACGCAAACTCCGACTCAGGCTAACGCAAACTCCGACTCAGGCTAACTCTGACTCAGGTAAGCTCCGACTCAGGCTAACGCAAGCTCCGACTCAGGCTAACGCAAGCTCCGACTCAGGCTAACGCAAGCTCCGACTCAGGCTAACGCAAACTCCGACTCAGGCTAACGCAAACTCCGACTCAGGCTAACGCAAACTCCGACTCAGGCTAACGCAAACTCCGACTCAGGCTAACGCAAACTCCGACTCAGGCTAACGCAAACTCCGACTCAGGCTAACGCAAGCTCCGACTCAGGCTAACTCCGACTCAGGCTAACTCCGACTCAGGCTAACTCCGACTCAGGCTAACGCAAACTCCGACTCAGGCTAAGGCTAACGCAAACTCCGACTCAGGCTAACGCAAACTCCGACTCAGGCTAACGCAAACTCCGATTCAGGCTAACGCAAACTCAGACTCAGGCTAACGCAAACTCCGACTCAGGCTAACTCCGACTCAGGCTAACGCAAGCTCCGACTCAGGCTAACGCAAGCTCGGACTCAGGCTAACGCAAGCTCGGACTCAGGCTAACGCAAGCTCGGACTCAGGCTAACGCAAGCTCCGACTCAGGCTAACGCAAGCTCCGACTCAGGCTAACGCAAGCTCCGACTCAGGCTAACGCAAGCTCCGACTCAGGCTAACGCAAGCTCCGACTCAGGCTAACTCTGACTCAGGCTAACTCTGACTCAGGTAAGCTCCGACTCAGGCTAACGCAAACTCGGGCTAACGCAAACTCCGACTCGGGCTAACGCAAACTCCGACTCGGGCTAACGCAAACTCCGACTCGGGCTAACGCAAACTCCGACTCGGGCTAACGCAAACTCCGACTCGGGCTAACGCAAACTCCGACTCGGGCTAACGCAAACTCCGACTCGGGCTAACGCAAACTCCGACTCGGGCTAACGCAAGCTCCGACTCGGGCTAACGCAAGCTCCGACTCGGGCTAACGCAAGCTTTGACTCAGGCTAACGCAAGCTTTGACTCAGGCTAACGCCGACTCAGGCTAACTCCGACTCAGGCTAACGCAAACTCCGACGCAGGCTAACGCAAACTCCGACGCAGGCTAACGCAAACACCGACTCAGGCTAACGCAAACTCCGACTCAGGCTAACTCCGACTCAGGCTAACTCCGACTCAGGCTAACTCCGACTCAGGCTAACTCCGACTCAGGCTAACTCCGACTCAGGCTAACTCCGACTCAGGCTAACTCCGACTCAGGCTAACGCAAACACAGACTCAGGCTAACGCAAACTCCGACTCAGGCTAACGCAATCTCCGACTCAGGCTAACGCAATCTCCGACTCAGGCTAACGCAAACTCCGACTCAGGCTAACGCAAACTCCGACTCAGGCTAACGCAAACTCCGACTCAGGCTAACGCAAACTCCGACTCAGGCTAACGCAAACTCCGACTCAGGCTAACTCTGACTCAGGTAAGCTCCGACTCAGGCTAACGCAAGCTCCGACTCAGGCTAACGCAAGCTCCGACTCAGGCTAACGCAAGCTCCGACTCAGGCTAACGCAAGCTCCGACTCAGGCTAACGCAAACTCCGACTCAGGCTAACGCAAACTCCGACTCAGGTAAGCTCCGACTCAGGCTAACGCAAGCTCCGACTCAGGCTAACGCAAGCTCCGACTCAGGCTAACGCAAGCTCCGACTCAGGCTAACGCAAGCTCCGACTCAGGCTAACGCAAGCTCCGACTCAGGCTAACGCAAGCTCCGACTCAGGCTAACGCAAGCTCCGACTCAGGCTAACGCAAACTCCGACTCAGGCTAACGCAAACTCCGACTCAGGCTAACGCAAACTCCGACTCAGGCTAACGCAAGCTCCGACTCAGGCTAACGCAAGCTCCGACTCAGGCTAACGCAAGCTCCGACTCAGGCTAACGCAAACTCAGGCTAACGCAAACTCAGGCTAACGCAAACTCCGACTCAGGCTAACGCAAACTCCGACTCAGGCTAACGCAAGCTTCGACTCAGGCTAACGCAAGCTTCGACTCAGGCTAACGCAAACTCCGACTCAGGCTAACGCAAACTCCGACTCAGGCTAACGCAAACTCCGACTCAGGCTAACGCAAACTCCGACTCAGGCTAACTCCGACTCAGGCTAACTCAGGCTAACGCAAACTCCGACTCAGGCTAACGCAAACTCCGACTCAGGCTAACGCAAACTCCGACTCAGGCTAACGCAAACGCCGACGCAGGCTAACGCAAACTCCGACTCAGGCTAACGCAAACTCCGACTCAGGCTAACGCAAGCTCCGACTCAGGCTAACGCAAGCTCCGACTCAGGCTAACTCCGACTCAGGCTAACTCCGACTCAGGCTAACTCCGACTCAGGCTAACGCAAACTCCGACTCAGGCTAACGCAAACTCCGACTCAGGCTAACGCAAACTCCGATTCAGGCTAACGCAAACTCCGACTCAGGCTAACGCAAGCTCCGACTCAGGCTAACGCAAGCTCCGACTCAGGCTAACGCAAGCTCCGACTCAGGCTAACGCAATTTCCGACTCAGGCTAACGCAAGCTCCGACTCAGGCTAACGCAAGCTCCGACTCAGGCTAACGCAAGCTCCGACTCAGGCTAACGCAAGCTCCGACTCAGGCTAACGCAAGCTCCGACTCAGGCTAACTCTGACTCAGGCTAACTCTGACTCAGGTAAGCTCCGACTCAGGCTAACGCAAACTCGGGCTAACGCAAACTCCGACTCGGGCTAACGCAAACTCCGACTCGGGCTAACGCAAACTCCGACTCGGGCTAACGCAAACTCCGACTCGGGCTAACGCAAACTCCGACTCGGGCTAACGCAAACTCCGACTCGGGCTAACGCAAACTCCGACTCGGGCTAACGCAAACTCCGACTCGGGCTAACGCAAACTCCGACTCGGGCTAACGCAAGCTCCGACTCGGGCTAACGCAAGCTCCGACTCGGGCTAACGCAAGCTTTGACTCGGGCTAACGCAAGCTTTGACTCAGGCTAACGCCGACTCAGGCTAACTCCGACTCAGGCTAACGCAAACTCCGACTCAGGCTAACGCAAACTCCGACGCAGGCTAACGCAAACTCCGACGCAGGCTAACGCAAACACCGACTCAGGCTAACGCAAACTCCGACTCAGGCTAACGCAAACTCCGCTTCAGGCTAACTCCGACTCAGGCTAACTCCGACTCAGGCTAACTCCGACTCAGGCTAACTCCGACTCAGGCTAACTCCGACTCAGGCTAACTCCGACTCAGGCTAACGCAAACACAGACTCAGGCTAACGCAAACTCCGACTCAGGCTAACGCAAACTCCGACTCAGGCTAACGCAATCTCCGACTCAGGCTAACGCAATCTCCGACTCAGGCTAACGCAATCTCCGACTCAGGCTAACGCAAACTCCGACTCAGGCTAACGCAAACTCCGACTCAGGCTAACGCAAACTCCGACTCAGGCTAACGCAAACTCCGACTCAGGCTAACGCAAACTCCGACTCAGGCTAACGCAAACTCCGACTCAGGCTAACGCAAACTCCGACTCAGGCTAACGCTAACTCTGACTCAGGTAAGCTCCGACTCAGGCTAACGCAAGCTCCGACTCAGGCTAACGCAAACTCAGGCTAACGCAAACTCAGGCTAACGCAAACTCCGACTCAGGCTAACGCAAACTCCGACTCAGGCTAACGCAAACTCCGACTCAGGCTAACGCAAGCTTCGACTCAGGCTAACGCAAGCTTCGACTCAGGGTAACGCAAACTCCGACTCAGGCTAACGCAAACTCCGACTCAGGCTAACGCAAACTCTGACTCAGGCTAACGCAAACTCCGACTCAGGCTAACTCCGACTCAGGCTAACTCCGACTCAGGCTAACTCAGGCTAACGCAAACTCCGACTCAGGCTAACGCAAACTCCGACTCAGGCTAACGCAAACGCCGACGCAGGCTAACGCAAACTCCGACTCAGGCTAACGCAAACTCCGACTCAGGCTAACGCAAACTCCGACTCAGGCTAACGCAAACTCCGACTCAGGCTAACGCAAGCTCCGACTCAGGCTAACTCCGACTCAGGCTAACTCCGACTCAGGCTAACGCAAACTCCGACTCAGGCTAAGGCTAACGCAAACTCCGACTCAGGCTAACGCAAACTCCGACTCAGGCTAACGCAAACTCAGACTCAGGCTAACGCAAACTCCGACTCAGGCTAACTCCGACTCAGGCTAACGCAAGCTCCGACTCAGGCTAACGCAAGCTCCGACTCAGGCTAACGCAAGCTCGGACTCAGGCTAACGCAAGCTCGGACTCAGGCTAACGCAAGCTCGGACTCAGGCTAACGCAATTTCCGACTCAGGCTAACGCAAGCTCCGACTCAGGCTAACGCAAGCTCCGACTCAGGCTAACGCAAGCTCCGACGACTCAGGCTAACGCAAGCTCCGACTCAGGCTAACTCTGACTCAGGTAAGCTCCGACTCAGGCTAACGCAAACTCGGGCTAACGCAAACTCCGACTCGGGCTAACGCAAACTCCGACTCGGGCTAACGCAAACTCCGACTCGGGCTAACGCAAACTCCGACTCGGGCTAACGCAAACTCCGACTCGGGCTAACGCAAACTCCGACTCGGGCTAACGCAAACTCCGACTCGGGCTAACGCAAACTCCGACTCGGGCTAACGCAAACTCCGACTCGGGCTAACGCAAACTCCGACTCGGGCTAACGCAAGCTCCGACTCGGGCTAACGCAAGCTCCGACTCGGGCTAACGCAAGCTCCGACTCGGGCTAACGCAAGCTTTGACTCAGGCTAACGCCGACTCAGGCTAACTCCGACTCAGGCTAACGCAAACTCCGACGCAGGCTAACGCAAACTCCGACGCAGGCTAACGCAAACTCCGACTCAGGCTAACGCAAACTCCGCTTCAGGCTAACTCCGACTCAGGCTAACTCCGACTCAGGCTAACTCCGACTCAGGCTAACTCCGACTCAGGCTAACTCCGACTCAGGCTAACTCCGACTCAGGCTAACTCCGACTCAGGCTAACTCCGACTCAGGCTAACGCAAACACAGACTCAGGCTAACGCAAACTCCGACTCAGGCTAACGCAAACTCCGACTCAGGCTAACGCAATCTCCGACTCAGGCTAACGCAATCTCCGACTCAGGCTAACGCAAACTCCGACTCAGGCTAACGCAAACTCCGACTCAGGCTAACGCAAACTCCGACTCAGGCTAACGCAAACTCCGACTCAGGCTAACGCAAACTCCGACTCAGGCTAACGCAAACTCCGACTCAGGCTAACGCAAGCTCCGACTCAGGCTAACGCAAGCTCCGACTCAGGCTAACGCAAGCTCCGACTCAGGCTAACGCAAACTCCGACTCAGGCTAACGCAAACTCCGACTCAGGCTAACGCAAACTCCGACTCAGGCTAACGCAAACTCCGACTCAGGCTAACGCAAACTCCGACTCAGGCTAACGCAAACTCCGACTCAGGCTAACGCAAACTCCGACTCAGGCTAACGCAAGCTCCGACTCAGGCTAACTCCGACTCAGGCTAACTCCGACTCAGGCTAACTCCGACTCAGGCTAACGCAAACTCCGACTCAGGCTAAGGCTAACGCAAACTCCGACTCAGGCTAACGCAAACTCCGACTCAGGCTAACGCAAACTCCGATTCAGGCTAACGCAAACTCAGACTCAGGCTAACGCAAACTCCGACTCAGGCTAACTCCGACTCAGGCTAACGCAAGCTCCGACTCAGGCTAACGCAAGCTCCGACTCAGGCTAACGCAAGCTCCGACTCAGGCTAACTCTGACTCAGGCTAACTCTGACTCAGGCTAACTCTGACTCAGGTAAGCTCCGACTCAGGCTAACGCAAACTCGGGCTAACGCAAACTCCGACTCGGGCTAACGCAAACTCCGACTCGGGCTAACGCAAACTCCGACTCGGGCTAACGCAAACTCCGACTCGGGCTAACGCAAACTCCGACTCGGGCTAACGCAAACTCCGACTCGGGCTAACGCAAACTCCGACTCGGGCTAACGCAAACTCCGACTCGGGCTAACGCAAGCTCCGACTCGGGCTAACGCAAGCTCCGACTCGGGCTAACGCAAGCTTTGACTCGGGCTAACGCAAGCTTTGACTCAGGCTAACGCCGACTCAGGCTAACTCCGACTCAGGCTAACGCAAACTCCGACGCAGGCTAACGCAAACTCCGACGCAGGCTAACGCAAACACCGACTCAGGCTAACGCAAACTCCGACTCAGGCTAACTCCGACTCAGGCTAACTCCGACTCAGGCTAACTCCGACTCAGGCTAACTCCGACTCAGGCTAACTCCGACTCAGGCTAACTCCGACTCAGGCTAACTCCGACTCAGGCTAACTCCGACTCAGGCTAACTCCGACTCAGGCTAACGCAAACACAGACTCAGGCTAACGCAAACTCCGACTCAGGCTAACGCAATCTCCGACTCAGGCTAACGCAATCTCCGACTCAGGCTAACGCAAACTCCGACTCAGGCTAACGCAAACTCCGACTCAGGCTAACGCAAACTCCGACTCAGGCTAACGCAAACTCCGACTCAGGCTAACGCAAACTCCGACTCAGGCTAACTCTGACTCAGGTAAGCTCCGACTCAGGCTAACGCAAGCTCCGACTCAGGCTAACGCAAGCTCCGACTCAGGCTAACGCAAGCTCCGACTCAGGCTAACGCAAGCTCCGACTCAGGCTAACGCAAACTCCGACTCAGGCTAACGCAAACTCTGACTCAGGCTAACTCTGACTCAGGCTAACGCAAGCTCCGACTCAGGCTAACGCAAGCTCCGACTCAGGCTAACGCAAGCTCCGACTCAGGCTAACGCAAACTCAGGCTAACGCAAACTCCGACTCAGGCTAACGCAAACTCCGACTCAGGCTAACGCAAACTCCGACTCAGGCTAACGCAAACTCCGACTCAGGCTAACGCAAACTCCGACTCAGGCTAACGCAAGCTTCGACTCAGGCTAACGCAAACTCCGACTCAGGCTAACGCAAACTCCGACTCAGGCTAACGCAAACTCCGACTCAGGCTAACGCAAACTCCGACTCAGGCTAACGCAAACTCCGACTCAGGCTAACTCCGACTCAGGCTAACTCCGACTCAGGCTAACTCAGGCTAACGCAAACTCCGACTCAGGCTAACGCAAACGCCGACGCAGGCTAACGCAAACTCCGACTCAGGCTAACGCAAACTCCGACTCAGGCTAACGCAAACTCCGACTCAGGCTAACGCAAGCTCCGACTCAGGCTAACTCCGACTCAGGCTAACTCCGACTCAGGCTAACTCCGACTCAGGCTAACGCAAACTCCGACTCAGGCTAACGCAAACTCCGACTCAGGCTAACGCAAACTCCGATTCAGGCTAACGCAAACTCAGACTCAGGCTAACGCAAACTCCGACTCAGGCTAACTCCGACTCAGGCTAACTCCGACTCAGGCTAACGCAAGCTCCGACTCAGGCTAACGCAAGCTCGGACTCAGGCTAACGCAAGCTCGGACTCAGGCTAACGCAAGCTCGGACTCAGGCTAACG
Source organism: Eucyclogobius newberryi (assembly GCA_026437355.1). Lineage (NCBI taxonomy): Eukaryota > Metazoa > Chordata > Actinopteri > Gobiiformes > Gobiidae > Eucyclogobius > Eucyclogobius newberryi. Next base: position 53,574,100 of record JAPEHP010000001.1, on the reverse strand, counting down.
CAATTTCCGACTCAGGCTAACGCAAGCTCCGACTCAGGCTAACGCAAGCTCCGACTCAGGCTAACGCAAGCTCCGACTCAGGCTAACGCAAGCTCCGACTCAGGCTAACGCAAGCTCCGACTCAGGCTAACTCTGACTCAGGTAAGCTCCGACTCAGGCTAACGCAAACTCGGGCTAACGCAAACTCCGACTCGGGCTAACGCAAACTCCGACTCGGGCTAACGCAAACTCCGACTCGGGCTAACGCAAACTCCGACTCGGGCTAACGCAAACTCCGACTCGGGCTAACGCAAACTCCGACTCGGGCTAACGCAAACTCCGACTCGGGCTAACGCAAACTCCGACTCGGGCTAACGCAAACTCCGACTCGGGCTAACGCAAACTCCGACTCGGGCTAACGCAAACTCCGACTCGGGCTAACGCAAACTCCGACTCGGGCTAACGCAAACTCCGACTCGGGCTAACGCAAACTCCGACTCGGGCTAACGCAAACTCCGACTCGGGCTAACGCAAACTCCGACTCGGGCTAACGCAAACTCCGACTCGGGCTAACGCAAACTCCGACTCGGGCTAACGCAAACTCCGACTCGGGCTAACGCAAACTCCGACTCGGGCTAACGCAAACTCCGACTCGGGCTAACGCAAGCTCCGACTCGGGCTAACGCAAGCTCCGACTCTGGCTAACGCAAGCTCCGACTCTGGCTAACGCAAGCTCCGACTCTGGCTAACGCAAACTCCGACTCTGGCTAACGCAAACTCCGACTCTGGCTAACGAAAGCTCCGACTCTGGCTAACGCAAGCTCCGACTCTGGCTAACGCAAACTCCGACTCTGGCTAACGCAAACTCCGACTCTGGCTAACGCAAACTCCGACTCTGGCTAACGCAAACTCCGACTCTGGCTAACGCAAACTCCGACTCAGGCTAACGCAAACTCCGACTCAGGCTAACGCAAACTCCGACTCAGGCTAACGCAGACTCCGACTCAGGCTAACGCAGACTCCGACTCAGGCTAACGCAGACTCCGACTCAGGCTAACGCAAACTCAGGCTAACGCAAACTCAGGCTAACGCAAACTCAGGCTAACGCAAACTCCGACTCAGCCTGAGTCGGAGTTTGCGTTAGCCTGAGTCGGAGCTTGCGTTAGCCTGAGTCGGAGCTTACCTGAGTCAGAGTTAGCCTGAGTCGGAGTTTGCGTTAGCCTGAGTCGGAGTTTGCGTTAGCCTGAGTCGGAGTTTGCGTTAGCCTGAGTCGGAGTTTGCGTTAGCCTAACGCAAACTCCGACTCAGGCTAACGAAAGCTCCGACTCTGGCTAACGCAAACTCCGACTCAGGCTAACGCAAGCTCCGACTCAGGCTAACGCAAGCTCCGACTCAGGCTAACTCCGACTCAGGCTAACTCCGACTCTGGCTAACGCAAACTCCGACTCAGGCTAACGCAAACTCCGACTCAGGCTAACTCCGACTCAGGCTAACTCCGACTCAGGCTAACGCAAACTCCGACTCAGGCTAACGCAAACTCCGACTCAGGCTAACGCAAACTCCGACTCAGGCTAACGCAAACTCCGACTCAGGCTAACGCAAACTCCGACTCTGGCTAACGCAAACTCCGACTCTGGCTAACGCAAGCTCCGACTCTGGCTAACGCAAACTCCGACTCTGGCTAACGCAAACTCCGACTCTGGCTAACGCAAACTCCGACTCAGGCTAACGCAAACTCCGACTCAGGCTAACGCAGACTCCGACTCAGGCTAACGCAAACTCAGGCTAACGCAAACTCAGGCTAACGCAAACTCCGACTCAGGCTAACGCAAGCTCCGACTCAGGCTAACGCAAGCTCCGACTCAGGCTAACGCAAGCTCCGACTCAGGCTAACGCAAGCTTTGACTCAGGCTAACGCAAGCTTTGACTCAGGCTAACTCCGACTCAGGCTAACTCCGACTCAGGCTAACGCAAACTCCGACGCAGGCTAACGCAAACTCCGACGCAGGCTAACGCAAACACCGACTCAGGCTAACGCAAACTCCGACTCAGGCTAACGCAAACTCCGACTCAGGCTAACTCCGACACAGACTCAGGTTAACGCAAACACAGACTCAGGCTAACGCAAACTCCGACTCAGGCTAACGCAATCTCCGACTCAGGCTAACGCAATCTCCGACTCAGGCTAACGCAAACTCCGACTCAGGCTAACGCAAACTCCGACTCAGGCTAACGCAAACTCCGACTCAGCCTGAGTCGGAGTTTGCGTTAGCCTGAGTCGGAGTTTGCGTTAGCCTAACGCAAACTCCGACTCAGGCTAACGAAAGCTCCGACTCTGGCTAACGCAAGCTCCGACTCAGGCTAACGCAAACTCAGGCTAACGCAAACTCCGACTCAGGCTAACGCAAACTCCGACTCAGGCTAACGCAAACTCCGACTCTGGCTAACGCAAACTCCGACTCTGGCTAACGCAAGCTCCGACTCTGGCTAACGCAAGCTCCGACTCTGGCTAACGCAAACTCCGACTCTGGCTAACGCAAGCTCCGACTCTGGCTAACGCAAACTCCGACTCTGGCTAACGCAAACTCCGACTCTGGCTAACGCAAACTCCGACTCAGGCTAACGCAAACTCCGACTCTGGCTAACGCAAACTCCGACTCTGGCTAACGCAAGCTCCGACTCTGGCTAACGCAAGCTCCGACTCTGGCTAACGCAAACTCCGACTCTGGCTAACGCAAACTCCGACTCTGGCTAACGCAAACTCCGACTCTGGCTAACGCAAACTCCGACTCAGGCTAACGCAAACTCCGACTCAGGCTAACTCAAACTCCGACTCAGGCTAACGCAAACTCCGACTCAGGCTAACGCAAACTCCGACTCAGGCTAACGCAAACTCCGACTCAGGCTAACGCAGACTCCGACTCAGGCTAACGCAAACTCAGGCTAACACAAACTCAGGCTAACGCAAACTCAGGCTAACGCAAACTCCGACTCAGGCTAACGCAAACTCCGACTCAGGCTAACGCAAACTCCGACTCAGGCTAACGCAAGCTCCGACTCAGGCTAACGCAAGCTCCGACTCAGGCTAACGCAAGCTCCGACTCAGGCTAACGCAAGCTTTGACTCAGGCTAACGCAAGCTTTGACTCAGGCTAACGCCGACTCAGGCTAACTCCGACTCAGGCTAACTCCGACTCAGGCTAACGCAAACTCCGACGCAGGCTAACGCAAACTCCGACGCAGGCTAACGCAAACACCGACTCAGGCTAACGCAAACTCCGACTCAGGCTAACGCAAACTCCGACTCAGGCTAACTCCGACTCAGGCTAACTCCGACTCAGGCTAACTCCGACTCAGGTTAACGCAAACACAGACTCAGGCTAACGCAAACTCCGACTCAGGCTAACGCAAACTCCGACTCAGGCTAACGCAATCTCCGACTCAGGCTAACGCAAACTCCGACTCAGGCTAACGCAAACTCCGACTCAGGCTAACGCAAACTCCGACTCAGGCTAACGCAAACTCCGACTCAGGCTAACGCAAACTCCAACTCAGGCTAACGCAAACTCCGACTCAGGCTAACGCAGACTCCGACTCAGGCTAACGCAGACTCCGACTCAGGCTAACTCTGACTCAGGCTAACGCAAGCTCCGACTCAGGCTAACGCAAGCTCCGACTCAGGCTAACGCAAGCTCCGACTCAGGCTAACGCAAACTCAGGCTAACGCAAACTCAGGCTAACGCAAACTCAGGCTAACGCAAACTCCGACTCAGGCTAACGCAAACTCCGACTCAGGCTAACGCAAACTCCGACTCAGGCTAACGCAAACTCCGACTCAGGCTAACGCAAACTCCGACTCAGGCTAACGCAAGCTTCGACTCTGGCTAACGCAAACTCCGACTCTGGCTAACGCAAACTCCGACTCTAGCTAACGCAAACTCCGACTCTGGCTAACGCAAACTCCGACTCTGGCTAACGCAAACTCCGACTCAGGCTAACGCAAACTCCGACTCAGGCTAACGCAAACTCCGACTCAGGCTAACGCAAACTCCGACTCAGGCTAACGCAAACTCCGACTCAGGCTAACGCAAACTCCGACTCAGGCTAACGCAGACTCCGGCTAACGCAAACTCAGGCTAACGCAAACTCAGGCTAACGCAAACTCCGACTCAGCCTGAGTCGGAGTTTGCGTTAGCCTGAGTCGGAGTTTGCGTTAGCCTAACGCAAACTCCGACTCAGGCTAACGAAAGCTCCGACTCTGGCTAACGCAAGCTCCGACTCAGGCTAACGCAAACTCCGACTCAGGCTAACGCAAGCTCCGACTCAGGCTAACGCAAGCTCCGACTCAGGCTAACGCAGCTCCGACTCAGGCTAACGCAAGCTCCGACTCAGGCTAACGCAAGCTTTGACTCAGGCTAACGCCGACTCAGGCTAACGCAAACTCCGACGCAGGCTAACGCAAACACCGACTCAGGCTAACGCAAACTCCGACTCAGGCTAACTCCGACTCAGGCTAACTCCGACTCAGGCTAACTCCGACTCAGGTTAACGCAAACACAGACTCAGGCTAATGCAAACTCCGACTCAGGCTAACGCAATCTCCGACTCAGGCTAACGCAATCTCCGACTCAGGCTAACGCAAACTCCGACTCAGGCTAACGCAAACTCCGACTCAGGCTAACGCAAACTCCGACTCAGGCTAACGCAAACTCCGACTCAGGCTAACGCAAACTCCGACTCAGGCTAACGCAAACTCCGACTCAGGCTAACGCAAACTCCGACTCAGGCTAACTCTGACTCAGGTAAGCTCCGACTCAGGCTAACGCAAGCTCCGACTCAGGCTAACGCAAGCTCCGACTCAGGCTAACGCAAGCTCCGACTCAGGCTAACGCAAACTCCGACTCAGGCTAACGCAAACTCCGACTCAGGCTAACGCAAACTCCGACTCAGGCTAACTCTGACTCAGGCTAACGCAAGCTCCGACTCAGGCTAACGCAAGCTCCGACTCAGGCTAACGCAAGCTCCGACTCAGGCTAACGCAAGCTCCGACTCAGGCTAACGCAAGCTCCGACTCAGGCTAACGCAAGCTCCGACTCAGGCTAACGCAAACTCAGGCTAACGCAAACTCAGGCTAACGCAAACTCCGACTCAGGCTAACGCAAACTCCGACTCAGGCTAACGCAAGCTTCGACTCAGGCTAACGCAAGCTTCGACTCAGGCTAACGCAAACTCCGACTCAGGCTAACGCAAACTCCGACTCAGGCTAACGCAAACTCCGACTCAGGCTAACGCAAACTCCGACTCAGGCTAACTCCGACTCAGGCTAACTCCGACTCAGCCTGAGTTAGCCTGAGTCGGAGTTAGCCTGAGTCGGAGTTAGCCTAACGCAAACTCCGACTCAGGCTAACGCAAACTCCGACTCAGGCTAACGCAAACGCCGACGCAGGCTAACGCAAACTCCGACTCAGGCTAACGCAAACTCCGACTCAGGCTAACGCAAACTCCGACTCAGGCTAACGCAAACTCCGACTCAGGCTAACGCAAACTCCGACTCAGGCTAACTCCGACTCAGGCTAACTCCGACTCAGGCTAACTCCGACTCAGGCTAACGCAAACTCCGACTCAGGCTAAGGCTAACGCAAACTCCGACTCAGGCGACTCAGGCTAACGCAAACTCCGATTCAGGCTAACGCAAACTCCGACTCAGGCTAACGCAAACTCCGACTCAGGCTAACGCAAACTCCGACTCAGGCTAACTCCGACTCAGGCTAACTCCGACTCAGGCTAACTCCGACTCAGGCTAACGCAAACTCCGACTCAGGCTAAGGCTAACGCAAACTCCGACTCAGGCGACTCAGGCTAACGCAAACTCCGACTCAGGCGACTCAGGCTAACGCAAACTCCGATTCAGGCTAACGCAAACTCCGACTCAGGCTAACGCAAACTCCGACTCAGGCTAACTCCGACTCAGGCTAACTCCGACTCAGGCTAACGCAAGCTCCGACTCAGGCTAACGCAAGCTCCGACTCAGGCTAACTCAAGCTCCGACTCAGGCTAACGCAATTTCCGACTCAGGCTAACGCAAGCTCCGACTCAGGCTAACGCAAGCTCCGACTCAGGCTAACGCAAGCTCCGACTCAGGCTAACGCAAGCTCCGACTCAGGCTAACGCAAACTCAGGCTAACGCAAACTCCGACTCAGGCTAACGCAAACTCCGACTCAGGCTAACGCAAACTCCGACTCAGGCTAACGCAAACTCCGACTCAGGCTAACGCAAACTCCGACTCAGGCTAACGCAAGCTTCGACTCAGGCTAACGCAAACTCCGACTCAGGCTAACGCAAACTCCGACTCAGGCTAACGCAAACTCCGACTCAGCCTGAGTTAGCCTGAGTCGGAGTTAGCCTGAGTCGGAGTTAGCCTAACGCAAACTCCGACTCAGGCTAACGCAAACTCCGACTCAGGCTAACGCAAACTCCGACTCAGGCTAACGCAAACTCCGACTCAGGCTAACGCAAACTCCGACTCAGGCTAACGCAAGCTCCGACTCAGGCTAACTCCGACTCAGGCTAACTCCGACTCAGGCTAACTCCGACTCAGGCTAACGCAAACTCCGACTCAGGCTAAGGCTAACGCAAACTCCGACTCAGGCGACTCAGGCTAACGCAAACTCCGACTCAGGCTAACGCAAACTCCGATTCAGGCTAACGCAAACTCCGACTCAGGCTAACGCAAACTCCGACTCAGGCTAACTCCGACTCAGGCTAACGCAAGCTCCGACTCAGGCTAACGCAAGCTCCGACTCAGGCTAACGCAAGCTCCGACTCAGGCTAACGCAAACTCCGACTCAGGCTAACGCAAACTCAGGCTAACGCAAACTCCGACTCAGGCTAACGCAAACTCCGACTCAGGCTAACGCAAACTCCGACTCAGGCTAACGCAAACTCCGACTCAGGCTAACGCAAACTCCGACTCAGGCTAACGCAAACTCCGACTCAGGCTAACGCAAGCTTCGACTCAGGCTAACGCAAACTCCGACTCAGGCTAACGCAAACTCCGACTCAGGCTAACGCAAACTCCGACTCAGGCTAACTCCGACTCAGGCTAACTCCGACTCAGCCTGAGTTAGCCTGAGTCGGAGTTAGCCTGAGTCGGAGTTAGCCTAACGCAAACTCCGACTCAGGCTAACGCAAACTCCGACTCAGGCTAACGCAAACTCCGACTCAGGCTAACGCAAACGCCGACGCAGGCTAACGCAAACTCCGACTCAGGCTAACGCAAACTCCGACTCAGGCTAACGCAAGCTCCGACTCAGGCTAACTCCGACTCAGGCTAACTCCGACTCAGGCTAAGGCTAACTCCGACTCAGGCTAACGCAAACTCCGACTCAGGCTAACTCCGACTCAGGCTAACTCCGACTCAGGCTAACGCAAGCTCCGACTCAGGCTAACGCAAGCTCCGACTCAGGCTAACGCAAGCTCCGACTCAGGCTAACGCAATTTCCGACTCAGGCTAACGCAAGCTCCGACTCAGGCTAACGCAAGCTCCGACTCAGGCTAACGCAAGCTCCGACTCAGGCTAACGCAAGCTCTGACTCAGGCTAACTCTGACTCAGGCTAACTCTGACTCAGGCTAACTCTGACTCAGGTAAGCTCCGACTCAGGCTAACGCAAGCTCCGACTCAGGCTAACGCAAGCTCCGACTCAGGCTAACTCAGGCTAACGCAAGCTAACGCAAGCTCCGACTCAGGCTAACGCAAGCTCCGACTCAGGCTAACGCAAACTCAGGCTAACGCAAACTCAGGCTAACGCAAACTCCGACTCAGGCTAACGCAAGCTCCGACTCAGGCTAACGCAAACTCCGACTCAGGCTAACGCAAACTCCGACTCAGGCTAACGCAAACTCCGACTGAGGCTAACGCAAACTCCGACTCAGGCTAACGCAAACTCCGACTCAGGCTAACGCAAACTCTGACTCAGGCTAACTCTGACTCAGGCTAACTCTGACTCAGGCTAACTCTGACTCAGGTAAGCTCCGACTCAGGCTAACGCAAGCTCCGACTCAGGCTAACGCAAGCTCCGACTCAGGCTAACGCAAACTCAGGCTAACGCAAACTCAGGCTAACGCAAACTCCGACTCAGGCTAACGCAAACTCCGACTCAGGCTAACGCAAACTCCGACTCAGGCTAACGCAAGCTTCGACTCAGGCTAACGCAAGCTTCGACTCAGGCTAACGCAAGCTCCGACTCAGGCTAACGCAAACTCCGACTCAGGCTAACGCAAACTCCGACTCAGGCTAACTCCGACTCAGGCTAACTCCGACTCAGGCTAACTCCGACTCAGGCTAACGCAAACGCCGACGCAGGCTAACGCAAACTCCGACTCAGGCTAACGCAAACTCCGACTCAGGCTAACGCAAACTCAGGCTAACGCAAGCTCCGACTCAGGCTAACGCAAGCTCCGACTCAGGCTAACGCAAGCTCCGACTCAGGCTAACTCCGACTCAGGCTAACTCCGACTCAGGCTAAGGCTAACGCAAACTCCGACTCAGGCGACTCAGGCTAACGCAAACTCCGACTCAGGCGACTCAGGCTAACGCAAACTCCGACTCAGGCGACTCAGGCTAACGCAAACTCCGACTCAGGCTAACGCAAACTCCGACTCAGGCTAACGCAAACTCCGACTCAGGCTAACGCAAGCTCCGACTCAGGCTAACGCAAGCTCCGACTCAGGCTAACGCAAGCTCCGACTCAGGCTAACTCCGACTCAGGCTAACTCCGACTCAGGCTAACGCTAACGCAAACTCCGACTCAGGCGACTCAGGCTAACGCAAACTCCGACTCAGGCTAACGCAAACTCCGACTCAGGCTAACGCAAACTCCGATTCAGGCTAACGCAAACTCCGACTCAGGCTAACGCAAACTCCGACTCAGGCTAAGGCTAACGCAAACTCCGACTCAGGCGACTCAGGCTAACGCAAACTCCGACTCAGGCGACTCAGGCTAACGCAAACTCCGACTCAGGCTAACGCAAACTCCGACTCAGGCTAACGCAAACTCCGATTCAGGCTAACGCAAACTCCGACTCAGGCTAACTCCGACTCAGGCTAACGCAAGCTCCGACTCAGGCTAACGCAAGCTCCGACTCAGGCTAACGCAAGCTCCGACTCAGGCTAACGCAAGCTCCGACTCAGGCTAACGCAAACTCTGACTCAGGCTAACGCAAACTCTGACTCAGGCTAACTCTGACTCAGGCTAACTCTGACTCAGGCTAACTCCGACTCAGGCTAACGCAAGCTCCGACTCAGGCTAACTCCGGCTCCGACTCAGGCTAACGCAAACGCAAACGCCGACTCAGGCTAACTCCGACTCAGGCTAACGCAAACTCCGAGTCAGGCTAACGCAAGCTCCGACTCAGGCTAACGCAAGCTCCGACTCAGGCTAACGCAAGCTCCGACTCAGGCTAACGCAAGCTCCGACTCAGGCTAACGCAAGCTCCGACTCAGGCTAACGCAAACTCCAACTCAGGCTAACGCAAACTCCGACTCAGGCTAACTCCGACTCAGGCTAACTCCGACTCAGGCTAACTCCGACTCAGGCTAACGCAAGCTCCGACTCAGGCTAACGCAAGCTCCGACTCAGGCTAACGCAAGCTCCGACTCAGGCTAACGCAAGCTCCGACTCAGGCTAACGCTAACGCTAACGCAAACTCCGACTCAGGCTAACGCAAACTCCGACTCAGGCTAACGCAAGCTCCGACTCAGGCTAACGCAAGCTCCGACTCAGGCTAACGCAAGCTCCGACTCAGGCTAACGCAAGCTCCGACTCAGGCTAACGCAAGCTCCGACTCAGGCTAACGCAAACTCCGACTCAGGCTAACGCAAACTCCGACTCAGGCTAACGCAAACTCCGACTCAGGCTAACGCAAACTCCGACTCAGGCTAACGCAAACTCTGACTCAGGCTAACGCAAACTCTGACTCAGGCTAACTCTGACTCAGGCTAACTCTGACTCAGGTAAGCTCCGACTCAGGCTAACGCAAGCTCCGACTCAGGCTAACGCAAGCTCCGACTCAGGCTAACGCAAGCTCCGACTCAGGCTAACGCAAGCTCCGACTCAGGCTAACGCAAACTCAGGCTAACGCAAACTCAGGCTAACGCAAACGCAAACGCCGACTCAGGCTAACTCCGACTCAGGCTAACGCAAACTCCGAGTCAGGCTAACGCAAGCTCCGACTCAGGCTAACGCAAGCTCCGACTCAGGCTAACGCAAGCTCCGACTCAGGCTAACGCAAGCTCCGACTCAGGCTAACGCAAGCTCCGACTCAGGCTAACGCAAACTCCGACTCAGGCTAACGCAAACTCCGACTCAGGCTAACTCCGACTCAGGCTAACTCCGACTCAGGCTAACTCCGACTCAGGCTAACGCAAGCTCCGACTCAGGCTAACGCAAGCTCCGACTCAGGCTAACGCAAGCTCCGACTCAGGCTAACGCAAGCTCCGACTCAGGCTAACGCTAACGCTAACGCAAACTCCGACTCAGGCTAACGCAAACTCCGACTCAGGCTAACGCAAGCTCCGACTCAGGCTAACGCAAGCTCCGACTCAGGCTAACGTAAGCTCCGACTCAGGCTAACGCAAGCTCCGACTCAGGCTAACGCAAGCTCCGACTCAGGCTAACGCAAGCTCCGACTCAGGCTAACGCAAGCTCCGACTCAGGCTAACGCAAGCTCCGACTCAGGCTAACGCAAGCTCCGACTCAGGCTAACGCAAGCTCCGACTCAGGCTAACGCAGGCTCCGACTCAGGCTAACGCAAGCTCCGACTCAGGCTAACGCAAGCTCCGACTCAGGCTAACTCTATCTCTAATTTAGGCTAACGCAAGCTCCGACTCAGGCTAACGCAAGCTCCGACTCAGGCTAACGCAAGCTCCGACTCAGGCTAACGCAAGCTCCGACTCAGGCTAACGCAAACGCCGACTCAGGCTAACGCAAACGCCGACTCAGGCTAACGCAAACTCCGACTCAGGCTAACGCAAACTCCGACTCAGGCTAACTCCGACTCAGGCTAACTCCGACTCAGGCTAACTCCGACTCAGGCTAACTCCGACTCAGGCTAACGCAAACTCCGAGTCAGGCTAACGCAAGCTCCGACTCAGGCTAACGCAAGCTCCGACTCAGGCTAACGCAAGCTCCGACTCAGGCTAACGCAAGCTCCGACTCAGGCTAACGCAAGCTCCGACTCAGGCTAACGCAAACTCCGACTCAGGCTAACGCAAACTCCGACTCAGGCTAACGCAAACTCCGACTCAGGCTAACGCAAACTCCGACTCAGGCTAACGCAAACTCTGACTCAGGCTAACGCAAACTCTGACTCAGGCTAACTCTGACTCAGGCTAACTCTGACTCAGGTAAGCTCCGACTCAGGCTAACGCAAGCTCCGACTCAGGCTAACGCAAGCTCCGACTCAGGCTAACGCAAGCTCCGACTCAGGCTAACGCAAGCTCCGACTCAGGCTAACGCAAACTCAGGCTAACGCAAACTCAGGCTAACGCAAACTCCGACTCAGGCTAACGCAAACTCCGACTCAGGCTAACGCAAACTCCGACTCAGGCTAACGCAAACTCCGACTCAGGCTAACGCAAGCTTCGACTCAGGCTAACGCAAGCTTCGACTCAGGCTAACGCAAGCTCCGACTCAGGCTAACGCAAACTCCGACTCAGGCTAACGCAAACTCCGACTCAGGCTAACTCCGACTCAGGCTAACTCCGACTCAGGCTAACTCAGGCTAACGCAAACTCCGACTCAGGCTAACGCAAACGCCGACGCAGGCTAACGCAAACTCCGACTCAGGCTAACGCAAACTCCGACTCAGGCTAACGCAAACTCCGACTCAGGCTAACGCAAACTCAGGCTAACGCAAGCTCCGACTCAGGCTAACGCAAGCTCCGACTCAGGCTAACTCCGACTCAGGCTAACTCCGACTCAGGCTAACTCCGACTCAGGCTAACTCCGACTCAGGCTAACTCCGACTCAGGCTAAGGCTAACGCAAACTCCGACTCAGGCGACTCAGGCTAACGCAAACTCCGACTCAGGCGACTCAGGCTAACGCAAACTCCGACTCAGGCTAACGCAAACTCCGACTCAGGCTAACGCAAACTCCGACTCAGGCTAACGCAAACTCCGACTCAGGCTAACGCAAACTCCGACTCAGGCTAACGCAAGCTCCGACTCAGGCTAACGCAAGCTCCGACTCAGGCTAACGCAAGCTCCGACTCAGGCTAACTCCGACTCAGGCTAACTCCGACTCAGGCTAACGCAAACTCCGACTCAGGCTAAGGCTAACGCAAACTCCGACTCAGGCGACTCAGGCTAACGCAAACTCCGACTCAGGCGACTCAGGCTAACGCAAACTCCGACTCAGGCTAACGCAAACTCCGACTCAGGCTAACGCAAACTCCGATTCAGGCTAACGCAAACTCCGACTCAGGCTAACGCAAACTCCGACTCAGGCTAAGGCTAACGCAAACTCCGACTCAGGCGACTCAGGCTAACGCAAACTCCAACTCAGGCGACTCAGGCTAACGCAAACTCCGACTCAGGCTAACGCAAACTCCGACTCAGGCTAACGCAAACTCCGACTCAGGCTAACGCAAACTCCGATTCAGGCTAACGCAAACTCCGACTCAGGCTAACTCCGACTCAGGCTAACGCAAGCTCCGACTCAGGCTAACGCAAGCTCCGACTCAGGCTAACGCAAGCTCCGACTCAGGCTAACGCAAGCTCCGACTCAGGCTAACGCAAGCTCCGACTCAGGCTAACGCAAACTCCGACTCAGGCTAACGCAAACTCTGACTCAGGCTAACGCAAACTCTGACTCAGGCTAACTCTGACTCAGGCTAACTCTGACTCAGGCTAACGCAAGCTCCGACTCAGGCTAACGCAAGCTCCGACTCAGGCTAACTCCGGCTCCGACTCAGGCTAACGCAAACGCAAACGCCGACTCAGGCTAACTCCGACTCAGGCTAACGCAAACTCCGAGTCAGGCTAACGCAAGCTCCGACTCAGGCTAACGCAAGCTCCGACTCAGGCTAACGCAAGCTCCGACTCAGGCTAACGCAAGCTCCGACTCAGGCTAACGCAAACTCCAACTCAGGCTAACGCAAACTCCGACTCAGGCTAACTCCGACTCAGGCTAACTCCGACTCAGGCTAACGCAAGCTCCGACTCAGGCTAACGCAAGCTCCGACTCAGGCTAACGCAAGCTCCGACTCAGGCTAACGCAAGCTCCGACTCAGGCTAACGCTAACGCAAACTCAGGCTAACGCAAACTCAGGCTAACGCAAACTCCGACTCAGGCTAACGCAAACTCCGACTCAGGCTAACGCAAGCTCCGACTCAGGCTAACGCAAGCTCCGACTCAGGCTAACGCAAGCTCCGACTCAGGCTAACGTAAGCTCCGACTCAGGCTAACGCAAGCTCCGACTCAGGCTAACGCAAGCTCCGACTCAGGCTAACGCAAGCTCCGACTCAGGCTAACGCAAGCTCCGACTCAGGCTAACGCAAGCTCCGACTCAGGCTAACGCAAGCTCCGACTCAGGCTAACGCAAGCTCCGACTCAGGCTAACGCAGGCTCCGACTCAGGCTAACTCCGGCTCCGACTCAGGCTAACGCAAGCTCCGACTCAGGCTAACGCAAGCTCCGACTCAGGCTAACGCAAGCTCCAACTCAGGCTAACTCTATCTCTAATTTAGGCTAACGCAAGCTCCGACTCAGGCTAACGCAAGCTCCGACTCAGGCTAACGCAAGCTCCGACTCAGGCTAACGCAAGCTCCGACTCAGGCTAACGCAAGCTCCGACTCAGGCTAACGCAAACGCCGACTCAGGCTAACGCAAACGCCGACTCAGGCTAACGCAAACTCCGACTCAGGCTAACGCAAACTCCGACTCAGGCTAACTCCGACTCAGGCTAACTCCGACTCAGGCTAACTCCGACTCAGGCTAACGCAAACTCCGAGTCAGGCTAACGCAAGCTCCGACTCAGGCTAACGCAAGCTCCGACTCAGGCTAACGCAAGCTCCGACTCAGGCTAACGCAAACTCCGACTCAGGCTAACGCAAACTCCGACTCAGGCTAACGCAAACTCCGACTCAGGCTGACGCAAGCTCCGACTCAGGCTGACGCAAGCTCCGACTCAGGCTGACGCAAGCTCCGACTCAGGCTGACGCAAGCTCCGACTCAGGCTGACGCAAGCTCCGACTCAGGCTGACGCAAGCTCCGACTCAGGCTGACGCAAGCTCCGACTCAGGCTGACGCAAGCTCCGACTCAGGCTGACGCAAGCTCCGACTCAGGCTGACGCAAGCTCCGACTCAGGCTGACGCAAGCTCCGACTCAGGCTAACGCAAGCTCCGACTCAGGCTAACGCAAGCTCCGACTCAGGCTAACGCAGGCTCCGACTCAGGCTAACTCCGGCTCCGACTCAGGCTAACTCCGGCTCCGACTCAGGCTAACTCCGGCTCCGACTCAGGCTAACTCCGGCTCCGACTCAGGCTAACGCAAGCTCCGACTCAGGCTAACGCAAGCTCCGACTCAGGCTAACGCAAGCTCCGACTCAGGCTAACGCAAGCTCCGACTCAGGCTAACGCAAGCTCCGACTCAGGCTAACGCAAGCTCCGACTCAGGCTAACGCAAACACAGGCTAACGCAATCACAGGCTAACGCAAACTCCGACTCAGGCTAACGCAAACTCCGACTCAAGCTAACTCTGACTCAGGCTAACGCAAGCTCCGACTCAGGCTAACGCAAGCTCCGACTCAGGCTAACGCAAGCTCCGACTCAGGCTAACGCAAGCTCCGACTCAGGCTAACGCAAGCTCCGACTCAGGCTAACGCAAGCTCCGACTCAGGCTAACGCAAGCTCCGACTCAGGCTAACGCAAGCTCCGACTCAGGCTAACGCAAACACAGGCTAACGCAAACACAGGCTAACGCAAACTCCGACTCAGGCTAACGCAAACTCCGACTCAGGCTAACGCAAACTCCGACTCAGGCTAACGCAAACTCCGACTCAAGCTAACTCTAGCTCCGACTCAGGCTAACGCAAGCTCCGACTCAGGCTGACGCAAGCTCCGACTCAGGCTGACGCAAGCTCCGACTCAGGCTGACGCAAGCTCCGACTCAGGCTGACGCAAGCTCCGACTCAGGCTAACGCAAACTCAGGCTAACGCAAACTCAGGCTAACGCAAACTCCGACTCAGGCTAACGCAAACTCCGACTCAGGCTAACGCAAACTCCGACTCAGGCTAACGCAAACTCCGACTCAGGCTAACGCAAGCTTCGACTCAGGCTAACGCAAGCTTCGACTCAGGCTAACGCAAGCTCCGACTCAGGCTAACGCAAACTCCGACTCAGGCTAACTCCGACTCAGGCTAACTCCGACTCAGGCTAACTCCGACTCAGGCTAACTCAGGCTAACGCAAACTCCGACTCAGGCTAACGCAAACGCCGACGCAGGCTAACGCAAACTCCGACTCAGGCTAACGCAAACTCCGACTCAGGCTAACGCAAACTCCGACTCAGGCTAACGCAAACTCCGACTCAGGCTAACGCAAACTCCGACTCAGGCTAACGCAAACTCAGGCTAACGCAAGCTCCGACTCAGGCTAACGCAAGCTCCGACTCAGGCTAACGCAAGCTCCGACTCAGGCTAACTCCGACTCAGGCTAACTCCGACTCAGGCTAAGGCTAACGCAAACTCCGACTCAGGCGACTCAGGCTAACGCAAACTCCGACTCAGGCGACTCAGGCTAACGCAAACTCCGACTCAGGCGACTCAGGCTAACGCAAACTCCGACTCAGGCTAACGCAAACTCCGACTCAGGCTAACGCAAACTCCGACTCAGGCTAACGCAAACTCCGACTCAGGCTAACGCAAACTCCGACTCAGGCTAACGCAAACTCCGACTCAGGCTAACGCAAGCTCCGACTCAGGCTAACGCAAGCTCCGACTCAGGCTAACGCAAGCTCCGACTCAGGCTAACTCCGACTCAGGCTAACTCCGACTCAGGCTAACGCAAACTCCGACTCAGGCTAAGGCTAACGCAAACTCCGACTCAGGCGACTCAGGCTAACGCAAACTCCGACTCAGGCGACTCAGGCTAACGCAAACTCCGACTCAGGCTAACGCAAACTCCGACTCAGGCTAACGCAAACTCCGATTCAGGCTAACGCAAACTCCGACTCAGGCTAAGGCTAACGCAAACTCCGACTCAGGCTAAGGCTAACGCAAACTCCGACTCAGGCGACTCAGGCTAACGCAAACTCCGACTCAGGCGACTCAGGCTAACGCAAACTCCGACTCAGGCTAACGCAAACTCCGACTCAGGCTAACGCAAACTCCGATTCAGGCTAACGCAAACTCCGACTCAGGCTAACTCCGACTCAGGCTAACGCAAGCTCCGACTCAGGCTAACGCAAGCTCCGACTCAGGCTAACGCAAGCTCCGACTCAGGCTAACGCAAGCTCCGACTCAGGCTAACGCAAGCTCCGACTCAGGCTAACGCAAACTCTGACTCAGGCTAACGCAAACTCTGACTCAGGCTAACTCTGACTCAGGCTAACTCTGACTCAGGCTAACGCAAGCTCCGACTCAGGCTAACGCAAGCTCCGACTCAGGCTAACGCAAGCTCCGACTCAGGCTAACGCAAGCTCCGACTCAGGCTAACTCCGGCTCCGACTCAGGCTAACGCAAACGCAAACGCCGACTCAGGCTAACTCCGACTCAGGCTAACGCAAACTCCGAGTCAGGCTAACGCAAGCTCCGACTCAGGCTAACGCAAGCTCCGACTCAGGCTAACGCAAGCTCCGACTCAGGCTAACGCAAGCTCCGACTCAGGCTAACGCAAACTCCGACTCAGGCTAACGCAAACTCCGACTCAGGCTAACTCCGACTCAGGCTAACGCAAGCTCCGACTCAGGCTAACGCAAGCTCCGACTCAGGCTAACGCAAGCTCCGACTCAGGCTAACGCAAGCTCCGACTCAGGCTAACGCAAGCTCCGACTCAGGCTAACGCTAACGCAAACTCAGGCTAACGCAAACTCAGGCTAACGCAAACTCCGACTCAGGCTAACGCAAACTCCGACTCAGGCTAACGCAAACTCCGACTCAGGCTAACGCAAGCTCCGACTCAGGCTAACGCAAGCTCCGACTCAGGCTAACGCAAGCTCCGACTCAGGCTAACGCAAGCTCCGACTCAGGCTAACGCAAGCTCCGACTCAGGCTAACGCAAGCTCCGACTCAGGCTAACGCAAGCTCCGACTCAGGCTAACGCAAGCTCCGACTCAGGCTAACGCAAGCTCCGACTCAGGCTAACGCAGGCTCCGACTCAGGCTAACTCCGGCTCCGACTCAGGCTAACGCAAGCTCCGACTCAGGCTAACGCAAGCTCCGACTCAGGCTAACGCAAGCTCCGACTCAGGCTAACTCTATCTCTAATTTAGGCTAACGCAAGCTCCGACTCAGGCTAACGCAAGCTCCGACTCAGGCTAACGCAAGCTCCGACTCAGGCTAACGCAAGCTCCGACTCAGGCTAACGCAAACGCCGACTCAGGCTAACGCAAACGCCGACTCAGGCTAACGCAAACTCCGACTCAGGCTAACGCAAACTCCGACTCAGGCTAACTCCGACTCAGGCTAACTCCGACTCAGGCTAACTCCGACTCAGGCTAACGCAAGCTCCGACTCAGGCTAACGCAAGCTCCGACTCAGGCTAACGCAAGCTCCGACTCAGGCTAACGCAAGCTCCGACTCAGGCTAACGCAAACTCCGACTCAGGCTAACGCAAACTCCGACTCAGGCTAACGCAAGCTCCGACTCAGGCTAACGCAAGCTCCGACTCAGGCTAACGCAAACTCCGACTCAGGCTAACGCAAACTCCGACTCAGGCTAACGCAAACTCCGACTCAGGCTAACGCAAACTCCGACTGAGGCTAACGCAAACTCCGACTCAGGCTAACGCAAACTCTGACTCAGGCTAACTCTGACTCAGGCTAACTCTGACTCAGGTAAGCTCCGACTCAGGCTAACGCAAGCTCCGACTCAGGCTAACGCAAGCTCCGACTCAGGCTAACGCAAGCTCCGACTCAGGCTAACGCAAACTCAGGCTAACGCAAACTCCGACTCAGGCTAACGCAAACTCCGACTCAGGCTAACGCAAACTCCGACTCAGGCTAACGCAAACTCCGACTCAGGCTAACGCAAACTCCGACTCAGGCTAACGCAAACTCCGACTCAGGCTAACGCAAACTCCGACTCAGGCTAACGCAAGCTTCGACTCAGGCTAACGCAAGCTTCGACTCAGGCTAACGCAAGCTTCGACTCAGGCTAACGCAAACTCCGACTCAGGCTAACGCAAACTCCGACTCAGGCTAACTCCGACTCAGGCTAACTCCGACTCAGGCTAACTCAGGCTAACTCAGGCTAACGCAAACTCCGACTCAGGCTAACGCAAACGCCGACGCAGGCTAACGCAAACTCCGACTCAGGCTAACGCAAACTCCGACTCAGGCTAACGCAAACTCCGACTCAGGCTAACGCAAACTCCGACTCAGGCTAACGCAAACTCAGGCTAACGCAAGCTCCGACTCAGGCTAACGCAAGCTCCGACTCAGGCTAACGCAAGCTCCGACTCAGGCTAACTCCGACTCAGGCTAACTCCGACTCAGGCTAACTCCGACTCAGGCTAACTCAGGCTAACTCAGGCTAACGCAAACTCCGACTCAGGCTAACGCAAACGCCGACGCAGGCTAACGCAAACTCCGACTCAGGCTAACGCAAACTCCGACTCAGGCTAACGCAAACTCCGACTCAGGCTAACGCAAACTCCGACTCAGGCTAACGCAAACTCAGGCTAACGCAAGCTCCGACTCAGGCTAACGCAAGCTCCGACTCAGGCTAACGCAAGCTCCGACTCAGGCTAACTCCGACTCAGGCTAACTCCGACTCAGGCTAACTCCGACTCAGGCTAAGGCTAACGCAAACTCCGACTCAGGCGACTCAGGCTAACGCAAACTCCGACTCAGGCGACTCAGGCTAACGCAAACTCCGACTCAGGCTAACGCAAACTCCGACTCAGGCTAACGCAAACTCCGACTCAGGCTAACGCAAACTCCGACTCAGGCTAACGCAAACTCCGACTCAGGCTAACGCAAACTCCGACTCAGGCTAACGCAAACTCCGACTCAGGCTAACGCAAACTCCGACTCAGGCTAACGCAAGCTCCGACTCAGGCTAACGCAAGCTCCGACTCAGGCTAACTCCGACTCAGGCTAACTCCGACTCAGGCTAACGCAAACTCCGACTCAGGCTAAGGCTAACGCAAACTCCGACTCAGGCGACTCAGGCTAACGCAAACTCCGACTCAGGCTAACGCAAACTCCGACTCAGGCTAACGCAAACTCCGATTCAGGCTAACGCAAACTCCGACTCAGGCTAACGCAAACTCCGACTCAGGCTAAGGCTAACGCAAACTCCGACTCAGGCGACTCAGGCTAACGCAAACTCCGACTCAGGCGACTCAGGCTAACGCAAACTCCGACTCAGGCTAACGCAAACTCCGACTCAGGCTAACGCAAACTCCGATTCAGGCTAACGCAAACTCCGACTCAGGCTAACTCCGACTCAGGCTAACGCAAGCTCCGACTCAGGCTAACGCAAGCTCCGACTCAGGCTAACGCAAGCTCCGACTCAGGCTAACGCAAGCTCCGACTCAGGCTAACGCAAACTCTGACTCAGGCTAACTCTGACTCAGGCTAACTCTGACTCAGGCTAACGCAAGCTCCGACTCAGGCTAACGCAAGCTCCGACTCAGGCTAACGCAAGCTCCGACTCAGGCTAACGCAAGCTCCGACTCAGGCTAACTCCGGCTCCGACTCAGGCTAACGCAAACGCAAACGCCGACTCAGGCTAACTCCGACTCAGGCTAACGCAAACTCCGAGTCAGGCTAACGCAAGCTCCGACTCAGGCTAACGCAAGCTCCGACTCAGGCTAACGCAAGCTCCGACTCAGGCTAACGCAAGCTCCGACTCAGGCTAACGCAAACTCCAACTCAGGCTAACGCAAACTCCGACTCAGGCTAACTCCGACTCAGGCTAACTCCGACTCAGGCTAACTCCGACTCAGGCTAACGCAAGCTCCGACTCAGGCTAACGCAAGCTCCGACTCAGGCTAACGCAAGCTCCGACTCAGGCTAACGCAAGCTCCGACTCAGGCTAACGCTAACGCAAACTCAGGCTAACGCAAACTCAGGCTAACGCAAACTCCGACTCAGGCTAACGCAAACTCCGACTCAGGCTAACGCAAGCTCCGACTCAGGCTAACGCAAGCTCCGACTCAGGCTAACGCAAGCTCCGACTCAGGCTAACGTAAGCTCCGACTCAGGCTAACGCAAGCTCCGACTCAGGCTAACGCAAGCTCCGACTCAGGCTAACGCAAGCTCCGACTCAGGCTAACGCAAGCTCCGACTCAGGCTAACGCAAGCTCCGACTCAGGCTAACGCAAGCTCCGACTCAGGCTAACGCAGGCTCCGACTCAGGCTAACTCCGGCTCCGACTCAGGCTAACGCAAGCTCCGACTCAGGCTAACGCAAGCTCCGACTCAGGCTAACACAAGCTCCGACTCAGGCTAACTCTATCTCTAATTTAGGCTAACGCAAGCTCCGACTCAGGCTAACGCAAGCTCCGACTCAGGCTAACGCAAGCTCCGACTCAGGCTAACGCAAGCTCCGACTCAGGCTAACGCAAGCTCCGACTCAGGCTAACGCAAGCTCCGACTCAGGCTAACGCAAACGCCGACTCAGGCTAACGCAAACGCCGACTCAGGCTAACGCAAACTCCGACTCAGGCTAACGCAAACTCCGACTCAGGCTAACTCCGACTCAGGCTAACTCCGACTCAGGCTAACTCCGAGTCAGGCTAACGCAAACTCCGAGTCAGGCTAACGCAAGCTCCGACTCAGGCTAACGCAAGCTCCGACTCAGGCTAACGCAAGCTCCGACTCAGGCTAACGCAAGCTCCGACTCAGGCTAACGCAAACTCCGACTCAGGCTAACGCAAACTCCGACTCAGGCTAACTCCGACTCAGGCTAACTCCGACTCAGGCTGACGCAAGCTCCGACTCAGGCTGACGCAAGCTCCGACTCAGGCTGACGCAAGCTCCGACTCAGGCTGACGCAAGCTCCGACTCAGGCTGACGCAAGCTCCGACTCAGGCTGACGCAAGCTCCGACTCAGGCTGACGCAAGCTCCGACTCAGGCTGACGCAAGCTCCGACTCAGGCTGACGCAAGCTCCGACTCAGGCTGACGCAAGCTCCGACTCAGGCTGACGCAAGCTCCGACTCAGGCTAACGCAAGCTCCGACTCAGGCTAACTCCGGCTCCGACTCAGGCTAACTCCGGCTCCGACTCAGGCTAACTCCGGCTCCGACTCAGGCTAACGCAAGCTCCGACTCAGGCTAACGCAAGCTCCGACTCAGGCTAACGCAAGCTCCGACTCAGGCTAACGCAAGCTCCGACTCAGGCTAACGCAAGCTCCGACTCAGGCTAACGCAAGCTCCGACTCAGGCTAACGCAAGCTCCGACTCAGGCTAACGCAAACACAGGCTAACGCAATCACAGGCTAACGCAAACTCCGACTCAGGCTAACGCAAACTCCGACTCAAGCTAACTCTGACTCAGGCTAACGCAAGCTCCGACTCAGGCTAACGCAAGCTCCGACTCAGGCTAACGCAAGCTCCGACTCAGGCTAACGCAAGCTCCGACTCAGGCTAACGCAAGCTCCGACTCAGGCTAACGCAAGCTCCGACTCAGGCTAACGCAAGCTCCGACTCAGGCTAACGCAAGCTCCGACTCAGGCTAACGCAAGCTCCGACTCAGGCTAACGCAAGCTCCGACTCAGGCTAACGCAAACACAGGCTAACGCAAACACAGGCTAACGCAAACACAGGCTAACGCAAACTCCGACTCAGGCTAACGCAAACTCCGACTCAGGCTAACGCAAACTCCGACTCAGGCTAACGCAAACTCCGACTCAAGCTAACTCAAGCTCCGACTCAGGCTAACGCAAGCTCCGACTCAGGCTAACGCAAGCTCCGACTCAGGCTAACGCAAGCTCCGACTCAGGCTAACGCAAGCTCCGACTCAGGCTAACGCAAGCTCCGACTCAGGCTAACGCAAGCTCCGACTCAGGCTAACGCAAACTCAGGCTAACGCAAACTCCGACTCAGGCTAACGCAAACTCCGACTCAGGCTAACGCAAGCTTCGACTCAGGCTAACGCAAACTCCGACTCAGGCTAACGCAAACTCCGACTCAGGCTAACGCAAACTCCGACTCAGGCTAACGCAAACTCCGACTCAGGCTAACGCAAACTCCGACTCAGGCTAACGCAAACTCCGACTCAGGCTAACGCAAACTCCGACTCAGGCTAACTCCGACTCAGGCTAACTCCGACTCAGGCTAACTCCGACTCAGGCTAACTCCGACTCAGGCTAACTCCGACTCAGGCTAACTCCGACTCAGGCTTACTCCGACTCAGGCTAACGCAAACTCCGACTCAGGCTAACGCAAACTCCGACTCAGGCTAACGCAAACTCCGACTCAGGCTAACGCAAACTCCGACTCAGGCTAACGCAAACTCCGACTCAGGCTAACGCAAACTCCGACTCAGGCTAACGCAAACACCGACTCAGGCTAACGCAAACACCGACTCAGGCTAACGCAAACACCGACTCAGGCTAACGCAAACTCCGACTCAGGCTAACGCAAACTCCGACTCAGGCTAACGCAAACTCCGACTCAGGCTAACGCAAGCTCCGACTCAGGCTAACGCAAGCTCCGACTCAGGCTAACTCCGACTCAGGCTAACGCAAACTCCGACTCAGGCGACTCAGGCTAACGCAAACTCCGACTCAGGCGACTCAGGCTAACGCAAACTCCGACTCAGGCTAACGCAAACTCCGATTCAGGCTAACGCAAACTCCGATTCAGGCTAACGCAAACTCCGACTCAGGCCAACGCAAACTCCGACTCAGGCTAACGCAAACTCCGACTCAGGCTAACGCAAGCTCCGACTCAGGCTAACGCAAGCTCCGACTCAGGCTAACGCAAACTCCGACTCAGGCTAACGCAAACTCCGACTCAGGCTAACGCAAACTCCGACTCAGGCTAACGCAAGCTCCGACTCAGGCTAACTCCGACTCAGGCTAACGCAAACTCCGACTCAGGCTAACGCAAACTCCGACTCAGGCTAAGGCTAACGCAAACTCCGACTCAGGCGACTCAGGCTAACGCAAACTCCGACTCAGGCGACTCAGGCTAACGCAAACTCCGACTCAGGCTAACGCAAACTCCGACTCAGGCTAACGCAAACTCCGATTCAGGCTAACGCAAACTCCGACTCAGGCCAACGCAAACTCCGACTCAGGCCAACGCAAACTCCGACTCAGGCCAACTCCGACTCAGGCTAACGCAAGCTCCGACTCAGGCTAACGCAAGCTCCGACTCAGGCTAACGCAAGCTCCGACTCAGGCTAACGCAAGCTCCGACTCAGGCTAACGCAAGCTCCGACTCAGGCTAACGCAAGCTCCGACTCAGGCTAACGCAAGCTCCGACTCAGGCTAACGCAAGCTCCGACTCAGGCTAACGCAAGCTCCGACTCAGGCTAACGCAAGCTCCGACTTAGGCTAACTCTATCTCTAATTTAGGCTGACTCGATCTCTAATTTAGGCTGACTCAATCTCTAACCCGTAATAGTTTTGTTGTAGTGGTGAAATATTATGAATGATGAAATTGCTCAACAATGTTATTAAATGAGAACTACTGAGCTCACTCTCTCTGATACGGGTTATATTGATTGTCTTTATGATTGTTCTTGTTATATTGATTGTCTTTATGATTGTTCTTGTTATATTGATTGTCTTTATGATTGTTCTTGTTATATTGATTGTCTTTATGATTGTTCTTGTTGTTGTGGAGATGATTATACTTAAAATAACTAATCCTACATTTTCTAACGGTGTTCTTGATGTCGTAGGTTGTGACTCCAGACGACATTCGCCAGTTTTTTGAGCAGCAGCAAAGTCGGAAGAGACGCCGCGCTAACGGTCAGCTGTACAGCGCCTGACCTGTGACCTCTGACCCCGCCCTGACGCCTCGTCTCTGTTTACTTCCTGTTAGGTCAAAAGGAATTGACACTTTTTAAATAAATGTAATAAAAGTCTGTGTTTGAGTGAATGTCTTTTTGTCACAGTTTGTGTCTTTTCTGGCGTCAGAACTTAAATATTCTATTATTAGATAACAAAGGTTTAAAGTTCAGATCTGGGTTAAAATAGGTCAAAGTTTGGGTGTAGGTTAAAGTTGGGATCAGACTCCCAAGAAGCTGCTATGGCAACACGACTGGGACAAAAATTGTTTCATATTATTGTACGTGAATCTTTGAAGAAACTGAACATATAATACATTTAAACTCACCATTGAAAAGCGGCTCCCGATCTCAATGTTCAAAAACAAACATTTTTCAAAGGGTCAAACTCGGTGGCGGCTGGTGGTACAAATTATAGGGGGCTATTTGACATGACCGTGTTTTTGTTTTTTTTAAATGTCCAAAATTGAAATTTTTAACATTGACTGTAAGGATACATATCTTAAATACACATTTACAACTGAATTAAGTAAACACACTTTATTTCCATTCCAAAAGAGCAAATCCAAAATCTCAGTGATACTGTCACTTATAGTGCAGAGTAGCAATTATTACATTAAGAGGAAATAAAAACAAAAATCACAAAAAGTGGCATTAGTTACCCTGAACTGCATGTGTAACATATTACATTTTTATATTTAATCATCAAATACATTATTGCTGTTTGGAAAGTTGTCATTTATGGCTTTCTTTCATGGGTTTTCAAATAACAAAGCATATTTTTATCAATAGAAGTTAAGCGATACTTAATGCTTAGCGTTAGCCTTATGCAAGTAATAAACTAAAATTTGTTGTCATGGTAACGGAGCACGGAGTTTGACAGACACATGTGGCTCGGATTGAGACGAAATCAGCCGCTTTCAACGTGAATAAATCCAGCAAACAGTTGAGCAGCTCATTTTGAGTCGTTTTGGACGTACCTTTTGTAACAGACTCTGTAGATGCAGTTTTAAGACGTAAACACGGCGTGTGGCACTTCCTGTAGGCGCGTGTGGCACTTCCTGTAGACGCGCGCACATGTCTGTGTCTCTAGCGTAAAAAGCGTAGCTCCATGACGTAACTTGTACGTTCAAAAGGGCTCTTTCTGGAGCGCCGCATAGTCGCTATTTTCCTCTGGAGAAAACCATAGTGACGTAATCACTTTTGATTGTGATTTGATTGGCTAAAAATCCCCATTGGGAACGTAGAAAAGTGACGCAGGCTGCGCAGCAGAACACGCGATCTATATCTATTTATGGATATATATATGGATATATATTATTATTTTACACATTTACACTAATAAGAATATAAGATATTTCTGAATAAATTATATTGTTTTTAGACACAAATAAATTGACGTAGTTGGCAGATTGACAGGGGGGGGCGGCGCCCCAGCGCCCTTAATGGACCAGCCAATGCTGGTCAAACCGGTGATTTGGGGTCAGTGGCTCATCCAAGGAGGGCGCCCCCTGGTGTGTCATTGAGGAAGGTGTTTCCTTACACTGCTTTATATGTTCAAAGAAATGTGAACAGCGGGGAGGACTCCCCTGGAGCCACTGATCCTGTGCAGCGTAGGGCATCTTCTTGCTCGTCTATGGAGGGCTCTCTCAGTGAGGAGCAGGGCGGGGGGGTTGCAGATGTCGGGGATGTGAGTTCAGAGTGTAAGGTGTTCATAAAGCTCGCGCAGGATAATGCGTCCTTTAAGGGGTGGGATCCGATGGCGTTGACAAGGAGCCTGACTGTAGCTGTGGGAGTGGTCAAGCATGCGAGTGTCCTTAGGGATGGAAGCTAAGTGTCTGGGTGGGAAGGACATTCTTGTGTCTGATGCTGTAAGAGGCACGGTCAGGGGAGTTATAGTAGGCGTCCCTACGACGACATCTGTGGATGACATAAAGGAGAATTTGACTGGAGCTAAGGTGGTGGATGCTAGGCGGTTGAAGATGACCCGGGATGGGGTAAGGTGTGACAGCCTGTCGATAATGATTAGATTTGAAGGTGGGATCCTGCCTCGTGTGGTGTGCGTTGGGTACATGCGCTATGGCGTACGCCCATATGTTCTGCCGCCCCTGCGTTGCTTCAAGTGCCAGCGCTTTGGGCATATTGCAGCGGTCTGTAGAGGGAAGCAGAAGTGTGGTAAATGTGCAGGAGACCACGAGTATGGGAAGTGTGACGACGGAGCAAAACTCAAGTGCTGTAACTGTGGGGGAGAGCATAGCTCTGCCTACGGGGGATGCGTGTTCAGCAAGAGGGCTGCGGAGGTGCAAAAAGTTAGAGCCTCTCAAGGCATATCCTACGCGGATGCGGTCAAGAAGGTGTCTGGTAGTCAGGTGACGGTGGATGCAGTGGGGGCTGCCAGTGCTGCTGGTGTCCTAGGCGACAGGGGAGGGGGCAGCGTTGCCCGCAGCCAGGGGGAGGTCCCCACTGGGATGCCCGTGAGTGTGGCTTCCACGGGCAGAGGCCCTGTGGGTGCGGAGGATGTACTGGTTGTGAAGAGGAAAGATTTCTTCCTCTTTATAGTGGAAGTGATTAACTGTACTGGGCAAACCAAGAAGAGATCCGAAAAGACTAAGATCATCGCTAAGGCTGCAGGGAAGTACTTTGGAGCTGGGGGCCCCGAGTGGACGGAGATAGAGGATGCGCTGCGGGAGGGCGCCCTGCCCCATTCTGGCAGTGGGAGTGGGGGGGCTCCCGATGCGCCGTCAGGTTCCGGGGGCTCATAATGGCGGTGGTTGTCTTGCAATGGAATGCGCGTAGTCTTCGTGCTAATGGCCAGGAATTTAAGCATTTTGTCTCTACCTTGTTGAACAAGCCTCACGTTATGTGCGTGCAGGAGACTTGGTTACGACCTAGGTGGGGTTTTGGGATACAAGGGTATGTGTGTGTTAGGAATGATAGGGAGCAGGGTAGAGGCGGAGGTGTGGCTGTGTTTGTCCGAGATGACCTAAATTACGTTGTTGTCAGTGTGAGTAAAGCGCCGGAGGCCCTGGCGGTGAGGGTCTGGCTGGGTGGTGAAGCTGTTACTGTGGTTAACCTTTATAATCCGTGTGGTGAGTTAACGCTAGAGTCCTTACATAGTATCGGTAAGGATGTTCGGGGAAAGGCCGTGTGGTGTGGGGATTTTAATGCGCATAGCGCTTTGTGGGGCGGTAGTGGTACCGATAGGTATGGGCAGGTGGTAGAGGGTTTTATCAATCAAAGGGAGTTGGTTTGTCTGAATGATGGGGGTGGGACCCGCTATGATATGGGGACCGGTGCGGAAAGTGCAATAGATCTTACACTTGTGTCCAAGGAGTTAGCTGGTGTTTGTAGTTGGGAGGTTCTTGGTAATCTTTCTTTTGGTAGCGATCACTATCTAGTCCGCACCGTGATTGGCTTTGGGAGCTGTGTGGTCAGGGGGACGAGGATCCAGAGGTGGCAGTTGGCAAGGGCGAACTGGGGGGCTTTCCTGAGGAAAGCTGATGATGGTTCTAGGGTTCTGCAGGAAGGAGGATTGACTCAGGTGGATGATCTCAATAGTGCAATTGTCTCGCTCATCACGCAGTCAGCGGTAGGCACGATTCCTAAGAGTGGTGGTAGTGGACATAGGAAGCGGGTGCCGTGGTGGACTGAAGCATGTGGTCATGCTGTTAGGGCGAGAAATGCGGCGTTTCGCCGGCTAAGGGTTGCCCACACTGAGGGTGCCCTCATTGACTACAAGAGGGCCCGCGCTGTTATGCGGAAAACTGTGAGAACGGCCAAGAGTGCCTATTGGAGGCGGTATTGTTCCAAAATTGGGAGAGAAACGTGTCTCGGGGATGTTTGGGGGATGATTAAGCGGATGCATGGGGTTGAGCGCCGTCGTGGGACCCCGGTCCTAATACTGAATGGTGTTGAAGCAGTCAGCGACGTTGACAAAGCTGAACTGTTGGCCAGCACCTTTGTGTCGGTGCACAGCTCTGACAATCTCTCACCTGCGGAAAGGCACTACAGGGAGAGTACTTTGGCCCAGAATTCTGAGCTGATTGGGCACCAGCCTTCGACTCAAGATGACCTTGACCTTCCGTTTAGTTTGTTTGAGCTAAGGAGAGCACTTTCTAAGGCGAAACAGACAGCCCCGGGGAAAGATGAGGTGTGCTATGACATGCTCTCTCATTTGACTGATGACACGCTTGGGCTAGTCCTGGGTCTTTTCAACCGTGTTTGGGATTCAGGTTGTGTTCCATCTGCGTGGAAACAGTCTACGGTGGTGCCGGTTCTGAAGCCGGGTAGGCCAGCGTCTGACCCTTCAAGTTATAGGCCGATTGCCTTGACGTCGCAGCTCGGGAAAACGATGGAGCGCATGGTTACCGAGCGGTTGGATTACTTCTTGGAGAGTCAGGGTTTGCTTCCCGCGCACCAGAGTGGTTTCCGTAGGGGCAGGAACACCATGGATTCCGTGTTGTGTTTGGAATCTGATATCCAGCTGGCCAGGGCTCAGAAAGAAAAGGTTATTGCGGTGCTCTTTGATGTGGAGAAGGCGTACGATATGGTTTGGAAGGATGGGCTCCTCATTAAGCTGCGGAAGTGTGGTGTGAAGGGTAAACTGTTTAACTGGGTCCGGAGCTTTCTGTCTGGCCGGCGTATCTAAACCAGAGTGGGCGCTGCTTACTCTGGGGTCTATGGGG
The DNA here is from genome assembly GCA_026437355.1 of Eucyclogobius newberryi. NCBI lineage: Eukaryota > Metazoa > Chordata > Actinopteri > Gobiiformes > Gobiidae > Eucyclogobius > Eucyclogobius newberryi. The sequence goes on along the minus strand of JAPEHP010000001.1, from coordinate 53,545,248 downwards.
TGGAGAATGGGATCCCGCAGGGGAGTGTGTGTAGCCCTATCTTGTTCAATGTTATGATTAAGGACATCTTTGACGACGTGGATGGGTCTGTTGGGAGGAGCCTTTATGCTGACGATGGCGCTCTATGGGTGAGAGGGAGGAATCTCCGGTTTTACGAGGCGAAACTGCAAAGGGCAATACAGCAGGTGGAGCAGTGGACCCTGAAGTGGGGGTTTAAACTGTCCGTACGGAAGTCTCAAGTGATCTGTTTCTTCAATGGACATAGGGACGTCTCCCTTCGACTGCATGGGCAGGTGCTCGAACAGGTCAGGGAGGTGAGGTTCTTGGGGGTCACCTTTGACGAGAGGCTTAGTTGGCGTCGGCACATTGATGAGGTCAGTGGTAAATGCAAAAGGGTGAATAACTTGCTTCGTTGTCTATCCGGCCAGGACTGGGGGGCCAGCAGAAGGTATTTATCGGGCCGTCATGAGGGTGGCTATTGATTATGGCTGTATAGCCTACATGTCTGCGGCTGAGACTAACTTAAAGAAGCTTGATGTGGAGCAAGCCCAGGCCTTGCGCATCTGCTGTAGGGCTTTTAGGACCTCCCCTGTCTCGGCGCTGCAGGTTGAGTTGGGGGAATTGCCGTTACGGCTCCGGAGGCTAGAACTTCTGTTGGCTTACTGGGTGAATATGCAAGGTCATACAAGCTCGCACCCGGTGAGGGACTTTCTCAGGGTTGATGGGGGGCAGAGTGAGGCTGGCGGTATGATTTTCAGCCAGGTAGGAAATGCGAAGGCGCGGCTTGCGGGGGTTGGTGATCTGCGTGTGAGCCCGTCGGTGGCTTTGTCTGCTATAGCTCCGTGGAAGTTTGTCCCGGCTCCTGTTGATGTTAGCTTGCATGGCAAGCTTAGAGGAGTCGCTGGGAGGGCACCGCAGTTTGCCGTTCAAGCGCTCATCGATAAGCACTCAGGTGATGTGTTTATTTATACCGACGGGTCTAGGGATCCTGAGAGTGGGCGTACTGGCGCCGCTTATTTTGTGCCTGACCTGGGGCTAGCGGTCAAGAAGAGGTTGACAGATCGCCTTTCTGTTTTCACGTCGGAACTTATAGCGATACGGTTGGCGTTGGAATGGGCGGAATCTGCTTTGCAGTGTTGCGGCATTGTGGTGGCCTCTGACAGCCTTTCTGCATTGCAAAGCATTAAATCTGGGAAATCGGATTGCAGACAGGATGTGTTGAATGGCATCTTCTGTCTGATGCTCTCCCTGTCCAGGAAGGATGTGAGGGTTTCCTTCATTTGGGTCTCTGCGCATGTGGGGGTGGATGGTAACGAAATGGCTGATGCACTGGCTAAACGTTCCCTTCGGCGGCCATCAATTGATGTGGCGGTTGAGTTAAGCAAATCTGAAATCAAGCCTGTTATCAAGAGTCATGTGGTCGGCCTTTGGCAGGAATTTTGGAGCCACTGTGTTACTGGACGGCATCTCTATCACATACAGGGTAGTGTGGGTCCTTGCGGGTCTATGGGCAGGAACGCGTGGGAGGAAAGGGCCTTCGCCCGCATGAGGATTGGCCATACTGGACTCAATTGGTCACTGAGTAGGATAGGCAAACATCCGACCGGTCTGTGTGGTCACTGTCGGGTGCCAGAGACTGTCGAGCATGTGCTGATTTGCTGTGAGGCTTATGATAGGGAAAGGGCCGGGTTGGCCTTGTGGTTTCGGAATAATGGGCGGGAGTTCAATCTGCGGAACGTTCTGGCGATCCAGTCACAGGGTTTGTGTCAGGCTGTTGTTGCTTACTTATGTAGCACAGGGCTGGGTAAACGTTTATAGAGGTGGGGGGTGTTGGAGACTGAGCCGAGGATGAGGAGCAAGAGGATGTTCTAACGCGCTTGGACTTCATGGGCCTAGAAACGCCAAAGTGATGGAAGAAGGACTTCTAAAGGATAAAACGACAAAGACGTCCCATGACCTCATGGGCTTTGTAAAACAACAAAGACGTCCCATGATCTCATGGGCTTTGTACTTCCAAAGCACCGAACGTCAAAGAGGGCGAGGAAGGTGAAGAAGAGTCTCCCTGGAATAAAGCCGGTTGGTCTCTGACACAACAACTATTCTAGTCACAAAAACACATCATGACCTCATGGGCTTTGTAACGCCAAAGCGATGGGAGGAGTACTTTTACGGACTACGACAGAGTCTGAGGACTACGAAACGTCTGAGGAATAAAGTCTGGCGGTAATGCAACACTCGGATGCCAACCGCCATAAAACAACAACAACAACAACAACAACAAAACATCATCTTCATACGTCATAAGGCGCTGGTACAGCTAGCAGCCCGGTGTAAACGCTCTCTCTTTTTTCTCACACTTATTGTGCTTTATCTCCTATATTTTGTAAATATAGTTAGTATATTTTTTCTATTTTACTGTACGATAGGGACACGCGCTGGAATCGTTTTAATTCAACTGTTTTTGACTTTTTTCGGCTGGATTTGAGCGTTTTTCGTCGTGTTGTTGTGACGTGAGCTAGCTCCGAGCGAGCCCACCAGCCCCGCCCGCGCCCTCCGGCCGCCGCTAAAGTACGGCATGCCGCCGGTACACGTTTATATACACGTTTATATGAAAGAGGAACTTCACGAACGATCGGGACACGCACTGGAATCGCTTTAAATTAACTTGTTTTGACTTTATTCGGCTGGATTGAGTGTTTTCGTCGCGTCGTTGCGATGTGTCTTGGCTCTGAGTCCCCCGGCTCCGGCCCCGCCCCCCCGGCCGGCGCCGTACCGCGTTTACACAAAGGAGGAACTCATGAAACTGCGGAGAACAGTCGTCTTACCCGGAGATCGTCACGTCATCCCGGCGGACATCCCAAGGAAAACGCAACGAAGCAGACGGGCTGGACGTAAACTCTGAGAGAAGAGAGGCGGAAACAGGAAGTTGGTTCCCGCCGTAGTCATGGGTAACGTGAGGTCCCTTCAAAATAAAATGACGGAAATAGCGAGCCTCATGTGGTCCCAGAGGATTTATAGGGACAGCAGCGTCTTGATTTTCACAGAGACCTGGTTAACAGCAGAAATGCCAGACTGTATGTGAACATGAGCTGGTCCAAACCCAAACACTGCACAGTGAGGGAGCAGCTATGTAACAGGGATATTGAACTATTGGCTATTGGCATGAGGCCATATTATCTGCCCCGGGAGTTCTCACATGTGATTTTGATCGCAGTCTATGTGGCCCCGTCTGCCAATGCTGAAAATGCTTGTGAAGCACTGCTCTCCTGCACTTGTAGGCTGCAAACACAGCACCCACAGGCTTTCTTCCTCATCTCTGGTGACTTTAACCACGCTTCTCCCTCTTCTGTTCTACCAACATACACCCAGTATGTTACCTGCCCCACCAGAGACAATAGAACATTGGACTTGTTTTTTGCCAACACCAAGGAGGCGTATTCCTCTTCCTCCCTCCCTCCCCTGGGCAGCTCGGACCACAACCTTGTACATCTGAGGCCTGTGTATGAACCCATCGTGCGCAGGCAGCCTGTGGTGTCCCATGAGGTGAGGATGTGGTCTGCTGAGAGCGAGGAGGCTCTGAGGGACTGCTTCAGCACCACTGTCTGGACTGAGCTTTATGACCCACATGGGGAGGACATCAACACCATCACAGAGTGCATCACGGACTACATCAACTTCTGTTTTGAGAACATTGTTCCCTCCCGGACGTTGCAGTGTTTTCCAAACAACAAGCCATGGATTAACAGTGAACTGAAGGCTCTGCTGAAGGAGAAGAAGAGAGCCTTCAGGTCAGGGAACAAGGAGGAGCTGAGGACTGTGCAGAGGGAGCTGAGGAGGAAGATCAGGCAGGCTGAGGCCGGCTACAAGAGGAGGATGGAGGAGCAGCTGCAGCAAAAGAACATTCAGGGAGTGTGGAGGAGCCTGAAAACCATCTCGGGCTTCAAAATCCCCCCTGCCCAGACAGAGGGGGATCTACAGTGGTGAATGATTTAAATGCTCACTTCTTGAGGTTTGATCGGTCACCCGCCCCTCCCCCTGCACAGCTACATGCTCCCTCTTCCACAGCTTGACAATGCCCTGCATCTGTTCCTCTTCGCTTATCTGCCCCGGACCATCAGCTCCCCACTTCGCCTGGACTCACCCATCCCCCCAGCACACGGTCCCCCTGCCAACCACTGACTAAGGCAGCAGGACCTGACGGCATCAGCCCCAGGCTCCTTAAGTCCTGCGCAGATGAACTGTGTGGAGTTATGGAGCATGTCTTCAACATGAGCCTGAAGCTGAGAGTGGTACCACAGGTCTGGAAGACCTCCTGTCTGGTACCTGTGCCTAAGACACCGCGCCCCAAAGACCTCAACAGCTTCAGGCCAGTGGCTCTCACGTCCCACCTGATGAAGACACTGGAGCGGTTAGTCCTGGACCACCTCCGCTCCACCGTGAGCTCAGCCATGGACCCGCTGCAGTTTGCATATCGGCCTGGCATCGGAGTGGAGGACGCCGTCATCTCCCTGCTGCACCGCTCTCTCTCTCACCTGGAAAAGCCTGGCAGCTCTGTGAGGATTCTGTTCTTCGATCTTTCCAGCGCCTTCAACACCATCCAGCCGCTGCTCCTGAGGGACAAGCTGGAGACGGCTGGTGTGGAGTATGACCTGCAGAGTGGATCCTGGACTACCTCACAGACCGACCCCAGTTTGTGAGAGCTCGGAACTGTGTGTCTGACACTCGGACCTGCAGTGTGGGGGCGCCCCAGGGCACTGTCCTCGCGCCCTTTCTCTTCACCCTTTACACTGCAGACTTCAGACATGACACGGACAGCTGTGTCCTGCAGAAGTTCTCTGATGACTCTGCCATCATCGGACTCATCACGGACGACAATGACGCGGAGTACAGAGGACTGGCGCAGGACTTTGTGGACTGGTGTCAGCGGAACCACCTCCTCATCAACGCGGGAAAGACCAAGGAGATGGTGGTGGATTTCCGCAGACGCCACCCCACTGCCCCCTCACCAGTGAACATCCAGGGACGGGACATTGAGAGAGTGGACTCATACAAGTACCTGGGTGTTCATCTGAACCACAAACTGGACTGGACTCATAACACAGACGCACTGTACAGGAAGAGCCAGAGTCGGCTCTACCTCCTGAGGAGACTCCGGTCTTTTGGAGTGACAGGGCCGCTCCTGAAGACCTTCTACGACTCTGTGGTGGCATCAGCTCCTGTAGGTGTGGCCTGCTGGAGCAGCAGCATCACAGAGAGGGAGAGGAAGAGGCTGGACAGAGTCATCAAGAAGTCCAGCTCCATCCTGGGCTGTGCTCTGGACTCGGTGCAGGAGGTGGGGGACAGAAGGGTCCTGGCTAGATTCACATCTATGCTGGACCATGAGTCTCACCCCCTGCAGGACACTCTGTCCCCTGCAGGACACTCTGTCCCCTGCAGGACAGAGCTCTGGAGAGCAGCTTCAGTGAGAGACTGATCCACCCTCGCTGTGTGAAGGAAAGGTTTCGCAGGTCTTTCCTTCCTGCTGCTGTCAGACTTTATAACAAACACTGTTAGTACTGAACACTCGCAATACTGACCTAACCATGTGCAATTCTGTCATATGTGCAATTGCTGTTGGAATTCATGTGCAATTCATGTGCAATTACTGTGAAATTCATGTGCAATCTATCTGCTGTCGTGACACATATTCATGTGCAATTACTGTCGTGATCACATGCAATGGTATTTATGTATTTATTTATTTGTCTATGGGAGTTTTTATTTATTTATAAGAGATCTTCTACTGAAAGTGTTTTTCAGACTTCCTATAAGTGATCTGTTCTTCTGTATCTACCTCTGTATCTTCCTGCGTTGCACCAATGAAATTTCCCCATGTGGGACAATAAAGGAATATCTTATCAAAACAAGATAAACTTCTCTTTCTCATTTGTTTTTAACATATTTAGTTTTTTGTCCTGATTAGAAATGCATTGATATAATTCAGCTATGATTCCCCTTGAAAACCCTTGATAAAAGTAAAAAAATAAAAATCAGATGGTTATATTTTGTTGTTCTCCTTATTTGTAAGGGAGTGTCTACAGAGCCGCGGCGCGTGGCCGAAACTGCTAGGCTTTTTTGTGCCGCGGTTCCTGAAACTGCTGGGCTATTTGACCGCGCCGCGGCTCTGTAGCCACGGCCTATTTGTAAATACCTAAAAAATAAAAAGCCTGAAGATTCTTTCAACATTACAAAGCTTTTATTTTTTTAATCAGGATTTTTTTACTTTTAACTAAAAAAAAACACGAAGAACTGAAAACTGTCCTTTGCTGTTGCTGCTGCTGCTGCTGCTGCTGCTGTTGCTGTTGCTGTTGCTGTTGCTGTTGCTGTTGCTGTTGCTGCTGCTGCTGCTGCTGCTGCTGCTGCTGCTGCTGTTGCTGTTGGTGTTGCTGTTGCTGCTGCTGCTGCTGCTGCTTGTTGTGTTACTTTTAATGGTGGTTGGCAGCCGACTGAAAATGTGCATTTACCCCCTAACCCTACTGTAGTTGTACATCTCCAAAGTATTTGTTTTACGCTGTAGCGTACAAAAAGGAGAGAGAGAACGAGAGAGAGAACGAGAGAGAGCCTTCAGAGGAGCCGATGAAGAGGAGGAGCCCTGCCTGTGTGACCACGCCCCCTTTTGTCGCCATGGAGCCATGTGACAGACAGGTGTCTCAGGTGCTCAGGTTTCATTCACAGCCATGGAAGGTAAGTGTAAGCAGCCTAAAGCCTGGTTTAAGTCCAGCTTCAGATCAGGTTTAATACAGGTTTATACAGCTTGTTTATTTTAACTGATAGGTCTAGTTTAAACCTGAAAAAAGTACATGTTTAGACCTGGTTTAGACCTGGTTTAGACCTGCTTTAGACCTGCTTTAGACCTGGTTCAGACCTGGTTCAGACCTGGTTTAGACCTGGTTCAGACCTGGTTCAGACCTGGTTTATACCTGGTTTATACCTGGTTTAGACCTGGTTTATACCTGGTTCAGACCTGGTTTAGACCTGGTTTAGACCTGGTTCAGACCTGGTTCAGACCTGGTTTATACCTGGTTTATACCTGGTTTAGACCTGGTTTATACCTGGTTCAGACCTGGTTTAGACCTGGTTCAGACCTGGTTTAGACCTGGTTCAGACCTGGTTTAGACCTGGTTTAGACCTGGTTAAAACCTGGTTTAAGATTAGATAAAATAAGATATTCCTTTATTGTCCACACATGGGGAAATTTCGTTGTTACAATGCAGTAGATCCAGAGGAAAAGAACAGATAATTTATAGGAAGTTTAAAAACCCTAATAGAAGAACTCTTATAAACAAAACTCTCATAAAAAAAAAAAAATCCTAGACAAAACCTGTCATTCCTTAATAAGGAATGGAGGGGAAGATAAATGAAGATAAAATATTATAAAAACAGCTAGCGTAAGACAAAATAATACTGATAATAATGGTAAACTAAACATTTTCTAAAACTCTATTTACAGTATTTCAGTATTGCACATGGGTATGACAGTGTTGCACATGGATATGAGTTAGTATTGCACATGGGTATGATAGTATTGCACATGAATATGAGTTAGTATTGCACATGGCAATGATAGTATTGCATATTGGTGTGTCAGTATTGTATATGGGTATGACAGTATTGCATATGGGTATGACAGTGTTGCACATGGATATGTCAGTATTGCACATGGGTATGACAGTATTGTACATGGGTATGACAGTATTGCACATGGGTATGTCAGTGTTGCACATTGATATGACAGTATTGTACATGGGTATGACAGGATTGCACATGGGTATGACAGTGTTGCACATGGGTATGTCAGTATTGCACATGGGTATGTCAGTATTGCACATGGGTATGACAGTGTTGCACATGGGTATGACAGTATTGCACATGGGTATGACAGTGTTGCACATGGGTATGACAGTATTGTACACGGTTATGACAGTATTGCACATGGGTATGACAGTATTGCACATGGGTATGTCAGTATTGCACATGGGTATTAGAGTATTAAACATGGATGTGACAGTGTTGCACATGGGTATGACAGTATTGCACATGGGTATGACAGTATTGCACATGGGTATGACAGTGTTGCACATGGGTATGATAGTATTGCACATGGGTATGACAGTGTTGCACATGGGTATGACAGTGTTGTACATGGGTATGACAGTATTGCACATGAATATGAGTTAGTATTGCACATGGCTATGACAGTATTGCACATGGGTATGTCAGTATTGCGCACGGGTATGACAGTGTTGCATATGGATGAGTTAGTATTGCACATGGGTATGATAGTATTGCACATGAATATGAGTTAGTATTGCACATGGCTATGACAGTATTGCACATGGGTATGTCAGTATTGCACATGGGTATGACAGTGTTGCACATGGATATGAGTTAGTATTGCACATGGGTATGACAGTGTTGCACATGGGTATGACAGTATTGCACATGAATATGAGTTAGTATTGCACATGGCTATGAAAGTATTGCACATGGGTATGTCCGTATTGCACATGGGTATGACAGTGTTGCACATGGATATGAGTTAGTATTGCACATGGGTATGATAGTATTGCACATGAATATGAGTTAGTTTTGCACATGGCGATGATAGTATTGCACATTGGTATGTCAGTGTTGTACATGGGTATGTCAGTATTGCACAAGGTTATGACAGTATTGCACATGGGTATGACAGTGTTGCACATGGGTGTGTCAGTATTGCACATGGGTATGACAGTTTTGCACATGGATATGTCAGTATTGCACATGGGTATGTCAGTATTTCACATGGGTATGACAGTGTTGCACATTGGTATGACAGTGTTGCACATGGGTATGACAGTATTGCACATGGGTATAACAGTATTGCGCATGGGTGTGACAGTGTTGCACATGGGTATGACAGTATTGCACATGGGTATGACAGTATTGCGCATGGGTATGACAGTGTTGCACATGGGTATGACAGTATTGCACATGGGTACGTCAGTATTGCACATGGTAGACACTATTAAACATGGATGTGACAGTGTTGCACATGGGTATGTCAGTGTTGCACATGGGTATGACAGTATTGCACATGGTATGACAGTATTTTACATGGGTATGACAGTATTAAACATGGATATGACAGTGTTGCCCATGGGTATGTCAGTGTTGCACATGGGTATGTCAGTGTTGCACATGGGTATGACAGTATTGCACATGGGTACGACAGTATTGCACATGGGTATGACAGTGTTGCACATGGGTATGTCAGTATTGCACATGGGTATGACAGTGTTGCACACGGGTATGTCAGTATTGCACATGGCTATGACAGTGTTGCAAATTGGTATGACAGTGTTGCACATGGGTAAGACAGTATTGCACATGGGTATGACAGTATTGCGCATGGGTATGACAGTGTTGCACATGGGTATGACAGTATTGCACATGGGTACGTCAGTATTGCACATGGGTATGACAGTATTAAACATGGATATGACAGTGTTGCACATGGGTATGTCAGTGTTGCACATGGGTATGACAGTATTGCACATGGGTATGACAGTATTGCACATGGGTATGATAGTATTAAACATGGATATAACAGTGTTGCCCATGGGTATGTCAGTGTTGCCCATGGGTATGTCAGTGTTGCACATGGGTATTTCAGTGTTGCACATGGGTATGACAGTGTTGCACATGGGTATGACAGTGTTGCACATGGGTATGACAGTATTGCACATGGGTATGACAGTATTGCACATGGGTATGACAGTGTTGCACATGGGTATGTCAGTATTGCACATGGGTATGACGGTATTGTACATGGGTATGGCGGTATTGCACATGGGTATGTCAGTGTTGCACATGGATATGACAGTATTGTACATGGGTATGACAGGGTTGCACATGGGTATGACAGTGTTGCACATGGGTATGTCAGTTTTGCACATGGGTATGACAGTATTGCACATGGGTATGACAGTATTGCACATGGGTATGTCAGTGTTGCACATGGATATGACAGTATTGTACATGGGTATGACAGGATTGCACATGGGTATGACAGTGTTGCACATGGGTATGTCAGTATTGCACATGGGTATGACAGTATTGCACATGGGTATGACAGTGTTGCACATGTATATGTCAGTATTGCATATGGGTATGACAGTATTGTACATGGGTATGACAGTATTGCACATGGGTATGTCAGTGTTGCACATGGATATGACAGTATTGTACATGGGTATGACAGGATTGCACATGGGTATGACAGTATTGCACATGGATATGTCAGTATTGCACATGGGTATGTCAGTATTGCACATGGGTATGACCGTGTTGCACATAGGTATGACAGTGTTGCACATGGGTATGACAGTATTGCACATGGGTATGACAGTATTGCACATTGGTATGACAGTATTGCACATGGGTATGACAGTGTTGCACATTGGTATGACAGTATTGTACATGGGTAAGACAGTATTGCACATGGGTATGACAGTATTGCACATGGGTATATCAGTATTGCACATGGGTATGACAATACTGCACATGGGTAAGACAGTATTGCACATGGGTATGACAGTATTAAACATGGATATGACAGTGTTGCACATGGGTATGTCAGTGTTGCACATGGGTATGTCAGTGTTGCACATGGGTATGTCAGTGTTGCACATGGGTATGACAGTATTTATATGGGTATGACAGTATTGCACATGGGTATGACAGTGTTGTACATGGGTATGTCAGTATTGCACAAGGTTATGACAGTATTGCACATGGGTATGACAGTGTTGCACATGGGTGTGTCAGTATTGCACATGGGTATGACAGTTTTGCACATGGATATGTCAGTATTGCACATGGGTATGTCAGTATTTCACATGGGTATGACAGTGTTGCACATTGGTATGACAGTGTTGCACATGGGTATGACAGTATTGCACATGGGTATAACAGTATTGCGCATGGGTGTGACAGTGTTGCACAAGGGTATGACAGTATTGCACATGGGTATGACAGTATTACGCATGGGTATGACAGTGTTGCACATGGGTATGACAGTATTGCACATGGGTACGTCAGTATTGCACATGGTAGACACTATTAAACATGGATGTGACAGTGTTGCACATGGGTATGTCAGTGTTGCACATGGGTATGACAGTATTGCACATGGTATGACAGTATTTTACATGGGTATGACAGTATTAAACATGGATATGACAGTGTTGCCCATGGGTATGTCAGGATTGCACATGGGTATGACAGTGTTGCACATGGGTATGTCAGTATTGCACATGGGTATGACAGTATTGCACATGGGTATGACAGTGTTGCACATGTATATGTCAGTATTGCATATGAGTATGACAGTGTTGCACATTGGTACGTCAGTGTTGCACATGGGTATGTCAGTGTTGCACATGGGTATGACAGTATTAGACATGGGTATGACAGTATTAAACATGGATATGACAGTGTTGCACATGGGTATGTCAGTGTTGCACATGGGTATGACAGTGTTGCACATGGGTATGACAGTGTTGCACATGGGTATGACAGTATTGCACATGGGTATGACAGTATTGCACATGGGTATGTCATTATTGCACATGGGTATGACAGTATTGCACATGGGTATGACAGTGTTGCACATGGGTATGACAGTATTGCACATGGGTATGACAGTGTTGCACATGGGTATGACAGTATTGCACATGGGTATGTCAGTATTGTACATGGGTATGACAGTATTAAACATGGATATGACAGTGTTGCACATGGGTATGACAGTATTGTACATGGGTATGACAGTATTGCACATGGGTATGACAGTATTGCACATGGGTATGACAGTATTGCATAAGGGTATGACAGTGTTGCACATGGGTATGTCAGTATTACACATGGGTATGATAGTATTGCACATGGGATTGACAGTGTTGCACATGGGACAACAGTATTGTACATGGGTATGACAGTATTGCACATGGGTATGACAGTGTTGCACATGGGTATGACAGTGTTGCACATGGGTATGTCAGTATTGCACATGGGTATGACAGTATTGCACATGGGTATGACAGTGTTGCACATGTATATGTCAGTATTGCATATGGGTATGACAGTATTGTACATGGGTATGACAGTATTGCACATGGGTATGTCAGTGTTGCACATGGATATGACAGTATTGTACATGGGTATGACAGGATTGCACATGGGTATGACAGTATTTCACATGGATATGTCAGTATTGCACATGGGTATGTCAGTATTGCACATGGGTATGACAGTGTTGCACATAGGTATGACAGTGTTGCACATGGGTATGACAGTATTGCACATGGGTATGACAGTATTGCACATTGGTATGACAGTATTGCACATGGGTATGACAGTGTTGCACATTGGTATGACAGTATTGTACATGGGTAAGACAGTATTGCACATGGGTATGACAGTATTGCACATGGGTATATCAGTATTGCACATGGGTATGACAATACTGCACATGGGTAAGACAGTATTGCACATGGGTATAACAGTATTAAACATGGATATGACAGTGTTGCACATGGGTATGTCAGTGTTGCACATGGGTATGTCAGTGTTGCACATGGGTATGACAGTATTTATATGGGTATGACAGTATTGCACATGGGTATGACAGTGTTGTACATGGGTATGTCAGTATTGCACAAGGTTATGACAGTATTGCACATGGGTATGACAGTGTTGCACATGGGTGTGTCAGTATTACACATGGGTATGACAGTTTTGCACATGGATATGTCAGTATTGCACATGGGTATGTCAGTATTTCACATGGGTATGACAGTGTTGCACATTGGTATGACAGTGTTGCACATGGGTATGACAGTATTGCACATGGGTATAACAGTATTGCGCATGGGTGTGACAGTGTTGCACAAGGGTATGACAGTATTGCACATGGGTATGACAGTATTACGCATGGGTATGACAGTGTTGCACATGGGTATGACAGTATTGCACATGGGTACGTCAGTATTGCACATGGTAGACACTATTAAACATGGATGTGACAGTGTTGCACATGGGTATGTCAGTGTTGCACATGGGTATGACAGTATTGCACATGGTATGACAGTATTTTACATGGGTATGACAGTATTAAACATGGATATGACAGTGTTGCCCATGGGTATGTCAGGATTGCACATGGGTATGACAGTGTTGCACATGGGTATGTCAGTATTGCACATGGGTATGACAGTATTGCACATGGGTATGACAGTGTTGCACATGTATATGTCAGTATTGCATGTGGGTATGACAGTGTTGCACATTGGTACGTCAGTGTTGCACATGGGTATGTCAGTGTTGCACATGGGTATGACAGTATTAGACATGGGTATGACAGTATTAAACATGGATATGACAGTGTTGCACATGGGTATGTCAGTGTTGCACATGGGTATGACAGTGTTGCACATGGGTATGACAGTGTTGCACATGGGTATGACAGTATTGCACATGGGTATGACAGTATTGCACATGGGTATGTCATTATTGCACATGGGTATGACAGTATTGCACATGGGTATGACAGTGTTGCACATGGGTATGACAGTATTGCACATGGGTATGACAGTGTTGCACATGGGTATGACAGTATTGCACATGGGTATGTCAGTATTGTACATGGGTATGACAGTATTAAACATGGATATGACAGTGTTGCACATGGGTATGACAGTATTGTACATGGGTATGACAGTATTGCACATGGATATGACAGTATTGCACATGGGTATGACAGTATTGCATAAGGGTATGACAGTGTTGCACATGGGTATGTCAGTATTACACATGGGTATGATAGTATTGCACATGGGATTGACAGTGTTGCACATGGGTATGACAGTATTGTACATGGGTATGACAGTATTGCACATGGGTATGACAGTGTTGCACATGGGTATGACAGTATTGCACATGGCTATGTCAGTGTTGCACATGGGTATGACAGTGTTGCAAATGGGTATGACAGTGTTGCACATGGGTATGATAGTATTGAACATGGGTATGGCAGTATTGCACATGGGTATGACAGTGTTGCAAATGGGTATGACAGTGTTGCAAATGGGTATGTCAGTATTGCACATGGGTATGACAGTATTGCACATGGGTATGATAGTGTTGCACATTGGTATGACAGTATTGCACATGGGTATGACAGTGTTGCACATGGGTATGACAGTATTGTAGATGGGTATGACAGTATTGCACATGGGTAAATCAGTATTGTACATGGGTATGACAGTATTAAACATGGATATGACAGTGTTGCCCATTGGTATGTCAGTATTGCACATGGGTATGACAGTATTGCACATAGGTATGACAGTATTGCACATGGGTATGACAGTATTAAACATGGATATGACAGTGTTGCACATGGGTATGACAGTGTTGCACATGGGTATGACAGTATTGTACATGGGTATGACAGTATTGCACATGGGTATGACAGTATTGCACATGGGTATGACAGTGTTGCACATGGGTATGACAGTATTGTACATGGGTATGACAGTATTGTACATGGGTATGACAGTATTGCACATGGGTATGACAATGTTGCACATGGGTATGACAGTATTGTACATGGGTATGACAGTATTACACATGGGTATGACAGTATTGCACATGGGTGTGTCAGTATTGCACATGGGTATGACAGTATTAAACATGGATATGACAGTGTTGCACATGGGTATGTCACTGTTGCACATGGGTATGACAGTATTGCACATGGGTACGACAGTATTGCACATGGGTATGACGGTATTTAACATGGATATGACAGTGTTGCACATGGGTACGACAGTGTTGCACATGGGTATGTCAGTGTTGCATATGGGTTTGACAGTATTGCACATGGGTATTATAGTATTAAACATGAATATGACGGTGTTGCACATGGGTATGTCAGTGGGTGTGTCAGTGTTGCATATGGGTAAGACAGTGTTGCACATGGGTATGTCAGTGTTGCACATGGGTATGACAGTATTGCACATGGGTATGAAAGTATTGCACATGGGTATGACAGTATTAAACATGGATATGACAGTGTTTCACATGGGTATGTCAGTTATGCACATGGGTATGTCAGTGTTGCACATGTGTATGACAGTATTGCACATGGGTATGACAGTATTAAACATGGATATGACAGTGTTGCACATGGGTATGTCAGTGTTGCACATGGGGACAGTGTTGCACATGGGTATGACAGTGTTGCACATGGGTATGACAGTATTGCACATGGGTATGACAGTATTGCACATGGGTATGACAGTGTTGCACATGGGTATGTCAGTATTGCACATGGCTATGATAGTATTGCACATGGGTATGACAGTGTTGCACATGGGTATGACAGTATTGCACATGGGTATGACAGTGTTGCACATGGGTATGACAGTATTGTACATGGGTATGACAGTATTGCACATGGGTATGACAGTGTTGCACATGGGTATGACAGTATTGCACCTGGGTATGTCAGTGTTGCACATGGGTATGACAGTGTTGCAAATGGGTATGACAGTGTTGCACATGGGTATGATAGTATTGAACATGGGTATGACAGTATTGCACATGGGTATGACAGTATTGCACATGGGTATGACAGTATTGCACATCGGTATGTCAGTATTGTACATGGGTATGACAGTATTAAACATGGATATGACAGTGTTGCACATGGGTATGACAGTATTGTACATGGGTATGACAGTATTGCACATGGGTATGACTGTGTTGCACATGGGTATGACAGTGTTGCACATCAAATCAAATCAAATCAATTTATTTTTGTAAGGCCCAAAATCACAACAACAGTTGCCTCTGAGGGCCACAGGGAGAAATGAATCAACAATGTCTGTGGTGGCGATGAAGTCAGACAATGTCTGTGGTGGCGAGGGACGATGTCCCAGGGTCCTCTGTCCTTAGACTCTCCTTCTCGGCCAGGAAAAACTACAAAAAAAACCTCTTTGGGAAAAAAGCGTAGAAACCTGGAGGAGTTCCAGTGAAGGAGAGATCCGACTCTCACAGACGGACAGACGGACACGAGGAGACTGGAGCTGGACCCACTCTTCAGGCAGAAGAGGGACCGTCTGAGGCGAACTGGACCCACTCTTCAGGCAGATGAGGGACCGTCGGAGTCGAGCAGGACCCACTCTTCAGGCAGATGAGGGACCGTCGGAGGCGAACTGGACCCACTCCTCAGGCAGATGAGGGACCGTGGGAGGCGAGCTGGACCCACTCTTCAGGTAGATGAGGCACCGTCGGAGGCGAGCTGGACCCACTCTTCAGGCAGATGAGGGACCGACTGAGGCGAACTGGAGCCACTCTTCAGGCAGATGAGGGACCGTCCACATGGGGCAGGGACCACTTCACCAGGAGAGGGACATCTGGGTCCACAGGTCCTCAGGAGTGAGAGAAAGAAAAAGAAGGCGGTGAACAGTTTGCAAGTGGAATTAAAAAATAAATATTGTTTGATAGCATAAGTAGTCAGAAGAAGAGGATAGTGCTCAAGCTGTCATACTTCCCCCAGCACAGTTACTCCTAGGGCAGCGTAGCTGAAGCTGTGGGTTTATCTTTCTGTTCCTAACTACTCTGACCATAAGCGATTTCGAAGAGGAACGTTTTAAGCCTGGACTTAAATGAAGAGACTGTGTCAGCATATTTAACATGGGTCGGGAGCTGATTCCATAACACAGGGGCTTGGTAGCTAAACGCTCTACCTCCTACAGTACTTTTAGAGACTCTTGGCACCACCAGAAGGCCGGCATTCTGAGAGCGAAGAGCTCTGTTTGGATGATATGGTTCTATAGCATCTTTGAGGTAGGATGGGGCCATGTCATTTATGGCTTTGTAGGTCAAGAGTAGAATTTTGAATTTGATTCTGGACTCGACGGGGAGCCAGTGAAGAGACTTCAGCACTGGCGTAATGTGCTCTCTTCTTTTTGTTCCTGTTAGTAATCTTGCTGCTGCATTTTGAACCAGTTGAAAGCTTTTTATGGAGCTTTTAGGACACGCTGCAAGCAGGGAGTTACAGTAGTCTAATCTAGTCGTTACAAATGCATGGATAAGTTTTTCGGCATCACTTTTAGGCAGGATTCTTCTGATTTTGGCGATGTTGCGCAAATGGAAATAGGCTGTTTTACAAGCTTGATTTATATGAGCTTTAAATGAGAGCTCCTGGTCAAATAAGACTCCAAGGTTTCTTACAGTAGAACTGGAGGCTACACTGACATTGTCCAGTGTGACTATCTGCTCAGATAGAGCGTCTCGTAGATGCTTAGGGCCAAGCACAATGACCTCGGTTTTTTCAGGGTTAAGAAGCAGGTAGTTTAGTGTCATCCAGGTTTTTATCTCCTTCACACAAGTACTAAGTCTGTCTACTTGATCGCTCTGATCAGGTTTCATTGATAAATACAGCTGAGTGTCGTCTGCATAGCAGTGGAAGTTAATGTCATGCTTTCTGATAATGTTGCCTAATGGTAGCATATAAAGAGTAAACAGAATTGGACCGAGTACCGAACCCTGTGGCACACCGTAAATTACTTTAGAGCTTGGTGAGGAGCTCTGGTTTACATTAACAAATTGGAACCTATCAGATAGATAGGATTTAAACCAGCTGAGGGCTGTTCCTCCAACACCTACATCACATTCTAACCTCTGCAGTAGAATGTTGTGGTCGATGGTGTCAAACGCTGCGCTGAGGTCCAACAGAACCAGGATTGAGACCAGTCCATCGTCAGCGGCTAATAACAAATCATTTGTGACTTTAACTAGTGCAGTTTCAGTGCTGTGGTGGGCTCTGAACCCTGACTGGAAAACTTCAAATAAGTTATTGTCCTGCAGGTGGCGACAAAGCTGTTTTACTACAACTTTTTCAAGGATTTTAGAGACGAAGGGAAGATTTGAAATAGGTCTGTAGTTTACCAATAGGTCGGGATCTAGATTAGGCTTTTTCAGAAGAGGTTTAATGACTGCATGTTTGAAGGACTGTGGAACATAGCCACTTTCTAGTGAAGTATTTATTATATTAAGAATAGGGTCTATAATTAGGGGAAGAATGTCTTTGAGGAGTCTGCTTGGAATGGGGTCTAGGACACAAGTTGAGCTTTTAGAGGACATAATGGCTGAAGTTATCTCTGCTTGATCAACAGCTGTGAACCTTTCTAGGTTTACAGGTGGATTTATATGGGACGTTAGATTTACAGCTTGGGCTAGTTCAGGGCTAATAGCGGGGGTAATTTCATCTAATTTATCTCTGATTGTTTTTATTTTATTATTAAAAAATAGGAGGAAATCATCAGAGCTAAGTGTAGCTGGGATTGAGGGCTCTACTGCACTGTGACAGTTTGTTAGCCTAGCTACAGTGCTGAAAAGGAATTTAGTGTTACTTTTGTTGACTTCTATTAGATTTGAATAATATCTGGTTTGGGCCTTACGCAGAGCCTGCTTATAGGACAGCAGGCAACTTTTCCATGCTTTTAGGGATTCTTCGGTGTGAGAGCGACGAAATAATCCCTCTAACTTTCTAACTCTTTGTTTATGTGAACGCAGTTCTTGGTTGTACCATGGGGAGGCGCGCTTTGGCCTAATGACCTTCTGTTTTAACGGCGCGACAACGTCAAGAGCAGACTTCAGAGAATTCATGGTCAAGTCGACACATTGATCACTTAAACTGGGACTAAAGCTGTTCTCAGCAGGATCACATGACATGTCACTGAATATTGGCTCTATTATTTCTTTGAATTTTGAGATAGATTTTTCAGATATTGTCCTTTTCATTATAACTTTATTTTGTGGGACTGGATGATCTTTAAGAATAAACTGAAAGGTAATTAGGAAATGATCTGACAATATAGGGTTTTGAGGGAGGACAATGAGGTCACTAATCTCTGTTCCATACGTTAGGACAAGATCCAGAGTGTTCTTGTGAGTGTGAGTCGGTTTATTTACATTCTGAGTGAAACCAATGCTGTCTAACAAGGCGCTGAAGGCATTACTGAGAGCGTCATCACTCATGTTCACGTGGATATTAAAGTCTCCAACTATAACTATTTTATCCCAGGCTAACACTAAGTTTGATATAAAGTCAGAAAACTCTGTTAAAAACTCTGAGTAGGGACCAGGAGGTCGGTAGATAACTATGAACAAAACTCCTTTTTGGTTTTTCATATTTGGACATGTGATTGACAGCATAAGGCTTTCAAATGAGTGAAATGCATTGTTAGTTTTAGGGCTCATGAGTAGGCTTGAGTGTGAGATCACTGCCACACCACCACCTCGGCCTGTGCTCCTGGCAGTCTGAAAGTTAACATGGGTGGGTGGGGTGGACTCATTTAGTCTGACGTAGTCGTCTTGTTGAAGCCACGTTTCAGTTAGAGCTAGAAGATCTATGTTATAGTCACTAATTAATTCATTAACTAAGAGCGATTTGGAGGAAATTGCTCTAATGTTTAGCAGTCCACATTTTACGTGTTTATTCATTTGTGTATTTGTGATTGTTATTTTCCTTAAGTTATTTGGTCTGACGCCTGAAATATTTTTTCTGAGATGTGACTTTTTGGCATTATTTGTACGAGGGACACGAGGGACACGAGGGACACACAGTCTCTATCTGTCTTGAATCTGAACACTTCACAGGTAACAGAACGGGCGAGAGTTCAGCGACAGAGGAGCGTCTTGAACTGCTGCTCTGCACCTGGGGCTCATCCCTAGATGGTCACTTAACACGACTAAGACTATCGGTCAAATTCCGAACTAATAGGGATGTACCCTCCGAAGTCGGATGGATGCCATCCCTGCGTATGAGCCCGGGCTTTCCCCAAAACGCACTCCAGTTATCAATAAAGACAACGTTGTTTTGAGGGCACCATCTGGATAACCAGTTGTTGAATGCTGAGAGACGGCTGTACAATTCAGCATTGATCCGATTGGGCAGGGGACCAGAAAATATTACAGTGTCTGACATCGACTTCGCTAGGTCACACACCGCGGCTACTTGAAATTGGTGGGTGAAACACATGGGTATGAGAGTGTTGCAAATGGGTATGACAGTGTTGCACATGGGTATGATAGTATTGAACATGGGTATGACAGTATTGCACATGGGTATGACAGTATTGCATAAGGGTATGACAGTATTACACATGGGTATGATAGTATTGCACATGGGTATGACAGTGTTGCACATGGGTATGACAGTATTGTACATGGGTATGACAGTATTGCACATGGGTATGACAGTGTTGCACATGGGTATGACAGTATTGCACATGGGTATGTCAGTGTTGCACATGGGTATGACAGTGTTGCAAATGGGTATGACAGTGTTGCACATGGGTATGATAGTATTGAACATGGGTATGACAGTATTGTACATGGGTATGACAGTATTGCACATGGGTATGACAGTGTTGCACATGGGTATGACAGTATTGCACATGGCTATGTCAGTGTTGCACATGGGTATGACAGTGTTGCAAATGGGTATGACAGTGTTGCACATGGGTATGATAGTATTGAACATGGGTATGACAGTATTGCACATGGGTATGACAGTGTTGCAAATGGGTATGACAGTGTTGCAAATGGGTATGTCAGTATTGCACATGGGTATGACAGTATTGCACATGGGTATGATAGTGTTGCACATTGGTATGACAGTATTGCACATGGGTATGACAGTGTTGCACATGGGTATGACAGTGTTGCACATGGGTATGACAGTATTGTACATGGGTATGACAGTATTGCACATGGGTATGACAGTATTGCACATGGGTATGACAGTGTTGCACATGGGTATGACAGTATTGTACATGGGTATGACAGTATTGTACATGGGTATGACAGTATTGCACATGGGTATGACAATGTTGCACATGGGTATGACAGTATTGTACATGGGTATGACAGTATTACACATGGGTATGACAGTATTGCACATGGGTGTGTCAGTATTGCACATGGATATGACAGTATTAAACATGGATATGACAGTGTTGCACATGGGTATGTCACTGTTGCACATGGGTATGACAGTATTGCACATGGGTACGACAGTATTGCACATGGGTATGACGGTATTTAACATGGATATGACAGTGTTGCACATGGGTACGACAGTGTTGCACATGGGTATGTCAGTGTTGCATATGGGTTTGACAGTATTGCACATGGGTATTATAGTATTAAACATGAATATGACGGTGTTGCACATGGGTATGTCAGTGGGTGTGTCAGTGTTGCATATGGGTATGACAGTGTTGCACATGGGTATGTCAGTGTTGCACATGGGTATGACAGTATTGCACATGGGTATGAAAGTATTGCACATGGGTATGACAGTATTAAACATGGATATGACAGTGTTTCACATGGGTATGTCAGTTATGCACATGGGTATGTCAGTGTTGCACATGTGTATGAGAGTATTGCACATGGGTATGACAGTATTAAACATGGATATGACAGTGTTGCACATGGGTATGTCAGTGTTGCACATGGGGACAGTGTTGCACATGGGTATGACAGTGTTGCACATGGGTATGACAGTATTGCACATGGGTATGACAGTATTGCACATGGGTATGACAGTGTTGCACATTGGTATGTCAGTATTGCACATGGCTATGATAGTATTGCACATGGGTATGACAGTGTTGCACATGGGTATGACAGTATTGCACATGGGTATGACAGTGTTGCACATGGGTATGACAGTATTGTACATGGGTATGACAGTATTGCACATGGGTATGACAGTGTTGCACATGGGTATGACAGTATTGCACCTGGGTATGTCAGTGTTGCACATGGGTATGACAGTGTTGCAAATGGGTATGACAGTGTTGCACATGGGTATGATAGTATTGAACATGGGTATGACAGTATTGCACATGGGTATGACAGTATTGCACATGGGTATGACAGTATTGCACATGGGTATGTCAGTATTGTACATGGGTATGACAGTATTAAACATGGATATGACAGTGTTGCACATGGGTATGACAGTATTGTACATGGGTATGACAGTATTGCACATGGGTATGACTGTGTTGCACATGGGTATGACAGTGTTGCACATGGGTATGAGAGTGTTGCAAATGGGTATGACAGTGTTGCACATGGGTATGATAGTATTGAACATGGGTATGACAGTATTGCACATGGGTATGACAGTATTGCATAAGGGTATGACAGTATTACACATGGGTATGATAGTATTGCACATGGGTATGACAGTGTTGCACATGGGTATGACAGTATTGTACATGGGTATGACAGTATTGCACATGGGTATGACAGTGTTGCACATGGGTATGACAGTATTGCACATGGGTATGTCAGTGTTGCACATGGGTATGACAGTGTTGCAAATGGGTATGACAGTGTTGCACATGGGTATGATAGTATTGAACATGGGTATGACAGTATTGCACATGGGTATGACAGTGTTGCAAATGGGTATGACAGTGTTGCACATGGGTATGTCAGTGTTGCACATGTGTATGACAGTATTGCACATGGGTATGACAGTATTAAACATGGGTATGACAGTATTAAACATGGATATGACAGTGTTTCACATGGCTATGTCAGTTATGCACATGGGTATGTCAGTGTTGCACATGTGTATGACAGTATTGCACATGGGTATGACAGTATTAAACATGGATATGACAGTGTTGCACATGGGTATGTCAGTGTTGCACATGGGGACAGTGTTGCACATGGGTATGACAGTGTTGCACATGGGTATGACAGTATTGCACATGGGTATGAATGTATTGCACATGGGTATGACAGTATTAAACATGGATATGACAGTGTTTCACATGGGTATGTCAGTTATGCACATGGGTATGTCAGTGTTGCACATGTGTATGACAGTATTGCACATGGGTATGACAGTATTAAACATGGATATGACAGTGTTGCACATGGGTATGTCAGTGTTGCACATGGGGACAGTGTTGCACATGGGTATGACAGTGTTGCACATGGGTATGACAGTATTGCACATGGGTATGACAGTATTGCACATGGGTATGACAGTGTTGCACATGGGTATGTCAGTATTGCACATGGGTATGATAGTATTGCACATGGGTATGACAGTGTTGCACATGGGTATGACAGTATTGCACATGGGTATGACAGTGTTGCACATGGGTATGACAGTATTGTACATGGGTATGACAGTATTGCACATGGGTATGACAGTGTTGCACATGGGTATGACAGTATTGCACCTGGGTATGTCAGTGTTGCACATGGGTATGACAGTGTTGCAAATGGGTATGCCAGTGTTGCACATGGGTATGATAGTATTGAACATGGGTATGACAGTATTGCACATGGGTATGACAGTATTGCACATGGGTATGACAGTATTGCACATGGGTATGTCAGTATTGTACATGGGTATGACAGTATTAAACATGGATATGACAGTGTTGCACATGGGTATGACAGTATTGTACATGGGTATGACAGTATTGCACATGGGTATGACTGTGTTGCACATGGGTATGACAGTGTTGCACATGGGTATGAGAGTGTTGCAAATGGGTATGACAGTGTTGCACATGGGTATGATAGTATTGAACATGGGTATGACAGTATTGCACATGGGTATGACAGTATTGCATAAGGGTATGACAGTGTTGCACATGGGTATGTCAGTATTACACATGGGTATGATAGTATTGCACATGGGTATGATAGTGTTGCACATTGGTATGACAGTATTGCACATGGGTATGACAGTGTTGCACATGGGTATGACAGTATTGTAGATGGGTATGACAGTATTGCACATGGGTATGACAGTATTGCACATGGGTAAATCAGTATTGTACATGGGTATGACAGTATTAAACATGGATATGACAGTGTTGCACATTGGTATGTCAGTATTGCACATGGATATGACAATGTTGCACATGGGTATGACAGTGTTGCACATGGGTATGACAGTATTGTACATGGGTATGACAGTATTGCACATGGGTATGACAGTATTGCACATGGGTATGTCACTGTTGCACATGGGTATGACAGTATTGCACATGGGTATGACAGTATTGTACATGGGTATGACAGTATTGCACATGGGTATGACAATGTTGCACATGGGTATGACAGTATTGTACATGGGTATGACAGTATTACACATGGGTATGACAGTATTGCACATGGGTGTGTCAGTATTGCACATGGGTATGACAGTATTAAACATGGATATGACAGTGTTGCACATGGGTATGTCACTGTTGCACATGGGTATGACAGTATTGCACATGGGTATGACAGTATTGCACATGGGTATGTCATTATTGCACATGGGTATGACAGTATTGCACATGGGTATGACAGTGTTGCACATGGGTATGACAGTATTGCACATGGGTATGACAGTGTTGCACATGGGTATGACAGTATTGCACATGGGTATGTCAGTATTGTACATGGGTATGACAGTATTGCACATGGGTATGACAGTATTGCACATGGGTATGACAGTATTGCATAAGGGTATGACAGTGTTGCACATGGGTATGTCAGTATTACACATGGGTATGATAGTATTGCACATGGGTATGACAGTGTTGCACATGGGTATGACAGTATTGTACATGGGTATGACAGTATTGCACATGGGTATGACAGTGTTGCACATGGGTATGACAGTATTGCACATGGGTATGTCAGTGTTGCACATGGGTATGACAGTGTTGCAAATGGGTATGACAGTGTTGCACATGGGTATGATAGTATTGAACATGGGTATGACAGTATTGCACATGGGTATGACAGTGTTGCAAATGGGTATGACAGTGTTGCACATGGGTATGTCAGTATTGCACATGGGTATGACAGTATTGCACATGGGTATGATAGTGTTGCACATTGGTATGACAGTATTGCACATGGGTATGACAGTGTTGCACATGGGTATGACAGTATTGTAGATGGGTATGACAGTATTGCACATGGGTATGACAGTATTGCACATGGGTAAATCAGTATTGTACATGGGTATGACAGTATTAAACATGGATATGACAGTGTTGCACATTGGTATGTCAGTATTGCACATGGGTATGACAGTATTGCACATGGGTATGACAGTATTGCACATGGGTATGACAGTATTAAACATGGATATGACAGTGTTGCACATGGGTATGACAGTGTTGCACATGGGTATGACAGTATTGTACATGGGTATGACAGTATTGCACATGGGTATGACAGTATTGCACATCAAATCAAATCAAATCAAATCAATTTATTTTTGTAAGGCCCAAAATCACAACAACAGTTGCCTCTGAGGGCCACAGGGAGAAATGAATCAACAATGTCTGTGGTGGCGATGAAGTCAGACAATGTCTGTGGTGGCGAGGGACGATGTCCCAGGGTCCTCTGTCCTTAGACTCTCCTTCTCGGCCAGGAAAAACTACAAAAAAAAAACCTCTTTGGGAAAAAACCGTAGAAACCTGGAGGAGTTCCAGTGAAGGAGAGATCCGACTCTCACAGACGGACAGACGGACACAAGGAGACTGGAGCTGGACCCACTCTTCAGGCAGAAGAGGGACCGACTGAGGCGAACTGGACCCACTCTTCAGGCAGATGAGGGACCGTCTGAGTCGAGCTGGACCCACTCTTCAGGCAGAAGAGGGACCGTCTGAGTCGAGCTGGACCCACTCTTCAGGCAGAAGCACATGGGTATGACAGTGTTGCACATGGGTATGACAGTATTGTACATGGGTATGACAGTATTGTACATGGGTATGACAGTATTGCACATGGGTATGACAATGTTGCACATGGGTATGACAGTATTGTACATGGGTATGACAGTATTACACATGGGTATGACAGTATTGCACATGGGTGTGTCAGTATTGCACATGGGTATGACAGTATTAAACATGGATATGACAGTGTTGCACATGGGTATGTCACTGTTGCACATGGGTATGACAGTATTGCACATGGGTACGACAGTATTGCACATGGGTATGACAGTATTGCACATGGGTATGACAGTATTAAACATGGATATGACAGTGTTGCACATGGGTATGTCAGTGTTGCACATGGGGACAGTGTTGCACATGGGTATGACAGTGTTGCACATGGGTATGACAGTATTGCACATGGGTATGACAGTATTGCACATGGGTATGACAGTGTTGCACATGGGTATGTCAGTGTTGCACATGGGTATGTCAGTGTTGCATATGGGTTTGACAGTATTGCACATGGGTATTATAGTATTAAACATGAATATGACGGTGTTGCACATGGGTATGTCAGTGGGTGTGTCAGTGTTGCATATGGGTATGACAGTGTTGCACATGGGTATGTCAGTGTTGCACATGGGTATGACAGTATTGCACATGGGTATGAAAGTATTGCACATGGGTATGACAGTATTAAACATGGATATGACAGTGTTGCACATGGGTATGTCAGTGTTGCACATGGGGACAGTGTTGCACATGGGTATGACAGTGTTGCA
Organism: Eucyclogobius newberryi; assembly: GCA_026437355.1. Taxonomy (NCBI): domain Eukaryota; kingdom Metazoa; phylum Chordata; class Actinopteri; order Gobiiformes; family Gobiidae; genus Eucyclogobius; species Eucyclogobius newberryi. Next base: position 53,518,601 of record JAPEHP010000001.1, on the reverse strand, counting down.
CATGGGTATGACAGTATTGCACATGGGTATGACAGTATTGCACATGGGTATGACAGTATTGCACATGGGTATGTCAGTATTGCACATGGCTATGATAGTATTGCACATGGGTATGACAGTGTTGCACATGGGTATGACAGTATTGCACATGGGTATGACAGTGTTGCACATGGGTATGACAGTATTGTACATGGGTATGACAGTATTGCACATGGGTATGACAGTGTTGCACATGGGTATGACAGTATTGCACATGGGTATGACAGTATTGCACATGGGTATGACAGTGTTGCACATGGGTATGTCAGTGTTGCACATGGGTATGTCAGTGTTGCATATGGGTTTGACAGTATTGCACATGGGTATTATAGTATTAAACATGAATATGACGGTGTTGCACATGGGTATGTCAGTGGGTGTGTCAGTGTTGCATATGGGTATGACAGTGTTGCACATGGGTATGTCAGTGTTGCACATGGGTATGACAGTATTGCACATGGGTATGAAAGTATTGCACATGGGTATGACAGTATTAAACATGGATATGACAGTGTTTCACATGGGTATGTCAGTTATGCACATGGGTATGTCAGTGTTGCACATGTGTATGACAGTATTGCACATGGGTATGACAGTATTAAACATGGATATGACAGTGTTGCACATGGGTATGTCAGTGTTGCACATGGGGACAGTGTTGCACATGGGTATGACAGTGTTGCACATGGGTATGACAGTATTGCACATGGGTATGACAGTATTGCACATGGGTATGACAGTGTTGCACATGGGTATGTCAGTATTGCACATGGCTATGATAGTATTGCACATGGGTATGACAGTGTTGCACATGGGTATGACAGTATTGCACATGGGTATGACAGTGTTGCACATGGGTATGACAGTATTGTACATGGGTATGACAGTATTGCACATGGGTATGACAGTGTTGCACATGGGTATGACAGTATTGCACCTGGGTATGTCAGTGTTGCACATGGGTATGACAGTGTTGCAAATGGGTATGACAGTGTTGCACATGGGTATGATAGTATTGAACATGGGTATGACAGTATTGCACATGGGTATGCCAGTATTGCACATGGGTATGACAGTATTGTACATGGGTATGTCAGTATTGTACATGGGTATGACAGTATTAAACATGGATATGACAGTGTTGCACATGGGTATGACAGTATTGTACATGGGTATGACAGTATTGCACATGGGTATGACTGTGTTGCACATGGGTATGACAGTGTTGCACATGGGTATGAGAGTGTTGCAAATGGGTATGACAGTGTTGCACATGGGTATGATAGTATTGAACATGGGTATGACAGTATTGCACATGGGTATGACAGTATTGCATAAGGGTATGACAGTATTACACATGGGTATGATAGTATTGCACATGGGTATGACAGTGTTGCACATGGGTATGACAGTATTGTACATGGGTATGACAGTATTGCACATGGGTATGACAGTGTTGCACATGGGTATGACAGTATTGCACATGGGTATGTCAGTGTTGCACATGGGTATGACAGTGTTGCAAATGGGTATGACAGTGTTGCACATGGGTATGATAGTATTGAACATGGGTATGACAGTATTGCACATGGGTATGACAGTGTTGCAAATGGGTATGACAGTATTGCACATGGGTATGACAGTATTAAACATGGGTATGACAGTATTAAACATGGATATGACAGTGTTTCACATGGCTATGTCAGTTATGCACATGGGTATGTCAGTGTTGCACATGTGTATGACAGTATTGCACATGGGTATGACAGTATTAAACATGGATATGACAGTGTTGCACATGGGTATGTCAGTGTTGCACATGGGGACAGTGTTGCACATGGGTATGACAGTGTTGCACATGGGTATGACAGTATTGCACATGGGTATGAATGTATTGCACATGGGTATGACAGTATTAAACATGGATATGACAGTGTTTCACATGGGTATGTCAGTTATGCACATGGGTATGTCAGTGTTGCACATGTGTATGAGAGTATTGCACATGGGTATGACAGTATTAAACATGGATATGACAGTGTTGCACATGGGTATGTCAGTGTTGCACATGGGGACAGTGTTGCACATGGGTATGACAGTGTTGCACATGGGTATGACAGTATTGCACATGGGTATGACAGTATTGCACATGGGTATGACAGTGTTGCACATGGGTATGTCAGTATTGCACATGGGTATGATAGTATTGCACATGGGTATGACAGTGTTGCACATGGGTATGACAGTATTGCACATGGGTATGACAGTGTTGCACATGGGTATGACAGTATTGTACATGGGTATGACAGTATTGCACATGGGTATGACAGTGTTGCACATGGGTATGACAGTATTGCACCTGGGTATGTCAGTGTTGCACATGGGTATGACAGTGTTGCAAATGGGTATGACAGTATTGAACATGGGTATGACAGTATTGCACATGGGTATGACAGTATTGCACATGGGTATGACAGTATTGCACATGGGTATGTCAGTATTGTACATGGGTATGACAGTATTAAACATGGATATGACAGTGTTGCACATGGGTATGACAGTATTGTACATGGTTATGACAGTATTGCACATGGGTATGACTGTGTTGCACATGGGTATGACAGTGTTGCACATGGGTATGAGAGTGTTGCAAATGGGTATGACAGTGTTGCACATGGGTATGATAGTATTGAACATGGGTATGACAGTATTGCACATGGGTATGACAGTATTGCATAAGGGTATGACAGTGTTGCACATGGGTATGTCAGTATTACACATGGGTATGATAGTATTGCACATGGGTATGATAGTGTTGCACATTGGTATGACAGTATTGCACATGGGTATGACAGTGTTGCACATGGGTATGACAGTATTGTAGATGGGTATGACAGTATTGCACATGGGTATGACAGTATTGCACATGGGTAAATCAGTATTGTACATGGGTATGACAGTATTAAACATGGCTATGACAGTGTTGCACATTGGTATGTCAGTATTGCACATGGATATGACAGTATTGCACATGGGTATGACAGTATTGCACATGGGTATGACAGTATTGCACATGGGTATGTCATTATTGCACATGGGTATGCCAGTATTGCACATGGGTATGACAGTGTTGCACATGGGTATGACAGTATTGCACATGGGTATGACAGTATTGCACATGGGTATGACAGTGTTGCACATGGGTATGACAGTATTGTACATGGGTATGACAGTATTGTACATGGGTATGACAGTATTGCACATGGGAATGACAATGTTGCACATGGGTATGACAGTATTGTACATGGGTATGACAGTATTACACATGGGTATGACAGTATTGCACATGGGTGTGTCAGTATTGCACATGGGTATTACAGTATTAAACATGGATATGACAGTGTTGCACATGGGTATGTCACTGTTGCACATGGGTATGACAGTATTGCACATGGGTACGACAGTATTGCACATGGGTATGACGGTATCTAACATGGATATGACAGTGTTGCACATGGGTACGACAGTGTTGCACATGGGTATGTCAGTGTTGCATATGGGTTTGACAGTATTGCACATGGGTATTATAGTATTAAACATGAATATGACGGTGTTGCACATGGGTATGTCAGTGGGTGTGTCAGTGTTGCATACGGGTATGACAGTGTTGCACATGGGTATGTCAGTGTTGCACATGGGTATGACAGTATTGCACATGGGTATGAAAGTATTGCACATGGGTATGACAGTATTAAACATGGATATGACAGTGTTTCACATGGGTATGTCAGTTATGCACATGGGTATGTCATTGTTGCACATGTGTATGACAGTATTGCACATGGGTATGACAGTATTAAACATGGATATGACAGTGTTGCACATGGGTATGTCAGTGTTGCACATGGGGACAGTGTTGCACATGGGTATGACAGTGTTGCACATGGGTATGACAGTATTGCACATGGGTATGACAGTATTGCACATGGGTATGACAGTGTTGCACATGGGTATGTCAGTATTGCACATGGGTATGATAGTATTGCACATGGGTATGACAGTGTTGCACATGGGTATGACAGTATTGCACATGGGTATGACAGTGTTGCACATGGGTATGACAGTATTGTACATGGGTATGACAGTATTGCACATGGGTATGACAGTGTTGCACATGGGTATGACAGTATTGCACCTGGGTATGTCAGTGTTGCACATGGGTATGACAGTGTTGCAAATGGGTATGACAGTGTTGCACATGGGTATGATAGTATTGAACATGGGTATGACAGTATTGCACATGGGTATGACAGTATTGCACATGGGTATGACAGTATTGAACATGGGTATGACAGTGTTGCACATGGGTATGTCAGTATTGCACATGGGTATGACAGTATTGCACAGGGGTATGATAGTGTTGCATATGGGTATGACAGTATTGTACATGGGTATGCCAGTATTGCATATGGGTATGACAGTGTTGCACATGGGTATGACAGTATTGCACATGGGTATGACAATATTGCACATGGGTATGACAGTATTGCACATGGGTATGACAGTATTAAACATGGACATGACAGTATTGCACATGGGTATGTCAATGTTGCACATGGGTATATCAGTGTTTCACATGGGTATGACAGTATTGCACATGGGTATGACAGTATTAAACATGGATATGACAGTGTTGCACATGGGTATGTCAGTGTTGCACATAGGTATGCCAGTGTTGCACATGGGTATGACAGTGTTGCACATGGATATGACAGTTTTGCACATGGGTATGACAGTATTGCACATGGGTATGTCATTATTGCACATGGGTATGCCAGTATTGCACATGGGTATGACAGTGTTGCACATGGGTATGACAGTATTGCACATGGGTATGACAGTATTGCACATGGGATTGACAGTGTTGCACATGGGTATGACAGTATTGTACATGGGTATGACAGTATTGCACATGGGTATGACAGTATTGCACATGGGTATGTCAGTATTGCGCTTGGGTATGACAGTATTAAACATGGATATGATAGTGTTGCACATTGGTATGTCAGTGTTGCACATGGGTATGACAGTGTTGCACATGGGTATGTCAGTGTTGCACATAGGTATGCCAGTGTTGCACATGGGTATGACAGTGTTGCTAATGGATATGACAGTTTTGCACATGGGTATGACAGTATTGCACATGGGTATGTCATTATTGCACATGGGTATGCCAGTATTGCACATGGGTATGACAGTGTTGCACATGGGTATGACAGTATTGCACATGGGTATGACAGTATTGCACATGGGATTGACAGTGTTGCACATGGGTATGACAGTATTGTACATGGGTATGACAGTATTGCACATGGGTATGACAGTATTGCACATGGGTATGTCAGTATTGCGCTTGGGTATGACAGTATTAAACATGGATATGATAGTGTTGCACATTGGTATGTCAGTGTTGCACATGGGTATGACAGTATTGCACATGGGTATGACAGTATTGCACATGGGTATGACAGTATTAAACATGGATATGACAGTGCTGCACATGGGTATGACAGTGTTGCACATGGGTGTGGCAGTATTGTACATGGGTATGACAGTATTGCACATCGGTATGACAGTGTTGCACATGGGTATGACAGTATTGTACATGGGTATGATAGTTTTGCACATGGGTATGACAGTATTGCACATGGGTATGACAGTATTAAACATGGATAAGACAGTGTTGCACTTGGGTATGTCAGTGTTGCACATGGGTATGACAGTATTGCATATGGGTATGACAGTATTGCACATGGGTATGACAGTATTGCACATGGGTATGTCAGTGTTGCACATGGGTATTATAGTATTAAACATGAATATGACAGTGTTGCACATGGGTATGTCAGTGTTGCACATGGGTATGACAGTGTTGCACTTGGCCTTGTAACATGGGTGTGTCAGTTTTGCATATGGGTATGACAGTGTTGCACATGGATATGACAGTTTTGCACATGGGTATGACAGTATTGCACATGGGTATGACAGTATTAAACATGGATATGACAGTGTTTCACATGGGTATGTCAGTTATGCACATGGGTATGTCAATTTTGCACATGTGTATGACATTTTTGCACATGGGTATGACAGTATTAAACATGGATATGACAGTGTTGCACATGGGGACAGTGTTGCACATGAGTATGACAGTGTTGCACATGGGTATGACAGTATTGCACATGGGTATGACAGTATTTTACATGGGTATGACAGTATTGCACATGGGTATGATAGTATTAAACATGGATACAACAGTGTTGCACATGGGTATGTCAGTGTTGCACATGGGTATGACAGTGTTGCACATGGGTATGTCAGTGTTGCACATGGGTATGACAGTATTGCACATGAGTATGTCAGTGTTGCACATGGGTATGACAGTATTGCACATGGGTATGACAGTATTAAACATGGATATGACAGTGTTGCACATGGGTATGTCAGTGTTGCACATGGGTATGACAGTATTGCACATGGGTATGACAGTATTGCACATGGGTATGACAGTATTGCACATGGGTATGACAGTATTAAACATGGATATGACAGTGCTGCACATGGGTATGACAGTGTTGCACATGGGTGTGGCAGTATTGTACATGGGTATGACAGTATTGCACATCGGTATGACAGTGTTGCACATGGGTATGACAGTATTTTACATGGGTATGATAGTTTTGCACATGGGTATGACAGTATTGCACATGGGTATGACAGTATTAAACATGGATAAGACAGTGTTGCACATGGGTATGTCAGTGTTGCACATGGGTATGACAGTATTGCATATGGGTATGACAGTATTGCACATGGGTATGACAGTATTGCACATGGGTATGTCAGTGTTGCACATGGGTATTATAGTATTAAACATGAATATGACAGTGTTGCACATGGGTATGTCAGTGTTGCACATGGGTATGACAGTGTTGCACTTGGCCTTGTAACATGGGTGTGTCAGTTTTGCATATGGGTATGACAGTGTTGCACATGGATATGACAGTTTTGCACATGGGTATGACAGTATTGCACATGGGTATGACAGTATTAAACATGGATATGACAGTTTTTCACATGGGTATGTCAGTTATGCACATGGGTATGTCAATTTTGCACATGTGTATGACATTTTTGCACATGGGTATGACAGTATTAAACATGGATATGACAGTGTTGCACATGGGGACAGTGTTGCACATGAGTATGACAGTGTTGCACATGGGTATGACAGTATTGCACATGGGTATGACAGTATTTTACATGGGTATGACAGTATTGCACATGGGTATGATAGTATTAAACATGGATACAACAGTGTTGCACATGGGTATGTCAGTGTTGCACATGGGTATGACAGTGTTGCACATGGGTATGTCAGTGTTGCACATGGGTATGACAGTATTGCACATGGGTATGACAGTATTAAACATGGATATGACAGTGTTGCACATGGGTATGTCAGTGTTGCACATGGGTATGACAGTATTGCACATGGGTATGATAGTATTAAACATGGATATGACAGTGTTGCACATGGGTATGTCAGTGTTGCACATGGTATGACAGTGTTGCACATGGGTATGTCAGTGTTGCACATGGGTATGATAGTGTTGCACATGGGTATGATAGTATTGCACATGGGTATGACAGTATTAAACATGGATAGACAGTGTTGCACATGGGTATGTCAGTGTTGCACATGGGTATGTAAGTGTTGCACATGGGTATGACAGTATTGCACATGGGTATGAAAGTATTGCACATGGGTATGACAGTATTAAACATGGATATGACAGTGTTTCACATGGGTATGTCAGTTATGCACATGGGTATGTCAGTGTTGCACATGTGTATGACAGTATTGCACATGGGTATGACAGTATTAAACATGGATATGACAGTGTTGCACATGGGTATGTCAGTGTTGCACATGGGGACAGTGTTGCACATGGGTATGACAGTGTTGCACATGGGTATGACAGTATTGCACATGGGTATGACAGTATTCCACATGGGTATGACAGTGTTGCACATGGGTATGTCAGTATTGCACATGGGTATGATAGTATTGCACATGGGTATGACAGTGTTGCACATGGGTATGACAGTATTGCACATGGGTATGACAGTGTTGCACATGGGTATGACAGTATTGTACATGGGTATGACAGTATTGCACATGGGTATGACAGTGTTGCACATGGGTATGACAGTATTGCACCTGGGTATGTAAGTGTTGCACATGGGTATGACAGTGTTGCAAATGGGTATGACAGTGTTGCACATGGGTATGATAGTATTGAACATGGGTATGACAGTATTGCACATGGGTATGACAGTATTGCACATGGGTATGACAGTATTGAACATGGGTATGACAGTGTTGCACATGGGTATGTCAGTATTGCACATGGGTATGACAGTATTGCACAGGGGTATGATAGTGTTGCATATGGGTATGACAGTATTGTACATGGGTATGCCAGTATTGCATATGGGTATGACAGTGTTGCACATGGGTATGACAGTATTGCACATGGGTATGACAATATTGCACATGGGTATGACAGTATTGCACATGGGTATGACAGTATTAAACATGGACATGACAGTATTGCACATGGGTATGTCAATGTTGCACATGGGTATGTCAGTGTTTCACATGGGTATGACAGTATTGCACATGGGTATGACAGTATTAAACATGGATATGACAGTGTTGCACATGGGTATGTCAGTGTTGCACATAGGTATGACAGTGTTGCACATGGGTATGACAGTGTTGCACATGGATATGACAGTTTTGCACATGGGTATGACAGTATTGCACATGGGTATGTCATTATTGCACATGGGTATGCCAGTATTGCACATGGGTATGACAGTGTTGCACATGGGTATGACAGTATTGCACATGGGTATGACAGTATTGCACATGGGATTGACAGTGTTGCACATGGGTATGACAGTATTGTACATGGGTATGACAGTATTGCACATGGGTATGACAGTATTGCACATGGGTATGTCAGTATTGCGCATGGGTATGACAGTATTAAACATGGATATGATAGTGTTGCACATTGGTATGTCAGTGTTGCACATGGGTATGACAGTATTGCACATGGGTATGACAGTATTGCACATGGGTATGACAGTATTAAACATGGATATGACAGTGCTGCACATGGGTGTGGCAGTATTGTACATGGGTATGACAGTATTGCACATCGGTATGACAGTGTTGCACATGGGTATGACAGTATTGTACATGGGTATGATAGTTTTGCACATGGGTATGACAGTATTGCACATGGGTATGACAGTATTAAACATGGATAAGACAGTGTTGCACATGGGTATGTCAGTGTTGCACATGGGTATGACAGTATTGCATATGGGTATGACAGTATTGCACATGGGTATGACAGTATTGCACATGGGTATGTCAGTGTTGCACATGGGTATTATAGTATTAAACATGAATATGACAGTGTTGCACATGGGTATGTCAGTATTGCACATGGGTATGACAGTGTTGCACTTGGCCTTGTAACATGGGTGTGTCAGTTTTGCATATGGGTATGACAGTGTTGCACATGGGTATGTCAGTGTTGCACATGGATATGACAGTTTTGCACATGGGTATGACAGTATTGCACATGGGTATGACAGTATTAAACATGGATATGACAGTGTTTCACATGGGTATGTCAGTTATGCACATGGGTATGTCAATTTTGCACATGTGTATGACATTTTTGCACATGGGTATGACAGTATTAAACATGGATATGACAGTGTTGCACATGGGGACAGTGTTGCACATGAGTATGACAGTGTTGCACATGGGTATGACAGTATTGCACATGGGTATGACAGTATTTTACATGGGTATGACAGTATTGCACATGGGTATGATAGTATTAAACATGGATACAACAGTGTTGCACATGGGTATTTCAGTGCTGCACATGGGTATGACAGTGTTGCACATGGGTATGTCAGTGTTGCACATGGGTATGACAGTATTGCACATGGGTATGTCAGTGTTGCTCATGGGTATGACAGTATTGCACATGGGTATGACAGTATTAAACATGGATATGACAGTGTTGCACATGGGTATGTCAGTGTTGCACATGGGTATGACAGTATTGCACATGGGTATGATAGTATTAAACATGGATATGACAGTGTTGCACATGGGTATGTCAGTGTTGCACATGGTATGACAGTGTTGCACATGGGTATGTCAGTGTTGCACATGGATATGATAGTGTTGCACATGGGTATGATAGTATTGCACATGGGTATGACAGTATTAAACATGGATAGACAGTGTTGCACATGGGCATGTCAGTGTTGCACATGGGTATGTCAGTGTTGCACACTGGTATGACAGTGTTGCACATGGGTGTGATAGTATTGCACATGGGTATGATAGTATTAAACATGGATATGACAGTGTTGCACATCGGTATGTCAGTGTTGCACATGGGTATGACAGTGTTGCACATGGGTATGTCAGTGTTGCACATGGGTATGATAGTATTGCACATGGGTATGATAGTATTGCACATGGGTATGACAGTATTAAACATGGATATGACAGTGTTGCACATGGGTATGTCAGTGTTGCACATGGGTATGTCAGTGTTGCACATGGGTATGATAGTATTGCACATGGGTATGATAGTATTAAACATGGATATGACAGTGTTGCACATGGGTATGTCAGTGTTGCACATGGGTATGACAGTGTTGCACATGGGTGTGTCAGTGTTGCACATGGGTATGACAGTATTGCACATGGGTATGACAGTATTGCATGGCCGGGGGGCTCGGAGCCAGCGCACATCACAATGACACGACAAAGTCGAAACAAGTTGAATTAAAGCGGTTCCAGCGCGTTTCCCGATCTTACAAGTAAAGTAGAAAAAATATTGATAAAAATACAATAGATAACGCACAAAAAGTGTGAAAAAAGAGAGGAGCGTTGCAGCAGGCTGCCAGCGGGGCCAGCGCCTTTATGACGTTTAGTCCTGGTTTAGACCTGGTTTAGACCTTGTTCCTAATAAACTAGATTATTGAATGTTGTAGCTTCATGTGAAGGTTTTGGACGAGGGTCAAAGATTATTCAACCACAAAAAATATTGGAAGAATTAAGTTTTGTCTTTCAGATCCAGAAAAAAAGAGAAAACTGAAGTTCAGGTTCAAGATTGGAAACAACACACCAACCACCTCTGCTCCAGACCCTGCTCCAGACCCTGGTCTCAGCCTCAGGTCCGTGGGCCAGGTCTTGGTCCTCAGGGAGCAGAAGATGATGGAGTCTGGACTTTCAGAGCCGGAGCAGGACGAGCTTCACACACAGCTTGAGAAACTCTGGGTCCAAATAAGGATTCAAATCCACAAGATCTTCAGTCAGGACTCCAACCCAGGTACTGGTTTAGTCCTGGTTCAGGATGTTCAAAGACACTTTTTATAATTTAAATAATGATTAGTTTGTCTTTGTTTAAGGGTTAGGGTTAACTGGACTTAACACCCCTAACCCTAACCAACAGAAACATCTCCACCGCTCTGACATGACACTGCTTTCACAATTCTCTCATTCTCACTGTCGATAAAGTTGGACTTCATTCTTCCTTTCACATTTTCCGAAGTCACTAGTGCAGTATTTATAACTCAGAGCTTTGCTTAGAAAAGGAGAAAACAGCATAAAGTCAATAATTTATCACAGAAACCAAAGCAAACCAAAACCTGTTGATTTGACTCATTATTTCTGATAAGCCACGATATATGGAGCCTTGACGGAAGAATGTGAAGGGTTAGGGGTTAGGGTTAGGGCTAGGGTTAGGGGTTAGGGTTGGGGTTAGGGTTAGGATTAGGTGTTAGGGTTAGGGGTTAGGGGTTAGGGTTACTGTTAGGTGTTAGGGTCAGGGTCAGGGTCAGGGTTAGGGTTAGGGTTAGGGTTAGGGGTTAGGGTTAGGGTCAGGGTTAGGGTTAGGGTTAGGGTTAGGGTTAGGGGTTAGGGTTACGGTTTGGGGTTAGGGTTAGGGTCAGGGTTCTGGGTTAGGGTCAGGGTTAGGGGTTAGGGGTTAGGGGTTAGGGGTTAGGGTTAGGGTTAGGGTCAGGGTTAGGGTAACCCCCACCCTGGGCTTCTCTGACAAACCTGTTATTTTCCAGAATTTGCATTTACCATTTGGGACAGTAAAAGAAATGTCGATGTCCCTCATTCGTCTGAAATGACACCAGCAGATTTTTTTAATCACGCAACCTAAATTCAACCCTTACGTCAGTCTTATAGCACACGAGGACATCTCTCTCAGATGAACATTTTTTTATTTTAGGGTCTTCTCGGTGACAAAGCACATCCCTGTCTCATCACGTTTAGTAAAGACTGAAGCCTTTGGTTCGTAGTTTAGGGTTCTAATCCATCTACAAATCTATTTCCCTTAACCAAATTTGTACTGAACAGTGATTGAAAATTCCGGGTATAGACCGGTTATGATGTTAAAGTAGACGCATGCTGACATTTATCTTTAAAAATACAGTAAACACAAGACTGGTAACGCTACGGGAACCAAACAAACAAAGCTGATGGTCCACGGCTCCTGTGGAAAACAGCCCGCCTCACAAGCTAACAAGGCTAACAAGGCTAACAGGGCTAACATGGCTAACAGACTGGACGCAGCTGCCTGGAGTAAACAAAGCTCTGTCCTCTAAGTGGGGTCTCGCCTTTGTTGGAAGGAGAAGGGGAGATGACACCAACTGGCCCTTATGAAGCATGAAATGTAAAATGCAGCGTGATCTGGTGGCACTGAGAGCATAAATGAGAGCAGTGCTTGGTGCAGCCCGATTTGACCGAATGGAATTGGGCTAAAACCAGCTGGAGTGGATGAAGCAGAGCAACATATTTCCAACAATATGAGTCGTTTGGCGCTGGGTTCGTGGCACTGCGGAAGGAGGTCAAGAATTCCTCTGCTGATGGAACTGCTCCTCTGATGGAGCAGTTCTACATGGCCATTATTGAGTCCATCCTCAACTTCTCCATCACCTCCTCCATCACCTCCTCCATCACTTCCTCCATCGCCTCCTCCATCACCTCCTCCATCACCGTGTGATAAGCTGGAGCCACAGCCAGGGACAAACAGAGACTACAGCGCCCTCTGCTGAGAAGGTGATCGGCTGCAGACTTCCATCTCTGCAGGACCTGTACGTCTCCAGGACTCTGGGACGAGAGGCCACTCCCCTCAGGCAGGAGGCCACTCCCCTCAGGCAAGAGGCCACGCCCCTCAGGCAGGAGGCCACTCCCCTCAGGAGGCTACGGTCCATCCGGACCAGAACCTCCCTCCACAAGAACAGTTTCTTTCCCTCTGCCTCATAAACACTTCTTAAACACTGTCACTTTAAATCACTCACATCTGTAAATCTAACTGGAAATTGTCTGTACATATAAGCCTATTTTCATTTTTATTCTATAGCAGATCTTAATTGTTTTTCTTTTTGACTTATAGGTTGTTTTATCATTGTTCATTGTTTTATGTTGCACCAAGACAAATTCCTCTGTTTGTGAATTCTGTTCATTGACAATGGATTTGATTCTGATTCTGAAAATGAAAAGTAAGATCCTGGATTTGGAATCCAGATCACATAGGCACAATCTCAGACTTGTGGGGGTGCCAAAAGGAGAAGAAGGTCTAAATACTGAAAACTTTCTTGAGAAGTTAATCCCCAAGTAAATTTTGGACACAGGAGTTGCTTCCCCCTAAAGGCCAAAAAAGACAAGCACCTGATGAACCATGAGGCCTGATTATGAGGTTTCGTAACCACCATGTGAAGGATGTACAAATATGTGCTTAAAGCGCTAATAATGGAAAGGTTTTTACTCTGCTGAATTTGCATACTCCACCAGGGGGCGATATCACCTTCTATACAGATATTATAGACCTGATCGTAAACCACTCTGAGGGAACCCTGATCTGTGGTGGCGATGTTCATAGGAACTTGGCAATGTCCCAGCATCCCGTGTCCTTAGACAAATGTCCCAGCGTCCCGTGTCCTTAGACCCTCCTTCTGCAGGAAAAACTACAAAACCTCCTTGGGAAAAAGTATAACCCTGGAGGAGTTCCACAGTGAAGGAGAGATCTGACTCTCACAGACGGACGCGAGAGAGACTGTGGAGCTGGAGCCACTCAGGAGGAGTTCTTCAGGCAGATGAAGAACCATTCATATGGAGTAGATGTTTCTCCAGAAGAGGATCATCTGGGTCATAGGTCATCCATGTGTCTGTTTCACTCCCGACAGGAAGTGAGAGAAGAAGAAAAAAAGACAATGAACAGACACAAGTGAAATTAAATATGAAATATAGATTGAATAAGTAGTGTTTATCAGAGAATAGTGCTCAAGCTGCCATACTTCCCCCAGGGTTGCTCCTAGGGCAGCGGAGCTGAAACTGTAGCTTTATATTTCTGTTCCTAACTGGCCTGACCATAAGTCATTTCAAAGAGGAACGTTTTAAGCCTGGTCTTAAATGAAGAGACTGTGTCGCCTCTTTAACATGGACAGGACTCAACCTCCTACTGTGCTTTTATAGACTCTTGGGACCACCATAAGGCTCTACCTCCTACTGTGCTTTTAGAGACTCTTGGGACCACCAGAAGGCTCTATCTTCTACTGTGCTTTTAGAGACTCTTGGGACCACCAGAAGGCTCTACCTCCTACTGTGCCTTTAGAGACTCTTGGCACCACCAGAAGGCTCTACCTCCTACTGTGCTTTTAGAGACTCTTGGCACCACCAGAAGGCCAGCATTTAGAGAGTGAAGAGCTCTGATTGGATGAGATGGTTCTATAGCATCTTTGAGGTGGGAGGGGCCATGTCATTTATGGCTTTGTAAATCAGGAGGAGTTTAAATGTGATTCTAAACCGGACAGGAGCCAGTGAAGAGACTCCAGCACTGGCGTAATGTGCTCTCTTCTTTTAGTTCCTGTTAGTAATCTTGCTGCTGCATTTTGAACCGGTTAAAGCTTTTTATGGAGCTTTTAGGACCTGCTGTGAGCAGGAGTTACAGGAGAATCTAGACGTTACAAATGCAGGAGACGTTTTTCAGCTTCACTTTTAGACCAAATTCTTCTGATTTTATCTATATTTTGCAGATGGAAAGAGTCTGTTTTACAGGCTTGATTTATATGAGCTTTAAGTGAGAGCTCCTGGTCAAATAAGACTCCAAGATTTCTTAGAGTAGAGCTAGAGGCTTCACTGACATTGTCCAGTGAGACTATCTGCTCGGATAGAGCGTCTCGTACATGTTTAGGACAAGCACAATGACCTCCAGCACAATGACCTCCAGCACAATGACCTCCAGCACAATGACCTCCAGCACAATGACCTCCAGCACATTGACCTCCAGCACAATGACCTCCTGCACAATGACCTCCAGCACAATGACCTCCAGCACAATGACCTCCAGCACAATGACCTCCAGCACAATGACCTCGCTTTGTTCAGGGTTAAGAAGCAGATCATTAAGTGTCCTCCAGGTTTTTATGAGAGTGGATCAACATTTTCTAATTTATTAGCCTGGAAACTTAGAAAACAACAAGCTGAAAGAACATTTTTAAAAATATGGCGCAGGCAAAATGATGTCATCTTAACTAAACAAGTCCTTCAATAAAAATCGTTTCTCTAACATTTCAGGAGATAAAGAGGAGGATATAAGTCACTTTCTGGACACCCTCAGTTTGCCCGTTGTGTCAGAAGAACAAAATACAAAATTAGGAGCTGAAATGTTGGAAATACAAGGTGCAATCAAAAGATTAAAGAACAATAAATCTCCAGGAGCGATGGCTTCACCTCAGAGTGGTATAAAGCTCTAAAGACACACCTCAGAGTGTATAAAGCTCTAAAGACACACCTCTGAGTGTATAAAGCTCTAAACACACACCTCTGAGTGTATAAAGCTCTAAAGACACACCTCAGAGTGTATAAAGCTCTAAAGACACACCTCACAGTGTATAAAGCTCTAAAGACACACCTCAGAGTGTATAAAGCTCTAAAGACACACCTCAGAGCGGTATAAAGCTCTAAAGACACACCTCAGAGCGGTATAAAGCTCTAAAGATACACCTCAGAGTGTATAAAGCTCTAAAGACACACCTCAGAGTGTATAAAGCTCTAAAGACACACCTCAGAGTGTATAAAGCTCAAAAGACACACCTCAGAGTGTATAAAGCTCTAAAGACACACCTCTGAGTGTATAAAGCTCTAAAGACACACCACAGAGTGTATAAAGCTCTAAAGACACACCTCAGAGTGTATAAAGCTCTAAAGACACACCTCAGAGCGGTATAAAGCTCTAAAGACACACCTCAGAGTGTATAAAGCTCTAAAGACACACCTCAGAGTGTATAAAGCTCTAAAGACACACCTCAGAGCGGTATAAAGCTCTAAAGACACACCTCAGAGTGTATAAAGCTCTAAAGACACACCTCAGAGTGTATAAAGCTCTAAAGACACACCTCTGTGTGTATAAAGCTCTAAAGACACACCTCAGAGTGTATAAAGCTCTAAAGACACACCTCAGAGCGGTATAAAGCTCTAAAGACACACCTCAGAGTGTATAAAGCTCTAAAGACACACCTCAGAGCGGTATAAAGCTCTAAAGACACACCTCAGAGTGTATAACGCTCTTAAGACACACCTCAGAGTGGTATAAAGCTCTAAAGACACACCTCAGAGTGTATAAAGCTCTAAAGACACACCTCAGAGCGGTATAAAGCTCTAAAGACACACCTCAGAGTGTATAAAGCTCTAAAGACACACCTCAGAGTGTATAAAGCTCTTAAGACACACCTCAGATTGTATAAAGCTCTAAAGACACACCTCAGAGTGTATAAAGCTCTAAAGACACACCTCAGAGTGGTATAAAGCTCTAAAGACACATATCAGATTGTATAAAGCTCTAAAGACACAACTCAGAGTGTATAAAGCTCTAAAGACACACCTCAGAGCGGTATAAAGCTCTAAAGACACACCTCAGAGTCTATAAAGCTCTAAAGACACAACTCAGAGTGTATAAAGCTCTAAAGACACACCTCAGAGTGGTATAAAGCTCTAAAGACACACCTCAGAGTGTATAAAACTCTAAAGACACACTTACCCCTTTCACTTTTATCCGCTTTTAACTGGCACTTAATAAAGCTCCTCCCCTCCTTGTGTGAAAGAGGCCATCATGTCCCTGAGACCAAAAGAACTGAATGTGGACTAAGGTTTATACACCTCAATTGTGTCCAAAAGAATGGAATATCTTTTGGGGGACTTTCCACTTTAGAAAGACCGACCCATTTAAAAGGCAAACGGAATCACTGAGATATTTGGGTGGAGAAAAATTATATCTCTTTACTAGTATCCAGAAAGATCTTGAAAAAGTGACTCTGATCCAGACTTAAGTCTAAGTCAAAGGATTGAAACTATAAAAATGAATGTTTTGCCCAGATTTCTCTCTCTGTTCCAGACTCTCCAGATTTCCATCTCCAATCGGCTGTTTGATGAGTGAAATAAAACAATCTCTATATTTATGTGGAAAGATGAAACACCCTGTATCCAATTCAAAACTTATATCAAAAGTTTTGAATCAAAAGAAAAAGGAGGCGGAGTTTACCTTGTGTGTAAAATGACTTTATTTCAGGTGAAATGAGAGCGTTGCTGGTGTGATCCAGAATGTTGCGCTCAATGGTCTCATATTGAGAGTAATGTGGTGCCTGAGGTTCCTGTACAGGTCTTATACTGAGAGTCATGTGGTGCCTGAGGTTCCTGTACAGGTCTTATACTGAGAGTCATGTGGTGCCTGAGGTTCCTGTACAGGTCTTATACTGAGAGTCATGTGGTACCAGGGGTTCCTGTACAGGTCTTATACTGAGAGTCATGTGGTGCCTGAGGTTCCTGTACAGGTCTTATACTGAGAGTCATGTGGTGCCAGGGGTTCCTGTACAGGTCTTATACTGAGAGTCATGTGGTGCCTGAGGTTC
This sequence comes from Eucyclogobius newberryi, assembly GCA_026437355.1. Classification (NCBI taxonomy): domain Eukaryota; kingdom Metazoa; phylum Chordata; class Actinopteri; order Gobiiformes; family Gobiidae; genus Eucyclogobius; species Eucyclogobius newberryi. The sequence continues at coordinate 53,500,472 of JAPEHP010000001.1, read as the reverse complement.
CTGTACAGGTCTTATACTGAGAGTCATGTGGTGCCGGGGGTTCCTGTACAGGTCTTATACTGAGAGTAATGTGGTGCCGGGGGTTCCTGTACAGGTCTTATACTGAGAGTCATGTGGTGCCGGGGGGTCCTGTACAGGTCTTATACTGAGAGTCATGTGGTGCCGGGGGTTCCTGTACAGGTCTTATACTGAGAGTAATGTGGTGCCGGGGGTTCCTGTACAGGTCTTATACTGAGAGTCATGTGGTGCCGGGGGGTCCTGTACAGGTCTTACTGGAAGATGAGAGACGCTTGAGTCTGACGGAGGAAGTGAAGAATCCCTGGTTCAAATCTGTTCTTACAACATGGAAGGAGCTAATCAGAACATACAAATTAAACACGGATGTTACAATCTTAAACTGGTAAAGCTTTATGACCAAAGGTTTTGTACCAAATAGAACGGACCTGAGACCCAAGGTCTGGATTATCCATCTTCTTCTGCTTATCTGAGACCGGGTCGCGGGGGCAGCAGTCTAAGCAGGGACTGCCAGACTTCCTTTTCCCCAGACACTTCCTCCAACTCCTCCAGGGGGGTCCCGAGGCGTTCCCAGGCCAGCCGAGAGACATAGTCCCTCCAGCATGTCCTGGGTCTTCCCCGGGGCCTCTTCCCGGTGGGACATGCCCGGAACACCTCCCCAGGGAGGCGCCCAGGAGGGTCCGGAACAGATGCCCGAGCCACCTCAGCTGGAGGAGCAGCAGCTCTACTCCAAGCTCTCCCCATGTGGCCGAGCTCCTCACCCTATCTTTAAGGGAGCGCCCAGCCACCCGGTGGAGGAAACTCATTTCAACCGCTTGTTTCCGCGATCTTGTCCTTTTGGTCATTCAATCAAAGCTCATGACCATAGGTGAGGTCAGAACGTAGACCGACCGGTAAATCAAGAGCTTTGCCTTTCGACTCAGCTCCTTCTTCACCACAACAGTCGATGCAGCGACTGCATCACTGCAGCTGCTGCACCGATCCAACTGTCGATCTCACGCTCCATCAAGACCCCAAGATACTTGAACTCATCCACTTGAAGCGAGGACTCTCCACCCACCTGGAGAGAACAAGGACTCTCCACCCACCTGGAGAGGGCAAGCCACCTTTTTCCGGTTGAGAACCACGGCCTCAGATTTGCAGGTACTGATTCTCATCCCAGACGCTTCACACTCGGCTCAAACCGTCCCAGTGCAGCTGCAGGTCCGGCTTTGATGGAGCCATCAGGACAACATCGTCTGCAAACAGCAGAGATGAGATCCTGTGGTCCCCAAACCAGACACCCTCTGACCCCTGACCACACCTTCCGACCCTTGACTGCGCCTAGAAATTCTGTCCATTAAAACTATGAACAAAACCGGTGACAAAGCGCAGCCCTGAAGAGTCCCTCATGCACTGGGAACAGGTCTGACTTACTGCAGTGAACACAGCTCCTGCTCCGGTCATACAGGGACCTGACAGCCCTGAGCATAGGGCCCCGGACCCCGTACTCCCGGAGCACCCCCCAAAGGACACCTCGAAGGACACGGTCGAAAGCCTTCTGCAGATCCACAAAGCACATGTGACTGTGCAAACTCCCATGAGCCCTGGAGCACCCGATGGAGAGTCTAGAGCTGGTCCAGTGTTCAACGACCAGGACCTAAACCACTCTGCTCCTCCTGAATCTGAGGTTCTATCAGTCAGATTCTCCAGGACCTGGAATAGACCTTATGGGAGGCTGAGGAGTGTGATCCCTCTGTAGTTGGAACACACCCTCAGGTCCCCCTTCTTGAACAGAGGGACCACCACCCCGGTCTGCCAGTCCAGAGGCACTGTCCCCGACCGCCACGCCAAGTTGTATAGACGTGTCAGCCAAGACAGTCCTACAACATCCAGAGACTTTAGGTCCTCAGGATCTCATCCACCCTTGGAGCCACTGAGGAGCCACTGAGGAGCCACTGAGGAGCCAACAACCTCAGGGACTTCAGCTTGGGTGATAGACGAGTTAGCCTCTGAGTCCTCAGTCTCTGCTTCCTCTTCGGAAGACGTGACAGTGGGATTAAGGAGGTCCTCAAAGTCCTTCCACCGTTCGACCACATCCCCAGTCGAGGTCAGCAGGCCTCCACCCGCACCGTAAACGGTGTTGGTGAAGCACTGCTTCCTCCTCCTGAGGCGCCGGACGGTTTGACAGAATTTCTTTGGGGCCGACCAATAGTCCTCCTCCATGGCCTCCCCAAACTCCTTCAAAAACTCCTCCCAGCCCCGGGTTTTTGCCTCTGCAACAGCACGAGCTGCGGCCCGCTTGGCCTGCCGATACCTGTCGATGACCTCAGGAGACCCACAAGCCAGAGTGGCCTGATAGACCTCCTTCTTCAGCCAGACAAGCATCCCTTATTTCCGGTGTCCACCACCGGGTTCGGGGGCCGCCGCGACAGGCACCGGACCATGTGACCACAGCTCCGAGCAGCCGCATCAACAATGGAGGCGGAGAACATGGTCCACTCGGACTCAATGTCCCCAGCGTCCCCCGGGACATGGGAGAAGCTCTCCCGGAGGTGTGAGGTGAAGACCCTCCTGACAGAGGCTCCGCAAGACGTTCCCAACAGACCCCCACGATGCACTTGGGCCAAGTCTGTCCCGCCTCCTTCTCCGCCAGCGGATCCAACTCACCACCAGGTGGTGCTCTACAGCTCCGCCCCTCTCTTCACCCGAGTGTCCAAGACACGGGGCCGGAGGTCAGATGACACAAGTCGATCATTGACCTCCTGTGTCCTGGTGCCACGTGACCTGATGGACCTTGTGCTGGAACATGGTGTTCGTTCTGGACGATCCGTGGCACAGAAGTCCAGTAACTGACCGCTTGAGTTCAGATCGGGGCTCCTCCCCTCTCCAGGTGTCACTGTCATTGCCCACGTGGGCGTTGAAGTCCCCCAGTAGAACAACAGAGTCCCCGGTCGGTGCACTGTCCAGTTCCCCTCCCAAGGACTCAGAGAAGGCCGGGTACTCTGCACTGCCGCCACAACAGTGAGAGACATGTCCCCCTCCCGAAGGCGGAGGGACGCGACCCTTTCGTCCACTGGGATGAACTCCAACACGTGGCGGCTGAGCTGAGGGGCTGTAAGCCCACACCAGACCCGCCCACACCAGCCCCGCCTCTCCCCGCGGGCAGCACCAGAGAAGTGGAGCGTCCAGCCCTCGAGGAGGTGAGGCCTCTGAGGGCGACAGTGAAGTACAAAAGGTCTAAAGGTTTTTCATCAGATGTAAAAGAAATACAAAAGAATCACATGAAAAGCTTTGAAATGTTGAAGAATCTTTTAACTTGGACAAACGGGACTTTTATAGGTTTTTAAAAATAAGGTGTTATTATAACCAAGAAATTAGACAAAACAATTATAACCCTTTGACTGAAATGTTTATCATAAATATAATGATTTTATCATAATCATAAATCAGAACTTTCAAGGTGAATAATATTTACATTGTTTGGTTGGCTACACTACTAAATGTATAAAAAAACAAATAGGAAAAAGAGTGGGAATGTTTGTACATCACAAAGTCACATGTTTGGAGAGAAATTTCTTCATAACTCCAGATCAAAGGTCAAAGGTCTCATTCTTCACAGGGAAATGCAACTGTTGTAGAAACAGCGCCACCAGGAGGCGAACCACTGTCAATCACAAACACACTGACGTGTTCTGGGACTGTCCTGTCAATCACAAATATCGAAGTGAAGTTCACGACGCTCTGCCACTGATACAGCATTTACCCCTGAACTTTACTACTATGAACTCCTGCCATGGACTCAATACATGGATACTTTAGAATGTACTTTAGAATGTACTTCAGAATGTACTTTGAATGTACTTCAGAATGTACTTTTGAATGTACTTTAGAATGTACTTTAGAACAGTGGCGGCTGGTGGTACAAATTATAGGGGGCTATTTGACATGACCGTGTTTTTGTTTTTTTTAAATGTCCAAAATTGAAATTTTTAACATTGACTGTAAGGATACATATCTTAAATACACATTTACAACTGAATTAAGTAAACACACTTTATTTCCATTCCAAAAGAGCAAATCCAAAATCTCAGTGATACTGTCACTTATAGTGCAGAGTAGCAATTACTACATTAAGAGGAAATAAAACAAAAATCACAAAAAGTGTCATTAGTTACCCTGAACTGCATGTGTAACATATTACATTTTTATATTTAATCATCAAATACATTATTGCTGTTTGGAAAGTTGTCATTTATGGCTTTCTTTCATGGGTTTTCTAATAACAAAAGCATATTTTTATCAATAGAAGTTAAGCGATACTTAATGCTTAGCGTTAACCTTATGCAAGTAATAAACTAAAAAAAACTGTGTGTTTGTTGTCATGGTAACGGAGCACGGAGTTTGACAGACACATGTGGCTCGGATTGATACGAGATCAGCCGCTTTCAACGTGAATAAATCCAGCAAACAGTTGAGCAGCTCATTTTGAGTCGTTTTGGACGTACCTTTTGTAACAGACTCTGTAGATGCAGTTTTAAGACGTAAACACGGCGTGTGGCAATTCCTGTAGACGCGTGTGGCACTTCCTGTAGACGCGCGCACATGTCTGTGTCTCTAGCGTAAAAAGCGTAGCTCCATGACGTAACTTGTACGTTCAAAAGGGCTCTTTCTGGAGCGCCCCATAGTCGCTATTTTCCTCTGGAGAAAACCATAGTGACGTAGTCACTTTTGATTGTGATTTGATTGGCAAAAAATCCCCATTGGGAACGTAGAAAAGTGACGCAGGCTGCGCAGCAGAGCACGCGGCGCGCAAACAAAGTATACATCTATATCTATTTATGGATATATATATGGATATATATTATTATTTTACACATTTACACTAATAAGAATATAAGATATTTCTGAATAAATTATATTGTTATTGTCTTCTCTGGTGTTGCCCGCGGGGAGAGGCGGCGGGCTGGTGTGGGCTTGCTGATAGCCCCTCAGCTCAGCCGCCACGTGTTGGAGTTTACCCCGGTGAACGAGAGGGTCGCGTCCCTCCGCCTTCGGGTGGGGGACAGGTCTCTCACTGTTGTGGCGGCCTACGGGCCGAACAGCAGTGCAGAGTACCCGGCCTTCTTGGAGTCCTTGGGAGGGGTACTGGACAGTGCACCGACCGGGGACTCCGTTGTTCTACTGGGGGACTTCAACGCCCACGTGGGCAATGACAGTGACACCTGGAGAGGGGTGATCGGGAAGAACGGCTTCCCCGATCTGAACCCGAGCGGTGTTCAGTTATTGGACTTCTGTGCTAGCCACGGATTGTCCATAACGCACACCATGTTCAAGCACAAGGTCCATCAGTGCACATGGCACCAGGACACCCTAGGCCGGAGGTCAATGATCGACTTTGTTGTCGTGTCATCAGACCTCCGGCCGCGTGTCTTGGACACTCGGGTGAAGAGAGGGGCAGAGTTGTCAACCGATCACCACCTGGTGGTGAGTTGGATCCGCTGGCGGAGGAGGAAGCCGGACAGACTTGGCAGACCCAAGCGCATTGTGAGGGTCTGTTGGGAACGTCTAGTGGAGCCCTCTGTCAGTAGGCTATTCAACTCGCACCTCCGGGAGAGCTTCTCCCATGTCCCGGGGGAGGTTGGGGACATTGAGTCCGAGTGGACCATGTTCTCCGCCTCCATTGTTGATGCGGCTGCTCGGAGCTGTGGTCGCAAGGTCTCCGGTGCCTGTCGTGGCGGCAACCCCCGAACCCGGTGGTGGACACCGGAAGTAAGGGATGCCGTCAGACTGAAGAAGGAGGCCTATCAGGCCACTCTGGCTTGTAGGTCTCCGGAGGTCATCGACGGGTATCGGCAGGCCAAGCGAGCCGCGGCTCGTGCTGTTGCAGAGGCAAAAACCCGGGCCTGGGAGGAGTTCGGGGAGGCCATGGAGGAGGACTATCGGTCGGCACCAAAGAAATTCTGGCAAACCGTCCGGCGCCTCAGGAGGGGGAAGCAGTGTCTCACCAACACCGTTTACGGTGCGGGTGGAGGCCTGCTGACCTCAACTGGGGATGTCGTCGGACGGTGGAAGGAATACTTTGAGGATCTCCTTAATCCCTCAGTAACGTCGTCCGAAGAGGAAGTGGAGACCGGGGACTCGGTGGCTGGCTCATCCATCACCCAAGCTGAAGTCACTGAGGTTGTTCGCAAACTCCTCGGTGGCAGGGCTCCGGGGGTGGATGAGATCCGCCCTGAGTACCTAAAGTATCTGGATGTTGTAGGACTGTCTTGGTTGACACGTCTCTGCAACATCGCGTGGCGTTCGGGGACCGTGCCTCTGGACTGGCAGACCGGGGTGGTGGTCCCTCTGTTCAAGAAGGGGGACCGGAGGGTGTGTTCCAACTACAGAGGGATCACACTCCTCAGCCTCCCGGGTAAGGTCTATTCCAAGGTACTGGAGAGGAGAATCCGACCGATAGTCGAACCTCGGATTCAGGAGGAGCAGAGTGGTTTTCGTCCCGGTCGTGGAACACTGGACCAGCTCTATACCCTCCATCGGGTGCTCGAGGGTTCATGGGAGTTTGCCCAACCAGTCCATATGTGTTTTGTGGATCTGGAGAAGGCTTTCGACCGTGTCCCTCGGGGTGTCCTTTGGGGGGTGCTCCGGGAGTACGGGGTCCGGGGCCCTTTGCTCAGGGCTGTCCGGTCCCTGTATGACCGGAGCAGGAGCTGTGTTCGCATTGCCGGCAGTAAGTCAGACCTGTTCCCAGTGCATGTTGGACTCCGCCAGGGCTGCCCTTTGTCACCGGTTCTGTTCATAATTTTTATGGACAGAATTTCTAGGCGCAGTCAGGGGTCGGAGGGTGTCCGGTTTGGGGACCACAGGATCTCATCTCTGCTGTTTGCAGACGATGTTGTCCTGATGGCTCCATCAAACCCGGACCTGCAACATGCACTGGGACGGTTTGCAGCCGAGTGTGAAGCGGCTGGGATGAGAATCAGCACCTCCAAATCCGAGGCCATGGTTCTCGACCGGAAAAAGGTGGCTTGCCCTCTCCAGGTGGGTGGGGTGTCCTTGCCCCAAGTGGAGGAGTTCAAGTATCTCGGGGTCTTGTTCACGAGTGAGGGAAGGATGGAGCGTGAGATCGACAGGCGGATCGGTGCAGCGGCTGCAGTGATGCAGTCGCTGCATCGACTGTTGTGGTGAAGAGGGAGCTGAGCCGAAAGGCAAAGCTCTCTATTTACCGGTCGGTCTACGTTCCTACCCTCACCTATGGTCATGAGCTTTGGGTAGTGACCGAAAGAACAAGATCGCGGATACAAGCGGTCGAAATGAGTTTCCTCCGCCGTGTGGCTGGGCGCTCCCTTAGAGATAAGGTGAGGAGCTCGGCCACACGGGGGGAGCTCGGAGTAGAGCCGCTGCTCCTCCACGTCGAGAGGAGCCAGCTGAGGTGGCTCGGGCATCTGTTTCGGATGCCTCCTGGGCGCCTCCCTCGGGAGCTGTTTCAGGCATGTCCCACCGGGAAGAGGCCCCGGGGAAGACCCAGGACACGCTGGAGAGACTATGTCTCTCGGCTGGCCTGGGAACGCCTCGGGATCCCCCCGGAGGAGTTAGAGGAAGTGTCTGGGGAGGAGGAAGTCTGGGAGTCCCTGCTCAGACTGCTGCCCCCGCGACCCGGCCCCGGATAAAGCGGCAGAAGATGGATGGATGGATGGATGTTTTTAGACACAAATAAATTGACGTAGTTGGCAGATTGACAGGGGGGGGCGGCGCCCCAGCGCCCTTAATGGACCAGCCAATGCTGCTTTAGAATGTACTTTAGAATGTACTTTAGAATGTACTTTAGAATGTACTTTTGAATGTACTTTTGAATGTACTTTTGAATGTACTTTAGAACGTAGTTTTAGAATGTTCTTGGGAATGTACTTTAGAATGTACTTTAGAATGTACTTTAGAGCGTAGTTTTGAATGTACTTTTGGAATGTACTTTTGGAATGTAATTTAGAATGTACTTTTGAATGTACTTTTGAATGTACTTTAGAACGTAGTTTTGGAATGTTCTTTGGAATGTACTTTTGGAATGTACTTTTGGAATGTAATTTAACAATGTACTTTTGAACATACTTTAAGAATGTTCTTTGGAATGTACTTTAGAATATACTTTAGAACGTACTTTAGAATGTACTTTAGAACGTACTTTAGAATGTACTTTAGAACGTACTTTAGAATGTACTTTAGAACGTACTTTAGAATGTACTTTTTTAAAATGTACTTTAGAATGTACTTTTGAATGTACTTTTGGAATGTACTTTAGAATGTACTTTAGAATGTACTTTAGAATGTACTTTAGAATGTACTTTTTTAAATGTACTTTAGAATGTACTTTTTTAAATGTACTTTAGAATGTACTTTTGAATGTACTTTTGGAATGTACTTTTGAATGTACTTTTGGAATGTACTTTTGAATGTACTTTTGGAATGTACTTTAGAATGTACTTTTGGAACGAACTTTTTGCAGCAGGAGAAAGGTCCATCACAAAGTAATGGACACAAACATCACCAACGATCCAGGACTGAGAGAGGAACAGACATCAGGCAAATGGAAAAGTTTTTCATTTTCAATGACTGAATTTGGAAATGGACAAATTTGGACTTTGGACCGTTTATTTCATGTATTAAATTTGTATTTATTTTAATTTAATTTAAATATGCTGTGATTTTGTTTCTTTCTTCCAGAGCTGCTCCGAGCCGCTGTGGATCTGATCCTGGACCAGGAGGTTCTGGACCGACGCTGGCTGGACTTTCCTCTGGACCTGGCCCCAGTTTGAAGACCGAGCCGGACTTTACAGAACCACAACAAACTCCTGGAGAAGATGGTCCAGTCCAGATTGAGACCTGAGAAAGACCTTCAGAGTCCAGACCTTCAGAGTCCAGACCCTCAGAGTCCAGACCCTCAGAGTCCAGACCCTCAGAGTCCAGACCTTCAGAGTCCAGACCCTCAGAATCCAGACCTTCAGAGTCCAGACCTTCAGAGTCCAGACCCTCAGAGTCCAGACCCTCAGAGTCCAGACCCTCAGAGTCCAGACCTTCAGAGTCCAGACCCTCAGAGTCCAGACCAGGAGCCAAACCAGAACCAAACCAGGATGTCCTCTTCTGTTAAACAAGAGGTGAGTTCACTGTTCAGGTCCTCCTCTGACCCTCAGGTCCTCCTCTGACCCTCAGGTCTTCCTCTGACCCTCAGGTCCTCCTCTGACCCTCAGGTCCTCCTCGGACCCTCAGGTCCTCCTCTGACCCTCAGGTCTTCCGCTGACCCTCAGGTCCTCCTCTGACCCTCAGGTCTTCCTTTGACCCTCAGGTCTTCCTTTGACCCTCAGGTCTTCCTCTGACCCTCAGGTCCTCCTCTGACCCTCAGGTCTTCCTTTGACCCTCAGGTCTTCCTCTGACCCTCAGGTCCTCCTTTTACCCTCAGGTCCTCCTCTGACCCTCAGGTCTTCCTCTGACCCTCAGGTCCTCCTCTGACCCTCAGGTCCTCCTCTGACCCTCAGGTCCTCCTCTGACCCTCAGGTCCTCAGACTTGGCCGGGTTATCCTCAGGGACCTGTTGTTCCTGTCCCGGTCCGTAGTCCAGTCTTATACAGATCACTTGGACATTTTGAACCACTTCCTGAAACTTTACCACAACAGCTTCAGACTCCGCCTCCAGGAGCTTGCAGACGTCTCATTGGACAGTGACCGTGCCTATTTGCTCCTCTGGACCAATCACAGCTACCAACGGTGAGAGTGGGCGGGGTTTCTACACTAAAGACATTAGATAATTTTCTCATCATCATTACGAGCATTTTTTTGGTGTGAAAACAATTCTCTTCCATTTTAGATTCTTTCAGATTTATTAATTTCATTAATATTTATTTTAGAATATTGTAATCATTCTTGACCCAAACAGTGAAGTTCTGCTTCATGCTGAGCTCAAAGACCGACTGAAGAGTGAGGACCTGGGACCTTTACTGAGTCCTGTGGTTCTCAAGAAGATCCAGGGCCAGCACCGGGACTCCATCCAGGTAAGATTGGTCTACAGGGATCTCAACCAGTTTAGAGAGGGATCTGGACAGGTTTAAGGAGGATCTCAACCAGCTTAGAGAGGGATCTGGACAGGTTTAAGGAGGATCTCAACCAGCTTAGAGAGGGATCTGGAGAGGCTTAAGGGAGGATCTCAACCAGCTTAGAGAGGGATCTGGACAGGTTTAAGGAGGATCTCAACCAGCTTAGAGAGGGATCTGGACAGGTTTAAGGAGGATCTCAACCAGCTTAGAGAGGGATCTGGAAAGGTTTAAGGAGGATCTGGACAGGTATAAGGAGGATCTGGACAGGTTTAAGGAGGATCTGAACAGGTTTAAGGATGATCTGGACAGGTTTAAGGAGGATCTGAACAGGTTTAAGGAGGATCTGAACAGGTTTAAGGAGGATCTGAACAGGTTTAAGGAGGATCTGAACAGGTTTAAGGAGGATCTGAACAGGTTTAAGGAGGATCTGGAAAGGTTTAAGGAGGATCTGGACAGGTTTAAAGAGGATCTGAACAGGTTTAAGGAGGATCTGAACAGGTTTAAGGAGGATCTGAACAGGTTTAAGGAGGATCTGAACAGGTTTACATCTGTGTTCTCAGAGTCGGGTGCATTTCTGGTTGAACAACATTCTTCTGAAGGAGGAAAAGTCCTGGAGATCTGGTTCTGGGTCTGAGATGATTGACGGCTTCTGCTTCAGTCCTCTGGCCCTGGACGTGATCCAGGTCGGCTAAAAAGACTTCAACACTATTAGATCATGATATATACTTATAATATATACTTATAATATATACTGAATATAAACTGATATTTTATACTAAACTGTATTTAGACTGATCCTTGGAATTGTTTCAGGTAATAGACGGAGCACTTCAAGAATTGAAATGCTTGAGCCCGGACCAGAGACCGGACCAGACATCGGACCAGACACCGGACCAGAGACCGGACCAGAGACCGGACCAGAGACCGGACCAGAGACCGGACCAGAGACCGGACCAGAGACCGGACCAGAGTCAGATCTTTTCTGAGCTCCCAGGTTTCCTCAGCAGGTGAGTCACTGTAGTTTCAGTCAGGGTTTTTGGGGGTTGTTTCGTTTGTAACAGAATGGGCTGAAAGAAAAGAACACAAGTAGCACAAAACATTTAAAGAAACACGGCACGCGGTCCCACTGGATCCAAAGTCTGTAAAATGTGTCCATTTCTAAATTCAGTCAGAATGTGATCGTTTAATGTTCAAACCAGTGTCCGTCGAGTCCTTTGTTGTACATGAGTCCAGGGACTCGTGGAGCATCTGTGTCCACAGGTCATCGATGTGAACAGATTGCAAGTGAAATTAAATATGAAATATAGTTTGATAGAATAAGTGTTTATCAGAGGAAAGAGCTCATACTTCCCCCAGAGTTGCTCCTAGGGCAGCGGAGCTGAAACAGTAGCTTTATATTTCTGTTCCTAACTGGTCTGACCATAAGTCATTTCAAAGAGGAACGTTTTAAGCCTGGACTTAAATGAAGAGACTGTGTCAGCATATTTAACATGGGTCGGGAGCTGATTACATAACACAGGAGCTCTACCTCCTACTGTGCTTTTAGAGACTCTTGGGACCACCAGAAGGCTCTACCTCCTTCTGTGCTTTTAGAGACTCTTGAGACCACCAGATCAGTGTGTGGATGCAAAACAATGAAATCATCGTCTTTGCCCCACAGAAACCCCGCGCTGCTGCTCGGGTCCTGACTAGAACCAGGACGTACCATCACATTAGTCCTGTTCTCAGGTCTCTGCACTTCCCCCTGTGGCTCAGAGAAGAGACTTTAAAGCAGCTCTGCTTGTGTATAAGTCTCTCTATGGCCAAGCACAAAAGTACATCTCGGACTCTGAGGACCTCAGGGGCCGGCCTCCTGCTGGTGCCAGAGTCAGGACTAAACATGGACCGGCCTCCTGCTGGTGCCAGAGTCAGGACTAAACATGGACCGGCCTCCTGCTGGTGCCGGAGTCAGGACTAAACATGGACCGGCCTCCTGCTGGTGCCGGAGTCAGGACTAAACATGGACCGGCCTCCTGCTGGTGCCAGAGTCAGGACTAAACATGGAGCGGCCTCCTGCTGGTGCCAGAGTCAGGACTAAACATGGACCGGCCTCCTGCTGGTGCCAGAGTCAGGACTAAACATGGAGCGGCCTCCTGCTGGTGCCAGAGTCAGGACTAAACATGGAGCGGCCTCCTGCTGGTGGTGCTAGAGTCAGGACTAAACATGGAGCGGCCTCCTGCTGGTGCCAGAGTCAGGACTAAACATGGAGCGGCCTCCTGCTGGTGCCAGAGTCAGGACTAAACATGGGTAAATATGGGAAAGAGTGTCTGCAGTTTGGTCCATCACTAAGCACGGACATAATGTATGATTCATGTCAGCAAAATTGTTAAATTGAATGAATAGAAATGAGGGTTTTGTGATTTCTGTTGTGTGATTGTAATGATCTTTGTTCCTGTTGTGAAGCACTTTGCCTTGTGTATTAATTGTGCGACACAAAAACGTGCCTTGCTCATGTGCTCCGGGTGAAGAAGGAGTTTTCTCTCAATTCTGATGCATTTACAAATTCAGAGGATCTTCTTTGTCACACACGGTTTTGGTCTCAGCGCAGACAGGGTCAGGGTCAGGGTTAGGGTTGGGGTCAGGGTCACAGTTAGGATCAGGGTTACGGTAAAGGTCAGGGTCAGGGTCAGGGTTAGGGTTAGGGTCAGGGTCAGGGTTAGGGTTAGGGTTAGTGGGTTAGGATTAGGGTCAGGTTAGGGTCAGGGTTAGTGTCAGGCTTAGGGTTAAGGTCAGGGTAAGGGTTAGGGTCAGGGTCAGGGTTAGGGTTAGGGTTAGGGTTAGGGTTAGGGTTAGGGTTAGGGTTAGGGTAAGGGTCAGGGTCAGGCTTAGGTTTGGGTTAACATCTGTTTAAATGTGATCATCTCTGAATAGAATTATTTTAGACTGACCATTTCCTGTATAAAACATTTCCTCAAACTCTAGCCCTAACCCTAACCCTGTGCAGAACTTACAGGAGGGTCTCAGTTTGTGCAGAACTTAAAGGGGGGTCTCAGTTTATGCAGAACTTACAGGAGGGTCTAAGTTTGTGCAGAATTTACAGAAGGGTCTCAGTTTGTGCAAAACTTACCCGAGAGTTTCAGTCTGTGCAGAACTTACAGAATCGTTTTAGTTTGTGCAGTACTTACAGGAGTCTCAATTTGTGCAGAACTTACAGGAGAATCTCAGTTTGTGCAGAACTTACAGGAGGGTCTCAGTTTGTGTAGAACTTACAGGACGGTCTCAATTTGTGCAGAACTTACAGGAGAGTCTCAGTTTGTGCAGAACTTAAAGGAGGGTCTCAGTTTGTGCAAAACTTACAGGATCTCAATTTGTGCAGAACTTACAGGAGAATCTCAGTTTGTGCAGAACTTCCAGGAGAGTCTAAGTTTGTGCAGAACTTACAGGAGAGTCTCAGTTTGTGCAGAACTTACAGGAGGTTCTCAGTTTATGCAGAACTTACAGGAGGGTCTCAGTCTGTGCAGAACTTAAAGGATCGTTTCAGTTTGTGCAGAACTTATAGGAGAGTCTCAGTTTGTGCGGAACTTACAGGAGGGTCTCAGTTTGTGCAGAACTTACAGGAGGGTCTCAGTTTGTGCAGAACTTACAGGAGAGTCTCAGTTTGTGCGGAACTTACAGGAGGGTCTCAGTTTGTGCAGAACTTACAGGAGGGTCTCAGTTTGTGCAGAACTTACGGGAGTGTCAGTTGGTGCAAAACTTAAAGGAGAGTCTCAGTTTGTGCAGAACTTACAGGAGGGTCTCAGTCTGTGCAGAACTTAAAGGATCGTTTCAGTTTGTGCAGAACTTACAGGAGAGTCTCAGTTTGTGCGGAACTTACAGGAGGGTCTCAGTTTGTGCAGAACTTACAGGTGGGTCTCAGTTTGTGTAGAACTTACAGGAGAGTCTCAGTTTGTGCAGAACTTACAGGAGAGTCTCAGATTGTGCGGAACTTACAGGACGGTCTCAGTTTGTGCATAACTTACAGGAGGGTCTCAGTTTGTGTAGAACTTACAGGAGAGTCTCAGTTTGTGAAGAACTTACAGGATCTCAATTTGTGCTGAACTTACAGGAGAATCTCAGTTTGTGCAAAACTTACAGGAGGGTTTCAGTCTGTGCGGAACTTAATGGATCGTTTCAGTTTGTGCAGAACTTACAGGAGGGTCTCAGTTTGTGCAGAACTTACAGGAGGGTCTCAGTTTGTGTAGAACTTACAGGAGAGTCTCAGTTTGTGAAGAACTTACAGGATCTCAATTTGTGCTGAACTTACAGGAGAATTTCAGTTTGTGCAAAACTTACAGGAGAGTTTCAGTATGTGCGGAACTTAAAGGATCGTTTCAGTTTGTGCAGAACTTACAGGAGAGTCTCAGTTTGTGCAGAACTTACATGAGGGTCTCAGTTTGTGTAGAACTTACAGGAGAGTCTCAGTTTGTGAAGAACTTACAGGATCTCAATTTGTGCTGAACTTACAGGAGAATCTCAGTTTATGCAAAACTTACAGGAGGGTCTCAGTTTGTGCAGAACTTACAGGATTCTCAATTTCTGCAAAACTTACAGGAGAGTCTCAGTCTGTACAGAACTTACAGGAGTATCTCAGTTTGTGCAAAACTTACAGGAGAGTCTTAGTTTGTGCAGAACTTACCGGAGATTTTCAGTTTGTGCAGAACTTACAGGATAGTTTCAGTTTTTAAAGAACTTACAGGAAGTAAGTTTTTTTTTTCAAACTGAGTCCAGATGACTACAACTGAAGCTTTTTCTACTATGGAACACGCCTGGACGAATGAGGGATTACACCGACAACTTACAGGATGGTCTCAGTTTGTGTAGAACTTACAGGACAGTCTCAATTTGTGCAGAACTTACTTGAAAGTCTCAGTTTGTGCAGAACTTAAAGGACTCTCAGATTGTGCAGAACTTACAGGAGAGTCTCAGTTTGTGCAGAACTTGCAGGAGAGTCTCAGTTTGTGCAGAACTTACAGGGGAGTCTCAGTTTGTGCAGAACTTACGGGAGGGTCTCAGTTTGTGCAGAACTTACAGGATTCTCAATTTGTGCAGAATTTACAGAAGGGTCTCAGTTTGTGCAGAACTTACAGGGAGATCTCAGTTTGTGAAGAACTTACAGGAGGGTCTCAGTCTGTGCAGAACTTACAGGAGAGTCTCAATTAGTGTAGAACTTACCGGTGAGTTTCAGTCTGTGCAGAACTTACAGGATCGTTTCAGTTTGGGCAGAACTTACAGGAGTCTCAGTTCATGCAGAACTTACAGGAAGGTCTCAGTTTGTGTAGAACTTACAGGACAGTCTCAATTTGTCCAGAACTTACTGGAGAGTCTCAGTTTGTGCAGAACTTAAAGGACTCTCAGTTTGTGCAGAACTTGCAGGAGAGTCTCAGTTTGTGCAGAACTTACAGGAGAGTCTAAGTTTGTGCAGAACTTACAGGAGAGTTTAAGTTTGTGCAGAACTTATAGGAGGGTGTCAGTTTTTGCAGAACTTACAGGAGGGTCTCAGTTTGTGCAGAACTTACAGGAGGGTCTCAGTTTGTGCAGAACTTACAGGAGGGTCTCAGTTTGTGTAGAACTTACAGGAGAGTCTCAGTTTGTGAAGAACTTACAGGATCTCAATTTGTGCTGAACTTACAGGATCGTTTAAGTTTGTGCAGAACTTACAGGAGGGTCTCAGTTTGTGTAGAACTTACAGGAGAGTCTCAGTTTGTGAAGAACTTACAGGATCTCAATTTGTGCGGAACTTAAAGGATCGTTTCAGTTTGTGCAGAACTTACAGGAGGGTCTCAGTTTGTGCAGAACTTACAGGAGACTCTCAGTTTGTGAAGAACTTACAGGATCTCAATTTGTGCTGAACTTACAGGAGAATCTCAGTTTGTGCAAAACTTACAGGAGAGTTTCAGTCTGTTCGGAACTTAAAAGATCGTTTCAGTTTGTGCAAAACTTACAGGAGAGTCTCAGTTTGTGCAGAACTTACAGGAGGGTCTCAGTTTGTGCAGAACTTACATGAGGGTCTCAGTTAGTGTAGAACTTACAGGTGAGTCTCAGTTTGTGAAGAACTTACAGGATCTCAATTTGTGCTGAACTTACAGGAGAATCTCAGTTCGTGTAAAACTTACAGGAGGGTCTCAATTTGTGCAGAACTTACAGGATCTCAATTTCTGCAAAACTTACCGGAGGGTCTCAGTCTGTACAGAACTTACAGGAGGATCTCAGTTAGTGCAGAACTTACAGGAGAGTCTTAGTTTGTGCAGAACTTACAGGATCGTTTCATTTTTTGCAGAACTTACAGGAGTCTCTGTTTTTGCAGAACTTACAGGAGAGTCTCAGTTTTTGCAGAACTTACAGGAAGGTCTCAGTTTTTGTAGAACTTACAGGACAGTCTTAATTTGTTTAGAACTTACTGGAGAGTCTCAGTTTGTGCAGATTTTAAAGGACTCTCAGATTGTGCAGAACTTACAGGAGAGTCTCAGTTTGTGCAGAACTTGCAGGAGAGTCTCAGTTTGTGCAGAACTTACAGGAGAGTTTCAGTTTGTGCAGAACTTACAGGATCGTTTCAGTTTGTGCAGAACTTACAGGATCTCAATTTGTGCTGAACTTACAGGAGAATCTCAGTTTGTGCAGAACTTACCGGAGAGTTTCAGTCTGTGCAGAACTTACAGGATCGTTTCAGTTTGTGCAGAACTTACAGGAGAGTCTCAGTTTTTGCAGAACTTACAGGAAGGTCTCAGTTTGTGTAGAACTTACAGGACAGTCTCAATTTGTGCAGAACTTACTGGAGAGTCTCAGTTTGTGCAGAACTTAAAGGACTCTCAGATTGTGCAGAACTTACAGGAGAGTCTCAGTTTGTGCAGAACTTGCAGGAGAGTCTCAGTTTGTGCAGAACTTACAGGAGAGTCTCAGTTTGTGCAGAACTTACGGGAGTGTCAGTTGGTGCAAAACTTAAAGGAGAGTCTCAGTTTGTGCAGAACTTACAGGAGGGTCTCAGTTTGTGCAGAACTTAAAGGATTCTCAATTTGTGCAGAATTTACAGAAGGGTCTCAGTTTGTGCAGAACTTACCGGAGAGTTTCAGTCTATGCAGAACTTACAGGATCGTTTCAGTTTGTGCATAACTTACAGGAGAGTCTCAGTTTTTGCAGAACTTACAGGAAGGTCTCAGTTTGTGTAGAACTTACAGGACAGTCTCAATTTGTGCAGAACGTACTGGAGAGTCTCAGTTTGTGCAGAACTTAAAGGACTCTCAGATTGTGCAGAACTTACAGGAGAGTCTCAGTTTGTGCAGAACTTGCAGGAGAGTCTCAGTTTGTGCAGAACTTACCGGAGTGTCAGTTGGTGCAAATCTTAAAGGAGAGTCTCAGTTTGTGCAGAACTTACAGGAGAGTCTCAGTTTGTGCAGAACTTACCGGAGTGTCAGTTGGTGCAAATCTTAAAGGAGAGTCTCAGTTTATGAAGAACTTACAGGAGGGTCTCAGTCTGTGCAGAACTTACCTGAGAGTCTCAATTAGTGCAGAACTTACCGGAGAGTTTCAGTCTGTGCAGAACTTACAGGATGGTTTCAGTTTGTGCAGAACTTACAGGAGCCCCAGATTTTGCAGAACTTACAGGAAGGTCTCAGTTTGTGTAGAACTTACAGGACAGTCTCAATATGTGCAGAACTTACTGAAGAGTCTCAGTTTGTGCAGAACTTAAAGGACTCTCAGTTTGTGCAGAACTTAAAGGACTCTCAGTTTGTGCAGAACTTGCAGGAAAGTCTCAGTTTGTGCAAAACTTAAAGGAGAGTCTCAGTTTGTGCAGAAATTACAGGAGAGTCTCAGTTTGTGCAGAACTTACAGGATTCTCAATTTGTGCAGAATTTACAGGAGAATCTCAGTTTGTGCAGAACTTACAGGAGGGTCTCAGTTTGTGCAGAACTTACAGGAGAGTTTCAGTTTGTGCAGAACTTACAGGATCGTTTCAGTTTGTGCAGAACTTACAGGATCTCAATTTGTGCTGAACTTACAGGAGAATCTCAGTTTGTGCAGAACTTACCGGAGAGTTTCAGTCTGTGCAGAACTTACAGGATCGTTTCAGTTTGTGCAGAACTTACAGGAGAGTCTCAGTTTTTGCAGAACTTACAGGAAGGTCTCAGTTTGTGTAGAACTTACAGGACAGTCTCAATTTGTGCAGAACTTACTGGAGAGTCTCAGTTTGTGCAGAACTTAAAGGACTCTCAGATTGTGCAGAACTTACAGGAGAGTCTCAGTTTGTGCAGAACTTGCAGGAGAGTCTCAGTTTGTGCAGAACTTACAGGAGAGTCTCAGTTTGTGCAGAACTTACGGGAGTGTCAGTTGGTGCAAAACTTAAAGGAGAGTCTCAGTTTGTGCAGAACTTACAGGAGGGTCTCAGTTTGTGCAGAACTTAAAGGATTCTCAATTTGTGCAGAATTTACAGAAGGGTCTCAGTTTGTGCAGAACTTACCGGAGAGTTTCAGTCTATGCAGAACTTACAGGATCGTTTCAGTTTGTGCATAACTTACAGGAGAGTCTCAGTTTTTGCAGAACTTACAGGAAGGTCTCAGTTTGTGTAGAACTTACAGGACAGTCTCAATTTGTGCAGAACGTACTGGAGAGTCTCAGTTTGTGCAGAACTTAAAGGACTCTCAGATTGTGCAGAACTTACAGGAGAGTCTCAGTTTGTGCAGAACTTGCAGGAGAGTCTCAGTTTGTGCAGAACTTACCGGAGTGTCAGTTGGTGCAAATCTTAAAGGAGAGTCTCAGTTTGTGCAGAACTTACAGGAGAGTCTCAGTTTGTGCAGAACTTACCGGAGTGTCAGTTGGTGCAAATCTTAAAGGAGAGTCTCAGTTTATGAAGAACTTACAGGAGGGTCTCAGTCTGTGCAGAACTTACCTGAGAGTCTCAATTAGTGCAGAACTTACCGGAGAGTTTCAGTCTGTGCAGAACTTACAGGATGGTTTCAGTTTGTGCAGAACTTACAGGAGCCCCAGATTTTGCAGAACTTACAGGAAGGTCTCAGTTTGTGTAGAACTTACAGGACAGTCTCAATATGTGCAGAACTTACTGAAGAGTCTCAGTTTGTGCAGAACTTAAAGGACTCTCAGTTTGTGCAGAACTTAAAGGACTCTCAGTTTGTGCAGAACTTGCAGGAAAGTCTCAGTTTGTGCAAAACTTAAAGGAGAGTCTCAGTTTGTGCAGAAATTACAGGAGAGTCTCAGTTTGTGCAGAACTTACAGGATTCTCAATTTGTGCAGAATTTACAGGAGAATCTCAGTTTGTGCAGAACTTACAGGAGGGTCTCAGTTTGTGCAGAACTTACAGGAGAGTCTCAGTTTGTTCAGAACTTACAGAAGGGTCTCAGTTTGTGCAGAACTTACAGGAGGGTCTCAGTTTGTGAAAAACTTAGAGAAGGGTCTCAGTATGTGCAGAACTTACAGGAGGGTCTCAGTTTGTGCACAACTTACAGGAGGGTCGCAGTTTGTGCAGAACTTACAGGAGGGTTTCAGTCCGTGCATTCCTTACAGGAGAGTCTCAATTTGTGCAGAACTTACAGGAGAGTCTCAGTTTGTGCAGAACTTACAGGAGGGTCTCAGTTTTTGCAGAACTTACAGGATCTCAATTTGTGCAGGACTTATTGGAGAGTCTCAGTTTGTGCAGAACTTACAGGAGGATCTCTGTTTGTGCAGAACTTACAGGAGGATCTCAGTTTGTGCAGAACTTACAGGATTCTAAATTTGTGCAGAACTTACAGGAGAATCTCAGTTTGTACAGAACTTACAGGAGGGTCTCAGTTCGTGCAGAACTTACAGGATTCTAAATTTGTGCAAAATTTAAAGAAGGGTCTCAGTTTGTGCAGAACTTACAGGGAGGTCTCAGTTTGTGAAGAACTTACAGGAGGGTCTCAGTCTGTCCAGAACTTACAGGAGTCTCAGTTTTTGCAGAACTTACAGGAGAGTCTCAGTTTGTGCAGAAATTACAGAATATCAATTTGTGCAGAACTTACAGGAGGGTCTCAGTTTGTGCAGAACTTACAGGATCTCAATTTCTGCAAAACTTACAGGAGGGTCTCAGTCTGTACAGAACTTACAGGAGGATCTCAGTTTGTCTAAAACTTACAGGAGAGTCTTAGTTTGTGCAGAACTTACCGGAGAGTTTCAGTCTGTGCAGAACTTACAGGATCGTTTCAGTTTGTGCAGAACTTACAGGAGAGTCTCAGTTTTTGCAGAACTTACAGGAAGGTCTCAGTTTGTGTAGAACTGACAGGACAGTCTCAATTTGTGCAGAACTTACTGGAGAGTCTCAGTTTGTGCAGAACTTAAAGGACTCTCAGATTGTGCAGAACTTACAGGAGAGTCTCAGTTTGTGCAGAACTTGTAGGAGAGTCTCAGTTTTTGCAGAACTTACAGGAGAGTCTCAGTTTGTGCAGAACTTACGGGAGTGTCAGTTGGTGCAAAACTTAAAGGAGAGTCTAAGTTTGTGCAGAACTTACAGGAGGGTCTCAGTTTGTGCAGAACTTAAAGGATTCTCAATTTGTGCAGAATTTACGGAAGGGTCTCAGTTTGTGCAGAACTTACAGGAGGGTCTCAGTTTGTGCAGAACTTACAGGAGACTCTCAGTTTGTGAAGAACTTACAGGATCTCAATTTGTGCTGAACTTACAGGAGAATCTCAGTTTGTGCAAAACTTACAGGAGAGTTTCAGTCTGTTCGGAACTTAAAAGATCGTTTCAGTTTGTGCAAAACTTACAGGAGAGTCTCAGTTTGTGCAGAACTTACAGGAGGGTCTCAGTTTGTGCAGAACTTACATGAGGGTCTCAGTTAGTGTAGAACTTACAGGTGAGTCTCAGTTTGTGAAGAACTTACAGGATCTCAATTTGTGCTGAACTTACAGGAGAATCTCAGTTCGTGTAAAACTTACAGGAGGGTCTCAATTTGTGCAGAACTTACAGGATCTCAATTTCTGCAAAACTTACCGGAGGGTCTCAGTCTGTACAGAACTTACAGGAGGATCTCAGTTAGTGCAGAACTTACAGGAGAGTCTTAGTTTGTGCAGAACTTACAGGATCGTTTCATTTTTTGCAGAACTTACAGGAGTCTCTGTTTTTGCAGAACTTACAGGAGAGTCTCAGTTTTTGCAGAACTTACAGGAAGGTCTCAGTTTTTGTAGAACTTACAGGACAGTCTTAATTTGTTTAGAACTTACTGGAGAGTCTCAGTTTGTGCAGATTTTAAAGGACTCTCAGATTGTGCAGAACTTACAGGAGAGTCTCAGTTTGTGCAGAACTTGCAGGAGAGTCTCAGTTTGTGCAGAACTTACAGGAGAGTTTCAGTTTGTGCAGAACTTACAGGATCGTTTCAGTTTGTGCAGAACTTACAGGATCTCAATTTGTGCTGAACTTACAGGAGAATCTCAGTTTGTGCAGAACTTACAGGAGAGTCTCAGTTTTTGCAGAACTTACAGGAAGGTCTCAGTTTGTGTAGAACTTACAGGACAGTCTCAATTTGTGCAGAACTTACTGGAGAGTCTCAGTTTGTGCAGAACTTAAAGGACTCTCAGATTGTGCAGAACTTACAGGAGAGTCTCAGTTTGTGCAGAACTTGCAGGAGAGTCTCAGTTTGTGCAGAACTTACAGGAGAGTCTCAGTTTGTGCAGAACTTACGGGAGTGTCAGTTGGTGCAAAACTTAAAGGAGAGTCTCAGTTTGTGCAGAACTTACAGGAGGGTCTCAGTTTGTGCAGAACTTAAAGGATTCTCAATTTGTGCAGAATTTACAGAAGGGTCTCAGTTTGTGCAGAACTTACCGGAGAGTTTCAGTCTATGCAGAACTTACAGGATCGTTTCAGTTTGTGCATAACTTACAGGAGAGTCTCAGTTTTTGCAGAACTTACAGGAAGGTCTCAGTTTGTGTAGAACTTACAGGACAGTCTCAATTTGTGCAGAACGTACTGGAGAGTCTCAGTTTGTGCAGAACTTAAAGGACTCTCAGATTGTGCAGAACTTACAGGAGAGTCTCAGTTTGTGCAGAACTTGCAGGAGAGTCTCAGTTTGTGCAGAACTTACCGGAGTGTCAGTTGGTGCAAATCTTAAAGGAGAGTCTCAGTTTGTGCAGAACTTACAGGAGAGTCTCAGTTTGTGCAGAACTTACCGGAGTGTCAGTTGGTGCAAATCTTAAAGGAGAGTCTCAGTTTATGAAGAACTTACAGGAGGGTCTCAGTCTGTGCAGAACTTACCTGAGAGTCTCAATTAGTGCAGAACTTACCGGAGAGTTTCAGTCTGTGCAGAACTTACAGGATGGTTTCAGTTTGTGCAGAACTTACAGGAGCCCCAGATTTTGCAGAACTTACAGGAAGGTCTCAGTTTGTGTAGAACTTACAGGACAGTCTCAATATGTGCAGAACTTACTGAAGAGTCTCAGTTTGTGCAGAACTTAAAGGACTCTCAGTTTGTGCAGAACTTAAAGGACTCTCAGTTTGTGCAGAACTTGCAGGAAAGTCTCAGTTTGTGCAAAACTTAAAGGAGAGTCTCAGTTTGTGCAGAAATTACAGGAGAGTCTCAGTTTGTGCAGAACTTACAGGATTCTCAATTTGTGCAGAATTTACAGGAGAATCTCAGTTTGTGCAGAACTTACAGGAGGGTCTCAGTTTGTGCAGAACTTACAGGAGAGTCTCAGTTTGTTCAGAACTTACAGAAGGGTCTCAGTTTGTGCAGAACTTACAGGAGGGTCTCAGTTTGTGAAAAACTTAGAGAAGGGTCTCAGTATGTGCAGAACTTACAGGAGGGTCTCAGTTTGTGCACAACTGACAGGAGGGTCGCAGTTTGTGCAGAACTTACAGGAGGGTTTCAGTCCGTGCATTCCTTACAGGAGAGTCTCAATTTGTGCAGAACTTACAGGAGAGTCTCAGTTTGTGCAGAACTTACAGGAGGGTCTCAGTTTTTGCAGAACTTACAGGATCTCAATTTGTGCAGGACTTATTGGAGAGTCTCAGTTTGTGCAGAACTTACAGGAGGATCTCTGTTTGTGCAGAACTTACAGGAGGATCTCAGTTTGTGCAGAACTTACAGGATTCTAAATTTGTGCAGAACTTACAGGAGAATCTCAGTTTGTACAGAACTTACAGGAGGGTCTCAGTTCGTGCAGAACTTACAGGATTCTAAATTTGTGCAAAATTTAAAGAAGGGTCTCAGTTTGTGCAGAACTTACAGGGAGGTCTCAGTTTGTGAAGAACTTACAGGAGGGTCTCAGTCTGTCCAGAACTTACAGGAGTCTCAGTTTTTGCAGAACTTACAGGAGAGTCTCAGTTTTTGCAGAACTTACATGAGTGTCAGTTTGTGCAGAACTTACAGGAGTGTCTCAGTTTGTGCAGAAATTACAGAATATAAATTTGTGCAGAACTTACAGGAGGGTCTCAGTTTGTGCAGAACTTACAGGATCTCAATTTCTGCAAAACTTACAGGAGGGTCTCAGTCTGTACAGAACTTACAGGAGGATCTCAGTTTGTCTAAAACTTACAGGAGAGTCTTAGTTTGTGCAGAACTTACCGGAGAGTTTCAGTCTGTGCAGAACTTACAGGATCGTTTCAGTTTGTGCAGAACTTACAGGAGAGTCTCAGTTTTTGCAGAACTTACAGGAAGGTCTCAGTTTGTGTAGAACTGACAGGACAGTCTCAATTTGTGCAGAACTTACTGGAGAGTCTCAGTTTGTGCAGAACTTAAAGGACTCTCAGATTGTGCAGAACTTACAGGAGAGTCTCAGTTTGTGCAGAACTTGCAGGAGAGTCTCAGTTTGTGCAGAACTTACAGGAGAGTCTCAGTTTGTGCAGAACTTACGGGAGTGTCAGTTGGTGCAAAACTTAAAGGAGAGTCTAAGTTTGTGCAGAACTTACAGGAGGGTCTCAGTTTGTGCAGAACTTAAAGGATTCTCAATTTGTGCAGAATTTACGGAAGGGTCTCAGTTTGTGCAGAACTTACAGGAGGGTCTCAGTTTTTGCAGAACTTACAGGAAGGTCTCAGTTTGTGTTGAACTTACAGGACAGTCTCAATTTGTGCAGAACGTATTGGAGAGTCTCAGTTTGTGCAGAACTTGCAGGAGAGTCTCAGTTTGTGCAGAACTTACGGGAGTGTCAGTTGGTGCAAAATTAAAGGAGAGTCTCAGTTTGTGCAGAACTTACAGGAGGGTCTCAGTTTGTGCAGAACTTAAAGGATTCTCAATTTGTGCAGAATTTACAGAAGAGTCTCAGTTTGTGCAGAACTTAAAGCAGGGTTTCAGTTTATGAAGAACTTACAGGAGGGTCTCAGTCTGTGCAAAACTTACAGGAGAGTCTCAATTAGTGCAGAACTTACCGGAGAGTTTCAGTCTGTGCAGAACTTACGGGATGGTTTCAGTTTGTGCAGAACTTACAGGAGTCTCAGATTTTGCAGAACTTACAGGAAGGTCTCAGTTTGTGTAGAACTTACAGGACAGTCTCAATATGTGCAGAACTTACTGGAGGGTCTCAGTTTGTGCAGAACTTAAAGGACTCTCAGATTTTGCAGAACTTACAGGAGAGTCTCAGTTTGTGCAGAACTTGCAGGAGAGTCTCAGTTTGTGCAGAACTTACAGGAGAGTCTAAGTTTGTGCAGAACTTACAGGAGAGTCTCAGTTTGTGCAGAACTTACAGGAGTGTCAGTTGGTGCAAAACTTAAAGGAGAGTCTCAGTTCGTGCAGAACTTACAGGAAGGTCTCGGTTTGTGTAGAACTTACAGGACAGTCTCAATTTTAGAAGAATTTACTGAAGAGTCTCAGTTTGTGCAGAACTTAAATGACTCTCAGATTGGGCAGAACTTACAGGAGAGTCTCAGTTTAGGCAGAACTTGCAGGAGAGTCTCAGTTTGTGCAGAACTTACAGGAGAGTCTAAGTTTGTGCAGAACTTACAGGAGAGTCTCAGTTTGTGCAGAACTTACAGGAGTGTCAGTTGGTGCAAAACTTAAAGGAGAGTCTCAGTTTGTGCAGAACTTACAAGAGGGTCTCAGTTTGTGCAGAACTTACAGGATTCTCAATTTGTGCAGAATTTACAGAAGGGTCTCAGTTTGTGCAGAACTTAAAGCAGGGTTTCAGTTTATGAAGAACTTACAGGAGGGTCTCAGTCTGTGCAGAACTTGCAGGAGAGTCTCAATTAGTGCAGAACTTACAGGATGGTTTCAGTCTGTGCAGAACTTACAGGATGGTTTCAGTTTGTGCAGAACTTACAGGGGTCTCAGTTTTTGCAGAACTTACAGGAAGGTCTCAGTTTGTGTAGAACTTACAGGACAGTCTCAATTTGTGCAGAACTTAGTGGAGAGTCTCAGTTCGTGCAGAACTTAAAGGATTCTCAGTTTGTGCAGAACTTAAAGGACTCTCAGTTTGTGCAGAACTTGCAGGAAAGTCTCAGTTTGTGAAGAACTTAGAGAAGGGTCTCAGTATGTGCAGAACTTACAGGAGGGTCTCAGTTTGTGCAGAACTTACAGGAGGGTCTCAATTTGTGCAGAACTTACAGGAGGGTTTCAGTCCGTGCAGACCTTACAGGAGAGTCTCAATTTGTGCAGAAATTACAGGAGAGTCTCAGTTTGTGCAGAACTTACAGGAGGGTCTCAGTTTTTGCAGAACTTACAGGATCTCATTTTGTGCAGGACTTATTGGAGAGTCTCAGTTTGTGCAGAACTTACAGGAGGATCTCAGTTTGTGCAGAACTTACAGGATTCTAAATTTGTGCAAAACTTACAGGAGAATCTCAGTTTGTACAGAACTTACAGGAGGGTCTCAGTTCGTGCAGAACTTACAGGATTCTCAATTTGTGCAGAATTTACAGAAGGGTCTCAGTTTGTGCAGAACTTACAGGAGGGTCTCAGTCTGTCCAGAACTTACAGGAGAGTCTCAGTTTGTTCAGAACTTACAGAAGGGTCTCAGTTTGTGCAGAACTTACAGGAGGGTCTCAGTTTGTGAAGAACTTAGAGAAGGGTCTCAGTATGTGCAGAACTTACAGGAGGGTCTCAGTTTGTGCAGAACTTACAGGAGGGTCTCAGTTTGTGCAGAACTTACAGGAGGGTCTCAGTTTGTGCAGAACTTACAGAATATCAATTTGTGCAGAACTTACAGGAGGGTCTCAGTTTGTGCAGAACTTACAGGATTCTCAATTTGTGCAGAATTTACAGGAGAATCTCAGTTTGTGCAGAACTTACAGGAGGGTCTCAGTTTGTACAGAACTTACAGGAGAGTCTCAGTTTGTTCAGAACTTACAGAAGGGTCTCAGTTTGTGCAGAACTTACAGGAGGGTCTCAGTTTGTGAAGAACTTAGAGAAGGGTCTCAGTATGTGCAGAACTTACAGGAGGGTCTCAGTTTGTGTAGAACTTACAGGAGAGTCTCAGTTTGTGAAGAACTTACAGGATCTCAATTTGTGCGGAACTTAAAGGATCGTTTCAGTTTGTGCAGAACTTACAGGAGGGTCTCAGTTTGTGCAGAACTTACAGGAGACTCTCAGTTTGTGAAGAACTTACAGGATCTCAATTTGTGCTGAACTTACAGGAGAATCTCAGTTTGTGCAAAACTTACAGGAGAGTTTCAGTCTGTTCGGAACTTAAAAGATCGTTTCAGTTTGTGCAAAACTTACAGGAGAGTCTCAGTTTGTGCAGAACTTACAGGAGGGTCTCAGTTTGTGCAGAACTTACATGAGGGTCTCAGTTAGTGTAGAACTTACAGGTGAGTCTCAGTTTGTGAAGAACTTACAGGATCTCAATTTGTGCTGAACTTACAGGAGAATCTCAGTTCGTGTAAAACTTACAGGAGGGTCTCAATTTGTGCAGAACTTACAGGATCTCAATTTCTGCAAAACTTACCGGAGGGTCTCAGTCTGTACAGAACTTACAGGAGGATCTCAGTTAGTGCAGAACTTACAGGAGAGTCTTAGTTTGTGCAGAACTTACAGGATCGTTTCATTTTTTGCAGAACTTACAGGAGTCTCTGTTTTTGCAGAACTTACAGGAGAGTCTCAGTTTTTGCAGAACTTACAGGAAGGTCTCAGTTTTTGTAGAACTTACAGGACAGTCTTAATTTGTTTAGAACTTACTGGAGAGTCTCAGTTTGTGCAGATTTTAAAGGACTCTCAGATTGTGCAGAACTTACAGGAGAGTCTCAGTTTGTGCAGAACTTGCAGGAGAGTCTCAGTTTGTGCAGAACTTACAGGAGAGTTTCAGTTTGTGCAGAACTTACAGGATCGTTTCAGTTTGTGCAGAACTTACAGGATCTCAATTTGTGCTGAACTTACAGGAGAATCTCAGTTTGTGCAGAACTTACCGGAGAGTTTCAGTCTGTGCAGAACTTACAGGATCGTTTCAGTTTGTGCAGAACTTACAGGAGAGTCTCAGTTTTTGCAGAACTTACAGGAAGGTCTCAGTTTGTGTAGAACTTACAGGACAGTCTCAATTTGTGCAGAACTTACTGGAGAGTCTCAGTTTGTGCAGAACTTAAAGGACTCTCAGATTGTGCAGAACTTACAGGAGAGTCTCAGTTTGTGCAGAACTTGCAGGAGAGTCTCAGTTTGTGCAGAACTTACAGGAGAGTCTCAGTTTGTGCAGAACTTACGGGAGTGTCAGTTGGTGCAAAACTTAAAGGAGAGTCTCAGTTTGTGCAGAACTTACAGGAGGGTCTCAGTTTGTGCAGAACTTAAAGGATTCTCAATTTGTGCAGAATTTACAGAAGGGTCTCAGTTTGTGCAGAACTTACCGGAGAGTTTCAGTCTATGCAGAACTTACAGGATCGTTTCAGTTTGTGCATAACTTACAGGAGAGTCTCAGTTTTTGCAGAACTTACAGGAAGGTCTCAGTTTGTGTAGAACTTACAGGACAGTCTCAATTTGTGCAGAACGTACTGGAGAGTCTCAGTTTGTGCAGAACTTAAAGGACTCTCAGATTGTGCAGAACTTACAGGAGAGTCTCAGTTTGTGCAGAACTTGCAGGAGAGTCTCAGTTTGTGCAGAACTTACCGGAGTGTCAGTTGGTGCAAATCTTAAAGGAGAGTCTCAGTTTGTGCAGAACTTACAGGAGGGTCTCAGTTTGTGCAGAACTTAAAGCATTGTTTCAGTTTATGAAGAACTTACAGGAGGGTCTCAGTCTGTGCAGAACTTACCTGAGAGTCTCAATTAGTGCAGAACTTACCGGAGAGTTTCAGTCTGTGCAGAACTTACAGGATGGTTTCAGTTTGAGCAGAACTTACAGGAAGGTCTCAGTTTGTGTAGAACTTACAGGACAGTCTCAATATGTGCAGAACTTACTGAAGAGTCTCAGTTTGTGCAGAACTTAAAGGACTCTCAGTTTGTGCAGAACTTAAAGGACTCTCAGTTTGTGCAGAACTTGCAGGAAAGTCTCAGTTTGTGCAAAACTTAAAGGAGAGTCTCAGTTTGTGCAGAAATTACAGGAGAGTCTCAGTTTGTGCAGAACTTACAGGATTCTCAATTTGTGCAGAATTTACAGGAGAATCTCAGTTTGTGCAGAACTTACATGAGGGTCTCAGTTTGTGCAGAACTTACAGGAGAGTCTCAGTTTGTTCAGAACTTACAGAAGGGTCTCAGTTTGTGCAGAACTTACAGGAGGGTCTCAGTTTGTGAAAAACTTAGAGAAGGGTCTCAGTTTGTGCACAACTTACAGGAGGGTCGCAGTTTGTGCAGAACTTACAGGAGGGTTTCAGTCCGTGCATTCCTTACAGGAGAGTCTCAATTTGTGCAGAACTTACAGGAGAGTCTCAGTTTGTGCAGAACTTACAGGAGGGTCTCAGTTTTTGCAGAACTTACAGGATCTCAATTTGTGCAGGACTTATTGGAGAGTCTCAGTTTGTGCAGAACTTACAGGAGGATCTCAGTTTGTGCAGAACTTACAGGAGGATCTCAGTTTGTGCAGAACTTACAGGATTCTAAATTTGTGCAGAACTTACAGGAGAATCTCAGTTTGTACAGAACTTACAGGAGGGTCTCAGTTTGTGAAGAACTTACAGGAGGGTCTCAGTCTGTCCAGAACTTACAGGAGTCTCAGTTTTTGCAGAACTTACAGGAGAGTCTCAGTTTTTGCAGAACTTACATGAGTGTCAGTTTGTGCAGAACTTACAGGAGTGTCTCAGTTTGTGCAGAAATTACAGAATATCAATTTGTGCAGAACTTACAGGAGGGTCTCAGTTTGTACAGAACTTACAGGAGGATCTCAATTTCTGCAAAACTTACAGGAGGGTCTCAGTCTGTACAGAACTTACAGGAGGATCTCAGTTTGTCTAAAACTTACAGGAGAGTCTTAGTTTGTGCAGAACTTACCGGAGAGTTTCAGTCTGTGCAGAACTTACAGGATCGTTTCAGTTTGTGCAGAACTTACAGGAGAGTCTCAGTTTTTGCAGAACTTACAGGAAGGTCTCAGTTTGTGTAGAACTGACAGGACAGTCTCAATTTGTGCAGAACTTACTGGAGAGTCTCAGTTTGTGCAGAACTTAAAGGACTCTCAGATTGTGCAGAACTTACAGGAGAGTCTCAGTTTGTGCAGAACTTGCAGGAGAGTCTCAGTTTGTGCAGAACTTACAGGAGAGTCTCAGTTTGTGCAGAACTTACGGGAGTGTCAGTTGGTGCAAAACTTAAAGGAGAGTCTAAGTTTGTGCAGAACTTACAGGAGGGTCTCAGTTTGTGCAGAACTTAAAGGATTCTCAATTTGTGCAGAATTTACGGAAGGGTCTCAGTTTGTGCAGAACTTACAGGAGGGTCTCAGTTTTTGCAGAACTTACAGGAAGGTCTCAGTTTGTGTTGAACTTACAGGACAGTCTCAATTTGTGCAGAACGTATTGGAGAGTCTCAGTTTGTGCAGAACTTGCAGGAGAGTCTCAGTTTGTGCAGAACTTACGGGAGTGTCAGTTGGTGCAAAATTAAAGGAGAGTCTCAGTTTGTGCAGAACTTACAGGAGGGTCTCAGTTTGTGCAGAACTTAAAGGATTCTCAATTTGTGCAGAATTTACAGAAGAGTCTCAGTTTGTGCAGAACTTAAAGCAGGGTTTCAGTTTATGAAGAACTTACAGGAGGGTCTCAGTCTGTGCAAAACTTACAGGAGAGTCTCAATTAGTGCAGAACTTACCGGAGAGTTTCAGTCTGTGCAGAACTTACGGGATGGTTTCAGTTTGTGCAGAACTTACAGGAGTCTCAGATTTTGCAGAACTTACAGGAAGGTCTCAGTTTGTGTAGAACTTACAGGACAGTCTCAATATGTGCAGAACTTACTGGAGGGTCTCAGTTTGTGCAGAACTTAAAGGACTCTCAGATTTTGCAGAACTTACAGGAGGGTCTCAGTTTGTGCAGAACTTGCAGGAGAGTCTCAGTTTGTGCAGAACTTACAGGATAGTCTAAGTTTGTGCAGAACTTACAGGAGAGTCTCAGTTTGTGCAGAACTTACAGGAGTGTCAGTTGGTGCAAAACTTAAAGGAGAGTCTCAGTTCGTGCAGAACTTACAGGAAGGTCTCGGTTTGTGTAGAACTTACAGGACAGTCTCAATTTTAGAAGAATTTACTGAAGAGTCTCAGTTTGTGCAGAACTTAAATGACTCTCAGATTGGGCAGAACTTACAGGAGAGTCTCAGTTTAGGCAGAACTTGCAGGAGAGTCTCAGTTTGTGCAGAACTTACAGGAGAGTCTAAGTTTGTGCAGAACTTACAGGAGAGTCTCAGTTTGTGCAGAACTTACAGGAGTGTCAGTTGGTGCAAAACTTAAAGGAGAGTCTCAGTTTGTGCAGAACTTACAAGAGGGTCTCAGTTTGTGCAGAACTTACAGGATTCTCAATTTGTGCAGAATTTACAGAAGGGTCTCAGTTTGTGCAGAACTTAAAGCAGGGTTTCAGTTTATGAAGAACTTACAGGAGGGTCTCAGTCTGTGCAGAACTTGCAGGAGAGTCTCAATTAGTGCAGAACTTACAGGATGGTTTCAGTCTGTGCAGAACTTACAGGATGGTTTCAGTTTGTGCAGAACTTACAGGGGTCTCAGTTTTTGCAGAACTTACAGGAAGGTCTCAGTTTGTGTAGAACTTACAGGACAGTCTCAATTTGTGCAGAACTTAGTGGAGAGTCTCAGTTCGTGCAGAACTTAAAGGATTCTCAGTTTGTGCAGAACTTAAAGGACTCTCAGTTTGTGCAGAACTTGCAGGAAAGTCTCAGTTTGTGAAGAACTTAGAGAAGGGTCTCAGTATGTGCAGAACTTACAGGAGGGTCTCAGTTTGTGCAGAACTTACAGGAGGGTCTCAGTTTGTGCAGAACTTACAGGAGGGTTTCAGTCCGTGCAGACCTTACAGGAGAGTCTCAATTTGTGCAGAACTTACAGGAGAGTCTCAGTTTGTGCAGAACTTACAGGAGGGTCTCAGTTTTTGCAGAACTTACAGAATCTCATTTTGTGCAGGACTTATTGGAGAGTCTCAGTTTGTGCAGAACTTACAGGAGGATCTCAGTTTGTGCAGAACTTACAGGATTCTAAATTTGTGCAAAACTTACAGGAGAATCTCAGTTTGTACAGAACTTACAGGAGGGTCTCAGTTCGTGCAGAACTTACAGGATTCTCAATTTGTGCAGAATTTACAGAAGGGTCTCAGTTTGTGCAGAACTTACAGGAGGGTCTCAGTCTGTCCAGAACTTACAGGAGAGTCTCAGTTTGTTCAGAACTTACAGAAGGGTCTCAGTTTGTGCAGAACTTACAGGAGGGTCTCAGTTTGTGAAGAACTTAGAGAAGGGTCTCAGTATGTGCAGAACTTACAGGAGGGTCTCAGTTTGTGCAGAACTTACAGGAGGGTCTCAGTTTGTGCAGAACTTACAGGAGGGTCTCAGTTTGTGCAGAACTTACAGAATATCAATTTGTGCAGAACTTACAGGAGGGTCTCAGTTTGTGCAGAACTTACAGGATTCTCAATTTGTGCAGAATTTACAGGAGAATCTCAGTTTGTGCAGAACTTACAGGAGGGTCTCAGTTTGTACAGAACTTACAGGAGAGTCTCAGTTTGTTCAGAACTTACAGAAGGGTCTCAGTTTGTGCAGAACTTACAGGAGGGTCTCAGTTTGTGAAGAACTTAGAGAAGGGTCTCAGTATGTGCAGAACTTACAGGAGGGTCTCAGTTTGTGCAGAACTTACAGG
The DNA here is from genome assembly GCA_026437355.1 of Eucyclogobius newberryi. Classification (NCBI taxonomy): domain Eukaryota; kingdom Metazoa; phylum Chordata; class Actinopteri; order Gobiiformes; family Gobiidae; genus Eucyclogobius; species Eucyclogobius newberryi. Next base: position 53,468,247 of record JAPEHP010000001.1, on the reverse strand, counting down.
AGGGTCTCAGTTTGTGCAGAACTTACAGGAGGGTTTCAGTCCGTGCAGACCTTACAGGAGAGTCTCAATTTGTGCAGAACTTACAGGAGAGTCTCAGTTTTTGCAGAACTTACAGGATCTCATTTTGTGCAGGACTTATTGGAGAGTCTCAGTTTGTGCAGAACTTACAGGATATCATTTTGTGCAGGACTTATTGGAGAGTCTCAGTTTGTGCAGAACTTACAGGAGGATCTCAGTTTGTGCAGAACTTACAGGATTCTAAATTTGTGCAAAACTTACAGGAGAATCTCAGTTTGTACAGAACTTACAGGAGGGTCTCAGTTCGTGCAGAACTTACAGGATTCTCAATTTGTGCAGAATTTACAGAAGGGTCTCAGTTTGTGCAGAACTTACAGGGAGGTCTCAGTTTGTGAAGAACTTACAGGAGGGTCTCAGTCTGTCCAGAACTTATAGGAGAGTCTCAATTAGTGCAGAACTTACCGGAGAGTTTCAGTCTGTGCAGAACTTATAGGATCGTTTCAGTTTGGGCAGAACTTACAGGAGTCTCAGTTTTTGCAGAACTTACAGGAGAGTCTCAGTTTTTGCAGAACTTACATGAGTGTCAGTTTGTGCAGAACTTACAGGAGGGTCTCAGTTTGTGCAGAACTTACAGAATATCAATTTGTGCAGAACTTACAGGAGGGTCTCAGTTTGTGCAGAACTTACAGGATCTCAATTTCTGCAAAACTTACAGGAGGGTCTCAGTCTGTACAGAACTTACAGGAGGATCTCAGTTTGTCTAATACTTACAGGAGAGTCTTAGTTTGTGCAGAACTAACCGGAGAGTTTCAGTCTGTGCAGAACTTACAGGATTGTTTTAGTTTGTGTAGAACTTACAGGACAGTCTCAATTTGTGCAGAACTTACTGGAGAGTCTCAGTTTGTGCAGAACTTAAAGGACTCTCAGATTTTACAGAACTTACAGGAGAGTCTCAGTTTGTGCAGAACTTGCAGGAGAGTCTCAGTTTGTGCAGAACTTACAGGAGAGTCTAAGTTTGTGCAGAACTTACAGGAGAGTCTCAGTTTGTGCAGAACTTACAGGAGTGTCAGTTGGTGCAAAACTTAAAGGAGAGTCTCAGTTCGTGCAGAACTTACAGGAAGGTCTCGGTTTGTGTAGAATTTACAGGACAGTCTCAATTTTAGAAGAATTTACTGGAGAGTCTCAGTTTGTGCAGAACTTAAATGACTCTCAGATTGGGCAGAACTTACAGGAGGTTCTCAGTTTAGGCAGAACTTGCAGGAGAGTCTCAGTTTGTGCAGAACTTACAGGAGAGTCTAAGTTTGTGCAGAACTTACAGGAGAGTCTCAGTTTGTGCAGAACTTACAGGAGTGTCAGTTGGTGCAAAACTTAAAGGAGAGTCTCAGTTTGTGCAGAACTTACAAGAGGGTCTCAGTTTGTGCAGAACTTACAGGATTCTCAATTTGTGCAGAATTTACAGAAGGGTCTCAGTTTTTGAATAACTTAAAGCAGGGTTTCAGTTTATGAAGAACTTACAGGAGGATCTCAGTTTATGCAGAACTTACAGGATCTCAATTTCTGCAAAACTTACAGGAGAGTCTTAGTTTGTGCAGAACTTACCGGAGAGTTTCAGTCAGTGCAGAACTTACAGGATTGTTTCAGTTTGTGTAGAACTTACAGGACAGTCTCAATTTGTGCAGAACTTACTGGAGAGTCTCAGTTTGTGCAGAACTTAAAGGACTCTCAGATTGTGCAGAACTTACAGGAGAGTCTCAGTTTGTGCAGAATTTACAGAAGGGTGTCAGTTTGTGCAGAACTTACAGGAGGGTGTCAGTTTGTGAAGAACTTACAGGAGGGTGTCAGTTTGTGCAGAACTTACAGGAGGGTCTCAGTTTGTGCAGAACTTACAGGAGAGTCTCAGTTTGTTCAGAACTTACAGAAGGGTCTCAGTTTGTGCAGAACTTACAGGAGGGTCTCAGTTTGTGAAAAACTTAGTGAAGGGTCTCAGTATGTGCAGAACTTACAGGAGGGTCTCAGTTTGTGCACAACTGACAGGAGGGTCGCAGTTTGTGCAGAACTTACAGGAGGGTTTCAGTCCGTGCATTCCTTACAGGAGAGTCTCAATTTGTGCAGAACTTACAGGAGAGTCTCAGTTTGTGCAGAACTTACAGGAGGGTCTCAGTTTTTGCAGAACTTACAGGATCTCAATTTGTGCAGGACTTATTGGAGAGTCTCAGTTTGTGCAGAACTTACAGGAGGATCTCTGTTTGTGCAGAACTTACAGGAGGATCTCAGTTTGTGCAGAACTTACAGGATTCTAAATTTGTGCAGAACTTACAGGAGAATCTCAGTTTGTACAGAACTTACAGGAGGGTCTCAGTTCGTGCAGAACTTACAGGATTCTAAATTTGTGCAAAATTTAAAGAAGGGTCTCAGTTTGTGCAGAACTTACAGGGAGGTCTCAGTTTGTGAAGAACTTACAGGAGGGTCTCAGTCTGTCCAGAACTTACAGGAGTCTCAGTTTTTGCAGAACTTACAGGAGAGTCTCAGTTTTTGCAGAACTTACATGAGTGTCAGTTTGTGCAGAACTTACAGGAGTGTCTCAGTTTGTGCAGAAATTACAGAATATCAATTTGTGCAGAACTTACAGGAGGGTCTCAGTTTGTGCAGAACTTACAGGATCTCAATTTCTGCAAAACTTACAGGAGGGTCTCAGTCTGTACATAACTTACAGGAGGATCTCAGTTTGTCTAAAACTTACAGGAGAGTCTTAGTTTGTGCAGAACTTACCGGAGAGTTTCAGTCTGTGCAGAACTTACAGGATCGTTTCAGTTTGTGCAGAACTTACAGGAGAGTCTCAGTTTTTGCAGAACTTACAGGAAGGTCTCAGTTTGTGTAGAACTGACAGGACAGTCTCAATTTGTGCAGAACTTACTGGAGAGTCTCAGTTTGTGCAGAACTTAAAGGACTCTCAGATTGTGCAGAACTTACAGGAGAGTCTCAGTTTGTGCAGAACTTGCAGGAGAGTCTCAGTTTGTGCAGAACTTACAGGAGAGTCTCAGTTTGTGCAGAACTTACGGGAGTGTCAGTTGGTGCAAAACTTAAAGGAGAGTCTAAGTTTGTGCAGAACTTACAGGAGGGTCTCAGTTTGTGCAGAACTTAAAGGATTCTCAATTTGTGCAGAATTTACGGAAGGGTCTCAGTTTGTGCAGAACTTACAGGAGGGTCTCAGTTTTTGCAGAACTTACAGGAAGGTCTCAGTTTGTGTTGAACTTACAGGACAGTCTCAATTTGTGCAGAACGTATTGGAGAGTCTCAGTTTGTGCAGAACTTGCAGGAGAGTCTCAGTTTGTGCAGAACTTACGGGAGTGTCAGTTGGTGCAAAATTAAAGGAGAGTCTCAGTTTGTGCAGAACTTACAGGAGGGTCTCAGTTTGTGCAGAACTTAAAGGATTCTCAATTTGTGCAGAATTTACAGAAGAGTCTCAGTTTGTGCAGAACTTAAAGCAGGGTTTCAGTTTATGAAGAACTTACAGGAGGGTCTCAGTCTGTGCAAAACTTACAGGAGAGTCTCAATTAGTGCAGAACTTACCGGAGAGTTTCAGTCTGTGCAGAACTTACGGGATGGTTTCAGTTTGTGCAGAACTTACAGGAGTCTCAGATTTTGCAGAACTTACAGGAAGGTCTCAGTTTGTGTAGAACTTACAGGACAGTCTCAATATGTGCAGAACTTACTGGAGGGTCTCAGTTTGTGCAGAACTTAAAGGACTCTCAGATTTTGCAGAACTTACAGGAGAGTCTCAGTTTGTGCAGAACTTGCAGGAGAGTCTCAGTTTGTGCAGAACTTACAGGAGAGTCTAAGTTTGTGCAGAACTTACAGGAGAGTCTCAGTTTGTGCAGAACTTACAGGAGTGTCAGTTGGTGCAAAACTTAAAGGAGAGTCTCAGTTCGTGCAGAACTTACAGGAAGGTCTCGGTTTGTGTAGAACTTACAGGACAGTCTCAATTTTAGAAGAATTTACTGAAGAGTCTCAGTTTGTGCAGAACTTAAATGACTCTCAGATTGGGCAGAACTTACAGGAGAGTCTCAGTTTAGGCAGAACTTGCAGGAGAGTCTCAGTTTGTGCAGAACTTACAGGAGAGTCTAAGTTTGTGCAGAACTTACAGGAGAGTCTCAGTTTGTGCAGAACTTACAAGAGGGTCTCAGTTTGTGCAGAACTTACAGGATTCTCAATTTGTGCAGAATTTACAGAAGGGTCTCAGTTTGTGCAGAACTTAAAGCAGGGTTTCAGTTTATGAAGAACTTACAGGAGGGTCTCAGTCTGTGCAGAACTTGCAGGAGAGTCTCAATTAGTGCAGAACTTACAGGATGGTTTCAGTCTGTGCAGAACTTACAGGATGGTTTCAGTTTGTGCAGAACTTACAGGGGTCTCAGTTTTTGCAGAACTTACAGGAAGGTCTCAGTTTGTGTAGAACTTACAGGACAGTCTCAATTTGTGCAGAACTTAGTGGAGAGTCTCAGTTCGTGCAGAACTTAAAGGATTCTCAGTTTGTGCAGAACTTAAAGGACTCTCAGTTTGTGCAGAACTTGCAGGAAAGTCTCAGTTTGTGAAGAACTTAGAGAAGGGTCTCAGTATGTGCAGAACTTACAGGAGGGTCTCAGTTTGTGCAGAACTTACAGGAGGGTCTCAATTTGTGCAGAACTTACAGGAGGGTTTCAGTCCGTGCAGACCTTACAGGAGAGTCTCAATTTGTGCAGAACTTACAGGAGAGTCTCAGTTTGTGCAGAACTTACAGGAGGGTCTCAGTTTTTGCAGAACTTACAGGATCTCATTTTGTGCAGGACTTATTGGAGAGTCTCAGTTTGTGCAGAACTTACAGGAGGATCTCAGTTTGTGCAGAACTTACAGGATTCTAAATTTGTGCAAAACTTACAGGAGAATCTCAGTTTGTACAGAACTTACAGGAGGGTCTCAGTTCGTGCAGAACTTACAGGATTCTCAATTTGTGCAGAATTTACAGAAGGGTCTCAGTTTGTGCAGAACTTACAGGAGGGTCTCAGTCTGTCCAGAACTTACAGGAGAGTCTCAGTTTGTTCAGAACTTACAGAAGAGTCTCAGTTTGTGCAGAACTTACAGGAGGGTCTCAGTTTGTGAAGAACTTAGAGAAGGGTCTCAGTATGTGCAGAACTTACAGGAGGGTCTCAGTTTGTGCAGAACTTACAGGAGGGTCTCAGTTTGTGCAGAACTTACAGGAGGGTCTCAGTTTGTGCAGAACTTACAGAATATCAATTTGTGCAGAACTTACAGGAGGGTCTCAGTTTGTGCAGAACTTACAGGATTCTCAATTTGTGCAGAATTTACAGGAGAATCTCAGTTTGTGCAGAACTTACAGGAGGGTCTCAGTTTGTACAGAACTTACAGGAGAGTCTCAGTTTGTTCAGAACTTACAGAAGGGTCTCAGTTTGTGCAGAACTTACAGGAGGGTCTCAGTTTGTGAAGAACTTAGAGAAGGGTCTCAGTATGTGCAGAACTTACAGGAGGGTCTCAGTTTGTGTAGAACTTACAGGAGAGTCTCAGTTTGTGAAGAACTTACAGGATCTCAATTTGTGCGGAACTTAAAGGATCGTTTCAGTTTGTGCAGAACTTACAGGAGGGTCTCAGTTTGTGCAGAACTTACAGGAGACTCTCAGTTTGTGAAGAACTTACAGGATCTCAATTTGTGCTGAACTTACAGGAGAATCTCAGTTTGTGCAAAACTTACAGGAGAGTTTCAGTCTGTTCGGAACTTAAAAGATCGTTTCAGTTTGTGCAAAACTTACAGGAGAGTCTCAGTTTGTGCAGAACTTACAGGAGGGTCTCAGTTTGTGCAGAACTTACATGAGGGTCTCAGTTAGTGTAGAACTTACAGGTGAGTCTCAGTTTGTGAAGAACTTACAGGATCTCAATTTGTGCTGAACTTACAGGAGAATCTCAGTTCGTGTAAAACTTACAGGAGGGTCTCAATTTGTGCAGAACTTACAGGATCTCAATTTCTGCAAAACTTACCGGAGGGTCTCAGTCTGTACAGAACTTACAGGAGGATCTCAGTTAGTGCAGAACTTACAGGAGAGTCTTAGTTTGTGCAGAACTTACAGGATCGTTTCATTTTTTGCAGAACTTACAGGAGTCTCTGTTTTTGCAGAACTTACAGGAGAGTCTCAGTTTTTGCAGAACTTACAGGAAGGTCTCAGTTTTTGTAGAACTTACAGGACAGTCTTAATTTGTTTAGAACTTACTGGAGAGTCTCAGTTTGTGCAGATTTTAAAGGACTCTCAGATTGTGCAGAACTTACAGGAGAGTCTCAGTTTGTGCAGAACTTGCAGGAGAGTCTCAGTTTGTGCAGAACTTACAGGAGAGTTTCAGTTTGTGCAGAACTTACAGGATCGTTTCAGTTTGTGCAGAACTTACAGGATCTCAATTTGTGCTGAACTTACAGGAGAATCTCAGTTTGTGCAGAACTTACCTGAGAGTTTCAGTCTGTGCAGAACTTACAGGATCGTTTCAGTTTGTGCAGAACTTACAGGAGAGTCTCAGTTTTTGCAGAACTTACAGGAAGGTCTCAGTTTGTGTAGAACTTACAGGACAGTCTCAATTTGTGCAGAACTTACTGGAGAGTCTCAGTTTGTGCAGAACTTAAAGGACTCTCAGATTGTGCAGAACTTACAGGAGAGTCTCAGTTTGTGCAGAACTTGCAGGAGAGTCTCAGTTTGTGCAGAACTTACAGGAGAGTCTCAGTTTGTGCAGAACTTACGGGAGTGTCAGTTGGTGCAAAACTTAAAGGAGAGTCTCAGTTTGTGCAGAACTTACAGGAGGGTCTCAGTTTGTGCAGAACTTAAAGGATTCTCAATTTGTGCAGAATTTACAGAAGGGTCTCAGTTTGTGCAGAACTTACCGGAGAGTTTCAGTCTATGCAGAACTTACAGGATCGTTTCAGTTTGTGCATAACTTACAGGAGAGTCTCAGTTTTTGCAGAACTTACAGGAAGGTCTCAGTTTGTGTAGAACTTACAGGACAGTCTCAATTTGTGCAGAACGTACTGGAGAGTCTCAGTTTGTGCAGAACTTAAAGGACTCTCAGATTGTGCAGAACTTACAGGAGAGTCTCAGTTTGTGCAGAACTTGCAGGAGAGTCTCAGTTTGTGCAGAACTTACCGGAGTGTCAGTTGGTGCAAATCTTAAAGGAGAGTCTCAGTTTGTGCAGAACTTACAGGAGGGTCTCAGTTTGTGCAGAACTTAAAGCATTGTTTCAGTTTATGAAGAACTTACAGGAGGGTCTCAGTCTGTGCAGAACTTACCTGAGAGTCTCAATTAGTGCAGAACTTACCGGAGAGTTTCAGTCTGTGCAGAACTTACAGGATGGTTTCAGTTTGTGCAGAACTTACAGGAAGGTCTCAGTTTGTGTAGAACTTACAGGACAGTCTCAATATGTGCAGAACTTACTGAAGAGTCTCAGTTTGTGCAGAACTTAAAGGACTCTCAGTTTGTGCAGAACTTAAAGGACTCTCAGTTTGTGCAGAACTTGCAGGAAAGTCTCAGTTTGTGCAAAAGTTAAAGGAGAGTCTCAGTTTGTGCAGAAATTACAGGAGAGTCTCAGTTTGTGCAGAACTTACAGGATTCTCAATTTGTGCAGAATTTACAGGAGAATCTCAGTTTGTGCAGAACTTACAGGAGGGTCTCAGTTTGTGCAGAACTTACAGGAGAGTCTCAGTTTGTTCAGAACTTACAGAAGGGTCTCAGTTTGTGCAGAACTTACAGGAGTCTCAGATTTTGCAGAACTTACAGGAAGGTCTCAGTTTGTGTAGAACTTACAGGACAGTCTCAATATGTGCAGAACTTACTGGAGGGTCTCAGTTTGTGCAGAACTTAAAGGACTCTCAGATTTTGCAGAACTTACAGGAGAGTCTCAGTTTGTGCAGAACTTGCAGGAGAGTCTCAGTTTGTGCAGAACTTACAGGAGAGTCTAAGTTTGTGCAGAACTTACAGGAGAGTCTCAGTTTGTGCAGAACTTACAGGAGTGTCAGTTGGTGCAAAACTTAAAGGAGAGTCTCAGTTCGTGCAGAACTTACAGGAAGGTCTCGGTTTGTGTAGAACTTACAGGACAGTCTCAATTTTAGAAGAATTTACTGAAGAGTCTCAGTTTGTGCAGAACTTAAATGACTCTCAGATTGGGCAGAACTTACAGGAGAGTCTCAGTTTAGGCAGAACTTGCAGGAGAGTCTCAGTTTGTGCAGAACTTACAGGAGAGTCTAAGTTTGTGCAGAACTTACAGGAGAGTCTCAGTTTGTGCAGAACTTACAGGAGTGTCAGTTGGTGCAAAACTTAAAGGAGAGTCTCAGTTTGTGCAGAACTTACAAGAGGGTCTCAGTTTGTGCAGAACTTACAGGATTCTCAATTTGTGCAGAATTTACAGAAGGGTCTCAGTTTGTGCAGAACTTAAAGCAGGGTTTCAGTTTATGAAGAACTTACAGGAGGGTCTCAGTCTGTGCAGAACTTGCAGGAGAGTCTCAATTAGTGCAGAACTTACAGGATGGTTTCAGTCTGTGCAGAACTTACAGGATGGTTTCAGTTTGTGCAGAACTTACAGGGGTCTCAGTTTTTGCAGAACTTACAGGAAGGTCTCAGTTTGTGTAGAACTTACAGGACAGTCTCAATTTGTGCAGAACTTAGTGGAGAGTCTCAGTTCGTGCAGAACTTAAAGGATTCTCAGTTTGTGCAGAACTTAAAGGACTCTCAGTTTGTGCAGAACTTGCAGGAAAGTCTCAGTTTGTGAAGAACTTAGAGAAGGGTCTCAGTATGTGCAGAACTTACAGGAGGGTCTCAGTTTGTGCAGAACTTACAGGAGGGTCTCAATTTGTGCAGAACTTACAGGAGGGTTTCAGTCCGTGCAGACCTTACAGGAGAGTCTCAATTTGTGCAGAACTTACAGGAGAGTCTCAGTTTGTGCAGAACTTACAGGAGGGTCTCAGTTTTTGCAGAACTTACAGGATCTCATTTTGTGCAGGACTTATTGGAGAGTCTCAGTTTGTGCAGAACTTACAGGAGGATCTCAGTTTGTGCAGAACTTACAGGATTCTAAATTTGTGCAAAACTTACAGGAGAATCTCAGTTTGTACAGAACTTACAGGAGGGTCTCAGTTCGTGCAGAACTTACAGGATTCTCAATTTGTGCAGAATTTACAGAAGGGTCTCAGTTTGTGCAGAACTTACAGGAGAGTCTCAATTAGTGCAGAACTTACCGGAGAGTTTCAGTCTGTGCAGAACTTACGGGATGGTTTCAGTTTGTGCAGAACTTACAGGAGTCTCAGATTTTGCAGAACTTACAGGAAGGTCTCAGTTTGTGTAGAACTTACAGGACAGTCTCAATATGTGCAGAACTTACTGGAGGGTCTCAGTTTGTGCAGAACTTAAAGGACTCTCAGATTTTGCAGAACTTACAGGAGAGTCTCAGTTTGTGCAGAACTTGCAGGAGAGTCTCAGTTTGTGCAGAACTTACAGGAGAGTCTAAGTTTGTGCAGAACTTACAGGAGAGTCTCAGTTTGTGTAGAACTTACAGGAGTGTCAGTTGGTGCAAAACTTAAAGGAGAGTCTCAGTTCGTGCAGAACTTACAGGAAGGTCTCGGTTTGTGTAGAACTTACAGGACAGTCTCAATTTTAGAAGAATTTACTGAAGAGTCTCAGTTTGTGCAGAACTTAAATGACTCTCAGATTGGGCAGAACTTACAGGAGAGTCTCAGTTTAGGCAGAACTTGCAGGAGAGTCTCAGTTTGTGCAGAACTTACAGGAGAGTCTAAGTTTGTGCAGAACTTACAGGAGAGTCTCAGTTTGTGCAGAACTTACAGGAGTGTCAGTTGGTGCAAAACTTAAAGGAGAGTCTCAGTTTGTGCAGAACTTACAAGAGGGTCTCAGTTTGTGCAGAACTTACAGGATTCTCAATTTGTGCAGAATTTACAGAAGGGTCTCAGTTTGTGCAGAACTTAAAGCAGGGTTTCAGTTTATGAAGAACTTACAGGAGGGTCTCAGTCTGTGCAGAACTTGCAGGAGAGTCTCAATTAGTGCAGAACTTACAGGATGGTTTCAGTCTGTGCAGAACTTACAGGATGGTTTCAGTTTGTGCAGAACTTACAGGGGTCTCAGTTTTTGCAGAACTTACAGGAAGGTCTCAGTTTGTGTAGAACTTACAGGACAGTCTCAATTTGTGCAGAACTTAGTGGAGAGTCTCAGTTCGTGCAGAACTTAAAGGATTCTCAGTTTGTGCAGAACTTAAAGGACTCTCAGTTTGTGCAGAACTTGCAGGAAAGTCTCAGTTTGTGAAGAACTTAGAGAAGGGTCTCAGTATGTGCAGAACTTACAGGAGGGTCTCAGTTTGTGCAGAACTTACAGGAGGGTCTCAATTTGTGCAGAACTTACAGGAGGGTTTCAGTCCGTGCAGACCTTACAGGAGAGTCTCAATTTGTGCAGAACTTACAGGAGAGTCTCAGTTTGTGCAGAACTTACAGGAGGGTCTCAGTTTTTGCAGAACTTACAGGATCTCATTTTGTGCAGGACTTATTGGAGAGTCTCAGTTTGTGCAGAACTTACAGGAGGATCTCAGTTTGTGCAGAACTTACAGGATTCTAAATTTGTGCAAAACTTACAGGAGAATCTCAGTTTGTACAGAACTTACAGGAGGGTCTCAGTTCGTGCAGAACTTACAGGATTCTCAATTTGTGCAGAATTTACAGAAGGGTCTCAGTTTGTGCAGAACTTACAGGAGGGTCTCAGTCTGTCCAGAACTTACAGGAGAGTCTCAGTTTGTTCAGAACTTACAGAAGAGTCTCAGTTTGTGCAGAACTTACAGGAGGGTCTCAGTTTGTGAAGAACTTAGAGAAGGGTCTCAGTATGTGCAGAACTTACAGGAGGGTCTCAGTTTGTGCAGAACTTACAGGAGGGTCTCAGTTTGTGCAGAACTTACAGGAGGGTCTCAGTTTGTGCAGAACTTACAGAATATCAATTTGTGCAGAACTTACAGGAGGGTCTCAGTTTGTGCAGAACTTACAGGATTCTCAATTTGTGCAGAATTTACAGGAGAATCTCAGTTTGTGCAGAACTTACAGGAGGGTCTCAGTTTGTACAGAACTTACAGGAGAGTCTCAGTTTGTTCAGAACTTACAGAAGGGTCTCAGTTTGTGCAGAACTTACAGGAGGGTCTCAGTTTGTGAAGAACTTAGAGAAGGGTCTCAGTATGTGCAGAACTTACAGGAGGGTCTCAGTTTGTGTAGAACTTACAGGAGAGTCTCAGTTTGTGAAGAACTTACAGGATCTCAAATTGTGCGGAACTTAAAGGATCGTTTCAGTTTGTGCAGAACTTACAGGAGGGTCTCAGTTTGTGCAGAACTTACAGGAGACTCTCAGTTTGTGAAGAACTTACAGGATCTCAATTTGTGCTGAACTTACAGGAGAATCTCAGTTTGTGCAAAACTTACAGGAGAGTTTCAGTCTGTTCGGAACTTAAAAGATCGTTTCAGTTTGTGCAAAACTTACAGGAGAGTCTCAGTTTGTGCAGAACTTACAGGAGGGTCTCAGTTTGTGCAGAACTTACATGAGGGTCTCAGTTAGTGTAGAACTTACAGGTGAGTCTCAGTTTGTGAAGAACTTACAGGATCTCAATTTGTGCTGAACTTACAGGAGAATCTCAGTTCGTGTAAAACTTACAGGAGGGTCTCAATTTGTGCAGAACTTACAGGATCTCAATTTCTGCAAAACTTACCGGAGGGTCTCAGTCTGTACAGAACTTACAGGAGGATCTCAGTTAGTGCAGAACTTACAGGAGAGTCTTAGTTTGTGCAGAACTTACAGGATCGTTTCATTTTTTGCAGAACTTACAGGAGTCTCTGTTTTTGCAGAACTTACAGGAGAGTCTCAGTTTTTGCAGAACTTACAGGAAGGTCTCAGTTTTTGTAGAACTTACAGGACAGTCTTAATTTGTTTAGAACTTACTGGAGAGTCTCAGTTTGTGCAGATTTTAAAGGACTCTCAGATTGTGCAGAACTTACAGGAGAGTCTCAGTTTGTGCAGAACTTGCAGGAGAGTCTCAGTTTGTGCAGAACTTACAGGAGAGTTTCAGTTTGTGCAGAACTTACAGGATCGTTTCAGTTTGTGCAGAACTTACAGGATCTCAATTTGTGCTGAACTTACAGGAGAATCTCAGTTTGTGCAGAACTTACCTGAGAGTTTCAGTCTGTGCAGAACTTACAGGATCGTTTCAGTTTGTGCAGAACTTACAGGAGAGTCTCAGTTTTTGCAGAACTTACAGGAAGGTCTCAGTTTGTGTAGAACTTACAGGACAGTCTCAATTTGTGCAGAACTTACTGGAGAGTCTCAGTTTGTGCAGAACTTAAAGGACTCTCAGATTGTGCAGAACTTACAGGAGAGTCTCAGTTTGTGCAGAACTTGCAGGAGAGTCTCAGTTTGTGCAGAACTTACAGGAGAGTCTCAGTTTGTGCAGAACTTACGGGAGTGTCAGTTGGTGCAAAACTTAAAGGAGAGTCTCAGTTTGTGCAGAACTTACAGGAGGGTCTCAGTTTGTGCAGAACTTAAAGGATTCTCAATTTGTGCAGAATTTACAGAAGGGTCTCAGTTTGTGCAGAACTTACCGGAGAGTTTCAGTCTATGCAGAACTTACAGGATCGTTTCAGTTTGTGCATAACTTACAGGAGAGTCTCAGTTTTTGCAGAACTTACAGGAAGGTCTCAGTTTGTGTAGAACTTACAGGACAGTCTCAATTTGTGCAGAACGTACTGGAGAGTCTCAGTTTGTGCAGAACTTAAAGGACTCTCAGATTGTGCAGAACTTACAGGAGAGTCTCAGTTTGTGCAGAACTTGCAGGAGAGTCTCAGTTTGTGCAGAACTTACCGGAGTGTCAGTTGGTGCAAATCTTAAAGGAGAGTCTCAGTTTGTGCAGAACTTACAGGAGGGTCTCAGTTTGTGCAGAACTTAAAGCATTGTTTCAGTTTATGAAGAACTTACAGGAGGGTCTCAGTCTGTGCAGAACTTACCTGAGAGTCTCAATTAGTGCAGAACTTACCGGAGAGTTTCAGTCTGTGCAGAACTTACAGGATGGTTTCAGTTTGTGCAGAACTTACAGGAAGGTCTCAGTTTGTGTAGAACTTACAGGACAGTCTCAATATGTGCAGAACTTACTGAAGAGTCTCAGTTTGTGCAGAACTTAAAGGACTCTCAGTTTGTGCAGAACTTAAAGGACTCTCAGTTTGTGCAGAACTTGCAGGAAAGTCTCAGTTTGTGCAAAACTTAAAGGAGAGTCTCAGTTTGTGCAGAAATTACAGGAGAGTCTCAGTTTGTGCAGAACTTACAGGATTCTCAATTTGTGCAGAATTTACAGGAGAATCTCAGTTTGTGCAGAACTTACAGGAGGGTCTCAGTTTGTGCAGAACTTACAGGAGAGTCTCAGTTTGTTCAGAACTTACAGAAGGGTCTCAGTTTGTGCAGAACTTACAGGAGGGTCTCAGTTTGTGAAAAACTTAGAGAAGGGTCTCAGTTTGTGCACAACTTACAGGAGGGTCGCAGTTTGTGCAGAACTTACAGGAGGGTTTCAGTCCGTGCATTCCTTACAGGAGAGTCTCAATTTGTGCAGAACTTACAGGAGAGTCTCAGTTTGTGCAGAACTTACAGGAGGGTCTCAGTTTTTGCAGAACTTACAGGATCTCAATTTGTGCAGGACTTATTGGAGAGTCTCAGTTTGTGCAGAACTTACAGGAGGATCTCAGTTTGTGCAGAACTTACAGGAGGATCTCAGTTTGTGCAGAACTTACAGGATTCTAAATTTGTGCAGAACTTACAGGAGAATCTCAGTTTGTACAGAACTTACAGGAGGGTCTCAGTTTGTGAAGAACTTACAGGAGGGTCTCAGTCTGTCCAGAACTTACAGGAGTCTCAGTTTTTGCAGAACTTACAGGAGAGTCTCAGTTTTTGCAGAACTTACATGAGTGTCAGTTTGTGCAGAACTTACAGGAGTGTCTCAGTTTGTGCAGAAATTACAGAATATCAATTTGTGCAGAACTTACAGGAGGGTCTCAGTTTGTGCAGAACTTACAGGATCTCAATTTCTGCAAAACTTACAGGAGGGTCTCAGTCTGTACAGAACTTACAGGAGGATCTCAGTTTGTCTAAAACTTACAGGAGAGTCTTAGTTTGTGCAGAACTTACCGGAGAGTTTCAGTCTGTGCAGAACTTACAGGATCGTTTCAGTTTGTGCAGAACTTACAGGAGAGTCTCAGTTTTTGCAGAACTTACAGGAAGGTCTCAGTTTGTGTAGAACTGACAGGACAGTCTCAATTTGTGCAGAACTTACTGGAGAGTCTCAGTTTGTGCAGAACTTAAAGGACTCTCAGATTGTGCAGAACTTACAGGAGAGTCTCAGTTTGTGCAGAACTTGCAGGAGAGTCTCAGTTTGTGCAGAACTTACAGGAGAGTCTCAGTTTGTGCAGAACTTACGGGAGTGTCAGTTGGTGCAAAACTTAAATGAGAGTCTAAGTTTGTGCAGAACTTACAGGAGGGTCTCAGTTTGTGCAGAACTTAAAGGATTCTCAATTTGTGCAGAATTTACGGAAGGGTCTCAGTTTGTGCAGAACTTACAGGAGGGTCTCAGTTTTTGCAGAACTTACAGGAAGGTCTCAGTTTGTGTTGAACTTACAGGACAGTCTCAATTTGTGCAGAACGTATTGGAGAGTCTCAGTTTGTGCAGAACTTGCAGGAGAGTCTCAGTTTGTGCAGAACTTACGGGAGTGTCAGTTGGTGCAAAATTAAAGGAGAGTCTCAGTTTGTGCAGAACTTACAGGAGGGTCTCAGTTTGTGCAGAACTTAAAGGATTCTCAATTTGTGCAGAATTTACAGAAGAGTCTCAGTTTGTGCAGAACTTAAAGCAGGGTTTCAGTTTATGAAGAACTTACAGGAGGGTCTCAGTCTGTGCAAAACTTACAGGAGAGTCTCAATTAGTGCAGAACTTACCGGAGAGTTTCAGTCTGTGCAGAACTTACGGGATGGTTTCAGTTTGTGCAGAACTTACAGGAGTCTCAGATTTTGCAGAACTTACAGGAAGGTCTCAGTTTGTGTAGAACTTACAGGACAGTCTCAATATGTGCAGAACTTACTGGAGGGTCTCAGTTTGTGCAGAACTTAAAGGACTCTCAGATTTTGCAGAACTTACAGGAGGGTCTCAGTTTGTGCAGAACTTGCAGGAGAGTCTCAGTTTGTGCAGAACTTACAGGATAGTCTAAGTTTGTGCAGAACTTACAGGAGAGTCTCAGTTTGTGCAGAACTTACAGGAGTGTCAGTTGGTGCAAAACTTAAAGGAGAGTCTCAGTTCGTGCAGAACTTACAGGAAGGTCTCGGTTTGTGTAGAACTTACAGGACAGTCTCAATTTTAGAAGAATTTACTGAAGAGTCTCAGTTTGTGCAGAACTTAAATGACTCTCAGATTGGGCAGAACTTACAGGAGAGTCTCAGTTTAGGCAGAACTTGCAGGAGAGTCTCAGTTTGTGCAGAACTTACAGGAGAGTCTAAGTTTGTGCAGAACTTACAGGAGAGTCTCAGTTTGTGCAGAACTTACAGGAGTGTCAGTTGGTGCAAAACTTAAAGGAGAGTCTCAGTTTGTGCAGAACTTACAAGAGGGTCTCAGTTTGTGCAGAACTTACAGGATTCTCAATTTGTGCAGAATTTACAGAAGGGTCTCAGTTTGTGCAGAACTTAAAGCAGGGTTTCAGTTTATGAAGAACTTACAGGAGGGTCTCAGTCTGTGCAGAACTTGCAGGAGAGTCTCAATTAGTGCAGAACTTACAGGATGGTTTCAGTCTGTGCAGAACTTACAGGATGGTTTCAGTTTGTGCAGAACTTACAGGGGTCTCAGTTTTTGCAGAACTTACAGGAAGGTCTCAGTTTGTGTAGAACTTACAGGACAGTCTCAATTTGTGCAGAACTTAGTGGAGAGTCTCAGTTCGTGCAGAACTTAAAGGATTCTCAGTTTGTGCAGAACTTAAAGGACTCTCAGTTTGTGCAGAACTTGCAGGAAAGTCTCAGTTTGTGAAGAACTTAGAGAAGGGTCTCAGTATGTGCAGAACTTACAGGAGGGTCTCAGTTTGTGCAGAACTTACAGGAGGGTCTCAGTTTGTGCAGAACTTACAGGAGGGTTTCAGTCCGTGCAGACCTTACAGGAGAGTCTCAATTTGTGCAGAACTTACAGGAGAGTCTCAGTTTGTGCAGAACTTACAGGAGGGTCTCAGTTTTTGCAGAACTTACAGAATCTCATTTTGTGCAGGACTTATTGGAGAGTCTCAGTTTGTGCAGAACTTACAGGAGGATCTCAGTTTGTGCAGAACTTACAGGATTCTAAATTTGTGCAAAACTTACAGGAGAATCTCAGTTTGTACAGAACTTACAGGAGGGTCTCAGTTCGTGCAGAACTTACAGGATTCTCAATTTGTGCAGAATTTACAGAAGGGTCTCAGTTTGTGCAGAACTTACAGGAGGGTCTCAGTCTGTCCAGAACTTACAGGAGAGTCTCAGTTTGTTCAGAACTTACAGAAGGGTCTCAGTTTGTGCAGAACTTACAGGAGGGTCTCAGTTTGTGAAGAACTTAGAGAAGGGTCTCAGTATGTGCAGAACTTACAGGAGGGTCTCAGTTTGTGCAGAACTTACAGGAGGGTCTCAGTTTGTGCAGAACTTACAGGAGGGTCTCAGTTTGTGCAGAACTTACAGAATATCAATTTGTGCAGAACTTACAGGAGGGTCTCAGTTTGTGCAGAACTTACAGGATTCTCAATTTGTGCAGAATTTACAGGAGAATCTCAGTTTGTGCAGAACTTACAGGAGGGTCTCAGTTTGTACAGAACTTACAGGAGAGTCTCAGTTTGTTCAGAACTTACAGAAGTGTCTCAGTTTGTGCAGAACTTACAGGAGGGTCTCAGTTTGTGAAGAACTTAGAGAAGGGTCTCAGTATGTGCAGAACTTACAGGAGGGTCTCAGTTTGTGCAGAACTTACAGGAGGGTCTCAGTTTGTGCAGAACTTACAGGAGGGTTTCAGTCCGTGCAGACCTTACAGGAGAGTCTCAATTTGTGCAGAACTTACAGGAGAGTCTCAGTTTTTGCAGAACTTACAGGATCTCATTTTGTGCAGGACTTATTGGAGAGTCTCAGTTTGTGCAGAACTTACAGGATCTCATTTTGTGCAGGACTTATTGGAGAGTCTCAGTTTGTGCAGAACTTACAGGAGGATCTCAGTTTGTGCAGAACTTACAGGATTCTAAATTTGTGCAAAACTTACAGGAGAATCTCAGTTTGTACAGAACTTACAGGAGGGTCTCAGTTCGTGCAGAACTTACAGGATTCTCAATTTGTGCAGAATTTACAGAAGGGTCTCAGTTTGTGCAGAACTTACAGGGAGGTCTCAGTTTGTGAAGAACTTACAGGAGGGTCTCAGTCTGTCCAGAACTTATAGGAGAGTCTCAATTAGTGCAGAACTTACCGGAGAGTTTCAGTCTGTGCAGAACTTACAGGATCGTTTCAGTTTGGGCAGAACTTACAGGAGTCTCAGTTTTTGCAGAACTTACAGGAGAGTCTCAGTTTTTGCAGAACTTACATGAGTGTCAGTTTGTGCAGAACTTACAGGAGGGTCTCAGTTTGTGCAGAACTTACAGAATATCAATTTGTGCAGAACTTACAGGAGGGTCTCAGTTTGTGCAGAACTTACAGGATCTCAATTTCTGCAAAACTTACAGGAGGGTCTCAGTTTGTGCAGAACTTAAAGGACTCTCAGATTTTGCAGAACTTACAGGAGGGTCTCAGTTTGTGCAGAACTTGCAGGAGAGTCTCAGTTTGTGCAGAACTTACAGGATAGTCTAAGTTTGTGCAGAACTTACAGGAGAGTCTCAGTTTGTGCAGAACTTACAGGAGTGTCAGTTGGTGCAAAACTTAAAGGAGAGTCTCAGTTCGTGCAGAACTTACAGGAAGGTCTCGGTTTGTGTAGAACTTACAGGACAGTCTCAATTTTAGAAGAATTTACTGAAGAGTCTCAGTTTGTGCAGAACTTAAATGACTCTCAGATTGGGCAGAACTTACAGGAGAGTCTCAGTTTAGGCAGAACTTGCAGGAGAGTCTCAGTTTGTGCAGAACTTACAGGAGAGTCTAAGTTTGTGCAGAACTTACAGGAGAGTCTCAGTTTGTGCAGAACTTACAGGAGTGTCAGTTGGTGCAAAACTTAAAGGAGAGTCTCAGTTTGTGCAGAACTTACAAGAGGGTCTCAGTTTGTGCAGAACTTACAGGATTCTCAATTTGTGCAGAATTTACAGAAGGGTCTCAGTTTGTGCAGAACTTAAAGCAGGGTTTCAGTTTATGAAGAACTTACAGGAGGGTCTCAGTCTGTGCAAAACTTACAGGAGAGTCTCAATTAGTGCAGAACTTACCGGAGAGTTTCAGTCTGTGCAGAACTTACGGGATGGTTTCAGTTTGTGCAGAACTTACAGGAGTCTCAGATTTTGCAGAACTTACAGGAAGGTCTCAGTTTGTGTAGAACTTACAGGACAGTCTCAATATGTGCAGAACTTACTGGAGGGTCTCAGTTTGTGCAGAACTTAAAGGACTCTCAGATTTTGCAGAACTTACAGGAGGGTCTCAGTTTGTGCAGAACTTGCAGGAGAGTCTCAGTTTGTGCAGAACTTACAGGATAGTCTAAGTTTGTGCAGAACTTACAGGAGAGTCTCA
This sequence comes from Eucyclogobius newberryi, assembly GCA_026437355.1. NCBI lineage: Eukaryota > Metazoa > Chordata > Actinopteri > Gobiiformes > Gobiidae > Eucyclogobius > Eucyclogobius newberryi. Next base: position 53,449,462 of record JAPEHP010000001.1, on the reverse strand, counting down.
GTTTGTGCAGAACTTACAGGAGTGTCAGTTGGTGCAAAACTTAAAGGAGAGTCTCAGTTCGTGCAGAACTTACAGGAAGGTCTCGGTTTGTGTAGAACTTACAGGACAGTCTCAATTTTAGAAGAATTTACTGAAGAGTCTCAGTTTGTGCAGAACTTAAATGACTCTCAGATTGGGCAGAACTTACAGGAGAGTCTCAGTTTAGGCAGAACTTGCAGGAGAGTCTCAGTTTGTGCAGAACTTACAGGAGAGTCTAAGTTTGTGCAGAACTTACAGGAGAGTCTCAGTTTGTGCAGAACTTACAGGAGTGTCAGTTGGTGCAAAACTTAAAGGAGAGTCTCAGTTTGTGCAGAACTTACAAGAGGGTCTCAGTTTGTGCAGAACTTACAGGATTCTCAATTTGTGCAGAATTTACAGAAGGGTCTCAGTTTGTGCAGAACTTAAAGCAGGGTTTCAGTTTATGAAGAACTTACAGGAGGGTCTCAGTCTGTGCAGAACTTGCAGGAGAGTCTCAATTAGTGCAGAACTTACAGGATGGTTTCAGTCTGTGCAGAACTTACAGGATGGTTTCAGTTTGTGCAGAACTTACAGGGGTCTCAGTTTTTGCAGAACTTACAGGAAGGTCTCAGTTTGTGTAGAACTTACAGGACAGTCTCAATTTGTGCAGAACTTAGTGGAGAGTCTCAGTTCGTGCAGAACTTAAAGGATTCTCAGTTTGTGCAGAACTTAAAGGACTCTCAGTTTGTGCAGAACTTGCAGGAAAGTCTCAGTTTGTGAAGAACTTAGAGAAGGGTCTCAGTATGTGCAGAACTTACAGGAGGGTCTCAGTTTGTGCAGAACTTACAGGAGGGTCTCAGTTTGTGCAGAACTTACAGGAGGGTTTCAGTCCGTGCAGACCTTACAGGAGAGTCTCAATTTGTGCAGAACTTACAGGAGAGTCTCAGTTTGTGCAGAACTTACAGGAGGGTCTCAGTTTTTGCAGAACTTACAGAATCTCATTTTGTGCAGGACTTATTGGAGAGTCTCAGTTTGTGCAGAACTTACAGGAGGATCTCAGTTTGTGCAGAACTTACAGGATTCTAAATTTGTGCAAAACTTACAGGAGAATCTCAGTTTGTACAGAACTTACAGGAGGGTCTCAGTTCGTGCAGAACTTACAGGATTCTCAATTTGTGCAGAATTTACAGAAGGGTCTCAGTTTGTGCAGAACTTACAGGAGGGTCTCAGTCTGTCCAGAACTTACAGGAGAGTCTCAGTTTGTTCAGAACTTACAGAAGGGTCTCAGTTTGTGCAGAACTTACAGGAGGGTCTCAGTTTGTGAAGAACTTAGAGAAGGGTCTCAGTATGTGCAGAACTTACAGGAGGGTCTCAGTTTGTGCAGAACTTACAGGAGGGTCTCAGTTTGTGCAGAACTTACAGGAGGGTCTCAGTTTGTGCAGAACTTACAGAATATCAATTTGTGCAGAACTTACAGGAGGGTCTCAGTTTGTGCAGAACTTACAGGATTCTCAATTTGTGCAGAATTTACAGGAGAATCTCAGTTTGTGCAGAACTTACAGGAGGGTCTCAGTTTGTACAGAACTTACAGGAGAGTCTCAGTTTGTTCAGAACTTACAGAAGTGTCTCAGTTTGTGCAGAACTTACAGGAGGGTCTCAGTTTGTGAAGAACTTAGAGAAGGGTCTCAGTATGTGCAGAACTTACAGGAGGGTCTCAGTTTGTGCAGAACTTACAGGAGGGTCTCAGTTTGTGCAGAACTTACAGGAGGGTTTCAGTCCGTGCAGACCTTACAGGAGAGTCTCAATTTGTGCAGAACTTACAGGAGAGTCTCAGTTTTTGCAGAACTTACAGGATCTCATTTTGTGCAGGACTTATTGGAGAGTCTCAGTTTGTGCAGAACTTACAGGATCTCATTTTGTGCAGGACTTATTGGAGAGTCTCAGTTTGTGCAGAACTTACAGGAGGATCTCAGTTTGTGCAGAACTTACAGGATTCTAAATTTGTGCAAAACTTACAGGAGAATCTCAGTTTGTACAGAACTTACAGGAGGGTCTCAGTTCGTGCAGAACTTACAGGATTCTCAATTTGTGCAGAATTTACAGAAGGGTCTCAGTTTGTGCAGAACTTACAGGGAGGTCTCAGTTTGTGAAGAACTTACAGGAGGGTCTCAGTCTGTCCAGAACTTATAGGAGAGTCTCAATTAGTGCAGAACTTACCGGAGAGTTTCAGTCTGTGCAGAACTTACAGGATCGTTTCAGTTTGGGCAGAACTTACAGGAGTCTCAGTTTTTGCAGAACTTACAGGAGAGTCTCAGTTTTTGCAGAACTTACATGAGTGTCAGTTTGTGCAGAACTTACAGGAGGGTCTCAGTTTGTGCAGAACTTACAGAATATCAATTTGTGCAGAACTTACAGGAGGGTCTCAGTTTGTGCAGAACTTACAGGATCTCAATTTCTGCAAAACTTACAGGAGGGTCTCAGTTTGTGCAGAACTTAAAGGACTCTCAGATTTTGCAGAACTTACAGGAGGGTCTCAGTTTGTGCAGAACTTGCAGGAGAGTCTCAGTTTGTGCAGAACTTACAGGATAGTCTAAGTTTGTGCAGAACTTACAGGAGAGTCTCAGTTTGTGCAGAACTTACAGGAGTGTCAGTTGGTGCAAAACTTAAAGGAGAGTCTCAGTTCGTGCAGAACTTACAGGAAGGTCTCGGTTTGTGTAGAACTTACAGGACAGTCTCAATTTTAGAAGAATTTACTGAAGAGTCTCAGTTTGTGCAGAACTTAAATGACTCTCAGATTGGGCAGAACTTACAGGAGAGTCTCAGTTTAGGCAGAACTTGCAGGAGAGTCTCAGTTTGTGCAGAACTTACAGGAGAGTCTAAGTTTGTGCAGAACTTACAGGAGAGTCTCAGTTTGTGCAGAACTTACAGGAGTGTCAGTTGGTGCAAAACTTAAAGGAGAGTCTCAGTTTGTGCAGAACTTACAAGAGGGTCTCAGTTTGTGCAGAACTTACAGGATTCTCAATTTGTGCAGAATTTACAGAAGGGTCTCAGTTTGTGCAGAACTTAAAGCAGGGTTTCAGTTTATGAAGAACTTACAGGAGGGTCTCAGTCTGTGCAGAACTTGCAGGAGAGTCTCAATTAGTGCAGAACTTACAGGATGGTTTCAGTCTGTGCAGAACTTACAGGATGGTTTCAGTTTGTGCAGAACTTACAGGGGTCTCAGTTTTTGCAGAACTTACAGGAAGGTCTCAGTTTGTGTAGAACTTACAGGACAGTCTCAATTTGTGCAGAACTTAGTGGAGAGTCTCAGTTCGTGCAGAACTTAAAGGATTCTCAGTTTGTGCAGAACTTAAAGGACTCTCAGTTTGTGCAGAACTTGCAGGAAAGTCTCAGTTTGTGAAGAACTTAGAGAAGGGTCTCAGTATGTGCAGAACTTACAGGAGGGTCTCAGTTTGTGCAGAACTTACAGGAGGGTCTCAGTTTGTGCAGAACTTACAGGAGGGTTTCAGTCCGTGCAGACCTTACAGGAGAGTCTCAATTTGTGCAGAACTTACAGGAGAGTCTCAGTTTGTGCAGAACTTACAGGAGGGTCTCAGTTTTTGCAGAACTTACAGAATCTCATTTTGTGCAGGACTTATTGGAGAGTCTCAGTTTGTGCAGAACTTACAGGAGGATCTCAGTTTGTGCAGAACTTACAGGATTCTAAATTTGTGCAAAACTTACAGGAGAATCTCAGTTTGTACAGAACTTACAGGAGGGTCTCAGTTCGTGCAGAACTTACAGGATTCTCAATTTGTGCAGAATTTACAGAAGGGTCTCAGTTTGTGCAGAACTTACAGGAGGGTCTCAGTCTGTCCAGAACTTACAGGAGAGTCTCAGTTTGTTCAGAACTTACAGAAGGGTCTCAGTTTGTGCAGAACTTACAGGAGGGTCTCAGTTTGTGAAGAACTTAGAGAAGGGTCTCAGTATGTGCAGAACTTACAGGAGGGTCTCAGTTTGTGCAGAACTTACAGGAGGGTCTCAGTTTGTGCAGAACTTACAGGAGGGTCTCAGTTTGTGCAGAACTTACAGAATATCAATTTGTGCAGAACTTACAGGAGGGTCTCAGTTTGTGCAGAACTTACAGGATTCTCAATTTGTGCAGAATTTACAGGAGAATCTCAGTTTGTGCAGAACTTACAGGAGGGTCTCAGTTTGTACAGAACTTACAGGAGAGTCTCAGTTTGTTCAGAACTTACAGAAGGGTCTCAGTTTGTGCAGAACTTACAGGAGGGTCTCAGTTTGTGAAGAACTTAGAGAAGGGTCTCAGTATGTGCAGAACTTACAGGAGGGTCTCAGTTTGTGCAGAACTTACAGGAGGGTCTCAGTTTGTGCAGAACTTACAGGAGGGTTTCAGTCCGTGCAGACCTTACAGGAGAGTCTCAATTTGTGCAGAACTTACAGGAGAGTCTCAGTTTTTGCAGAACTTACAGGATCTCATTTTGTGCAGGACTTATTGGAGAGTCTCAGTTTGTGCAGAACTTACAGGATCTCATTTTGTGCAGGACTTATTGGAGAGTCTCAGTTTGTGCAGAACTTACAGGAGGATCTCAGTTTGTGCAGAACTTACAGGATTCTAAATTTGTGCAAAACTTACAGGAGAATCTCAGTTTGTACAGAACTTACAGGAGGGTCTCAGTTCGTGCAGAACTTACAGGATTCTCAATTTGTGCAGAATTTACAGAAGGGTCTCAGTTTGTGCAGAACTTACAGGGAGGTCTCAGTTTGTGAAGAACTTACAGGAGGGTCTCAGTCTGTCCAGAACTTATAGGAGAGTCTCAATTAGTGCAGAACTTACCGGAGAGTTTCAGTCTGTGCAGAACTTACAGGATCGTTTCAGTTTGGGCAGAACTTACAGGAGTCTCAGTTTTTGCAGAACTTACAGGAGAGTCTCAGTTTTTGCAGAACTTACATGAGTGTCAGTTTGTGCAGAACTTACAGGAGGGTCTCAGTTTGTGCAGAACTTACAGAATATCAATTTGTGCAGAACTTACAGGAGGGTCTCAGTTTGTGCAGAACTTACAGGATCTCAATTTCTGCAAAACTTACAGGAGGGTCTCAGTCTGTACAGAACTTACAGGAGGATCTCAGTTTGTCTAATACTTACAGGAGAGTCTTAGTTTGTGCAGAACTAACCGGAGAGTTTCAGTCTGTGCAGAACTTACAGGATTGTTTTAGTTTGTGTAGAACTTACAGGACAGTCTCAATTTGTGCAGAACTTACTGGAGAGTCTCAGTTTGTGCAGAACTTAAAGGACTCTCAGATTTTACAGAACTTACAGGAGAGTCTCAGTTTGTGCAGAACTTGCAGGAGAGTCTCAGTTTGTGCAGAACTTACAGGAGAGTCTAAGTTTGTGCAGAACTTACAGGAGAGTCTCAGTTTGTGCAGAACTTACAGGAGTGTCAGTTGGTGCAAAACTTAAAGGAGAGTCTCAGTTCGTGCAGAACTTACAGGAAGGTCTCGGTTTGTGTAGAACTTACAGGACAGTCTCAATTTTAGAGGAATTTACTGGAGAGTCTCAGTTTGTGCAGAACTTAAATGACTCTCAGATTGGGCAGAACTTACAGGAGGTTCTCAGTTTAGGCAGAACTTGCAGGAGAGTCTCAGTTTGTGCAGAACTTACAGGAGAGTCTAAGTTTGTGCAGAACTTACAGGAGAGTCTCAGTTTGTGCAGAACCTACAGGAGTGTCAGTTGGTGCAAAACTTAAAGGAGAGTCTCAGTTTGTGCAGAACTTACAAGAGGGTCTCAGTTTGTGCAGAACTTACAGGATTCTCAATTTGTGCAGAATTTACAGAAGGGTCTCAGTTTTTGAATAACTTAAAGCAGGGTTTCAGTTTATGAAGAACTTACAGGAGGATCTCAGTTTTTGCAGAACTTACAGGATCTCAATTTCTGCAAAACTTACAGGAGAGTCTTAGTTTGTGCAGAACTTACCGGAGAGTTTCAGTCAGTGCAGAACTTACAGGATTGTTTCAGTTTGTGTAGAACTTACAGGACAGTCTCAATTTGTGCAGAACTTACTGGAGAGTCTCAGTTTGTGCAGAACTTAAAGGACTCTCAGATTGTGCAGAACTTACAGGAGAGTCTCAGTTTGTGCAGAATTTACAGAAGGGTGTCAGTTTGTGCAGAACTTACAGGAGGGTGTCAGTTTGTGAAGAACTTACAGGAGGGTGTCAGTTTGTGAAGAACTTACAGGAGGGTCTCAGTCTGTACAGAACTTACAGCAGGATCTCAGTTTGTGCAAAACTTACAGGAGAGTCTTAGTTTGTGCTGAACTTACCGGAGAGTTTCAGTCTGTGCAGAACTTACAGGATTGTTTCAGTTTGTGTAGAACTTACAGGACAGTCTCAATTTGTGCAGAACTTACTGGAGAGTCTCAGTTTGTGCAGAACTTAAAGGACTCTCAGATTGTGCAGAACTTACAGGAGAGTCTCAGTTTGTGCAGAACCTGCAGGAGAGTCTCAGTTTGTGCAGAACTTACAGGAGAGTCTAAGTTTGTGCAGAACTTACAGGAGAGTCTCAGTTTGTGCAGAACTTACAGGAGAGTCTCAGTTTGTGCAGAACTTACAGGAGAGTCTAAGTTTGTGCAGAACTTACAGGAGAGTCTCAATTAGAGCAGAACTTACCGGAGAGTTTCCTGTCCGTGCAGAACTTACAGGATTGTTTCAGTCTGTGCAGAACTTACAGGAGTCCCAGTTTTTGCAGAACTTACAGGAGAGTCTCAGTTATTGCAGAACTTACAGGAAGGTCTCAGTTTTTGTAGAACTTACAGGACAGTCTCAATTTGTGCAGAACTTACTGGAGAGTCTCAGTTTGTGCAGAACTTGAAGGACTCTCAGTTTGTGCAGAACTTACAGGAGAGTCTCAGTTTGTGCAGAACTTACAGGAGGTTCTCAGTTTATGCAGAACTTACAGGAGGGTCTCAGTTTGTGCAAAACTTACAGGAGAGTTTCAGTCTGTGCAGAACTTAAAGGATCGTTTCAGTTTGTGCCGAACTTACAGGAGTGTCTAAGTTTGTGCAGAACTTACAGGAGGGTCTTAGTTTGTGCAGAACTTACAGGAGAGTCTCAGTTTGTGTAGAACTTACAGGAGAGTCTCAGTTTGTGAAGAACTTACAGGATCTCAATTTGTGCTGAACTTACAGGAGAATCTCAGTTTGTGCAGAACTTAGGGAGAGTTTCAGTTTGTGCAGAACTTACAGGAGAGTCTCAGTTTGTGCAGAACCTATAGGAGTGTCAGTTGGTGCAAACCTTAAAGGAGAGTCTCAGTTTGTGCAGAACTTACAGGATTCTCAATTTGTGCAGAATTTACAGAAGGGTCTCAGTTTGTGCAGAACCTGCAGGAGAGTCTCAGTTTGTGCAGAACTTACAGGAGAGTCTAAGTTTGTGTTGAACTTACAGGAGAGTCTCAGTTTGTGCAGAACTTTCAGGAGAGTCTTAGTTCGTGCAGAACCTGCAGGAGAGTCTCAGTTTGTGCAGAACTTACAGGAGGGTCTCAGTTTGTGCAGAACTTACAGGATTCTCAATTTGTGCAGAATATACAGAAGGGTCTCAGTTTGTGCAGAACTTACAGGGAGGTCTCAGTTTGTGAAGAACTTACAGGAGGGTCTCAGTCTGTCCAGAACTTACAGGAGAGTCTCAATTAGTGCAGAACTTACCGGAGAGTTTCAGTCTGTGCAGAACTTACAGGATCGTTTCAGTTTTTGCAGAACTTACAGGAGAGTCTCAGTTTTTGCAGAACTTACAGGAGTGTCAGTTTGTGCAGAACTTACAGGAGGGTCTCTGTTTGTGCAGAACTTACAGAATATCAATTTGTGCAGAACTTACAGGAGGGTCTCAGTTTATGCAGAACTTACAGGATCTCAATTTCTGCAAAACTTACAGGAGAGTCTTAGTTTGTGCAGAACTTACCGGAGAGTTTCAGTCAGTGCAGAACTTACAGGATTGTTTCAGTTTGTGTAGAACTTACAGGACAGTCTCAATTTGTGCAGAACTTACTGGAGAGTCTCAGTTTGTGCAGAACTTAAAGGACTCTCAGATTGTGCAGAACTTACAGGAGAGTCTCAGTTTGTGCAGAATTTACAGAAGGGTGTCAGTTTGTGCAGAACTTACAGGAGGGTGTCAGTTTGTGAAGAACTTACAGGAGGGTGTCAGTTTGTGAAGAACTTACAGGAGGGTCTCAGTCTGTACAGAACTTACAGCAGGATCTCAGTTTGTGCAAAACTTACAGGAGAGTCTTAGTTTGTGCTGAACTTACCGGAGAGTTTCAGTCTGTGCAGAACTTACAGGATTGTTTCAGTTTGTGTAGAACTTACAGGACAGTCTCAATTTGTGCAGAACTTACTGGAGAGTCTCAGTTTGTGCAGAACTTAAAGGACTCTCAGATTGTGCAGAACTTACAGGAGAGTCTCAGTTTGTGCAGAACCTGCAGGAGAGTCTCAGTTTGTGCAGAACTTACAGGAGAGTCTAAGTTTGTGCAGAACTTACAGGAGAGTCTCAGTTTGTGCAGAACTTACAGGAGAGTCTCAGTTTGTGCAGAACTTACAGGAGAGTCTAAGTTTGTGCAGAACTTACAGGAGAGTCTCAATTAGAGCAGAACTTACCGGAGAGTTTCCTGTCCGTGCAGAACTTACAGGATTGTTTCAGTTTGTGCAGAACTTACAGGAGTCCCAGTTTTTGCAGAACTTACAGGAGAGTGTCAGTTATTGCAGAACTTACAGGAAGGTCTCAGTTTTTGTAGAACTTACAGGACAGTCTCAATTTGTGCAGAACTTACTGGAGAGTCTCAGTTTGTGCAGAACTTGAAGGACTCTCAGTTTGTGCAGAACTTACAGGAGAGTCTCAGTTTGTGCAGAACTTACAGGAGGTTCTCAGTTTATGCAGAACTTACAGGAGGGTCTCAGTTTGTGCAAAACTTACAGGAGAGTTTCAGTCTGTGCAGAACTTAAAGGATCGTTTCAGTTTGTGCCGAACTTACAGGAGTGTCTAAGTTTGTGCAGAACTTACAGGAGGGTCTTAGTTTGTGCAGAACTTACAGGAGAGTCTCAGTTTGTGTAGAACTTACAGGAGAGTCTCAGTTTGTGAAGAACTTACAGGATCTCAATTTGTGCTGAACTTACAGGAGAATCTCAGTTTGTGCAGAACTTAGGGAGAGTTTCAGTTTGTGCAGAACTTACAGGAGAGTCTCAGTTTGTGCAGAACCTACAGGAGTGTCAGTTGGTGCAAAACTTAAAGGAGAGTCTCAGTTTGTGCAGAACTTACAGGATTCTCAATTTGTGCAGAATTTACAGAAGGGTCTCAGTTTGTGCAGAACCTGCAGGAGAGTTTCAGTTTGTGCAGAACTTACAGGAGAGTCTAAGTTTGTGTTGAACTTACAGGAGAGTCTCAGTTTGTGCAGAACTTTCAGGAGAGTCTTAGTTCGTGCAGAACCTGCAGGAGAGTCTCAGTTTGTGCAGAACTTACAGGAGGGTCTAAGTTTGTGCAGAACTTACAGGATTCTCAATTTGTGCAGAATATACAGAAGGGTCTCAGTTTGTGCAGAACTTACAGGGAGGTCTCAGTTTGTGAAGAACTTACAGGAGGGTCTCAGTCTGTCCAGAACTTACAGGAGAGTCTCAATTAGTGCAGAACTTACCGGAGAGTTTCAGTCTGTGCAGAACTTACAGGATCGTTTCAGTTTTTGCAGAACTTACAGGAGAGTCTCAGTTTTTGCAGAACTTACAGGAGTGTCAGTTTGTGCAGAACTTACAGGAGGGTCTCTGTTTGTGCAGAACTTACAGAATATCAATTTGTGCAGAACTTACAGGAGGGTCTCAGTTTATGCAGAACTTACAGGATCTCAATTTCTGCAAAACTTACAGGAGAGTCTTAGTTTGTGCAGAACTTACCGGAGAGTTTCAGTCAGTGCAGAACTTACAGGATTGTTTCAGTTTGTGTAGAACTTACAGGACAGTCTCAATTTGTGCAGAACTTACTGGAGAGTCTCAGTTTGTGCAGAACTTAAAGGACTCTCAGATTGTGCAGAACTTACAGGAGAGTCTCAGTTTGTGCAGAACTTGCAGGATAGTCTCAGTTTGTGCAAAACTTACAGGAGAGTCTAAGTTTGTGCAGAACTTACAGGAGGGTGTCAGTTTGTGAAGAACTTACAGGAGGGTCTCAGTCTGTACAGAACTTACAGCAGGATCTCAGTTTGTGCAAAACTTACAGGAGAGTCTTAGTTTGTGCTGAACTTACCGGAGAGTTTCAGTCTGTGCAGAACTTACAGGATTGTTTCAGTTTGTGTAGAACTTACAGGACAGTCTCAGTTTGTGCAGAACTTAAAGGACTCTCAGATTGTGCAGAACGTACAGGAGAGTCTCAGTTTGTGCAGAACCTGCAGGAGAGTCTCAGTTTGTGCAGAACTTACAGGAGAGTCTAAGTTTGTGCAGAACTTACAGGAGAGTCTCAGTTTGTGCAGAACTTACAGGAGAGTCTCAGTTTGTGCAGAACTTACAGGAGAGTCTAAGTTTGTGCAGAACTTACAGGAGAGTCTCAATTAGAGCAGAACTTACCGGAGAGTTTCCTGTCCGTGCAGAACTTACAGGATTGTTTCAGTTTGTGCAGAACTTACAGGAGTCCCAGTTTTTTCAGAACTTACAGGAGAGTCTCAGTTATTGCAGAACTTACAGGAAGGTCTCAGTTTTTGTAGAACTTACAGGACAGTCTCAATTTGTGCAGAACTTACTGGAGAGTCTCAGTTTGTGCAGAACTTGAAGGACTCTCAGTTTGTGCAGAACTTACAGGAGAGTCTCAGTTTGTGCAGAACTTACAGGAGAGTTTCAGTCTGTGCAGAACTTAAAGGATCGTTTCAGTTTGTGCCGAACTTACAGGAGTGTCTAAGTTTGTGCAGAACTTACAGGAGGGTCTCAGTTTGTGCAGAACTTACAGGAGAGTCTCAGTTTGTGTAGAACTTACAGGAGAGTCTCAGTTTGTGAAGAACTTACAGGATCTCAATTTGTGCTGAACTTACAGGAGAATCTCAGTTTGTGCAGAACTTAGGGAGAGTTTCAGTTTGTGCAGAACTTACAGGAGAGTCTCAGTTTGTGCAGAACTTACAAGAGTGTCAGTTGGTGCAAAACTTAAAGGAGAGTCTCAGTTTGTGCAGAACTTACAGGAGGGTCTCAGTTTGTGCAGAACTTACAGGATTCTCAATTTGTGCAGACTTTACAGAAGGGTCTCAGTTTGTGCAGAACTTACAGGGAGGTCTCAGTTTGTGAAGAACTTACAGGAGGGTCTCAGTCTGTCCAGAACTTACAGGAGAGTCTCAATTAGTGCAGAACTTACCGGAGAGTTTCAGTCTGTGCAGAACTTACAGGATCGTTTCAGTTTTTGCAGAACTTACAGGAGAGTCTCAGTTTTTGCAGAACTTACAGGAGTGTCAGTTTGTGCAGAACTTACAGGAGGGTCTCTGTTTGTGCAGAACTTACAGAATATCAATTTGTGCAGAACTTACAGGAGGGTCTCAGTTTGTGCAGAACTTACAGGATCTCAATTTCTGCAAAACTTACAGGAGAGTCTTAGTTTGTGCAGAACTTACCGGAGAGTTTCAGTCAGTGCAGAACTTACAGGATTGTTTCAGTTTGTGTAGAACTTACAGGACAGTCTCAATTTGTGCAGAACTTACTGGAGAGTCTCAGTTTGTGCAGAACTTAAAGGACTCTCAGATTGTGCAGAACTTACAGGAGAGTCTCAGTTTGTGCAGAACTTGCAGGATAGTCTCAGTTTGTGCAAAACTTACAGGAGAGTCTAAGTGTGTGCAGAACTTACAGGAGGGTGTCAGTTTGTGAAGAACTTACAGGAGGGTCTCAGTCTGTACAGAACTTACAGCAGGATCTCAGTTTGTGCAAAACTTACAGGAGAGTCTTAGTTTGTGCTGAACTTACGGGAGAGTTTCAGTCTGTGCAGAACTTACAGGATTGTTTCAGTTTGTGTAGAACTTACAGGACAGTCTCAGTTTGTGCAGAACTTAAAGGACTCTCAGATTGTGCAGAACGGACAGGAGAGTCTCAGTTTGTGCAGAACCTGCAGGAGAGTCTCTGTTTGTGCAGAACTTACAGGAGAGTCTAAGTTTGTGCAGAACTTACAGGAGAGTCTCAGTTTGTGCAGAACTTACAGGAGAGTCTCAGTTTGTGCAGAACTTACAGGAGAGTCTAAGTTTGTGCAGAACTTACAGGAGAGTCTCAATTAGAGCAGAACTTACCGGAGAGTTTCCTGTCCGTGCAGAACTTACAGGATTGTTTCAGTTTGTGCAGAACTTACAGGAGTCCCAGTTTTTGCAGAACTTACAGGAGAGTCTCAGTTATTGCAGAACTTACAGGAAGGTCTCAGTTTTTGTAGAACTTACAGGACAGTCTCAATTTGTGCAGAACTTACTGGAGAGTCTCAGTTTGTGCAGAACTTGAAGGACTCTCAGTTTGTGCAGAACTTACAGGAGAGTCTCAGTTTGTGCAGAACTTACAGGAGAGTTTCAGTCTGTGCAGAACTTAAAGGATCGTTTCAGTTTGTGCCGAACTTACAGGAGTGTCTAAGTTTGTGCAGAACTTACAGGAGGGTCTCAGTTTGTGCAGAACTTACAGGAGAGTCTCAGTTTGTGTAGAACTTACAGGAGAGTCTCAGTTTGTGAAGAACTTACAGGATCTCAATTTGTGCTGAACTTACAGGAGAATCTCAGTTTGTGCAGAACTTAGGGAGAGTTTCAGTTTGTGCAGAACTTACAGGAGAGTCTCAGTTTGTGCAGAACTTACAGGAGTGTCAGTTGGTGCAAAACTTAAAGGAGAGTCTCAGTTTGTGCAGAACTTACAGGAGGGTCTCAGTTTGTGCAGAACTTACAGGATTCTCAATTTGTGCAGACTTTACAGAAGGGTCTCAGTTTGTGCAGAACTTACAGGGAGGTCTCAGTTTTTGAAGAACTTACAGGAGGGTCTCAGTCTGTCCAGAACTTACAGGAGAGTCTCAATTAGTGCAGAACTTACCGGAGAGTTTCAGTCTGTGCAGAACTTACAGGATCGTTTCAGTTTTTGCAGAACTTACAGGAGAGTCTCAGTTTTTGCAGAACTTACAGGAGTGTCAGTTTGTGCAGAACTTACAGGAGGGTCTCTGTTTGTGCAGAACTTACAGAATATCAATTTGTGCAGAACTTACAGGAGGGTCTCAGTTTGTGCAGAACTTACAGGATATCAATTTCTGCAAAACTTACAGGAGAGTCTTAGTTTGTGCAGAACTTACCGGAGAGTTTCAGTCAGTGCAGAACTTACAGGATTGTTTCAGTTTGTGTAGAACTTACAGGACAGTCTCAATTTGTGCAGAACTTACTGGAGAGTCTCAGTTTGTGCAGAACTTAAAGGACTCTCAGATTGTGCAGAACTTACAGGAGAGTCTCAGTTTGTGCAGAACTTGCAGGATAGTCTCAGTTTGTGCAGAACTTACAGGAGAGTCTAAGTTTGTGCAGAACTTACAGGAGAGTCTCAGTTTGTGCAGAACTTACAGGAGTGTCAGTTGGTGCAAAACTTAAAGGAGAGTCTCAGTTTGTGCAGAACTTACAGGACAGTCTCAATTTGAGAAGAACTTACTGGAGAGTCTCAGTTTGTGCAGAACTTACAGGAGAGTCTCAGTTTGTGCAGAACTTACAGGAGTGTCAGTTGGTGCAGAACTTACAGGAGAGTCTCAGTTTGTGCAGAACTTACAGGACAGTCTCAATTTGAGAAGAACTTACTGGAGAGTCTCAGTTTGTGCAGAACTTAAATGACTCTCTGATTGTGCAGAACTTACAGGAGAGTCTCAGTTTAGGCAGAACTTGCAGGAGAGTCTCAGTTTATGCAGAACTTACAGGAGAGTCTCAGTTTGTGCAGAACTTACAGGAGTGTCAGTTGGTGCGAAACTTAAAGGTGAGTCTCAGTTTGTGCAGAACTTACAAGAGGGTCTCAGTTTGTGCAGAACTTACAGGATGGTTTAAGTTTGTGCAGAACTTACAGGAGTCTCAGTTTTTGCAGAACTTACAGGAAGGTCTCAGTTTGTGTAGAACTTACAGGACAGTCTCAATTTGTGCAGAACCTACTGGAGAGTCTCAGTTTGTGCAGAACTTAAAGGACTCTCAATTTGTGCAGAACTTAAAAGACTCTCAGTTTGTGCAGAGATTGCAGGAAAGTCTCAGTTTATGCAAAACTTAAAGGAGAGTCTCAGTTTGTGAAGAAGTTAGAGAAGGGTCTCAGTATGTGCAGAACTTACAGGAGGGTCTCAGTTTGTGCAGAACTTACAGGAGGGTCTCAGTTTGTGCAGAACTTACAGGAGGGTTTCAGTCCGTGCAGACCTTACAGGAAATCTCAATTTGTGCAGAACTTACAGGAGAGTCTCAGTTTGTGCAGAACTTACAGGAGGGTCTCAGTTTATGCAGAACTTACAGGATCTCAATTTGTGCAGGACTTACAGGAGAGTCTAAGTTTGTGCAGAACTTACAGGACGATCTCAGTTTGTGCAGAACTTACAGGATTCTAAATGTGTGCAGAACTTACAGGAGAATCTCAGTTTGTACAGAACTTACAGGACCCTCAGTTTGTAGAGAAATTACAGGACTCTCAGTTTGTGCAGAACTTATAAGAGAGTCTCAGTTTGTGCAGAACTTGCAGGAGAGTCTCAGTTTTTGCAGAACTTACAGGAGAATGTCAGTTTGTGCAGAACTTACAGGAGGGTCTCAGTTTCTGCCGAACTTACAGGAGGGTCAAAGTTTGTGCTGAACTTACAGGATTCTCAATTTGTGCAGAACTTACAGTAGGGTCTCAGTTTTTGCAGAACTTACAGGAGAGTCTCAATTTGTGCAGAACTTACAGGACCCTCAGTTTGTGTAGAACTTACAGGAGAGTCTCAGTTTGTGCAGAACTTACAGGAGGGTCTCAGTTTGTCCAGAACTTAAAGGAGGATCTCAGTTTGTGCAGAAAATACAGGATAATCTCAGTTTGTGCTGAATTTACAGGAGAGTCTCAGTTTGTGCAGAACTTGCAGGAGATTCTCAGCTTGTGCAGAACTTACAGGAGAGTCTCAGTTTGTGCAGAACTTACAGGAGAGTCTCAGTTTGTGCAGAACTTACAGGAGTGTCAGTTTTTGCAGAACTTACAGGAGGGTCTCAGTTTGTGCAGAACTTACAGAATATCAATTTGTGCAGAACTTACCGGAGAGTTTCAGTCCGTGCAGAACTTACAGGATTGTTTCAGTTTGTGTAGAACTTACAGGACAGTCTCAATTTGTGCAGAACTTACTGGAGAGTCTCAGTTTGTGCAGAACTTAAAGGACTCTCAGATTATGCAGAACTTACAGGAGAGTCTCAGTTTGTGCAGAACCTGCAGGAGAGTCTCAGTTTGTGCAGAACTTACAGGAGAGTCTCAATTAGTGCAGAACTTACCGGAGAGTTTCCGTCTGTGCAGAACTTACAGGATGGTTTCAGTTTGTGCAGAACTTACAGGAGTCTCAGTTTTTGCAGAACTTACAGGAATGTCTCAATTTGTGCAGAACTTACTGGAGAGTCTCAGTTTGTGGACAACTTAAAGGATTCTAAATTTGTGCAGAACTTACAGGAGAATCTCAGTTTGTTCAGAACTTACAGGACCCTCAGTTTGTGCAGAACTTACAATGGAGTCTCAGTTTGTTTAGAACTTGCAGGAGGGTCTCAGTTTTTGCAGAACTTACAGGAGAATGTCAGTTTGTGCAGAACTTACAGGAGGGTCTCAGTTTGTGCTGAATTTACAGGAAGGTCTCAGTTTGTGTAGAACTTACAGGACAGTCTCAATTAGTGCAAAACTTACCGGAGAGTTTCAGTCTGTGCAGAACTTACAGGATGGTTTAAGTTTGTGCAGAACTTACAGGAGTCTCAGTTTTTGCAGAACTTACAGGAAGGTCTCAGTTTGTGTAGAACTTACAGGACAGTCTCAATTTGTGCAGAACCTACTGGAGAGTCTCAGTTTGTGCAGAATTTAAAGGACTCTCAGTTTGTGCAGAACTTAAAAGACTCTCAGTTTGTGCAGAGATTGCAGGAAAGTCTCAGTTTATGCAAAACTTAAAGGAGAGTCTCAGTTTGTGAAGAAGTTAGAGAAGGGTCTCAGTATGTGCAGAACTTACAGGAGGGTCTCAGTTTGTGCAGAACTTACAGGAGGGTCTCAGTTTGTGCAGAACTTACAGGAGGGTTTCAGTCCGTGCAGACCTTACAGGAAATCTCAATTTGTGCAGAACTTACAGGAGAGTCTCAGTTTGTGCAGAACTTACAGGAGGGTCTCAGTTTATGCAGAACTTACAGGATCTCAATTTGTGCAGGACTTACAGGAGAGTCTCAGTTTGTGCAGAACTTACAGGACGATCTCAGTTTGTGCAGAACTTACAGGATTCTAAATGTGTGCAGAACTTACAGGAGAATCTCAGTTTGTACAGAACTTACAGGACCCTCAGTTTGTAGAGAAATTACAGGACTCTCAGTTTGTGCAGAACTTATAAGAGAGTCTCAGTTTGTGCAGAACTTGCAGGAGAGTCTCAGTTTTTGCAGAACTTACAGGAGAATGTCAGTTTGTGCAGAACTTACAGGAGGGTCTCAGTTTCTGCCGAACTTACAGGAGGGTCAAAGTTTGTGCTGAACTTACAGGATTCTCAATTTGTGCAGAACTTACAGTAGGGTCTCAGTTTTTGCAGAACTTACAGGAGAGTCTCAATTTGTGCAGAACTTACAGGACCCTCAGTTTGTGTAGAACTTACAGGAGAGTCTCAGTTTGTGCAGAACTTACAGGAGGGTCTCAGTTTGTCAAGAACTTACAGGAGGATCTCAGTTTGTGCAGAAAATACAGGAGAGTCTCAGTTTGTGCAGAACTTGCAGGAGATTCTCAGCTTGTGCAGAACTTACAGGAGAGTCTCAGTTTGTGCAGAACTTACAGGAGAGTCTCAGTTTGTGCAGAACTTACAGGAGTGTCAGTTTGTGCAGAACTTACAGGAGGGTCTCAGTTTGTGCAGAACTTACAGAATATCAATTTGTGCAGAACTTACCGGAGAGTTTCAGTCCGTGCAGAACTTACAGGATTGTTTCAGTTTGTGTAGAACTTACAGGACAGTCTCAATTTGTGCAGAACTTACTGGAGAGTCTCAGTTTGTGCAGAACTTAAAGGACTCTCAGATTGTGCAGAACTTACAGGAGAGTCTCAGTTTGTGCAGAACCTGCAGGAGAGTCTCAGTTTGTGCAGAACTTACAGGAGAGTCTCAATTAGTGCAGAACTTACCGGAGAGTTTCCGTCTGTGCAGAACTTACAGGATGGTTTCAGTTTGTGCAGAACTTACAGGAGTCTCAGTTTTTGCAGAACTTACAGGAATGTCTCAATTTGTGCAGAACTTACTGGAGAGTCTCAGTTTGTGGAGAACTTAAAGGATTCTAAATTTGTGCAGAACTTACAGGAGAATCTCAGTTTGTTCAGAACTTACAGGACCCTCAGTTTGTGCAGAACTTACAATGGAGTCTCAGTTTGTTTAGAACTTGCAGGAGGGTCTCAGTTTTTGCAGAACTTACAGGAGAATGTCAGTTTGTGCAGAACTTACAGGAGGGTCTCAGTTTGTGCTGAATTAACAGGAAGGTCTCAGTTTGTGTAGAACTTACAGGACAGTCTCAATTAGTGCAAAACTTACCGGAGAGTTTCAGTCTGTGCAGAACTTACAGGATGGTTTAAGTTTGTGCAGAACTTACAGGAGTCTCAGTTTTTGCAGAACTTACAGGAAGGTCTCAGTTTGTGTAGAACTTACAGGACAGTCTCAATTTGTGCAGAACCTACTGGAGAGTCTCAGTTTGTGCAGAACTTAAAGGACTCTCAGTTTGTGCAGAACTTAAAAGACTCTCAGTTTGTGCAGAGATTGCAGGAAAGTCTCAGTTTATGCAAAACTTAAAGGAGAGTCTATGTTTGTGAAGAAGTTAGAGAAGGGTCTCAGTATGTGCAGAACTTACAGGAGGGTATCAGTTTGTGCAGAACTTACAGGAGGGTCTCAGTTTGTGCAGAACTTACAGGAGGGTTTCAGTCCGTGCAGACCTTACAGGAAATCTCAATTTGTGCAGAACTTACAGGAGAGTCTCAGTTTGTGCAGAACTTACAGGAGGGTCTCAGTTTATGCAGAACTTACAGGATCTCAATTTGTGCAGGACTTACAGGAGAGTCTCAGTTTGTGCAGAACTTACTGGACGATCTCAGTTTGTGCAGAACTTACAGGATTCTAAATGTGTGCAGAACTTACAGGAGAATCTCAGTTTGTACAGAACTTACAGGACCCTCAGTTTGTAGAGAAATTACAGGACTCTCAGTTTGTGCAGAACTTATAAGAGAGTCTCAGTTTGTGCAGAACTTGCAGGAGAGTCTCAGTTTTTGCAGAACTTACAGGAGAATGTCAGTTTGTGCAGAACTTACAGGAGGGTCTCAGTTTGTGCAGAACTTACAGAATATCAATTTGTGCAGAACTTACCGGAGAGTTTCAGTCCGTGCAGAACTTACAGGATTGTTTCAGTTTGTGTAGAACTTACAGGACAGTCTCAATTTGTGCAGAACTTACTGGAGAGTCTCAGTTTGTGCAGAACTTAAAGGACTCTCAGATTATGCAGAACTTACAGGAGAGTCTCAGTTTGTGCAGAACCTGCAGGAGAGTCTCAGTTTGTGCAGAACTTACAGGAGAGTCTCAATTAGTGCAGAACTTACCGGAGAGTTTCCGTTTGTGCAGAACTTACAGGATGGTTTCAGTTTGTGCAGAACTTACAGGAGTCTCAGTTTTTGCAGAACTTACAGGAATGTCTCAATTTGTGCAGAACTTACTGGAGAGTCTCAGTTTGTGGAGAACTTAAAGGATTCTAAATTTGTGCAGAACTTACAGGAGAATCTCAGTTTGTTCAGAACTTACAGGACCCTCAGTTTGTGCAGAACTTACAATGGAGTCTCAGTTTGTTTAGAACTTGCAGGAGGGTCTCAGTTTTTGCAGAACTTACAGGAGAATGTCAGTTTGTGCAGAACTTACAGGAGGGTCTCAGTTTGTGCTGAATTTACAGGAAGGTCTCAGTTTGTGTAGAACTTACAGGACAGTCTCAATTAGTGCAAAACTTACCGGAGAGTTTCAGTCTGTGCAGAACTTACAGGATGGTTTAAGTTTGTGCAGAACTTACAGGAGTCTCAGTTTTTGCAGAACTTACAGGAAGGTCTCAGTTTGTGTAGAACTTACAGGACAGTCTCAATTTGTGCAGAACCTACTGGAGAGTCTCAGTTTGTGCAGAATTTAAAGGACTCTCAGTTTGTGCAGAACTTAAAAGACTCTCAGTTTGTGCAGAGATTGCAGGAAAGTCTCAGTTTATGCAAAACTTAAAGGAGAGTCTCAGTTTGTGAAGAAGTTAGAGAAGGGTCTCAGTATGTGCAGAACTTACAGGAGGGTCTCAGTTTGTGCAGAACTTACAGGAGGGTCTCAGTTTGTTCAGAACTTACAGGAGGGTTTCAGTCCGTGCAGACCTTACAGGAAATCTCAATTTGTGCAGAACTTACAGGAGAGTCTCAGTTTGTGCAGAACTTACAGGAGGGTCTCAGTTTATGCAGAACTTACAGGATCTCAATTTGTGCAGGACTTACAGGAGAGTCTCAGTTTGTGCAGAACTTACAGGACGATCTCAGTTTGTGCAGAACTTACAGGATTCTAAATGTGTGCAGAACTTACAGGAGAATCTCAGTTTGTACAGAACTTACAGGACCCTCAGTTTGTAGAGAAATTACAGGACTCTCAGTTTGTGCAGAACTTATAAGAGAGTCTCAGTTTGTGCAGAACTTGCAGGAGAGTCTCAGTTTTTGCAGAACTTACAGGAGAATGTCAGTTTGTGCAGAACTTACAGGAGGGTCTCAGTTTCTGCCGAACTTACAGGAGGGTCAAAGTTTGTGCTGAACTTACAGGATTCTCAATTTGTGCAGAACTTACAGTAGGGTCTCAGTTTTTGCAGAACTTACAGGAGAGTCTCAATTTGTGCAGAACTTACAGGACCCTCAGTTTGTGTAGAACTTACAGGAGAGTCTCAGTTTGTGCAGAACTTACAGGAGGGTCTCAGTTTGTCCAGAACTTACAGGAGGATCTCAGTTTGTGCAGAAAATACAGGATAATCTCAGTTTGTGCTGAATTTACAGGAGAGTCTCAGTTTGTGCAGAACTTGCAGGAGATTCTCAGCTTGTGCAGAACTTACAGGAGAGTCTCAGTTTGTGCAGAACTTACAGGAGAGTCTCAGTTTGTGCAGAACTTACAGGAGTGTCAGTTTGTGCAGAACTTACAGGAGGGTCTCAGTTTGTGCAGAACTTACAGAATATCAATTTGTGCAGAACTTACCGGAGAGTTTCAGTCCGTGCAGAACTTACAGGATTGTTTCAGTTTGTGTAGAACTTACAGGACAGTCTCAATTTGTGCAGAACTTACTGGAGAGTCTCAGTTTGTGCAGAACTTAAAGGACTCTCAGATTGTGCAGAACTTACAGGAGAGTCTCAGTTTTTGCAGAACTTACAGGAATGTCTCAATTTGTGCAGAACTTACTGGAGAGTCTCAGTTTGTGGAGAACTTAAAGGATTCTAAATTTGTGCAGAACTTACAGGAGAATCTCAGTTTGTTCAGAACTTACAGGACCCTCAGTTTGTGTAGAACTTACTGGAGAGTCTCAGTTTGTGGAGAACTTAAAGGAATCTAAATTTGTGCAGAACTTACAGGAGAATCTCAGTTTGTTCAGAACTTACAGGACCCTCAGTTTGTGCAGAACTTACAATGGAGTCTCAGTTTGTTTAGAACTTGCAGGAGGGTCTCAGTTTTTGCAGAACTTACAGGAGAATGTCAGTTTGTGCAGAACTTACAGGAGGGTCTCAGTTTGTGCTGAATTTACAGGAAGGTCTCAGTTTGTGTAGAACTTACAGGACAGTCTCAATTAGTGCAAAACTTACCGGAGAGTTTCAGTCTGTGCAGAACTTACAGGATGGTTTAAGTTTGTGCAGAACTTACAGGAGTCTCAGTTTTTGCAGAACTTACAGGAAGGTCTCAGTTTGTGTAGAACTTACAGGACAGTCTCAATTTGTGCAGAACCTACTGGAGAGTCTCAGTTTGTGCAGAACTTAAAGGACTCTCAGTTTGTGCAGAACTTAAAAGACTCTCAGTTTGTGCAGAGATTGCAGGAAAGTCTCAGTTTATGCAAAACTTAAAGGAGAGTCTCAGTTTGTGAAGAAGTTAGAGAAGGGTCTCAGTATGTGCAGAACTTACAGGAGGGTCTCAGTTTGTGCAGAACTTACAGGAGGGTCTCAGTTTGTGCAGAACTTACAGGAGGGTTTCAGTCCGTGCAGACCTTACAGGAAATCTCAATTTGTGCAGAACTTACAGGAGAGTCTCAGTTTGTGCAGAACTTACAGGAGGGTCTCAGTTTATGCAGAACTTACAGGATCTCAATTTGTGCAGGACTTACAGGAGAGTCTCAGTTTGTGCAGAACTTACAGGACGATCTCAGTTTGTGCAGAACTTACAGGATTCTAAATGTGTGCAGAACTTACAGGAGAATCTCAGTTTGTACAGAACTTACAGGACCCTCAGTTTGTAGAGAAATTACAGGACTCTCAGTTTGTGCAGAACTTATAAGAGAGTCTCAGTTTGTGCAGAACTTGCAGGAGAGTCTCAGTTTTTGCAGAACTTACAGGAGAATGTCAGTTTGTGCAGAACTTACAGGAGGGTCTCAGTTTCTGCCGAACTTACAGGAGGGTCAAAGTTTGTGCTGAACTTACAGGATTCTCAATTTGTGCAGAACTTACAGTAGGGTCTCAGTTTTTGCAGAACTTACAGGAGAGTCTCAATTTGTGCAGAACTTACAGGACCCTCAGTTTGTGTAGAACTTACAGGAGAGTCTCAGTTTGTGCAGAACTTACAGGAGGGTCTCAGTTTGTCCAGAACTTACAGGAGGATCTCAGTTTGTGCAGAAAATACAGGATAATCTCAGTTTGTGCTGAATTTACAGGAGAGTCTCAGTTTGTGCAGAACTTGCAGGAGATTCTCAGCTTGTGCAGAACTTACAGGAGAGTCTCAGTTTGTGCAGAACTTACAGGAGAGTCTCAGTTTGTGCAGAACTTACAGGAGTGTCAGTTTGTGCAGAACTTACAGGAGGGTCTCAGTTTGTGCAGAACTTACAGAATATCAATTTGTGCAGAACTTACCGGAGAGTTTCAGTCCGTGCAGAACTTACAGGATTGTTTCAGTTTGTGTAGAACTTACAGGACAGTCTCAATTTGTGCAGAACTTACTGGAGAGTCTCAGTTTGTGCAGAACTTAAAGGACTGTCAGATTGTGCAGAACTTACAGGAGAGTCTCAGTTTGTGCAGAACCTGCAGGAGAGTCTCAGTTTGTGCAGAACTTACAGGAGAGTCTCAATTAGTGCAGAACTTACCGGAGAGTTTCCGTCTGTGCAGAACTTACAGGATGGTTTCAGTTTGTGCAGAACTTACAGGAGTCTCAGTTTTTGCAGAACTTACAGGAATGTCTCAATTTGTGCAGAAGTTACTGGAGAGTCTCAGTTTGTGGAGAACTTAAAGGATTCTAAATTTGTGCAGAACTTACAGGAGAATCTCAGTTTGTTCAGAACTTACAGGACCCTCAGTTTGTGCAGAACTTACAATGGAGTCTCAGTTTGTTTAGAACTTGCAGGAGGGTCTCAGTTTTTGCAGAACTTACAGGAGAATGTCAGTTTGTGCAGAACTTACAGGAGGGTCTCAGTTTGTGCTGAATTAACAGGAAGGTCTCAGTTTGTGTAGAACTTACAGGACAGTCTCAATTAGTGCAAAACTTACCGGAGAGTTTCAGTCTGTGCAGAACTTACAGGATGGTTTAAGTTTGTGCAGAACTTACAGGAGTCTCAGTTTTTGCAGAACTTACAGGAAGGTCTCAGTTTGTGTAGAACTTACAGGACAGTCTCAATTTGTGCAGAACCTACTGGAGAGTCTCAGTTTGTGCAGAACTTAAAGGACTCTCAGTTTGTGCAGAACTTAAAAGACTCTCAGTTTGTGCAGAGATTGCAGGAAAGTCTCAGTTTATGCAAAACTTAAAGGAGAGTCTCAGTTTGTGAAGAAGTTAGAGAAGGGTCTCAGTATGTGCAGAACTTACAGGAGGGTCTCAGTTTGTGCAGAACTTACAGGAGGGTCTCAGTTTGTGCAGAACTTACAGGAGGGTTTCAGTCCGTGCAGACCTTACAGGATATCTCAATTTGTGCAGAACTTACAGGAGAGTCTCAGTTTGTGCAGAACTTACAGGAGGGTCTCAGTTTATGCAGAACTTACAGGATCTCAATTTGTGCAGGACTTACAGGAGAGTCTCAGTTTGTGCAGAACTTACTGGACGATCTCAGTTTGTGCAGAACTTACAGGATTCTAAATGTGTGCAGAACTTACAGGAGAATCTCAGTTTGTACAGAACTTACAGGACCCTCAGTTTGTAGAGAAATTACAGGACTCTCAGTTTGTGCAGAACTTATAAGAGAGTCTCAGTTTGTGCAGAACTTGCAGGAGAGTCTCAGTTTTTGCAGAACTTACAGGAGAATGTCAGTTTGTGCAGAACTTACAGGAGGGTCTCAGTTTCTGCCGAACTTACAGGATGGTCAAAGTTTGTGCTGAACTTACAGGATTCTCAATTTGTGCAGAACTTACAGTAGGGTCTCAGTTTTTGCAGAACTTACAGGAGAGTCTCAATTTGTGCAGAACTTACAGGACCCTCAGTTTGTGTAGAACTTACAGGAGAGTCTCAGTTTGTGCAGAAAATACAGGATAATCTCAGTTTGTGCTGAATTTACAGGAGAGTCTCAGTTTGTGCAGAACTTGCAGGAGATTCTCAGCTTGTGCAGAACTTACAGGAGAGTCTCAGTTTGTGCAGAACTTACAGGAGAGTCTCAGTTTGTGCAGAACTTACAGGAGTGTCAGTTTGTGCAGAACTTACAGGAGGGTCTCAGTTTGTGCAGAACTTACAGAATATCAATTTGTGCAGAACTTACCGGAGTGTTTCAGTCCGTGCAGAACTTACAGGATTGTTTCAGTTTGTGTAGAACTTACAGGACAGTCTCAATTTGTGCAGAACTTACTGGAGAGTCTCAGTTTGTGCAGAACTTAAAGGACTCTCAGATTGTGCAGAACTTACAGGAGAGTCTCAGTTTGTGCAGAACCTGCAGGAGAGTCTCAGTTTGTGCAGAACTTACAGGAGAGTCTAAGTTTGTGCGGAACTTACAGGAGAGTCTCAGTTTGTGCAGAACTTACAGGAGAGTTTCCTGTCCGTGCAGAACTTACAGGATTGTTTCAGTTTGTGCAGAACTTACAGGAGTCCCAGTTTTTGCAGAACTTACAGGAGAGTCTCAATTTGTGCAGAACTTACTGGAGAGTCTCAGTTTGTGCAGAACTTGAAGGACTCTCAGTTCGTGCATTACTTACAGGAGAGTCTCAGTTTGTGCAGAACTTACAGGAGGTTCTCAGTTTATGCAGAACTTACAGGATTGTTTCAGTTTGTGTAGAACTTACAGGACAGTCTCAATTTGTGCAGAACTTACTGGAGAGTCTCAGTTTGTGCAGAACTTAAAGGACTCTCAGATTGTGCAGAACTTACAGGAGAGTCTCAGTTTTTGCAGAACTTACAGGAATGTCTCAATTTGTGCAGAACTTACTGGAGAGTCTCAGTTTGTGGAGAACTTAAAGGATTCTAAATTTGTGCAGAACTTACAGGAGAATCTCAGTTTGTTCAGAACTTACAGGACCCTCAGTTTGTGTAGAACTTACTGGAGAGTCTCAGTTTGTGGAGAACTTAAAGGAATCTAAATTTGTGCAGAACTTACAGGAGAATCTCAGTTTGTTCAGAACTTACAGGACCCTCAGTTTGTGCAGAACTTACAATGGAGTCTCAGTTTGTTTAGAACTTGCAGGAGGGTCTCAGTTTTTGCAGAACTTACAGGAGAATGTCAGTTTGTGCAGAACTTACAGGAGGGTCTCAGTTTGTGCTGAATTTACAGGAAGGTCTCAGTTTGTGTAGAACTTACAGGACAGTCTCAATTAGTGCAAAACTTACCGGAGAGTTTCAGTCTGTGCAGAACTTACAGGATGGTTTAAGTTTGTGCAGAACTTACAGGAGTCTCAGTTTTTGCAGAACTTACAGGAAGGTCTCAGTTTGTGTAGAACTTACAGGACAGTCTCAATTTGTGCAGAACCTACTGGAGAGTCTCAGTTTGTGCAGAACTTAAAGGACTCTCAGTTTGTGCAGAACTTAAAAGACTCTCAGTTTGTGCAGAGATTGCAGGAAAGTCTCAGTTTATGCAAAACTTAAAGGAGAGTCTCAGTTTGTGAAGAAGTTAGAGAAGGGTCTCAGTATGTGCAGAACTTACAGGAGGGTCTCAGTTTGTGCAGAACTTACAGGAGGGTCTCAGTTTGTGCAGAACTTACAGGAGGGTTTCAGTCCGTGCAGACCTTACAGGAAATCTCAATTTGTGCAGAACTTACAGGAGAGTCTCAGTTTGTGCAGAACTTACAGGAGGGTCTCAGTTTATGCAGAACTTACAGGATCTCAATTTGTGCAGGACTTACAGGAGAGTCTCAGTTTGTGCAGAACTTACAGGACGATCTCAGTTTGTGCAGAACTTACAGGATTCTAAATGTGTGCAGAACTTACAGGAGAATCTCAGTTTGTACAGAACTTACAGGACCCTCAGTTTGTAGAGAAATTACAGGACTCTCAGTTTGTGCAGAACTTATAAGAGAGTCTCAGTTTGTGCAGAACTTGCAGGAGAGTCTCAGTTTTTGCAGAACTTACAGGAGAATGTCAGTTTGTGCAGAACTTACAGGAGGGTCTCAGTTTCTGCCGAACTTACAGGAGGGTCAAAGTTTGTGCTGAACTTACAGGATTCTCAATTTGTGCAGAACTTACAGTAGGGTCTCAGTTTTTGCAGAACTTACAGGAGAGTCTCAATTTGTGCAGAACTTACAGGACCCTCAGTTTGTGTAGAACTTACAGGAGAGTCTCAGTTTGTGCAGAACTTACAGGAGGGTCTCAGTTTGTCCAGAACTTACAGGAGGATCTCAGTTTGTGCAGAAAATACAGGATAATCTCAGTTTGTGCTGAATTTACAGGAGAGTCTCAGTTTGTGCAGAACTTGCAGGAGATTCTCAGCTTGTGCAGAACTTATAGGAGAGTCTCAGTTTGTGCAGAACTTACAGGAGAGTCTCAGTTTGTGCAGAACTTACAGGAGTGTCAGTTTGTGCAGAACTTACAGGAGGGTCTCAGTTTGTGCAGAACTTACAGAATATCAATTTGTGCAGAACTTACCGGAGAGTTTCAGTCCGTGCAGAACTTACAGGATTGTTTCAGTTTGTGTAGAACTTACAGGACAGTCTCAATTTGTGCAGAACTTACTGGAGAGTCTCAGTTTGTGCAGAACTTAAAGGACTGTCAGATTGTGCAGAACTTACAGGAGAGTCTCAGTTTGTGCAGAACCTGCAGGAGAGTCTCAGTTTGTGCAGAACTTACAGGAGAGTCTCAATTAGTGCAGAACTTACCGGAGAGTTTCCGTCTGTGCAGAACTTACAGGATGGTTTCAGTTTGTGCAGAACTTACAGGAGTCTCAGTTTTTGCAGAACTTACAGGAATGTCTCAATTTGTGCAGAACTTACTGGAGAGTCTCAGTTTGTGGAGAACTTAAAGGATTCTAAATTTGTGCAGAACTTACAGGAGAATCTCAGTTTGTTCAGAACTTACAGGACCCTCAGTTTGTGCAGAACTTACAATGGAGTCTCAGTTTGTTTAGAACTTGCAGGAGGGTCTCAGTTTTTGCAGAACTTACAGGAGAATGTCAGTTTGTGCAGAACTTACAGGAGGGTCTCAGTTTGTGCTGAATTAACAGGAAGGTCTCAGTTTGTGTAGAACTTACAGGACAGTCTCAATTAGTGCAAAACTTACCGGAGAGTTTCAGTCTGTGCAGAACTTACAGGATGGTTTAAGTTTGTGCAGAACTTACAGGAGTCTCAGTTTTTGCAGAACTTACAGGAAGGTCTCAGTTTGTGTAGAACTTACAGGACAGTCTCAATTTGTGCAGAACCTACTGGAGAGTCTCAGTTTGTGCAGAACTTAAAGGACTCTCAGTTTGTGCAGAACTTAAAAGACTCTCAGTTTGTGCAGAGATTGCAGGAAAGTCTCAGTTTATGCAAAACTTAAAGGAGAGTC
Source organism: Eucyclogobius newberryi (assembly GCA_026437355.1). NCBI lineage: Eukaryota > Metazoa > Chordata > Actinopteri > Gobiiformes > Gobiidae > Eucyclogobius > Eucyclogobius newberryi. The sequence goes on along the minus strand of JAPEHP010000001.1, from coordinate 53,422,165 downwards.
TCAGTTTGTGAAGAAGTTAGAGAAGGGTCTCAGTATGTGCAGAACTTACAGGAGGGTCTCAGTTTGTGCAGAACTTACAGGAGGGTCTCAGTTTGTGCAGAACTTACAGGAGGGTTTCAGTCCGTGCAGACCTTACAGGAAATCTCAATTTGTGCAGAACTTACAGGAGAGTCTCAGTTTGTGCAGAACTTACAGGAGGGTCTCAGTTTATGCAGAACTTACAGGATCTCAATTTGTGCAGGACTTACAGGAGAGTCTCAGTTTGTGCAGAACTTACTGGACGATCTCAGTTTGTGCAGAACTTACAGGATTCTAAATGTGTGCAGAACTTACAGGAGAATCTCAGTTTGTACAGAACTTACAGGACCCTCAGTTTGTAGAGAAATTACAGGACTCTCAGTTTGTGCAGAACTTATAAGAGAGTCTCAGTTTGTGCAGAACTTGCAGGAGAGTCTCAGTTTTTGCAGAACTTACAGGAGAATGTCAGTTTGTGCAGAACTTACAGGAGGGTCTCAGTTTCTGCCGAACTTACAGGATGGTCAAAGTTTGTGCTGAACTTACAGGATTCTCAATTTGTGCAGAACTTACAGTAGGGTCTCAGTTTTTGCAGAACTTACAGGAGAGTCTCAATTTGTGCAGAACTTACAGGACCCTCAGTTTGTGTAGAACTTACAGGAGAGTCTCAGTTTGTGCAGAAAATACAGGATAATCTCAGTTTGTGCTGAATTTACAGGAGAGTCTCAGTTTGTGCAGAACTTGCAGGAGATTCTCAGCTTGTGCAGAACTTACAGGAGAGTCTCAGTTTGTGCAGAACTTACAGGAGAGTCTCAGTTTGTGCAGAACTTACAGGAGTGTCAGTTTGTGCAGAACTTACAGGAGGGTCTCAGTTTGTGCAGAACTTACAGAATATCAATTTGTGCAGAACTTACCGGAGTGTTTCAGTCCGTGCAGAACTTACAGGATTGTTTCAGTTTGTGTAGAACTTACAGGACAGTCTCAGTTTGTGCAGAACTTAAAGGACTCTCAGATTGTGCAGAACTTACAGGAGAGTCTCAGTTTGTGCAGAACCTGCAGGAGAGTCTCAGTTTGTGCAGAACTTACAGGAGAGTCTAAGTTTGTGCGGAACTTACAGGAGAGTCTCAGTTTGTGCAGAACTTACAGGAGAGTTTCCTGTCCGTGCAGAACTTACAGGATTGTTTCAGTTTGTGCAGAACTTACAGGAGTCCCAGTTTTTGCAGAACTTACAGGAGAGTCTCAGTTATTGCAGAACTTACAGGAAGGTCTCAGTTTTTGTAGAACTTACAGGACAGTCTCAATTTGTGCAGAACTTACTGGAGAGTCTCAGTTTGTGCAGAACTTGAAGGACTCTCAGTTCGTGCATTACTTACAGGAGAGTCTCAGTTTGTGCAGAACTTACAGGAGGTTCTCAGTTTATGCAGAACTTACAAGAGGGTCTCAGTCTGTGCAGAACTTAAAGGATCGTTTCAGTTTGTGCCGAACTTACAGGAGTGTCTAAGTTTGTGCAGAACTTACAGGAGGGTCTCAGTTTGTGCAGAACTTACAGGAGAGTCTCAGTTTGTGTAGAACTTACAGGAGAGTCTCAGTTTGTGAAGAACTTACAGGATCTCAATTTGTGCTGAACTTACAGGAGAATCTCAGTTTGTGCAGAACTTAGGGAGAGTTTCAGTTTGTGCAGAACTTACAGGAGAGTCTCAGTTTGTGCAGAACTTACAGGAGTGTCAGTTGGTGCAAAACTTAAAGGAGAGTCTCAGTTTGTGCAGAACTTACAGGAGGGTCTCAGTTTGTGCAGAACTTACAGGATTCTCAATTTGTGCAGAATTTACAGAAGGGTCTCAGTTTTTGCAGAACTTACAGGGAGGTCTCAGTTTGTGAAGAACTTACAGGAGGGTCTCAGTCTGTCCAGAACTTACAGGAGAGTCTCAATTAGTGCAGAACTTACCGGAGAGTTTCAGTCTGTGCAGAACTTACAGGATCGTTTCAGTTTTTGCAGAACTTACAGGAGAGTCTCAGTTTTTGCAGAACTTACAGGAGTGTCAGTTTGTGCAGAACTTACAGGAGGGTCTCTGTTTGTGCAGAACTTACAGAATATCAATTTGTGCAGAACTTACAGGAGGGTCTCAGTTTATGCAGAACTAACAGGATCTCAATTTCTGCAAAACCTACAGGAGAGTCTTAGTTTGTGCAGAACTTACCGGAGAGTTTCAGTCAGTGCAGAACTTACAGGATTGTTTCAGTTTGTGTAGAACTTACAGGACAGTCTCAATTTGTGCAGAACTTACTGGAGACTCTCAGTTTGTGCAGAACTTAAAGGACTCTCAGATTGTGCAGAACTTACAGGAGAGTCTCAGTTTGTGCAGAACTTGCAGGATAGTCTCAGTTTGTGCAGACTTTACAGCAGAGTCTAAGTTTGTGCAGAACTTACAGGAGAGTCTCAGTTTGTGCAGAACTTACAGGAGTGTCAGTTGGTGCAAAACTTAAAGGAGAGTCTCAGTTTGTGCAGAACTTACAGGACAGTCTCAATTTGAGAAGAACTTACAGGAGAGTCTCAGTTTGTGCAGAACTTACAGGAGTGTCAGTTGGTGCAAAACTTAAAGGAGAGTCTCAGTTTGTGTAGAACTTACAGGACAGTCTCAATTTGAGAAGAACTTACTGGAGAGTCTCAGTTTGTGCAGAACTTAAATGACTCTCTGATTGTGCAGAACTTACAGGAGAGTCTCAGTTTAGGCAGAACTTGCAGGAGAGTCTCAGTTTGTGCAGAACTTACAGGAGAGTCTCAGTTTGTGCAGAACTTACAGGAGTGTCAGTTGGTGCAAAACTTAAAGGTGAGTCTCAGTTTGTGCAGAACTTACAAGAGGCTCTCAGTTTGTGCAGAACTTACAGGATTCTCAATTTGTGCAGAATTTACAGAAGGGTCTCAGTTTGTGCAGAACTTAAAGGAGGGTTTCAGTTTATGAAGAACTTACAGGAGGGTCTCAGTCTGTGCAGAACTTACAGGAGAGTCTCAATTAGTGCAGAACTTACCGGAGAGTTTCCGTCTGTGCAGAACTTACAGGATGGTTTCAGTTTGTGCAGAACTTACAGGAGTCTCAGTTTTTGCAGAACTTACAGGAAGGTCTCAGTTTGTGTAGAACTTACAGGACAGTCTCAATTTGTGCAGAACTTACTGGAGAGTCTCAGTTTGTGCAGAACTTAAAGGATTCTAAATTTGTGCAGAACTTACAGGAGAATCTCAGTTTGTACAAAACTTACAGGACCCTCAGTTTGTGCAGAACTTACAATGGAGTCTCAGTTTGTTTAGAACTTGCAGGAGGGTCTCAGTTTTTGCAGAACTTACAGGAGAATGTAAGTTTGTGCTGAACTTACAGGAGGGTCTCAGTTTGTGCTGAACTTACAGGAGGGTCAAAGTTTGTAATGAACTTACAGGATTCTCAATTTGTGCAGAACTTACAGTAGGGTCTCAGTTTTTGCAGAACTTACAGGAGAGTCTCAATTTGTGCAGAACTTACAGGACTCTCAGTTTTTGTAGAACTTACAGGAGAGTCTCAGTTTGTGCAGAACTTACAGGAGAGTCTCAGTTTGTGCAGAACTTGCAGGATAGTCTCAGTTTGTGCAGACTTTACAGGAGAGTCTAAGTTTGTGCAGAACTTACAGGAGAGTCTCAGTTTGTGCAGAACTTACAGGAGTGTCAGTTGGTGCAAAACTTAAAGGAGAGTCTCAGTTTGTGCAGAACTTAAAGGAGGGTTTCAGTTTATGAAGAACTTACAGGAGGGTCTCAGTCTGTGCAGAACTTACAGGAGAGTCTCAATTAGTGCAGAACTTACCGGAGAGTTTCCGTCTGTGCAGAACTTACAGGATGGTTTCAGTTTTTGCAGAACTTACAGGAGTCTCAGTTTTTGCAGAACTTACAGGAAGGTCTCAGTTTGTGTAGAACTTACAGGACAGTCTCAATTTGTGCAGAACTTACTGGAGAGTCTCAGTTTGTGCAGAACTTAAAGGATTCTAAATTTGTGCAGAACTTACAGGAGAATCTCAGTTTGTACAGAACTTACAGGACCCTCAGTTTGTGCAGAACTTACAATGGAGTCTCAGTTTGTTTAGAACTTGCAGGAGGGTCTCAGTTTTTGCAGAACTTACAGGAGAATGTCAGTTTGTGCAGAACTTACAGGAGGGTCTCAGTTTGTGCTGAACTTACAGGAGGGTCAAAGTTTGTAATGAACTTACAGGATTCTCAATTTGTGCAGAACTTACAGTAGGATCTCAGTTTTTGCAGAACTTACAGGAGAGTCTCAATTTGTGCAGAACTTACAGGACTCTCAGTTTTTGTAGAACTTACAGGAGAGTCTCAGTTTGTGCAGAACTTACAGGAGGGTCTCAGTTTGTGCAGAACTTACAGGAGGATCTCAGTTTGTGCAGAAAATACAGGATAATCTCAGTTTGTGCTGAATTTACAGGAGAGTCTCAGTTTGTGCAGAACTTGCAGGAGATTCTCAGCCTGTGCAGAACTTACAGGACAGTCTAAATTTGTGCAGAACTTACTGGAGAGTCTCAGTTTGTGCAGAACTTAAAGGACTTTCAGATTGTGCAGAACTTACAGGAGTGTCTAAGTTTGTGCAGAACCTGCAGGAGAGTCTCAGTTTGTGCAGAACTTACAGGAGAGTCTAAGTTTGTGTTGAACTTACAGGAGAGTCTCAGTTTGTGCAGAACTTTCAGGAGAGTCTTAGTTCGTGCAGAACCTGCAGAAGAGTCTCAGTTTGTGCAGAACTTACAGGAGAGTCTCAATTAGAACAGAACTTACCGGAGAGTTTCAGTCCATGCAGAACTTACAGGATTGTTTCAGTTAGTGCAGAACTTACAGCAGTCCCAGTTTTTGCAGAACTTACAGGATTCTCAATTTGTGCAGAATTTACAGAAGGGTGTCAGTTTGTGCAGAACTTACAGGAGGGTGTCAGTTTGTGAAGAACTTACAGGAGGGTCTCAGTCTGTACAGAACTTACAGCAGGATCTCAGTTTGTGCAAAACTTACAGGAGAGTCTTAGTTTGTGCAGAACTTACCGGAGAGTTTCAGTCTGTGCAGAACTTACAGGATTGTTTCAGTTTGTGTAGAACTTACAGGACAGTCTAAATTTGTGCAGAACTTACTGGATAGTCTCAGTTTGTGCAGAACTTAAAGGACTTTCAGATTGTGCAGAACTTACAGGAGTGTCTCAGTTTGTGCAGAACCTGAAGGAGAGTCTCAGTTTGTGCAGAACTTACAGGAGAGTCTTAATTTTTGTGCCGAACTTACAGGAGAGTCTCAGTTTGTGCAGAACTTACAGGAGAGTCTTAGTTTGTGCAGAACCTGCAGGAGAGTCTCAGTTTGTGCAGAACTTACAGGAGAGTCTCAAATTAGAGCAGAACTTACCGGAGAGTTTCAGTCCGTGCAGAACTTACAGGATTGTTTCAGTTAGTGCAGAACTTACAGCAGTCCCAGTTTTTGCAGAACTTACAGGATTCTCAATTTGTGCAGAATTTACAGAAGGGTGTCAGTTTGTGCAGAACTTACAGGAGGGTCTCAGTCTCTGCAGAACTTACAGGAGGGTCTCAGTGTGTGCAGAACTTACAGGAGAGTCTCAATTAGAGCAGAACTTACTGGAGAGTTTCAGTCCGTGCAGAACTTACAGGATTGTTTCAGGTTGTGCAGAACTTACAGGAGTCCCAGTTTTTGCAGAACTTACAGGAGAGTCTCAGTTATTGCAGAACTTACAGGAAGGTCTCAGTTTTTGTAGAACTTACAGGACAGTCTCAATTTGTGCAGAACTTACTGGAGAGTCTCAGTTTGTGCAGAACTTACAGGAGAGTCTCAGTTTGTGCAGAACTTACAGGAGGTTCTCAGTTCGTGCAGAAAATACAGGATAATCTCAGTTTGTTCTGAATTTACAGGAGAGTCTCAGTTTGTGCAGAACTTGCAGGAGATTCTTAGCTTGTGCAGAACTTACAGGAGAGTCTCAGTTTGTGCAGAACTTACAGGAGAGTCTCAGTTTGTGCAGAACTTACAGGAGTGTCAGTTTGTGCAGAACTTACAGGAGGGTCTCAGTTTGTGCAGAACTTACAGAATATCAATTTGTGCAGAACTTACAGGAGGGTCTCAGTTTGTGCAGAACTTACAGGATCTCAATTTCTGCCAAACTTACAGGAGGGTCTTAGTCTGTACAGAACTTACAGGAGGATCTCAGTGTGTGCAAAACTTACAGGAGAGTCTTAGTTTGTGCAGAACTTACCGGAGAGTTTCAGTCTGTGCAGAACTTACAGGATTGTTTCAGTTTGTGTAGAACTTACAGGACAGTCTCAATTTGTGCAGAACTTACTGGAGAGTCTCAGTTTGTGCAGAACTTAAAGGACTTTCAGATTGTGCAGAACTTACAGGAGAGTCTCAGTTTGTGCAGAACCTGCAGGAGAGTCTCAGTTTGTGCAGAACTTACAGGAGAGTCTAAGTTTGTGCAGAACTTACAGGAGAGTCTCAGTTTGTGCAGAACTTACAGGAGAGTCTCAGTTTGTGCAGAACCTGCAGGAGAGTCTCAGTTTGTGCAGAACTTACAGGAGAGTCTCAGTTTGTGCAGAACTTACAGGAGTGTCAGTTGGTGCAAAACTTAAAGGAGAGTCTCAGTTTGTGTAGAACTTACAGGACAGTCTCAATTTGAGAAGAACTTACTGGAGAGTCTCAGTTTGTGCAGAACTTAAATGACTCTCTGATTGTGCAGAACTTACAGGAGAGTCTCAGTTTAGGCAGAACTTGCAGGAGAGTCTCAGTTTGTGCAGAACTTACAGGAGAGTCTCAGTTTGTGCAGAACTTACAGGAGTGTCAGTTGGTGCAAAACTTAAAGGTGAGTCTCAGTTTGTGCAGAACTTACAAGAGGGTCTCAGTTTGTGCAGAACTTACAGGATTCTCAATTTGTGCAGAATTTACAGAAGGGTCTCAGTTTGTGCAGAACTTAAAGGATGGTTTCAGTTTATGAAGAACTTACAGGAGGGTCTCAATTAGTGCAGAACTTACCGGAGAGTTTCCGTCTGTGCAGAACTTACAGGATGGTTTCAGTTTGTGCAGAACTTACAGGAGTCTCAGTTTTTGCAGAACTTACAGGAATGTCTCAGTTTGTGTAGAACTTACAGGACAGTCTCAATTTGTGCAGAACTTACTGGAGAGTCTCAGTTTGTGCAGAACTTAAAGGATTCTAAATTTGTGCAGAACTTACAGGAGAATCTCAGTTTGTACAGAACTTACAGGACCCTCAGTTTGTGCAGAACTTACAATGGAGTCTCAGTTTGTTTAGAACTTGCAGGAGGGTCTCAGTTTTTGCAGAACTTACAGGAGAATGTCAGTTTGTGCAGAACTTACAGGAGGGTCTCAGTTTGTGCTGAACTTACAGGAGGGTCAAAGTTTGTAATGAACTTACAGGATTCTCAATTTGTGCAGAACTTACAGTAGGGTCTCAGTTTTTGCAGAACTTACAGGAGAGTCTCAATTTGTGCAGAACTTACAGGACTCTCAGTTTTTGTAGAACTTACAGGAGAGTCTCAGTTTGTGCAGAACTTACAGGAGGGTCTCAGTTTGTGCAGAACTTACAGGAGGATCTCAGTTTGTGCAGAAAATACAGGATAATCTCAGTTTGTGCTGAATTTACAGGAGAGTCTCAGTTTGTGCAGAACTTGCAGGAGATTCTCAGCCTGTGCAGAACTTACAGGACAGTCTAAATTTGTGCAGAACTTACTGGAGAGTCTCAGTTTGTGCAGAACTTAAAGGACTTTCAGATTGTGCAGAACTTACGGGAGTGTCTAAGTTTGTGCAGAACCTGCAGGAGAGTCTCAGTTTGTGCAGAACTTACAGGAGAGTCTAAGTTTGTGTTGAACTTACAGGAGAGTCTCAGTTTGTGCAGAACTTTCAGGAGATTCTTAGTGCGTGCAGAACCTGCAGGAGAGTCTCAGTTTGTGCAGAACTTACAGGAGAGTCTCAATTAGAGCAGAACTTACCGGAGAGTTTCAGTCCTTGCAGAACTTACAGGATTGTTTCAGTTAGTGCAGAACTTACAGCAGTCCCAGTTTTTGCAGAACTTACAGGATTCTCAATTTGTGCAGAATTTACAGAAGGGTGTCAGTTTGTGCAGAACTTACAGGAGGGTGTCAGTTTGTGAAGAACTTACAGGAGGGTCTCAGTCTGTACAGAACTTACAGCAGGATCTCAGTTTGTGCAAAACTTACAGGAGAGTCTTAGTTTGTGCAGAACTTACCGGAGAGTTTCAGTCTGTGCAGAACTTACAGGATTGTTTCAGTTTGTGTAGAACTTACAGGACAGTCTAAATTTGTGCAGAACTTACTGGAGAGTCTCAGTTTGTGCAGAACTTAAAGGACTTTCAGATTGTGCAGAACTTACAGGAGTGTCTCAGTTTGTGCAGAACCTGAAGGAGAGTCTCAGTTTGTGCAGAACTTACAGGAGAGTCTTAATTTTTGTGCCGAACTTACAGGAGAGTCTCAGTTTGTGCAGAACTTACAGGAGAGTCTTAGTTTGTGCAGAACCTGCAGGAGAGTCTCAGTTTGTGCAGAACTTACAGGAGAGTCTAAGTTTGTGCAGAACTTACAGGAGAGTCTCAGTTTGTGCAGAACTTACAGGAGAGTCTCAGTTTGTGCAGAACCTGCAGGAGAGTCTCAGTTTGTGCAGAACTTACAGGAGAGTCTCAGTTTGTGCAGAACTTACAGGAGTGTCAGTTGGTGCAAAACTTAAAGGAGAGTCTCAGTTTGTGTAGAACTTACAGGACAGTCTCAATTTGAGAAGAACTTACTGGAGAGTCTCAGTTTGTGCAGAACTTAAATGACTCTCTGATTGTGCAGAACTTACAGGAGAGTCTCAGTTTAGGCAGAACTTGCAGGAGAGTCTCAGTTTGTGCAGAACTTACAGGAGAGTCTCAGTTTGTGCAGAACTTACAGGAGTGTCAGTTGGTGCAAAACTTAAAGGTGAGTCTCAGTTTGTGCAGAACTTACAAGAGGGTCTCAGTTTGTGCAGAACTTACAGGATTCTCAATTTGTGCAGAATTTACAGAAGGGTCTCAGTTTGTGCAGAACTTAAAGGATGGTTTCAGTTTATGAAGAACTTACAGGAGGGTCTCAATTAGTGCAGAACTTACCGGAGAGTTTCCGTCTGTGCAGAACTTACAGGATGGTTTCAGTTTGTGCAGAACTTACAGGAGTCTCAGTTTTTGCAGAACTTACAGGAATGTCTCAGTTTGTGTAGAACTTACAGGACAGTCTCAATTTGTGCAGAACTTACTGGAGAGTCTCAGTTTGTGCAGAACTTAAAGGATTCTAAATTTGTGCAGAACTTACAGGAGAATCTCAGTTTGTACAGAACTTACAGGACCCTCAGTTTGTGCAGAACTTACAATGGAGTCTCAGTTTGTTTAGAACTTGCAGGAGGGTCTCAGTTTTTGCAGAACTTACAGGAGAATGTCAGTTTGTGCAGAACTTACAGGAGGGTCTCAGTTTGTGCTGAACTTACAGGAGGGTCAAAGTTTGTAATGAACTTACAGGATTCTCAATTTGTGCAGAACTTACAGTAGGGTCTCAGTTTTTGCAGAACTTACAGGAGAGTCTCAATTTGTGCAGAACTTACAGGACTCTCAGTTTTTGTAGAACTTACAGGAGAGTCTCAGTTTGTGCAGAACTTACAGGAGGGTCTCAGTTTGTGCAGAACTTACAGGAGGATCTCAGTTTGTGCAGAAAATACAGGATAATCTCAGTTTGTGCTGAATTTACAGGAGAGTCTCAGTTTGTGCAGAACTTGCAGGAGATTCTCAGCCTGTGCAGAACTTACAGGACAGTCTAAATTTGTGCAGAACTTACTGGAGAGTCTCAGTTTGTGCAGAACTTAAAGGACTTTCAGATTGTGCAGAACTTACAGGAGTGTCTAAGTTTGTGCAGAACCTGCAGGAGAGTCTCAGTTTGTGCAGAACTTACAGGAGAGTCTAAGTTTGTGTTGAACTTACAGGAGAGTCTCAGTTTGTGCAGAACTTTCAGGAGATTCTTAGTGCGTGCAGAACCTGCAGGAGAGTCTCAGTTTGTGCAGAACTTACAGGAGAGTCTCAATTAGAGCAGAACTTACCGGAGAGTTTCAGTCCTTGCAGAACTTACAGGATTGTTTCAGTTAGTGCAGAACTTACAGCAGTCCCAGTTTTTGCAGAACTTACAGGATTCTCAATTTGTGCAGAATTTACAGAAGGGTGTCAGTTTGTGCAGAACTTACAGGAGGGTGTCAGTTTGTGAAGAACTTACAGGAGGGTCTCAGTCTGTACAGAACTTACAGCAGGATCTCAGTTTGTGCAAAACTTACAGGAGAGTCTTAGTTTGTGCAGAACTTACCGGAGAGTTTCAGTCTGTGCAGAACTTACAGGATTGTTTTAGTTTGTGTAGAACTTACAGGACAGTCTAAATTTGTGCAGAACTTACTGTAGAGTCTCAGTTTGTGCAGAACTTAAAGGACTTTCAGATTGTGCAGAACTTACAGGAGTGTCTCAGTTTGTGCAGAACCTGAAGGAGAGTCTCAGTTTGTGCAGAACTTACAGGAGAGTCTTAATTTTTGTGCCGAACTTACAGGAGAGTCTCAGTTTGTGCAGAACTTACAGGAGAGTCTTAGTTTGTGCAGAACCTGCAGGAGAGTCTCAGTTTGTGCAGAACTTACAGGAGAGTCTCAAATTAGAGCAGAACTTACCGGAGAGTTTCAGTCCGTGCAGAACTTACAGGATTGTTTCAGTTAGTGCAGAACTTACAGCAGTCCCAGTTTTTGCAGAACTTACAGGATTCTCAATTTGTGCAGAATTTACAGAAGGGTGTCAGTTTGTGCAGAACTTACAGGAGGGTCTCAGTTTGTGCAGAACTTACAGGAGGGTCTCAGTCTCTGCAGAACTTACAGGAGGGTCTCAGTGTGTGCAGAACTTACAGGAGAGTCTCAATTAGAGCAGAACTTACTGGAGAGTTTCAGTCCGTGCAGAACTTACAGGATTGTTTCAGTTTGTGCAGAACTTACAGGAGTCCCAGTTTTTGCAGAACTTACAGGAGAGTCTCAGTTATTGCAGAACTTACAGGAAGGTCTCAGTTTTTGTAGAACTTACAGGACAGTCTCAATTTGTGCAGAACTTACTGGAGAGTCTCAGTTTGTGCAGAACTTACAGGAGAGTCTCAGTTTGTGCAGAACTTACAGGAGGTTCTCAGTTCGTGCAGAAAATACAGGATAATCTCAGTTTGTTCTGAATTTACAGGAGAGTCTCAGTTTGTGCAGAACTTGCAGGAGATTCTTAGCTTGTGCAGAACTTACAGGAGAGTCTCAGTTTGTGCAGAACTTACAGGAGAGTCTCAGTTTGTGCAGAACTTACAGGAGTGTCAGTTTGTGCAGAACTTACAGGAGGGTCTCAGTTTGTGCAGAACTTACAGAATATCAATTTGTGCAGAACTTACAGGAGGGTCTCAGTTTGTGCAGAATTTACAGGATCTCAATTTCTGCAAAACTTACAGGAGGGTCTTAGTCTGTACAGAACTTACAGGAGGATCTCAGTGTGTGCAAAACTTACAGGAGAGTCTTAGTTTGTGCAGAACTTACCGGAGAGTTTCAGTCTGTGCAGAACTTACAGGATTGTTTCAGTTTGTGTAGAACTTACAGGACAGTCTCAATTTGTGCAGAACTTACTGGAGAGTCTCAGTTTGTGCAGAACTTAAAGGACTTTCAGATTGTGCAGAACTTACAGGAGAGTCTCAGTTTGTGCAGAACCTGCAGGAGAGTCTCAGTTTGTGCAGAACTTACAGGAGAGTCTAAGTTTGTGCAGAACTTACAGGAGAGTCTCAGTTTGTGCAGAACTTACAGGAGAGTCTCAGTTTGTGCAGAACCTGCAGGAGAGTCTCAGTTTGTGCAGAACTTACAGGAGAGTCTCAGTTTGTGCAGAACTTACAGGAGTGTCAGTTGGTGCAAAACTTAAAGGAGAGTCTCAGTTTGTGTAGAACTTACAGGACAGTCTCAATTTGAGAAGAACTTACTGGAGAGTCTCAGTTTGTGCAGAACTTAAATGACTCTCTGATTGTGCAGAACTTACAGGAGAGTCTCAGTTTAGGCAGAACTTGCAGGAGAGTCTCAGTTTGTGCAGAACTTACAGGAGAGTCTCAGTTTGTGCAGAACTTACAGGAGTGTCAGTTGGTGCAAAACTTAAAGGTGAGTCTCATTTTGTGCAGAACTTACAAGAGGGTCTCAGTTTGTGCAGAACTTACAGGATTCTCAATTTGTGCAGAATTTACAGAAGGGTCTCAGTTTGTGCAGAACTTACAGGAGGGTGTCAGTTTGTGAAGAACTTACAGGAGGGTCTCAGTCTGTACAGAACTTACAGCAGGATCTCAGTTTGTGCAAAACTTACAGGAGAGTCTTAGTTTGTGCAGAACTTACCGGAGAGTTTCAGTCTGTGCAGAACTTACAGGATTGTTTTAGTTTGTGTAGAACTTACAGGACAGTCTAAATTTGTGCAGAACTTACTGTAGAGTCTCAGTTTGTGCAGAACTTAAAGGACTTTCAGATTGTGCAGAACTTACAGGAGTGTCTCAGTTTGTGCAGAACCTGAAGGAGAGTCTCAGTTTGTACAGAACTTACAGGAGAGTCTTAATTTTTGTGCCGAACTTACAGGAGAGTCTCAGTTTGTGCAGAACTTACAGGAGAGTCTTAGTTTGTGCAGAACCTGCAGGAGAGTCTCAGTTTGTGCAGAACTTACAGGAGAGTCTCAAATTAGAGCAGAACTTACCGGAGAGTTTCAGTCCGTGCAGAACTTACAGGATTGTTTCAGTTAGTGCAGAACTTACAGCAGTCCCAGTTTTTGCAGAACTTACAGGATTCTCAATTTGTGCAGAATTTACAGAAGGGTGTCAGTTTGTGCAGAACTTACAGGAGGGTCTCAGTTTGTGCAGAACTTACAGGAGGGTCTCAGTCTCTGCAGAACTTACAGGAGGGTCTCAGTGTGTGCAGAACTTACAGGAGAGTCTCAATTAGAGCAGAACTTACTGGAGAGTTTCAGTCCGTGCAGAACTTACAGGATTGTTTCAGTTTGTGCAGAACTTACAGGAGTCCCAGTTTTTGCAGAACTTACAGGAGAGTCTCAGTTATTGCAGAACTTACAGGAAGGTCTCAGTTTTTGTAGAACTTACAGGACAGTCTCAATTTGTGCAGAACTTACTGGAGAGTCTCAGTTTGTGCAGAACTTACAGGAGAGTCTCAGTTTGTGCAGAACTTACAGGAGGTTCTCAGTTCGTGCAGAAAATACAGGATAATCTCAGTTTGTTCTGAATTTACAGGAGAGTCTCAGTTTGTGCAGAACTTGCAGGAGATTCTTAGCTTGTGCAGAACTTACAGGAGAGTCTCAGTTTGTGCAGAACTTACAGGAGAGTCTCAGTTTGTGCAGAACTTACAGGAGTGTCAGTTTGTGCAGAACTTACAGGAGGGTCTCAGTTTGTGCAGAACTTACAGAATATCAATTTGTGCAGAACTTACAGGAGGGTCTCAGTTTGTGCAGAATTTACAGGATCTCAATTTCTGCAAAACTTACAGGAGGGTCTTAGTCTGTACAGAACTTACAGGAGGATCTCAGTGTGTGCAAAACTTACAGGAGAGTCTTAGTTTGTGCAGAACTTACCGGAGAGTTTCAGTCTGTGCAGAACTTACAGGATTGTTTCAGTTTGTGTAGAACTTACAGGACAGTCTCAATTTGTGCAGAACTTACTGGAGAGTCTCAGTTTGTGCAGAACTTAAAGGACTTTCAGATTGTGCAGAACTTACAGGAGAGTCTCAGTTTGTGCAGAACCTGCAGGAGAGTCTCAGTTTGTGCAGAACTTACAGGAGAGTCTAAGTTTGTGCAGAACTTACAGGAGAGTCTCAGTTTGTGCAGAACTTACAGGAGAGTCTCAGTTTGTGCAGAACCTGCAGGAGAGTCTCAGTTTGTGCAGAACTTACAGGAGAGTCTCAGTTTGTGCAGAACTTACAGGAGTGTCAGTTGGTGCAAAACTTAAAGGAGAGTCTCAGTTTGTGTAGAACTTACAGGACAGTCTCAATTTGAGAAGAACTTACTGGAGAGTCTCAGTTTGTGCAGAACTTAAATGACTCTCTGATTGTGCAGAACTTACAGGAGAGTCTCAGTTTAGGCAGAACTTGCAGGAGAGTCTCAGTTTGTGCAGAACTTACAGGAGAGTCTCAGTTTGTGCAGAACTTACAGGAGTGTCAGTTGGTGCAAAACTTAAAGGTGAGTCTCATTTTGTGCAGAACTTACAAGAGGGTCTCAGTTTGTGCAGAACTTACAGGATTCTCAATTTGTGCAGAATTTACAGAAGGGTCTCAGTTTGTGCAGAACTTAAAGGATGGTTTCAGTTTATGAAGAACTTACAGGAGGGTCTCAGTCTGTGCAGAACTTACCGGAGAGTTTCCGTCTGTGCAGAACTTACAGGATGGTTTCAGTTTGTGCAGAACTTACAGGAGTCTCAGTTTTTGCAGAACTTACAGGAATGTCTCAGTTTGTGTAGAACTTACAGGACAGTCTCAATTTGTGCAGAACTTACTGGAGAGTCTCAGTTTGTGCAGAACTTAAAGGATTCTAAATTTTTGCAGAACTTACAGGAGAATCTCAGTTTGTACAGAACTTACAGGACCCTCAGTTTGTGCAGAACTTACAATGGAGTCTCAGTTTGTTTAGAACTAACAGGAGGGTCTCAGTTTTTGCAGAACTTACAGGAGAATGTCAGTTTGTGCAGAACTTACAGGAGGGTCTCAGTTTGTGCTGAACTTACAGGAGGGTCAAAGTTTGTAATGAACTTACAGGATTCTCAATTTGTGCAGAACTTACAGTAGGGTCTCAGTTTTTGCAGAACTTACAGGAGAGTCTCAATTTGTGCAGAACTTACAGGACTCTCAGTTTTTGTAGAACTTACAGGAGAGTCTCAGTTTGTGCAGAACTTACAGGAGGGTCTCAGTTTGTGCAGAACTTACAGGAGGATCTAGGTTTGTGTAGAAAATACAGGATAATCTCAGTTTGTGCTGAATTTACAGGAGAGTCTCAGTTTGTGCAGAACTTGCAGGAGATTCTCAGTCTGTGCAGAACTTACAGGACAGTCTAAATTTGTGCAGAACTTACTGGAGAGTCTCAGTTTGTGCAGAACTTAAAGGACTTTCAGATTGTGCAGAACTTACAGGAGTGTCTAAGTTTGTGCAGAACCTGCAGGAGAGTCTCAGTTTGTGCAGAACTTACAGGAGAGTCTAAGTTTGTGTTGAACTTACAGGAGAGTCTCAGTTTGTGCAGAACTTTCAGGAGAGTCTTAGTTCGTGCAGAACCTGCAGGAGAGTCTCAGTTTGTGCAGAACTTACAGGAGAGTCTCAATTAGAGCAGAACTTACCGGAGAGTTTCAGTCCTTGCAGAACTTACAGGATTGTTTCAGTTAGTGCAGAACTTACAGCAGTCCCAGTTTTTGCAGAACTTACAGGATTCTCAATTTGTGCAGAATTTACAGAAGGGTGTCAGTTTGTGCAGAACTTGCAGGAGGGTGTCAGTTTGTGAAGAACTTACAGGAGGGTCTCAGTCTGTACAGAACTTACAGCAGGATCTCAGTTTGTGCAAAACTTACAGGAGAGTCTTAATTAGAGCAGAACTTACTGGAGAGTTTCAGTCCGTGCAGAACTTACAGGATTGTTTCAGTTTGTGCAGAACTTACAGGAGTCCCAGTTTTTGCAGAACTTACAGGAGAGTCTCAGTTATTGCAGAACTTACAGGAAGGTCTCAGTTTTTGTAGAACTTACAGGACAGTCTCAATTTGTGCAGAACTTACTGGAGAGTCTCAGTTTGTGCAGAACTTACAGGAGAGTCTCAGTTTGTGCAGAACTTACAGGAGGTTCTCAGTTCGTGCAGAAAATACAGGATAATCTCAGTTTGTTCTGAATTTACAGGAGAGTCTCAGTTTGTGCAGAACTTGCAGGAGATTCTTAGCTTGTGCAGAACTTACAGGAGAGTCTCAGTTTGTGCAGAACTTACAGGAGAGTCTCAGTTTGTGCAGAACTTACAGGAGTGTCAGTTTGTGCAGAACTTACAGGAGGGTCTCAGTTTGTGCAGAACTTACAGAATATCAATTTGTGCAGAACTTACAGGAGGGTCTCAGTTTGTGCAGAATTTACAGGATCTCAATTTCTGCAAAACTTACAGGAGGGTCTTAGTCTGTACAGAACTTACAGGAGGATCTCAGTGTGTGCAAAACTTACAGGAGAGTCTTAGTTTGTGCAGAACTTACCGGAGAGTTTCAGTCTGTGCAGAACTTACAGGATTGTTTCAGTTTGTGTAGAACTTACAGGACAGTCTCAATTTGTGCAGAACTTACTGGAGAGTCTCAGTTTGTGCAGAACTTACAGGAGTGTCAGTTGGTGCAAAACTTAAAGGAGAGTCTCAGTTTGTGTAGAACTTACAGGACAGTCTCAATTTGAGAAGAACTTACTGGAGAGTCTCAGTTTGTGCAGAACTTAAATGACTCTCTGATTGTGCAGAACTTACAGGAGAGTCTCAGTTTAGGCAGAACTTGCAGGAGAGTCTCAGTTTGTGCAGAACTTACAGGAGAGTCTCAGTTTGTGCAGAACTTACAGGAGTGTCAGTTGGTGCAAAACTTAAAGGTGAGTCTCATTTTGTGCAGAACTTACAAGAGGGTCTCAGTTTGTGCAGAACTTACAGGATTCTCAATTTGTGCAGAATTTACAGAAGGGTCTCAGTTTGTGCAGAACTTAAAGGATGGTTTCAGTTTATGAAGAACTTACAGGAGGGTCTCAGTCTGTGCAGAACTTACCGGAGAGTTTCCGTCTGTGCAGAACTTACAGGATGGTTTCAGTTTGTGCAGAACTTACAGGAGTCTCAGTTTTTGCAGAACTTACAGGAATGTCTCAGTTTGTGTAGAACTTACAGGACAGTCTCAATTTGTGCAGAACTTACTGGAGAGTCTCAGTTTGTGCAGAACTTAAAGGATTCTAAATTTTTGCAGAACTTACAGGAGAATCTCAGTTTGTACAGAACTTACAGGACCCTCAGTTTGTGCAGAACTTACAATGGAGTCTCAGTTTGTTTAGAACTAACAGGAGGGTCTCAGTTTTTGCAGAACTTACAGGAGAATGTCAGTTTGTGCAGAACTTACAGGAGGGTCTCAGTTTGTGCTGAACTTACAGGAGGGTCAAAGTTTGTAATGAACTTACAGGATTCTCAATTTGTGCAGAACTTACAGTAGGGTCTCAGTTTTTGCAGAACTTACAGGAGAGTCTCAATTTGTGCAGAACTTACAGGACTCTCAGTTTTTGTAGAACTTACAGGAGAGTCTCAGTTTGTGCAGAACTTACAGGAGGGTCTCAGTTTGTGCAGAACTTACAGGAGGATCTAGGTTTGTGTAGAAAATACAGGATAATCTCAGTTTGTGCTGAATTTACAGGAGAGTCTCAGTTTGTGCAGAACTTGCAGGAGATTCTCAGTCTGTGCAGAACTTACAGGACAGTCTAAATTTGTGCAGAACTTACTGGAGAGTCTCAGTTTGTGCAGAACTTAAAGGACTTTCAGATTGTGCAGAACTTACAGGAGTGTCTAAGTTTGTGCAGAACCTGCAGGAGAGTCTCAGTTTGTGCAGAACTTACAGGAGAGTCTAAGTTTGTGTTGAACTTACAGGAGAGTCTCAGTTTGTGCAGAACTTTCAGGAGAGTCTTAGTTCGTGCAGAACCTGCAGGAGAGTCTCAGTTTGTGCAGAACTTACAGGAGAGTCTCAATTAGAGCAGAACTTACCGGAGAGTTTCAGTCCTTGCAGAACTTACAGGATTGTTTCAGTTAGTGCAGAACTTACAGCAGTCCCAGTTTTTGCAGAACTTACAGGATTCTCAATTTGTGCAGAATTTACAGAAGGGTGTCAGTTTGTGCAGAACTTGCAGGAGGGTGTCAGTTTGTGAAGAACTTACAGGAGGGTCTCAGTCTGTACAGAACTTACAGCAGGATCTCAGTTTGTGCAAAACTTACAGGAGAGTCTTAGTTTGTGCAGAACTTACCGGAGAGTTTCAGTCTGTGCAGAACTTACAGGATTGTTTTAGTTTGTGTAGAACTTACAGGACAGTCTAAATTTGTGCAGAACTTACTGTAGAGTCTCAGTTTGTGCAGAACTTAAAGGACTTTCAGATTGTGCAGAACTTACAGGAGTGTCTCAGTTTGTGCAGAACCTGAAGGAGAGTCTCAGTTTGTGCAGAACTTACAGGAGAGTCTTAATTTTTGTGCCGAACTTACAGGAGAGTCTCAGTTTGTGCAGAACTTACAGGAGAGTCTTAGTTTGTGCAGAACCTGCAGGAGAGTCTCAGTTTGTGCAGAACTTACAGGAGAGTCTCAAATTAGAGCAGAACTTACCGGAGAGTTTCAGTCCGTGCAGAACTTACAGGATTGTTTCAGTTAGTGCAGAACTTACAGCAGTCCCAGTTTTTGCAGAACTTACAGGATTCTCAATTTGTGCAGAATTTACAGAAGGGTCTCAGTTTGTGCAGAACTTACAGGAGGGTCTCAGTTTGTGAAGAACTTACAGGAGAGTCTAAGTTTGTGCAGAACTTACAGGAGAGTCTCAGTTTGTGCAGAACTTACAGGAGCGTCTCAGTTTGTGCAGAACCTGCAGGAGAGTCTCAGTTTGTGCAGAACTTACAGGAGAGTCTAAGTTTTTGTAGAACTTACAGGAGAGTCTCAATTAGAGCAGAACTTACCTGAGAGTTTCAGTCCGTGCAGAACTTACAGGATTGTTTCAGTTTGTGAAGAACTTACAGGAGGGTCTCAGTCTGTCCAGAACTTACAGGAGAGTCTCAATTAGTGCAGAACTTACCGGAGATTTTCAGTCTGTGCAGAACTTACAGGATCGTTTCAGTTTGTGCAGAACTTAGAGGAGAGTCTCAGTTAGTGCAGAACTTACAGGAGTGTCAGTTTGTGCAGAACTTACAGGAGGGTCTCAGTTTGTGCAGAACTTACAGAATATCAATTTGTGCAGAACTTACAGGAGGGTCTCAGTTTGTGCAGACCTTACATGATTCTAAATTTGTGCAGAATTTACAGAAGGGTCTCAGTTTGTGCAGAACTTACAGGAGGGTCTCAGTTTGTGAAGAACTTACAGGAGGGTCTCAGTCTCTGCAGAACTTACAGGAGGGTCTCAGTGTGTGCAGAACTTACAGGAGAGTCTCAATTAGAGCAGAACTTACCGGAGTGTTTCAGTCCGTGCAGAACTTACAGGATTGTTTCAGTTTGTGCAGAACTTACAGGAGTCTCAGTTTTTGCAGAACTTACAGGAGAGTCTCAATTTTGCAGAACTTACAGGAAGGTCTCAGTTTTTGTAGAATTTACAGGACAGTCTCAATTTGTGCAGAACTTACTGGAGAGTCTCAGTTTGTGCAGAACTTACAGGAGGGTGTCAGTTTGTGCAGAACTTACAGGAGGGTCTCAGTTTGTGCAGAACTTACAGGAGGGTCTCAGTTTATGCAGAACTTACAGGAGGGTCTCAGTTTGTGCAAAACTTACAGGAGAGTTTCAGTCAGTGCAGAACTGAAAGGATTGTTTCAGTTTATGTAGAACTTACAGGACAGTCTCAATTTGTGCAGAACTTACTGGAGAGTCTCAGTTTGTGCAGAACTTAAAGGACTCTCAGATTGTGCAGAACTTACAGGAGAGTCTCAGTTTGTGCAGAACTTGCAGGAGAGTCTCAGTTTGTGCAGAACTTACAGGAGAGTCTAAGTTTGTGCAGAACTTACAGGAGAGTCTCAGTTTGTGCAGAACTTACAGGAGTGTCAGTTGGTGCAAAACTTAAAGGAGTCTCAGTTTGTGCAGAACTTACAGGAGAGTCTCAATTTGTGCAGAACTTACAGGACTCTAGGGTTTGTGTAGAACTTACAGGAGAGTCTCAGTTTGTGCAGAACTTACAGGAGGGTCTCAGTTTGTGCAGAACTTACAGGAGGGTCTCAGTTTGTGCAGAAAATACAGGATAATCTCAGTTTGTGCTGAATTTACAGGAGAGTCTCAGTTTGTGCAGAACTTGCAGGAAATTCTCAGTTTGTGCAGAACTTACAGGAGAGTCTCAGTTTGTGCAGAACTTACAGGAGAGTCTCAGTTAGTGCAGAACTTACAGGAGTGTCAGTTTGTGCAGAACTTACAGGAGGGTCTCAGTTTGTGCAGAACTTACAGAATATCAATTTGTGCAGAACTTACAGGAGGGTCTCAGTTTGTGCAGAACTTACAGGATCTCAATTTCTGCAAAACTTACAAGAGGGTCTCAGTTTGTGCAAAACTTACAGGAGAGTCTTAGTTTGTGCAGAACTTACCGGAGAGTTTCAGTCTGTGCAGAACTTACAGGATTGTTTCAGTTTGTGTAGAACTTACAGGACAGTCTCAATTTGTGCAGAACTTACTGGAGAGTCTCAGTTTGTGCAGAACTTAAAGGACTCTCAGATTGTGCAGAACTTACAGGAGAGTCTCAGTTTGTGCAGAACTTGCAGGAGAGTCTCAGTTTGTGCAGAACTTACAGGAGAGTCTAAGTTGGTGCAAAACTTAAAGGAGAGTCTCAGTTTGTGCAGAACTTACAGGAGGGTCTCAGTTTGTGCAGAACTTACAGGATTCTCAATTTGTGCAGAATTTACAGAAGGGTCTCAGTTTGTGCAGAACTTACAGGAGGGTCTCAGTTTGTGCAGAACTTACAGGAGTGTCAGTTTGTGCAGAACTTACAGGAGGGTCTCAGTTTGTGCAGAACTTACAGAATATCAATTTGTGCAGAACTTACAGGATTGTTTCAGTTTGTGTAGAACTTACAGGACAGTCTCAATTTGTGCAGAACTTACTGGAGAGTCTCAGTTTGTGCAGAACTTGCAGGAGAGTCTCAGTTTGTGCAGAACTTACAGGAGGGTCTCAGTTTGTGCAGACCTTACAGGATTCTAAATTTGTGCAGAATTTACAGAAGGGTCTCAGTTTGTGCAGAACTTACAGGAGGGTCTCAGTTTGTGAAGAACTTACAGGAGGGTCTCAGTCTCTGCAGAACTTACAGGAGGGTTTCAGTCCGTGCAGAACTTACAGGATTGTTTCAGTTTGTGCAGAACTTACAGGAGTCTCAGTTTTTGCAGAACTTACAGGAGAGTCTCAATTTTGCAGAACTTACAGGAAGGTCTCAGTTTTTGTAGAATTTACAGGACAGTCTCAATTTGTGCAGAACTTACTGGAGAGTCTCAGTTTGTGCAGAACTTACAGGAGGGTGTCAGTTTGTGCAGAACTTACAGGAGGGTTTCAGTTTGTGCAGAACTTACAGGAGGGTCTCAGTTTTTGCAAAACTTACAGGATCCTCTCAGTTATTGCAGAACTTACAGCAGGTTCTCTATTTATGCAGAACTTACATGAGGGTCTCAGTTTGTGCAAAACTTACAGGAGAGTTTCAGTCCGTGCAGAACTTAAAGGATACTTTCAGTTTGTGCAAAACTTACAGGAGTCTCAGATTTTGCAGAACTTAAAGGAGAGTCTCAGTTTTTGCAGAACTTACAGGAAGGTTTCAGTTTTTGTAGAACTTACAGGAAAGTCTCAATTTGTGCAGAACTTACTGGAGAGTCTCAGTTTGTGCAGAACTTACAGGAGAGTCTCAGTTTGTGAAGAACTTGCAGGAGAGTCTCAGTTTGTGCAGAACTTACAGGAGGGTCTCAGTTTGTGTAGAACTTACAGGAGTGTCTAAGTTTGTGCAGAACTTACTGGAGGGTCTCAATTTGTGCAGAACTTACAGGAGGGTCTCAGTTTGTGTAGATCTTACAGGAGAGTCTCAGTTTGTGAAGAACTTACAGGATCTCA
Source organism: Eucyclogobius newberryi (assembly GCA_026437355.1). Lineage (NCBI taxonomy): Eukaryota > Metazoa > Chordata > Actinopteri > Gobiiformes > Gobiidae > Eucyclogobius > Eucyclogobius newberryi. The sequence continues at coordinate 53,400,263 of JAPEHP010000001.1, read as the reverse complement.
ATTTGTGCTGAACTTACAGGAGAATCTCAGTTTGTGCAGAACTTAGGGAGAGTCTCAGTTTGTGCAGAACTTACAGGAGAGTCTCAGTTTGTGCAGAACTTACAGGAGGGTCTCAGTTTGTGCAGAACTTACAGGATTCTCAATTTGTGCAGAATTTACAGAAGGGTCTCAGTTTGTGCAGAACTTACAGGGAGGTCTCAGTTTGTGAAGAACTTACAGGAGGGTCTCAGTCTGTCCAGAACTTACAGGAGAGTCTCAATTAGTGCAGAACTTACCGGAGATTTTCAGTCTGTGCAGAACTTACAGGATCGTTTCAGTTTTTGCAGAACTTACAGGAGAGTCTCAGTTTTTGCAGAACTTACAAGAGTGTCAGTTTGTGCAGAACTTACAGGAGGGTCTCAGTTTGTGCAAAACTTACAGGAGAGTCTTAGTTTGTGCAGAACTTACCGGAGAGTTTCAGTCTGTGCAGAACTTACAGGATTGTTTCAGTTTGTGTAGAACTTACAGGACAGTCTCAATTTGTGCAGAACTTACTGGAGAGTCTCAGTTTGTGCAGAACTTAAAGGACTCTCAGATTGTGCAGAACTTACAGGAGACTCTCAGTTTGTGCAGAACTTGCAGGAGAGTCTCAGTTTGTGCAGAACTTACAGGAGAGTCTAAGTTGGTGCAAAACTTAAAGGAGAGTCTCAGTTTGTGCAGAACTTACAGGAGGGTCTCAGTTTGTGCAGAACTTACAGGATTCTCAATTTGTGCAGAATTTACAGAAGGGTCTCAGTTTGTGCAGAACTTACAGGAGGGTCTCAGTTTGTGCAGAACTTACAGGAGTGTCAGTTTGTGCAGAACTTACAGGAGGGTGTCAGTTTGTGCAGAACTTACAGAATATCAATTTGTGCAGAACTTACAGGAGGGTCTCAGTTTGTGCAGAACTTACAGGATCTCAATTTCTGCAAAACTTACAGGAGGGTCTCAGTCCGTACAGAACTTACAGGAGGATCTCAGTTTGTGCAAAACTTACAGGAGAGTCTTAGTTTGTGCAGAACTTACCGGAGAGTCTCAGTCTGTGCAGAACTTACAGGATTGTTTCAGTTTGTGTAGAACTTACAGGACAGTCTCAATTTGTGCAGAACTTACTGGAGAGTCTCAGTTTGTGCAGAACTTGCAGGAGAGTCTCAGTTTGTGCAGAACTTACAGGAGGGTCTCAGTTTGTGCAGACCTTACAGGATTCTAAATTTGTGCAGAATTTACAGAAGGGTCTCAGTTTGTGCAGAACTTACAGGAGGGTCTCAGTTTGTGAAGAACTTACAGGAGGGTCTCAGTCTCTGCAGAACTTACAGGAGGGTCTCAGTGTGAACAGAACTTACAGGAGAGTCTCAATTAGAGCAGAACTTACCGGAGTGTTTCAGTCCGTGCAGAACTTACAGGATTGTTTCAGTTTGTGAAGAACTTACAGGAGTCTCAGTTTTTGCAGAACTTACAGGAGGGTCTCAGTTTGTGCAAAACTTAACGGGAGAGTTTCAGTCAGTGCAGAACTTAAAGGATTGTTTCAGTTTATGTAGAACTTACAGGACAGTCTCAATTTGTGCAGAACTTACTGGAGAGTCTCAGTTTGTGCAGAACTTAAAGGACTCTCAGATTGTGCAGAACTTACAGGAGAGTCTCAGTTTGTGCAGAACTTGCAGGAGGGTCTCAGTTTGTGCAGAACTTACAGGAGAGTCTAAGTTTGTGCAGAACTTACAGGAGAGTCTCAGTTTGTGCAGAACTTACAGGAGTGTCAGTTGGTGCAAAACTTAAAGGAGAGTCTCAGTTTGTGCAGAACTTACAGGAGAGTCTCAGTTTGTGCAGAACTTACAGGAGAGTCTCAATTTGTGCAGAACTTACAGGACTCTAGGGTTTGTGTAGAACTTACAGGAGAGTCTCAGTTTGTGCAGAACTTACAGGAGGGTCTCAGTTTGTGCAGAACTTACAGGAGGGTCTCAGTTTGTGCAGAAAATACAGGATAATCTCAGTTTGTGCTGAATTTACAGGAGAGTCTCAGTTTGTGCAGAACTTGCAGGAAATTCTCAGTTTGTGCAGAACTTACAGGAGAGTCTCAGTTTGTGCAGAACTTACAGGAGAGTCTCAGTTAGTGCAGAACTTACAGGAGTGTCAGTTTGTGCAGAACTTACAGGAGGGTCTCAGTTTGTGCAGAACTTACAGAATATCAATTTGTGCAGAACTTACCGGAGGGTCTCAGTTTGTGCAGAACTTACAGGATCTCAATTTCTGCAAAACTTACAAGAGGGTCTCAGTTTGTGCAAAACTTACAGGAGAGTCTTAGTTTGTGCAGAACTTACCGGAGAGTTTCAGTCTGTGCAGAACTTACAGGATTGTTTCAGTTTGTGTAGAACTTACAGGACAGTCTCAATTTGTGCAGAACTTACTGGAGAGTCTCAGTTTGTGCAGAACTTAAAGGACTCTCAGATTGTGCAGAACTTACAGGAGAGTCTCAGTTTGTGCAGAACTTGCAGGAGAGTCTCAGTTTGTGCAGAACTTACAGGAGAGTCTAAGTTGGTGCAAAACTTAAAGGAGAGTCTCAGTTTGTGCAGAACTTACAGGAGGGTCTCAGTTTGTGCAGAACTTACAGGATTCTCAATTTGTGCAGAATTTACAGAAGGTTCTCAGTTTGTGCAGAACTTACAGGAGGGTCTCAGTTTGTGCAGAACTTACAGGAGTGTCAGTTTGTGCAGAACTTACAGGAGGGTCTCAGTTTGTGCAGAACTTACAGAATATCAATTTGTGCAGAACTTACAGGAGGGTCTCAGTTTGTGCAGAACTTACAGGATCTCAATTTCTGCAAAACTTACAGGAGGGTCTCAGTCCGTACAGAACTTACAGGAGGATCTCAGTTTGTGCAAAACTTACAGGAGAGTCTTAGTTTGTGCAGAACTTACCGGAGAGTCTCAGTCTGTGCAGAACTTACAGGATTGTTTCAGTTTGTGTAGAACTTACAGGACAGTCTCAATTTGTGCAGAACTTACTGGAGAGTCTCAGTTTGTGCAGAACTTGCAGGAGAGTCTCAGTTTGTGCAGAACTTACAGGAGGGTCTCAGTTTGTGCAGACCTTACAGGATTCTAAATTTGTGCAGAATTTACAGAAGGGTCTCAGTTTGTGCAGAACTTACAGGAGGGTCTCAGTTTGTGAAGAACTTACAGGAGGGTCTCAGTCTCTGCAGAACTTACAGGAGGGTCTCAGTGTGTGCAGAACTTACAGGAGAGTCTCAATTAGAGCAGAACTTACCGGAGTGTTTCAGTCCGTGCAGAATTTACAGGATTGTTTCAGTTTGTGAAGAACTTACAGGAGTCTCAGTTTTTGCAGAACTTACAGGAGAGTCTCAATTTTGCAGAACTTACAGGAAGGTCTCAGTCTTTGTAGAATTTACAGGACAGTCTCAATTTGTGCAGAACTTACTGGAGAGTCTCAGTTTGTGCAGAACTTACAGGAGGGTGTCAGTTTGTGCAGAACTTACAGGAGGGTCTCAGTTTGTGCAGAACTTACAGGAGGTTCTCAGTTTATGCAGAACTTACAGGAGGGTCTCAGTTTGTGCAAAACTTACAGGAGAGTTTCAGTCGGTGCAGAACTTAAAGGATCGTTTCAGTTTGTGCAGAACTTACAGGAGTGTCTAAGTTTGTGCAGAACTTACAGGAGGGTCTCAGTTTTTGCCCCCTGCTTCCGAAGAGTGCACACGCTTTTTCGCTCGCTCCGCTTGCTATCGCTGCTTTCCTTATTTATTTTGCTTTTTAATCAGTTTTTGTCTTCCAAACATTTTTGCTTTAGACTTTTTCAAGTAAACCAAGGATTTTAAGAACATTTTTCCAGTTTTAACGACATATCTGACGGCAGCGACATGTCCGGGAGAAGAAGTGAGAAAGACTGTGAACGCTGTCGGAAATATCAACAAGAAATTAATGAGCTGAAAACACGGATATTTGTTTTGGAATCTGAAAAAGTTCTTCACGATACCATTCCTGTGTCAACCGACGGTAAGAAGAGCACACTTTTTACAAGAAAAACTGCTACTTTCAACCTAAACCGCAGTGACTCTGTGTCGTTTCCAAAACTGTCTAAAAACCAGAAAGACCAGGCTGTTTCTTGGAACAAACTTGGAGCAAAGCCTAAACGATACAAAGATAACGTGAAGTCACCTAAAATACAGCTCACCAACAGATTTTTACCACTTTCAGAGATGGAATTAAATGAAAAAAGGAAAGATGACGTGGCTAAAATACAGCGAGAAGGATCTGTGCCAGGAGCCAAGGTCATTGTTTTAGTTGGGGACGGCGCGATAAGTCACGTGACGCATGAAAAGATAAACACACATTCTTTTCCAAGCGCCACTGTTTCTGAGATAACGTCACTCCTTCCAAATATTATGGCTAAGCATGGAGGAGCTAAACAGCTGATTGTGCACGTGGGTGCAGTGGACATGCGGCGGGAACAGACTGAAGTTTTGAAAAAAGACTTCTTGAAGTTATTCGACGTGCTTGATAAAATGGAAATCAAAACATTCATAAGTGGACCTCTTCCAAACATCGACAGGAGGATAAACAAGTTTAGCCGGCTTCTTCAGCTGAACACATGGCTGTCCAAAGAGTGTCCCCCGAGAGGACTACACTACATTGAGAACTTCTATCTATTCTGGAAACGAGAGGACCTGTTTAAGAGAAATGGCCCCCACCTATGCAGAGGTGGAGTGAGGGTGCTGACAGAGAACCTGCTCCACGCTCTGAGGCATTGGACTGGGCCTGGACAGGGTCCTGAGCAGATAGTTAGAGAAGAGAGGAATGAGAGAAGAATTCCTGCTCCATCAGCCAGAGACCGAGCCAATGTTTCAACATCAAAAGCACCACAACCTCAGCCTCCACCAAAGGATTCATCAGCAGCTGCTCCACCACCACCAGCAAAGGATTCAGCTCCAGCTGCTCCACATTCACCTCCACCGCCTCCAGCAAAGGAACAATCTTCATCGCCCCTGCCTTCAGACCATCCCTGGGTTCCCCCTGCAACATCTACTCCCACTAAAGATTCTTCATTCTCCTTCTCATCTCCACTCTCACCCATGGGCCTTCCCAGCCATTTTGAAAGTCTGATCAAATCAGGCATTAAGATGGCTCCACTCACGCCCAATATAGCAAGGGCTATGTCAATACTTATCAACTCTTCCCTGCACAAGCCGACTACACCAACAACAGCCCCACCACCCATCCCCCCTCGTCTCTCACCTGGTATCTCCCATAGCTAGGATGCACTGGGTCTCAGCGTTGCCGGGACTTATTGTCACATTAAAAATCAAACCAACCCGGGGCCCTATGTAAAAAGAGCCCCCCCTAGTGCTATTTCTGTAGTCACATCATCACAGAGATGGAAAAACAAAATGCGAGTCAGGCCCAATCTGAGAAATGTGATTCATATTCCCTGTGAAAAGATAAAGCCCAGTCTCACTGAAACTAGTCTGAAACTTGCTGTGCTAAATGTCAGATCCTTATGTAACAAATCTCTCTTAATTAATAATTTTATTTCTTCTTATAATCTTGATTTTATGTTTTTAACTGAAACATGGCTCGACAAAAACACAGGAAATGTAGTTCTGATAGAATCTGCTCCACCCAACTTTAAGTTTGAATCTGAAACACGAGAAAACAAAAAAGGGGGTGGAGTCTGTGCTGTCTTTAGAGATGAAATAATTACCCGCAGGTTGTCTTTTGGGGTGTTTTCATCATTTGAGTATGTATCCTTTAAAATGGAGCTAAAACGGTCTCCATCCATTCTCTTCATTGTTTTATACAAGCCTCCCCAGCACTGCCAAAGTTTTATTGATGATTTTACTGAGATGCTTTCAGTCATATGCACAGACTTTGATGGTTTGGTCATTACAGGTGATTTCAATGTGCATGTTGATAATATTTGTGACAGAAACGCTAAAGAGCTTGATGCTGTCCTTGAAACCTTCAGTCTTACTCAGCATGTGAGAGGCCCCACCCACAGCAAAGGACACACTCTAGATCTCATAATTACAAAGGGGGTAAATATTTCAAATGTTAATGTGATCGATGTTGCTCTGTCTGATCATTTCTGTGTCTTCTTTGACCTGTCTGTTTCTCCCAAACCTCCGGTTGGTCCTGCAGTTGTTCAGAGGAGACACATAAGTGATGGCACAGGTGCACTGTTTATGGAAATGATAAACTTCGAAAATGTCTCATGTTCTAATGTAAATGATTTGTTGAACTCTGTTACATCTAGTGTTTTGAATGTTCTGGACACCATCGCCCCTATAAAGGCTAAAATGGTTAAAAATAAGCAGAAGGCGCCGTGGAGAAATGATGATTCGGTCAGGGCACAGAAAAGGGAGTGCCGCAGGGCCGAACGGAAATGGCGCAAGTCAAAGCTCCAGGTTCAAAAAGAGATTTACAAAGAAAAGCTGAATATGTACAACCTAATCTTATGTAGAACTAGGGAAAGATATTTTTCTGAAATAATTGGAAGCTGCAGTAACAACTCGCGTGTCCTGTTTGCCACAGTAAACAGATTAACAAACCCTCCAGCTCAGCTGCCGTTAGAACTCATTTCCACATCCAAGTGTAATGAGTTTGCATTATTCTTTAATGACAAAGTTCAGGGCATTAAAAATGCTATAAATCCCACAATGCAAAAAATTACCCTAAAACCACCAAGACACTTAGAGCTGACTCACTTTGCACCAGTAACTGACAAAACTGTCCATGAGATCATCACCAGTCTGAGTTCATCTACATGCTGCCTTGATGTGTTACCCACCAAATTTCTAAAGTCTGTGCTGAACAGTTTGTTAGCACCACTCACTCACATAGTTAACATGTCGCTTCAATCTGGAACATTCCCAATGTCTTTGAAAACTGCGGTCATAAAGCCTCTCCTAAAGAAGAGCAGTCTTGATGCCGCAGTACTGAGTCATTACCGGCCCATCTCTAATCTGCCATTTTGGGGCAAAGTCCTTGAAAAGGTTGTTTACCAACAGCTCACAGATTTCCTCTTAATAAACAACTCATTTGATGTTTTTCAGTCAGGTTTTAGACCTCATCACAGCACTGAGACTGCTCTTGTCAAGGTGACAAATGACATCCGCCTGAACACTGACACGGGCAAAGCCTCAGTCTTAATTCTGTTAGATCTGAGTGCTGCTTTTGACACTGTCGATCATGGGATCCTCTTACAGAGACTAGAGGACTGGGTGGGCATCACTGGCACTGCCCTAAACTGGTTAAGGTCCTATCTGGAAGACAGGAAGTACTTTGTTGAAATTGGTAGCTGTGTCTCAGACCACATGACCCTGACCTGTGGAGTGCCCCAAGGGTCAGTCCTGGGTCCCCTTCTGTTCAACCTCTACATGCTGCCGTTGGGTCAGTTGATACGCAGTGAAAATGTGTCCTATCACAATTATGCAGACGACACTCAGATCTATGTTTCACTATCGGCAGGTGACTATGGACCAGTAGATTCACTCTGTCACTGCATCCAACAGATCAGTTTGTGGATGCAAAACAACTTTCTCCAGCTGAACTCAGACAAGACTGAAATAATCGTTTTTGGCCCACAGAAACAAAGAGAAAGTGTTAGCGGTCACCTCCAGAGTCTCGCTCTAAAACCTACAAACCAAATTAGAAATCTGGGGGTAATAATGGACTCAGACTTGAACTTTAATAGCCACGTCAAATCAATAACATCAGCAGCTTTTTACCATCTAAAAAACATTGCCAAAATCAAAAATATAGTGTCAAAACCAGATTTAGAGAGACTTATCCACGCGTTTGTCTCCAGTAGATTAGACTACTGTAACGGCCTGCTCACTGGTCTCTCCAAACGAGCTGTAAAACAGCTGCAGTACATCCAGAACGCTGCTGCTCGGGTCCTGACTAGAACCAGGAAGTATGATCACATTAGTCCTGTTCTCAGGTCTCTGCACTGGCTCCCTGTGGCTCAGAGAATAGACTTTAAAGCAGCTCTGCTTGTGTACAAGTCTCTCCATGGCCTAGCACCAAAGTACATCTTGGATATGTTAGTGCCATATGAACCATCTCGGACTCTGAGGACCTCAGGGACCGGCCTCCTGCTGGTGCCCAGAGTCAGGACAAAACATGGGGAATCTGCGTTTCAGTTTTATGCAGCTAAAATCTGGAACAGTCTTCATGAAGATGTGGGACAGGCTTCTACTCTGACAATGTTCAAATCTAAGCTAAAAACTGTTTTGTTTAGCTGCGCATATGACTAAAAGGATTTTTTCTTTGCACTCTTCTCTTTTGTTTGTGATTTTATTAGTTTAGAAAATCAGTTGGATTGATAATTTTTAATTTAGTTAATTTTATTGTATTTCTGTAATTTCTTTGTGATTTGAATGCATTTTTCCTGCTGTGAAGCACTTTGAATTGCCTTGTGTATGAAATGTGCTCTATAAATAAACTTGCCTTGCCTTGCCTTGCCTTTGCAAAACTTACAGGATCCTCTCAGTTATTGCAGAACTTACAGCAGGTTCTCTATTTATGCAGAACTTACATGAGGGTCTCAGTTTGTGCAAAACTTACAGGAGAATTTCAGTCCGTGCAGAACTTAAAGGATACTTTCAGTTTGTGCAAAACTTACAGGAGTCTCAGATTTTGCAGAACTTAAAGGAGAGTCTCAGTTTTTGCAGAACTTACAGGAAGGTTTCAGTTTTTGTAGAACTTACAGGAAAGTCTCAATTTGTGCAGAACTTACTGGAGAGTCTCAGTTTGTGCAGAACTTACAGGAGAGTCTCAGTTTGTGAAGAACTTGCAGGAGAGTCTCAGTTTGTGCAGAACTTACAGGAGGGTCTCAGTTTGTGTAGAACTTACAGGAGTGTCTAAGTTTGTGCAGAACTTACTGGAGGGTCTCAATTTGTGCAGAACTTACAGGAGGGTCTCAGTTTGTGCAGAACTTACAGGAGGGTCTCAGTTTGTGCAGAACTTACAGGATTCTGAATTTGTGCAGAATTTACAGAAGGGTCTCAGTTTGTGCAGAACTTACAGGGAGGTCTCAGTTTGAGAAGAACTTACAGGAGGGTCTCAGTCTATCCAGAACTTACAGGAGAGTCTCAATTAGTGCAGAACTTACCGGAGATTTTCAGTCTGTGCAGAACTTACAGGATCGTTTCAGTTTTTGCAGAACTTACAGGAGAGTCTCAGTTTTTGCAGAACTTACAAGAGTGTCAGTTTGTGCAGAACTTACAGGAGGGTCTCAGTTTGTGCAGAACTTACAGAATATCAATTTGTGCAGAACTTAGAGGAGGGTCTCAGTTTATGCAGAACTTACAGGATCTCAATTTCTGCAAAACTTACAGGAGGGTCTCAGTCTGTACAGAACTTACAGGAGGATCTCAGTTTATGCAGAACTTACAGGATGGTCTCAGTTTGTGCAAAACTTACAGGAGAGTTTCAGTCTGTGCAGAACTTAAAGGATCGTTTCAGTTTGTGCAGAACTTACAGGAGTGTCTAAGTTTGTGCAGAACTTACAGGAGGGTCTCAGTTTTTGCAAAACTTACAGGATCCTCTCAGTTATTGCAGAACTTACAGCAGGTTCTCTATTTATGCAGAACTTACATGAGGGTCTCAGTTTGTGCAAAACTTACAGGAGAGTTTCAGTCCGTGCAGAACTTAAAGGATACTTTCAGTTTGTGCAAAACTTACAGGAGTCTCAGTTTTTGCAGAACTTAAAGGAGAGTCTCAGTTTTTGCAGAACTTACAGGAAGGTTTCAGTTTTTGTAGAACTTACAGGAAAGTCTCAATTTGTGCAGAACTTACTGGAGAGTCTCAGTTTGTGCAGAACTTAAAGGACTCTCAGTTTGTGCAGAACTTACAGGAAAGTCTCAGTTTGTGAAGAACTTGCAGGAGAGTCTCAGTTTGTGCAGAACTTACAGGAGGGTCTCAGTTTGTGTAGAACTTACAGGAGTGTCTAAGTTTGTGCAGAACTTACTGGAGGGTCTCAGTTTGTGCAGAACTTACAGGAGGGTCTCAGTTTGTGTAGAACTTACAGGAGAGTCTCAGTTTGTGAAGAACTTACAGCATCTCAATTTGTGCTGAACTTACAGGAGAATCTAAGTTTGTGCAGAACTTAGGGAGAGTCTCAGTTTGTGCAGAACTTACAGGAGAGTCTCAGTTTGTGCAGAACTTACAGGAGGGTCTCAGTTTGTGCAGAACTTACAGGATTCTGAATTTGTGCAGAATTTACAGAAGGGTCTCAGTTTGTGCAGAACTTAAAGGGAGGTCTCAGTTTGTGAAGAACTTACAGGAGGGTCTCAGTCTGTCCAGAACTTACAGGAGAGTCTCAATTAGTGCAGAACTTACCGGAGATTTTCAGTCTGTGCAGAACTTACAGGATCGTTTCAGTTTTTGCAGAACTTACAGGAGAGTCTCAGTTTTTGCAGAACTTACAAGAGTGTCAGTTTGTGCAGAACTTACAGGAGGGTCTCAGTTTGTGCAGAACTTACAGAATATCAATTTGTGCAGAACTTAGAGGAGGGTCTCAGTTTATGCAGAACTTACAGGATCTCAATTTCTGCAAAACTTACAGGAGGGTCTCAGTCTGTACAGAACTTACACGAGGATCTCAGTTTATGCAGAACTTACAGGAGGGTCTCAGTTTGTGCAAAACTTACAGGAGAGTTTCAGTCTGTGCAGAACTTAAAGGATCGTTTCAGTTTGTGCAGAACTTACAGGAGTGTCTAAGTTTGTGCAGAACTTACAGGAGGGTCTCAGTTTTTGCAAAACTTACAGGATCCTCTCAGTTATTGCAGAACTTACAGCAGGTTCTCTATTTATGCAGAACTTACATGAGGGTCTCAGTTTGTGCAAAACTTACAGGAGAGTTTCAGTCCGTGCAGAACTTAAAGGATACTTTCAGTCTGTGCAAAACTTACAGGAGTCTCAGTTTTTGCAGAACTTAAAGGAGAGTCTCTGTTTTTGCAGAACTTACAGGAAGGTTTCAGTTTTTGTAGAACTTACAGGAAAGTCTCAATTTGTGCAGAACTTACTGGAGAGTCTCAGTTTGTGCAGAACTTAAAGGACTCTCAGTTTGTGCAGAACTTACAGGATGGTCTCAGTTTGTGAAGAACTTGCAGGAGAGTCTCAGTTTGTGCAGAACTTACAGGAGGGTCTCAGTTTGTGTAGAACTTACAGGAGTGTCTAAGTTTGTGCAGAACTTACTGGAGGGTCTCAGTTTGTGCAGAACTTACAGGAGGGTCTCAGTTTGTGTAGAACTTACAGGAGAGTCTCAGTTTGTGAAGAACTTACAGGATCTCAATTTGTGCTGAACTTACAGGAGAATCTCAGTTTGTGCAGAACTTAGGGAGAGTCTCAGTTTGTGCAGAACTTACAGGAGAGTCTCAGTTTGTGCAGAACTTACAGGAGTGTCAGTTGGTGCAAAACTTAAAGGAGAGTCTCAGTTTGTGCAGAACTTACAGGAGGGTCTCAGTTTGTGCAGAACTTACAGGATTCTCAATTTGTGCAGAATTTACAGAAGGGTCTCAGTTTGTGCAGAACTTACAGGGAGGTCTCAGTTTGTGAAGAACTTACAGGAGGGTCTCAGTCTGTCCAGAACTTACTGGAGAGTCTCAATTAGTGCAGAACTTACCGGAGATTTTCAGTCTGTGCAGAACTTACAGGATCGTTTCAGTTTTTGCAGAACTTACAGGAGAGTCTCAGTTTTTGCAGAACTTACAAGAGTGTCAGTTTGTGCAGAACTTACAGGAGGGTCTCAGTTTGTGCAGAACTTACAGAATATCAATTTGTGCAGAACTTACAGGAGGGTCTCAGTTTATGCAGAACTTACAGGATCTCAATTTCTGCAAAACTTACAGGAGGGTCTCAGTCTGTACAGAACTTACAGGAGGATCTCAGTTTGTGCAAAACTTACAGGAGAGTCTTAGTTTGTGCAGAACTTACTGGAGTGTTTCAGTCCGTGCAGAACTTACAGGATTGTTTCAGTTTGTGCAGAACTTACAGGAGTCTCAGTTTTTGCAGAACTTACAGGAGAGTCTCAATTTTGCAGAACTTACAGGAAGGTCTCAGTTTTTGCAGAACTTACAGGAGAGTCTCAATTTGTGCAGAACTTAAAGGACTCTCAGTTTGTGCAAAACTTACAGGAGGGTCTCAGTTTGTGCAGAACTTACAGGAGGGTGTCAGTTTGTGCAGAACTTACAGGAGGGTCTCAGTTTGTGCAGAACTTACAGGAGGTTCTCAGTTTATGCAGAACTTACAGGAGGGTCTCAGTTTGTGCAAAACTTACAGGAGAGTTTCAGTCTGTGCAGAACTTAAAGGATCGTTTCAGTTTGTGCAGAACTTACAGGAGTGTCTAAGTTTGTGCAGAACTTACAGGAGGGTCTCAGTTTTTGCAAAACTTACAGGATCCTCTCAGTTATTGCAGAACTTACAGGAGGTTCTCTATTTATGCAGAACTTACAGGAGGGTCTCAGTTTGTGCAAAACTTACAGGAGAGTTTCAGTCCGTGCAGAACTTAAAGGATACTTTCAGTTTGTGCAAAACTTACAGGAGTCTCAGTTTTTGCAGAACTTAAAGGAGAGTCTCAGTTTTTGCAGAACTTACAGGAAGGTTTCAGTTTTTGTAGAACTTACAGGAAAGTCTCAATTTGTGCAGAACTTACTGGAGAGTCTCAGTTTTTGCAGAACTTAAAGGACTCTCAGTTTGTGCAGAACTTAAAGGACTCTCAGTTTGTGCAGAACTTACAGGAGAGTCTCAGTTTGTGAAGAACTTGCAGGAGAGTCTCAGTTTGTGCAGAACTTACAGGAGAGTCTCAGTTTGTGCAGAACTTACAGGATTCTCAATTTGTGCAGAATTTACAGAAGGGTCTCAGTTTGTGCAGAACTTACAGGGAGGTCTCAGTTTGTGAAGAACTTACAGGAGGGTCTCAGTCTTTCCAGAACTTACAGGAGAGTCTCAATTAGTGCAGAACTTACCGGAGATTTTCAGTCTGAGCAGAACTTACAGGATCGTTTCAGTTTTTGCAGAACTTACAGGAGAGTCTCAGTTTTTGCAGAACTTACAAGAGTGTCAGTTTGTGCAGAACTTACAGGAGGGTCTCAGTTTGTGCAGAACTTACAGAATATCAATTTGTGCAGAACTTACAGGAGGGTCTCAGTTTATGCAGAACTTACAGGATCTCAATTTCTGCAAAACTTACAGGAGTCTCAGTTTTTGCAGAACTTAAAGGAGAGTCTCAGTTTTTGCAGAACTTACAGGAAGGTTTCAGTTTTTGTAGAACTTACAGGAAAGTCTCAATTTGTGCAGAACTTACTGGAGAGTCTCAGTTTGTGCAGAACTTAAAGGACTCTCAGTTTGTGCAGAACTTACAGGAGAGTCTCAGTTTGTGAAGAACTTGCAGGAGAGTCTCAGTTTGTGCAGAACTTACAGGAGAGTCTCAGTTTGTGCAGAACTTACAGGATTCTCAATTTGTGCAGAATTTACAGAAGGGTCTCAGTTTGTGCAGAACTTACAGGGAGGTCTCAGTTTGTGAAGAACTTACAGGAGGGTCTCAGTCATTCCAGAACTTACAGGAGAGTCTCAATTAGTGCAGAACTTACCGGAGATTTTCAGTCTGTGCAGAACTTACAGGATCGTTTCAGTTTTTGCAGAACTTACAGGAGAGTCTCAGTTTTTGCAGAACTTACAAGGGTGTCAGTTTGTGCAGAACTTACAGGAGGGTCTCAGTTTGTGCAGAACTTACAGAATATCAATTTGTGCAGAACTTACAGGAGGGTCTCAGTTTGTGCAGAACTTAAAGGGAGGTCTCAGTTTGTGAAGAACTTACAGGAGGGTCTCAGTCTGTCCAGAACTTACAGGAGAGTCTCAATTAGTGCAGAACTTACCGGAGATTTTCAGTCTGTGCAGAACTTACAGGATCGTTTCAGTTTTTGCAGAACTTACAGGAGAGTCTCAGTTTTTGCAGAACTTACAAGAGTGTCAGTTTGTGCAGAACTTACAGGAGGGTCTCAGTTTGTGCAGAACTTACAGAATATCAATTTGTGCAGAACTTAGAGGAGGGTCTCAGTTTATGCAGAACTTACAGGATCTCAATTTCTGCAAAACTTACAGGAGGGTCTCAGTCTGTACAGAACTTACACGAGGGTCTCAGTTTATGCAGAACTTACAGGAGGGTCTCAGTTTGTGCAAAACTTACAGGAGAGTTTCAGTCTGTGCAGAACTTAAAGGATCGTTTCAGTTTGTGCAGAACTTACAGGAGTGTCTAAGTTTGTGCAGAACTTACAGGAGGGTCTCAGTTTTTGCAAAACTTACAGGATCCTCTCAGTTATTGCAGAACTTACAGCAGGTTCTCTATTTATGCAGAACTTACATGAGGGTCTCAGTTTGTGCAAAACTTACAGGAGAGTTTCAGTCCGTGCAGAACTTAAAGGATACTTTCAGTCTGTGCAAAACTTACAGGAGTCTCAGTTTTTGCAGAACTTAAAGGAGAGTCTCTGTTTTTGCAGAACTTACAGGAAGGTTTCAGTTTTTGTAGAACTTACAGGAAAGTCTCAATTTGTGCAGAACTTACTGGAGAGTCTCAGTTTGTGCAGAACTTAAAGGACTCTCAGTTTGTGCAGAACTTACAGGAGAGTCTCAGTTTGTGAAGAACTTGCAGGAGAGTCTCAGTTTGTGCAGAACTTACAGGAGGGTCTCAGTTTGTGTAGAACTTACAGGAGTGTCTAAGTTTGTGCAGAACTTACTGGAGGGTCTCAGTTTGTGCAGAACTTACAGGAGGGTCTCAGTTTGTGGCGAACTTACAGGAGAGTCTCAGTTTGTGAAGAACTTACAGGATCTCAATTTGTGCTGAACTTACAGGAGAATCTCAGTTTGTGCAGAACTTAGGGAGAGTCTCAGTTTGTGCAGAACTTACAGGAGAGTCTCAGTTTGTGCAGAACTTACAGGAGTGTCAGTTGGTGCAAAACTTAAAGGAGAGTCTCAGTTTGTGCAGAACTTACAGGAGGGTCTCAGTTTGTGCAGAACTTACAGGATTCTCAATTTGTGCAGAATTTACAGAAGGGTCTCAGTTTGTGCAGAACTTACAGGGAGGTCTCAGTTTGTGAAGAACTTACAGGAGGGTCTCAGTCTGTCCAGAACTTACTGGAGAGTCTCAATTAGTGCAGAACTTACCGGAGATTTTCAGTCTGTGCAGAACTTACAGGATCGTTTCAGTTTTTGCAGAACTTACAGGAGAGTCTCAGTTTTTGCAGAACTTACAAGAGTGTCAGTTTGTGCAGAACTTACAGGAGGGTCTCAGTTTGTGCAGAACTTACAGAATATCAATTTGTGCAGAACTTACAGGAGGGTCTCAGTTTATGCAGAACTTACAGGATCTCAATTTCTGCAAAACTTACAGGAGGGTCTCAGTCTGTACAGAACTTACAGGAGGATCTCAGTTTGTGCAAAACTTACAGGAGAGTCTTAGTTTGTGCAGAACTTACCGGAGTGTTTCAGTCCGTGCAGAACTTACAGGATTGTTTCAGTTTGTGCAGAACTTACAGGAGTCTCAGTTTTTGCAGAACTTACAGGAGAGTCTCAATTTTGCAGAACTTACAGGAAGGTCTCAGTTTTTGCAGAACTTACAGGAGAGTCTCAATTTGTGCAGAACTTAAAGGACTCTCAGTTTGTGCAAAACTTACAGGAGGGTCTCAGTTTGTGCAGAACTTACAGGAGGGTGTCAGTTTGTGCAGAACTTACAGGAGGGTCTCAGTTTGTGCAGAACTTACAGGAGATTCTCAGTTTATGCAGAACTTACAGGAGGGTCTCAGTTTGTGCAAAACTTACAGGAGAGTTTCAGTCTGTGCAGAACTTAAAGGATCGTTTCAGTTTGTGCAGAACTTACAGGAGTGTCTAAGTTTGTGCAGAACTTACAGGAGGGTCTCAGTTTTTGCAAAACTAACAGGATCCTCTCAGTTATTGCAGAACTTACAGGAGGTTCTCTATTAATGCAGAACTTACAGGAGGGTCTCAGTTTGTGCAAAACTTACAGGAGAGTTTCAGTCCGTGCAGAACTTAAAGGATACTTTCAGTTTGTGCAAAACTTACAGGAGTCTCAGTTTTTGCAGAACTTAAAGGAGAGTCTCAGTTTTTGCAGAACTTACAGGAAGGTTTCAGTTTTTGTAGAACTTACAGGAAAGTCTCAATTTGTGCAGAACTTACTGGAGAGTCTCAGTTTGTGCAGAACTTAAAGGACTCTCAGTTTGTGCAGAACTTACAGGAGAGTCTCAGTTTGTGAAGAACTTGCAGGAGAGTCTCAGTTTGTGCAGAACTTACAGGAGAGTCTCAGTTTGTGCAGAACTTACAGGATTCTCAATTTGTGCAGAATTTACAGAAGGGTCTCAGTTTGTGCAGAACTTACAGGAAGGTCTCAGTTTGTGAAGAACTTACAGGAGGGTCTCAGTCTTTCCAGAACTTACAGGAGAGTCTGAATTAGTGCAGAACTTACCGGAGATTTTCAGTCTGTGCAGAACTTACAGGATCGTTTCAGTTTTTGCAGAACTTACAGGAGAGTCTCAGTTTTTGCAGAACTTACAAGAGTGTCAGTTTGTGCAGAACTTACAGGAGGGTCTCAGTTTGTGCAGAACTTACAGAATATCAATTTGTGCAGAACTTACAGGAGGGTCTCAGTTTATGCAGAACTTACAGGATCTCAATTTCTGCAAAACTTACAGGAGTCTCAGTTTTTGCAGAACTTAAAGGAGAGTCTCAGTTTTTGCAGAACTTACAGGAAGGTTTCAGTTTTTGTAGAACTTACAGGAAAGTCTCAATTTGTGCAGAACTTACTGGAGAGTCTCAGTTTGTGCAGAACTTAAAGGACTCTCAGTTTGTGCAGAACTTACAGGAGAGTCTCAGTTTGTGAAGAACTTGCAGGAGAGTCTCAGTTTGTGCAGAACTTACAGGAGAGTCTCAGTTTGTGCAGAACTTACAGGATTCTCAATTTGTGCAGAATTTACAGAAGGGTCTCAGTTTGTGCAGAACTTACAGGGAGGTCTCAGTTTGTGAAGAACTTACAGGAGGGTCTCAGTCTTTCCAGAACTTACAGGAGAGTCTCAATTAGTGCAGAACTTACCGGAGATTTTCAGTCTGTGCAGAACTTACAGGATCGTTTCAGTTTTTGCAGAACTTACAGGAGAGTCTCAGTTTTTGCAGAACTTACAAGAGTGTCAGTTTGTGCAGAACTTACAGGAGGGTCTCAGTTTGTGCAGAACTTACAGAATATCAATTTGTGCAGAACTTACAGGAGGGTCTCAGTCTGTACAGAACTTACAGGAGGATCTCAGTTTGTGCAAAACTTACAGGAGAGTCTTAGTTTGTGCAGAACTTACCGGAGAGTTTCAGTCTGTGCAGAACTTACAGGATTGTTTCAGTTTATGTAGAACTTACAGGACAGTCTCAATTTGTGCAGAACTTACTGGAGAGTCTCAGTTTGTGCAGAACTTAAAGGACTCTCTGATTGTGCAGAACTTACAGGAGAGTCTCAGTTTGTGCAGAACTTGCAGGAGAGTCTCAGTTTGTGCAGAACTTACAGGAGAGTCTAAGTTTGTGCAGAACTTACAGGAGAGTCTCAGTTTGTGCAGAACTTACAGGAGTGTCAGTTGGTGCAAAACTTAAAGGAGAGTCTCAGTTTGTGCAGAACTTACAGGAGGGTCTCAGTTTGTGCAGAACTTACAGGATTCTCAATTTGTGCAGAATTTACAGAAGTGTCTCAGTTTGTGCAGAACTTACAGGAGGGTCTAAGTTTGTGAAGAACTTACAGGAGGGTCTCAGTCTCTGCAGAACTTACAGGAGGGTCTCAGTGTGTGCAGAACTTACAGGAGATTCTCAATTAGAGCAGAACTTACCGGAAAGTTTCAGTCCGTGCAGAACTTACAGGATTGTTTCAGTTTGTGCAGAACTTACAGGAGTCCCAGTTTTTGCAGAACTTACAGGAGAGTCTCAGTTATTGCAGAACTTACAGGAAGGTCTCAGTTTTTGTAGAACTTACAGGACAGTCTCAATTTGTGCAGAACTTACTGGAGAGTCTCAGTTTGTGCAGAACTTAAAGGACTCTCAGTTTGTGCAGAACTTACAGGAGAGTCTCAGTTTGTGCAAAACTTACAGGAGAGTTTCAGTTTGTGCTGAACTTACAGGAGTGTCTAAGTTTGTGCAGAACTTACTGGAGGGTCTCAGTTTGTGCAAAACTTACAGGAGAGTTTCAGTTTGTGCAGAACTTACAGGAGTGTCTAAGTTTGTGCAGAACTTACTGGAGGGTCTCAGTTTGTGCAGAACTTACAGGAGGGTCTCAGTTTGTGTAGAACTTACAGGAGAGCCTCAGTTTGTGAAGAACTTACAGGATCTCAATTTGTGCTGAACTCACAGGAGAATCTCAGTTTGTGCAGAACTTAGGGAGAGTCTCAGTTTGTGCAGAACTTACAGGAGAGTCTCAGTTTGTGCAGAACTTACAGGAGTGTCAGTTGGTGCAAAACTTAAAGGAGAGTCTCAGTTTGTGCAGAACTTACAGGAGGGTCTCAGTTTGTGCAGAACTTAAAGGATTCTCAATTTGTGCAGAATTTACAGAAGGGTCTCAGTTTGTGCAGAACTTACAGGGAGGTCTCAGTTTGTGCAGAACTTACAGGAGGGTCTCAGTTTTTGCAAAACTTACAGGATCCTCTCAGTTATTGCAGAACTTACAGGAGGTTCTCTATTTATGCAGAACTTACAGGAGGGTCTCAGTTTGTGCAAAACTTACAGGAGAGTTTCAGTCCGTGCAGAACTTAAAGGATACTTTCAGTTTGTGCAGAACTTAAAGGATACTTTCAGTTTGTGCAAAACTTACAGGAGTCTCAGTTTTTGCAGAACTTACAGGAAGGTTTCAGTTTTTGTAGAACTTACAGGAAAGACTCAATTTGTGCAGAACTTACTGGAGAGTCTCAGTTTGTGCAGAACTTAAAGGACTCTCAGTTTGTGCAGAACTTACAGGAGAGTCTCAGTTTGTGAAGAACTTGCAGGAGAGTCTCAGTTTGTGCAGAACTTACAGGAGGGTCTCAGTTTGTGTAGAACTTACAGGAGTGTCTAAGTTTGTGCAGAACTTACTGGAGGGTCTCAGTTTGTGCAGAACTTACAGGAGGGTCTCAGTTTGTGTAGAACTTACAGGAGAGTCTCAGTTTGTGAAGAACTTACAGGATCTCAATTTGTGCTGAACTTACAGGAGAATCTCAGTTTGTGCAGAACTTAGGGAGAGTCTCAGTTTGTGCAGAACTTACAGGAGAGTCTCAGTTTGTGCAGAACTTACAGGAGTGTCAGTTGGTGCAAAACTTAAAGGAGAGTCTCAGTTTGTGCAGAACTTACAGGAGGGTCTCAGTTTGTGCAGAACTTACAGGATTCTCAATTTGTGCAGAATTTACAGAAGGGTCGCAGTTTGTGCAGAACTTACAGGGAGGTCTCAGTTTGTGAAGAACTTACAGGAGGGTCTCAGTCTTTCCAGAACTTACACTAGAGTCTCATTTAGTGCAGAACTTACCGGAGATTTTCAGTCTGTGCAGAACTTACAGGATTGTTTCAGTTTTTGCAGAACTTACAGGAGAGTCTCAGTTTTTGCAGAACTTACAGAATATCAATTTGTGCAGAACTTACAGGAGGGTCTCAGTTTGTGCAGAACTTACAGGAGGGTCTCAGTTTGTGCAGAACTTACAAGTCTCAGTTTGTGCAGAACTTACAGGAGGGTCTCAGTTTGTGCAGAACTTACAGGAGGGTCTCAGTTTGTGCAGAAAATACAGGATAATCTCAGTTTGTGCTGAATTTACAGGAGAGTCTCAGTTTGTGCAGAACTTGCAGGAAATTCTCAGTTTGAGCAGAACTTACAGGAGAGTCTCAGTTTGTGCAGAACTTACAGGAGAGTCTCAGTTAGTGCAGAACTTACAGGAGTGTCAGTTTGTGCAGAACTTACAGGAGGGTCTCAGTTTGTTCAGAACTTACAGAATATCAATTTGTGCAGAACTTACAGGAGGGTCTCAGTTTGTGCAGAACTTACAGGATCTCAATTTCTGCAAAATTTACAAGAGGGTGTCAGTTTGTGCAAAACTTACAGGAGAGTCTTAGTTTGTGCAGAACTTACCGGAGAGTTTCAGTCTGTGCAGAACTTACAGGATTGTTTCAGTTTGTGTAGAACTTACAGGACAGTCTCAATTTGTGCAGAACTTACTGGAGAGTCTCAGTTTGTGCAGAACTTAAAGGACTCTCAGATTGTGCAGAACTTACAGGAGCGTCTCAGTTTGTGCAGAACTTGCAGGAGAGTCTCAGTTTGTGCAGAACTTACAGGAGAGTCTAAGTTGGTGCAAAACTTAAAGGAGAGTCTCAGTTTGTGCAGAACTTACAGGAGGGTCTCAGTTTGTGCAGAACTTACAGGATTCTCAATTCGTGCAGAATTTACAGAAGGGTCTCAGTTTGTGCAGAACTTACAGGAGGGTCTCAGTATGTGAAGAACTTACAGGAGGGTCTCAGTCTCTGCAGAACTTACAGGAGGGTCTCAGTGTGTGCAGTACTTACAGGAGAGTCTCAATTAGAGCAGAACTTACAGGAGAGTCTCAATTTTGCAGAACTTACAGGAAGGTCTCAGTTTTTGTAGAATTTACAGGAGAGTCTCAATTTGCGCAGAACTTACTGGAGAGTCTCAGTTTGTGCAGAACTTAAAGGACTCTCAGTTTGTGCAAAACTTACAGGAGGGTCTCAGTTTATGCAGAACTTACAGGAGGGTCTCAGTTTGTGCAAAACTTACAGGAGAGTTTCAGTCTGTGCAGAACTTAAAGGATCGTTTCAGTTTGTGCAGAACTTACAGGAGTGTCTAAGTTTGTGCAGAACTTACAGGAGGGTCTCAGTTTTTGAAGAACTTACAGGATATCAATTTGTGCTGAACTTACAGGAGAATCTCAGTTTGTGCAAAACTTACAGGAGGGTCTCAGTTTGTGCAGAACTTACAGGATTCTCAATTTGTGCAGAATTTACAGAAGGGTCGCAGTTTGTGCAGAACTTACAGGGAGGTCTCAGTTTGTGAAGAACTTACAGGAGGGTCTCAGTCTTTCCAGAACTTACACTAGAGTCTCAATTAGTGCAGAACTTACCGGAGATTTTCAGTCTGTGCAGAACTTACAGGATTGTTTCAGTTTTTGCAGAACTTACAGGAGAGTCTCAGTTTTTGCAGAACTTACAGAATATCAATTTGTGCAGAACTTACAGGAGGGTCTCAGTTTGTGCAGAACTTACAGGAGGGTCTCAGTTTGTGCAGAACTTACAAGTCTCAGTTTGTGCAGAACTTACAGGAGGGTCTCAGTTTGTGCAGAACTTACAGGAGGGTCTCAGTTTGTGCAGAAAATACAGGATAATCTCAGTTTGTGCTGAATTTACAGGAGAGTCTCAGTTTGTGCAGAACTTGCAGGAAATTCTCAGTTTGAGCAGAACTTACAGGAGAGTCTCAGTTTGTGCAGAACTTACAGGAGAGTCTCAGTTAGTGCAGAACTTACAGGAGTGTCAGTTTGTGCAGAACTTACAGGAGGGTCTCAGTTTGTTCAGAACTTACAGAATATCAATTTGTGCAGAACTTACAGGAGGGTCTCAGTTTGTGCAGAACTTACAGGATCTCAATTTCTGCAAAATTTACAAGAGGGTGTCAGTTTGTGCAAAACTTACAGGAGAGTCTTAGTTTGTGCAGAACTTACCGGAGAGTTTCAGTCTGTGCAGAACTTACAGGATTGTTTCAGTTTGTGTAGAACTTACAGGACAGTCTCAATTTGTGCAGAACTTACTGGAGAGTCTCAGTTTGTGCAGAACTTAAAGGACTCTCAGATTGTGCAGAACTTACAGGAGCGTCTCAGTTTGTGCAGAACTTGCAGGAGAGTCTCAGTTTGTGCAGAACTTACAGGAGAGTCTAAGTTGGTGCAAAACTTAAAGGAGAGTCTCAGTTTGTGCAGAACTTACAGGAGGGTCTCAGTTTGTGCAGAACTTACAGGATTCTCAATTCGTGCAGAATTTACAGAAGGGTCTCAGTTTGTGCAGAACTTACAGGAGGGTCTCAGTATGTGAAGAACTTACAGGAGGGTCTCAGTCTCTGCAGAACTTACAGGAGGGTCTCAGTGTGTGCAGTACTTACAGGAGAGTCTCAATTAGAGCAGAACTTACAGGAGAGTCTCAATTTTGCAGAACTTACAGGAAGGTCTCAGTTTTTGTAGAATTTACAGGAGAGTCTCAATTTGCGCAGAACTTACTGGAGAGTCTCAGTTTGTGCAGAACTTAAAGGACTCTCAGTTTGTGCAAAACTTACAGGAGGGTCTCAGTTTATGCAGAACTTACAGGAGGGTCTCAGTTTGTGCAAAACTTACAGGAGAGTTTCAGTCTGTGCAGAACTTAAAGGATCGTTTCAGTTTGTGCAGAACTTACAGGAGTGTCTAAGTTTGTGCAGAACTTACAGGAGGGTCTCAGTTTTTGAAGAACTTACAGGATATCAATTTGTTCTGAACTTACAGGAGAATCTCAGTTTGTGCAAAACTTACAGGAGGGTCTCAGTTTGTGCAGAACTTATAGAATCTCAATTTCTGCAAAACTTACAGGAGTGTCTCAGTCTGTAGAGAACTTACAGGAGGTTCTCAGTTTGTGCAGAACTTACAGGAGAGTCTTAGTTTGTGCAGAACTTACCGGAGTGTTTCAGTCTGTGCAGAACTTACAGGATTGTTTCAGTTTGTGCAAAACTTACAGGAGAGTCTAAGTTTTACAGAACTTACAGGAGAGTCTCAGTTTTTGCAGAACTTACAGGAGAGTCTCAGTTTGTGCAGAACTTACAGGAGAGTCTCAGTTTGTGCAGAACTTACAGGAGTGTCTCAGTTCGTGCAAAACTTACAGGATTCTCAATTCGTGCAGAATTTACAGAAGGGTCTCAGTTTGTGCAGAACTTACAGGAGGGTTTCAGTT
Organism: Eucyclogobius newberryi; assembly: GCA_026437355.1. NCBI lineage: Eukaryota > Metazoa > Chordata > Actinopteri > Gobiiformes > Gobiidae > Eucyclogobius > Eucyclogobius newberryi. The sequence goes on along the minus strand of JAPEHP010000001.1, from coordinate 53,377,269 downwards.
CGTGAAGAACTTACATGAGGGTCTCATTCTGTGCAGAACTTACAGGAGAGTCTCAATTAGTGCATAACTTACCGTAGAGTTTCAGTCCGTGCAGAACTTACAGGATGGTTTCAGTTTGTGCAAAACTTACAGGAGTCTCAGTTTTTGCAGAACTTACAGGAAGGTCTCAGTTTGTGTAGAACTTACAGGACAGTCTCAATTTGTGCGAAACTTACTGGAGAGTCTCAGTTTGTGCAGAACTTAAAGGACTCTCAGTTTGTGCAGAGCTTAAAGGACTATCAGTTTGTGCAGAACTTGCAGGAAAGTCTCAGTTTCTGCAAAACTTAAAGGAGAGTCTCAGTTTGTGCAGAACTTACAGGAGAGTCTCAGTTTGTGCAGAACTTACATGATTCTCAATTTGTGCAGAATTTACAGGAGAATATCAGTTTGTGCAGAACTTACAGGAGGGTCTCAGTTTGTGCAGAACTTACAGGAGGGTCTCAGTTTACTCAGAACTTACAGAAGGGTCTCAGTTCATGCAGAACTTACAGGGGGGTCTCAGTTTGTGCACACCTTACAGGAGAGTCTAAATTTGTGCAGAACTTACAGGAGAGTCTCAGTTTGTGCAGAACTTACAGGAGGGTCTCAGTTTTTGCAGAACTTACAGGATCTCAATTTGTGAAGGACTTACAGGAGAATCTCAGTTTGTGCAGAACTTACAGGAGGATCTCAGTTAGTACAGAACTTACAGGACCCTCAGTTTGTAAAGAACTTACAGGACTCTCAGTTTCTGCAGAACTTATAAGAGAGTCTCAGTTTGTGCAGAACTTACAGGAGAGTCTCAGTTTGTGCAGAACTTACAGGAGAGTCTCAGTTAGTGCAGAACTTACAGGAGTGTCAGTTTGTGCAGAACTTACAGGAGGGTCTCAGTTTGTTCAGAACTTACAGAATATCAATTTGTGCAGAACTTACAGGAGGGTCTCAGTTTGTGCAGAACTTACAGGATCTCAATTTCTGCAAAATTTACAAGAGGGTGTCAGTTTGTGCAAAACTTACAGGAGAGTCTTAGTTTGTGCAGAACTTACCGGAGAGTTTCAGTCTGTGCAGAACTTACAGGATTGTTTCAGTTTGTGTAGAACTTACAGGACAGTCTCAATTTGTGCAGAACTTACTGGAGAGTCTCAGTTTGTGCAGAACTTAAAGGACTCTCAGATTGTGCAGAACTTACAGGAGCGTCTCAGTTTGTGCAGAACTTGCAGGAGAGTCTCAGTTTGTGCAGAACTTACAGGAGAGTCTAAGTTGGTGCAAAACTTAAAGGAGAGTCTCAGTTTGTGCAGAACTTACAGGAGGGTCTCAGTTTGTGCAGAACTTACAGGATTCTCAATTCGTGCAGAATTTACAGAAGGGTCTCAGTTTGTGCAGAACTTACAGGAGGGTCTCAGTATGTGAAGAACTTACAGGAGGGTCTCAGTCTCTGCAGAACTTACAGGAGGGTCTCAGTGTGTGCAGTACTTACAGGAGAGTCTCAATTAGAGCAGAACTTACAGGAGAGTCTCAATTTTGCAGAACTTACAGGAAGGTCTCAGTTTTTGTAGAATTTACAGGAGAGTCTCAATTTGCGCAGAACTTACTGGAGAGTCTCAGTTTGTGCAGAACTTAAAGGACTCTCAGTTTGTGCAAAACTTACAGGAGGGTCTCAGTTTATGCAGAACTTACAGGAGGGTCTCAGTTTGTGCAAAACTTACAGGAGAGTTTCAGTCTGTGCAGAACTTAAAGGATCGTTTCAGTTTGTGCAGAACTTACAGGAGTGTCTAAGTTTGTGCAGAACTTACAGGAGGGTCTCAGTTTTTGCAAAACTTACAGGATCCTCTCAGTTATTGCAGAACTTACAGGAGATTCTCTATTTATGCAGAACTTACAGGAGGGTCTCAGTTTGTGCAAAACTTACAGGAGAGTTTCAGTCCGTGCAGAACTTAAAGGATACTTTCAGTTTGTGCAAAACTTACAGGAGTCTCAGTTTTTGCAGAACTTAAAGGAGAGTCTCAGTTTTTGCAGAACTTACAGGAAGGTTTCAGTTTTTGTAGAACTTACAGGAAAGTCTCAATGTGTGCAGAACTTACTGGAGAGTCTCAGTTTGTGCAGAACTTAAAGGACTCTCAGTTTGTGCAGAACTTACAGGAGGGTCTCAGTTTGTGTAGAACTTACAGGAGAAACTCAGTTTTTGAAGAACTTACAGGATATCAATTTGTGCTGAACTTACAGGAGAATCTCAGTTTGTGCAAAACTTACAGGAGGGTCTCAGTTTGTGCAGAACTTATAGAATCTCAATTTCTGCAAAACTTACAGGAGTGTCTCAGTCTGTAGAGAACTTACAGGAGGTTCTCAGTTTGTGCAGAACTTACAGGAGAGTCTTAGTTTGTGCAGAACTTACCGGAGTGTTTCAGTCTGTGCAGAACTTACAGGATTGTTTCAGTTTGTGCAAAACTTACAGGAGAGTCTAAGTTTTACAGAACTTACAGGAGAGTCTCAGTTTTTGCAGAACTTACAGGAGAGTCTCAGTTTGTGCAGAACTTACAGGAGAGTCTCAGTTTGTGCAGAACTTACAGGAGTGTCTCAGTTCGTGCAAAACTTACAGGATTCTCAATTCGTGCAGAATTTACAGAAGGGTCTCAGTTTGTGCAGAACTTACAGGAGGGTTTCAGTTCGTGAAGAACTTACATGAGGGTCTCATTCTGTGCAGAACTTACAGGAGAGTCTCAATTAGTGCATAACTTACCGTAGAGTTTCAGTCCGTGCAGAACTTACAGGATGGTTTCAGTTTGTGCAAAACTTACAGGAGTCTCAGTTTTTGCAGAACTTACAGGAAGGTCTCATTTTGTGTAGAACTTACAGGACAGTCTCAATTTGTGCGAAACTTACTGGAGAGTCTCAGTTTGTGCAGAACTTAAAGGACTCTCAGTTTGTGCAGAGCTTAAAGGACTATCAGTTTGTGCAGAACTTGCAGGAAAGTCTCAGTTTCTGCAAAACTTAAAGGAGAGTCTCAGTTTGTGCAGAACTTACAGGAGAGTCTCAGTTTGTGCAGAACTTACATGATTCTCAATTTGTGCAGAATTTACAGGAGAATATCAGTTTGTGCAGAACTTACAGGAGGGTCTCAGTTTGTGCAGAACTTACAGGAGGGTCTCAGTTTACTCAGAACTTACAGAAGGGTCTCAGTTCATGCAGAACTTACAGGGGGGTCTCAGTTTGTGCACACCTTACAGGAGAGTCTAAATTTGTGCAGAACTTACAGGAGAGTCTCAGTTTGTGCAGAACTTACAGGAGGGTCTCAGTTTTTGCAGAACTTACAGGATCTCAATTTGTGAAGGACTTACAGGAGAATCTCAGTTTGTGCAGAACTTACAGGAGGATCTCAGTTAGTACAGAACTTACAGGACCCTCAGTTTGTAAAGAACTTACAGGACTCTCAGTTTCTGCAGAACTTATAAGAGAGTCTCAGTTTGTGCAGAACTTGCAGGAGAGTCTCAGTTTGTGCAGAACTTACAATGGAGTCTCAGTCTGTTTAGAACTTGCAGGAGAGTCTCAGTTTTTGCAGAACTTACAGGAGAGTGTCAGTTTTTGCAGAACTTACAGGAGGGTCTCAGTTCATGCAGAACTTACAGGGGGGTCTCAGTTTGTGCACACCTTACAGGAGATTCTAAATTTGTGCAGAACTTACAGGAGAGTCTCAGTTTGTGCAGAACTTACAGGAGGGTCTCAGTTTTTGCAGAACTTACAGGATCTCAATTTGTGAAGGACTTACAGGAGAATCTCAGTTTGTGCAGAACTTACAGGAGTATCTCAGTTAGTACAGAACTTACAGGACCCTCAGTTTGTAAAGAACTTACAGGACTCTCAGTTTCTGCAGAACTTATAAGAGAGTCTCAGTTTGTGCAGAACTTGCAGGAGAGTCTCAGTTTGTGCAGAACTTACAATGGAGTCTCAGTCTGTTTAGAACTTGCAGGAGAGTCTCAGTTTTTGCAGAACTTACAGGAGAGTGTCAGTTTTTGCAGAACTTACAGGAGGGTCTCAGTTTGTGCTGAACTTACAGGAGGGTCAAAGTTTGTGCTGAACTTACAGGATTCTCAATTTGTGCAGAACTTACAGTAGGGTCTCAGTTTGTGCAGAACTTACAGGAGGGTCTCAGTTTGCGCAGAACTTACAGGAGAATATAAGTTTGTGCAGAACTTACAGGAGAGTCTCAGTTAGTGCAGAACTTACAGGAGAGTCTCAATTTTTGCAGAACTTACAGGAGAGTGTCAGTTTTTGCAGAACTTACAGGAGGGTCTCAGTTTGTGCTGAACTTACAGGAGGGTCAAAGTTTGTGCTGAACTTACAGGATTCTCAATTTGTGCAGAACTTACAGTAGGGTCTCAGTTTGTGCAGAACTTACAGGAGGGTCTCAGTTTGCGCAGAACTTACAGGAGAATATAAGTTTGTGCAGAACTTACAGGAGAGTCTCAGTTAGTGCAGAACTTACAGGAGAGTCTCAATTTTTGCAAAACTTACAGGAGAGTGTCAGTTTTTGCAGAACTTACAGGAGGGTCTCAGTTTGTGCTGAACTTACAGGAGGGTCAAAGTTTGTGCTGAACTTACAGGATTCTCAATTTGTGCAGAACTTACAGTAGGGTCTCAGTTTGTGCAGAACTTACAGGAGGGTCTCAGTTTGCGCAGAACTTACAGGAGAATATAAGTTTGTGCAGAACTTACAGGAGAGTCTCAGTTAGTGCAGAACTTACAGGAGAGTCTCAATTTGTGCAGAACTTACAGGACTCTCAGTTTGTGTAGAACTTACAGGAGGGTCTCAGTCTCTGCAGAACTTACAGGAGGGTCTCAGTGTGTGCAGAACTTACAGGAGAGTCTCAATTAGAGCAGAACTTACCGGAGAGTTTCAGTCCGTGCAGAACTTACAGGATTGTTTCAGTTTGTGCAGAACTTACAGGAGCCTCAGTTTTTGCAGAACTTACAGGAGAGTCTCAGTTTTTGCAGAACTTACAGGAAGGTCTCAGTTTTTTTAGAACTTAAAGGGACAGTCTCAATTTGTGCAGAACTTAATGGAGAGTCTCAGTTTGTGCAGAACTTAAAGGACTCTCAGTTTGTGCAGAACTTACAGGAGGGTCTCAGTTTGTGCAGAACTTACAGGAGGGTGTCAGTTTGTGCAGAACTTACAGGAGGGTCTCAGTTTGTGCAGAACTTACAGGAGGATCTCAGTTAGTGCAGAACTTACAGGAGAGTCTTAGTTTGTGCAGAACTTACAGGAGAGTCTCAGTTTGTGAAGAACTTACAGGATCTCAATTTGTGCTGAACTTACAGGAGAATCTCAGTTTGTGCAGAACTTAGGGAGAGTCTCAGTTTGTGCAGAGCTTACAGGAGAGTCTCAGTTTGTGCAGAACTTACAGGAGTGTCAGTTGGTGCAAAACTTAAAGGAGAGTCTCAGTTTGTGCAGAACTTACAGGAGGGTCTCAGTTTGTGCAGAACTTACAGGATTCTCAATTTGTGCAGAATTTACAGAAGGGTCGCAGTTTGTGCAGAACTTACAGGGAGGTCTCAGTTTGTGAAGAACTTACAGGAGGGTCTCAGTCTTTCCAGAACTTACACTAGAGTCTCAATTAGTGCAGAACTTACCGGAGATTTTCAGTCTGTGCAGAACTTACAGGATTGTTTCAGTTTTTGCAGAACTTACAGGAGAGTCTCAGTTTTTGCAGAACTTACAGAATATCAATTTGTGCAGAACTTACAGGAGGGTCTCAGTTTGTGCAGAACTTACAGGAGGGTCTCAGTTTGTGCAGAACTTACAAGTCTCAGTTTGTGCAGAACTTACAGGAGGGTCTCAGTTTGTGCAGAACTTACAGGAGGGTCTCAGTTTGTGCAGAAAATACAGGATAATCTCAGTTTGTGCTGAATTTACAGGAGAGTCTCAGTTTGTGCAGAACTTGCAGGAAATTCTCAGTTTGAGCAGAACTTACAGGAGAGTCTCAGTTTGTGCAGAACTTACAGGAGAGTCTCAGTTAGTGCAGAACTTACAGGAGTGTCAGTTTGTGCAGAACTTACAGGAGGGTCTCAGTTTGTTCAGAACTTACAGAATATCAATTTGTGCAGAACTTACAGGAGGGTCTCAGTTTGTGCAGAACTTACAGGATCTCAATTTCTGCAAAATTTACAAGAGGGTGTCAGTTTGTGCAAAACTTACAGGAGAGTCTTAGTTTGTGCAGAACTTACCGGAGAGTTTCAGTCTGTGCAGAACTTACAGGATTGTTTCAGTTTGTGTAGAACTTACAGGACAGTCTCAATTTGTGCAGAACTTACTGGAGAGTCTCAGTTTGTGCAGAACTTAAAGGACTCTCAGATTGTGCAGAACTTACAGGAGCGTCTCAGTTTGTGCAGAACTTGCAGGAGAGTCTCAGTTTGTGCAGAACTTACAGGAGAGTCTAAGTTGGTGCAAAACTTAAAGGAGAGTCTCAGTTTGTGCAGAACTTACAGGAGGGTCTCAGTTTGTGCAGAACTTACAGGATTCTCAATTCGTGCAGAATTTACAGAAGGGTCTCAGTTTGTGCAGAACTTACAGGAGGGTCTCAGTATGTGAAGAACTTACAGGAGGGTCTCAGTCTCTGCAGAACTTACAGGAGGGTCTCAGTGTGTGCAGTACTTACAGGAGAGTCTCAATTAGAGCAGAACTTACAGGAGAGTCTCAATTTTGCAGAACTTACAGGAAGGTCTCAGTTTTTGTAGAATTTACAGGAGAGTCTCAATTTGCGCAGAACTTACTGGAGAGTCTCAGTTTGTGCAGAACTTAAAGGACTCTCAGTTTGTGCAAAACTTACAGGAGGGTCTCAGTTTATGCAGAACTTACAGGAGGGTCTCAGTTTGTGCAAAACTTACAGGAGAGTTTCAGTCTGTGCAGAACTTAAAGGATCGTTTCAGTTTGTGCAGAACTTACAGGAGTGTCTAAGTTTGTGCAGAACTTACAGGAGGGTCTCAGTTTTTGAAGAACTTACAGGATATCAATTTGTGCTGAACTTACAGGAGAATCTCAGTTTGTGCAAAACTTACAGGAGGGTCTCAGTTTGTGCAGAACTTATAGAATCTCAATTTCTGCAAAACTTACAGGAGTGTCTCAGTCTGTAGAGAACTTACAGGAGGTTCTCAGTTTGTGCAGAACTTACAGGAGAGTCTTAGTTTGTGCAGAACTTACCGGAGTGTTTCAGTCTGTGCAGAACTTACAGGATTGTTTCAGTTTGTGCAAAACTTACAGGAGAGTCTAAGTTTTACAGAACTTACAGGAGAGTCTCAGTTTTTGCAGAACTTACAGGAGAGTCTCAGTTTGTGCAGAACTTACAGGAGAGTCTCAGTTTGTGCAGAACTTACAGGAGTGTCTCAGTTCGTGCAAAACTTACAGGATTCTCAATTCGTGCAGAATTTACAGAAGGGTCTCAGTTTGTGCAGAACTTACAGGAGGGTTTCAGTTCGTGAAGAACTTACATGAGGGTCTCATTCTGTGCAGAACTTACAGGAGAGTCTCAATTAGTGCATAACTTACCGTAGAGTTTCAGTCCGTGCAGAACTTACAGGATGGTTTCAGTTTGTGCAAAACTTACAGGAGTCTCAGTTTTTGCAGAACTTACAGGAAGGTCTCAGTTTGTGTAGAACTTACAGGACAGTCTCAATTTGTGCGAAACTTACTGGAGAGTCTCAGTTTGTGCAGAACTTAAAGGACTCTCAGTTTGTGCAGAGCTTAAAGGACTATCAGTTTGTGCAGAACTTGCAGGAAAGTCTCAGTTTCTGCAAAACTTAAAGGAGAGTCTCAGTTTGTGCAGAACTTACAGGAGAGTCTCAGTTTGTGCAGAACTTACATGATTCTCAATTTGTGCAGAATTTACAGGAGAATATCAGTTTGTGCAGAACTTACAGGAGGGTCTCAGTTTGTGCAGAACTTACAGGAGGGTCTCAGTTTACTCAGAACTTACAGAAGGGTCTCAGTTCATGCAGAACTTACAGGGGGGTCTCAGTTTGTGCACACCTTACAGGAGAGTCTAAATTTGTGCAGAACTTACAGGAGAGTCTCAGTTTGTGCAGAACTTACAGGAGGGTCTCAGTTTTTGCAGAACTTACAGGATCTCAATTTGTGAAGGACTTACAGGAGAATCTCAGTTTGTGCAGAACTTACAGGAGGATCTCAGTTAGTACAGAACTTACAGGACCCTCAGTTTGTAAAGAACTTACAGGACTCTCAGTTTCTGCAGAACTTATAAGAGAGTCTCAGTTTGTGCAGAACTTACAGGAGAGTCTCAGTTTGTGCAGAACTTACAGGAGAGTCTCAGTTAGTGCAGAACTTACAGGAGTGTCAGTTTGTGCAGAACTTACAGGAGGGTCTCAGTTTGTTCAGAACTTACAGAATATCAATTTGTGCAGAACTTACAGGAGGGTCTCAGTTTGTGCAGAACTTACAGGATCTCAATTTCTGCAAAATTTACAAGAGGGTGTCAGTTTGTGCAAAACTTACAGGAGAGTCTTAGTTTGTGCAGAACTTACCGGAGAGTTTCAGTCTGTGCAGAACTTACAGGATTGTTTCAGTTTGTGTAGAACTTACAGGACAGTCTCAATTTGTGCAGAACTTACTGGAGAGTCTCAGTTTGTGCAGAACTTAAAGGACTCTCAGATTGTGCAGAACTTACAGGAGCGTCTCAGTTTGTGCAGAACTTGCAGGAGAGTCTCAGTTTGTGCAGAACTTACAGGAGAGTCTAAGTTGGTGCAAAACTTAAAGGAGAGTCTCAGTTTGTGCAGAACTTACAGGAGGGTCTCAGTTTGTGCAGAACTTACAGGATTCTCAATTCGTGCAGAATTTACAGAAGGGTCTCAGTTTGTGCAGAACTTACAGGAGGGTCTCAGTATGTGAAGAACTTACAGGAGGGTCTCAGTCTCTGCAGAACTTACAGGAGGGTCTCAGTGTGTGCAGTACTTACAGGAGAGTCTCAATTAGAGCAGAACTTACAGGAGAGTCTCAATTTTGCAGAACTTACAGGAAGGTCTCAGTTTTTGTAGAATTTACAGGAGAGTCTCAATTTGCGCAGAACTTACTGGAGAGTCTCAGTTTGTGCAGAACTTAAAGGACTCTCAGTTTGTGCAAAACTTACAGGAGGGTCTCAGTTTATGCAGAACTTACAGGAGGGTCTCAGTTTGTGCAAAACTTACAGGAGAGTTTCAGTCTGTGCAGAACTTAAAGGATCGTTTCAGTTTGTGCAGAACTTACAGGAGTGTCTAAGTTTGTGCAGAACTTACAGGAGGGTCTCAGTTTTTGCAAAACTTACAGGATCCTCTCAGTTATTGCAGAACTTACAGGAGATTCTCTATTTATGCAGAACTTACAGGAGGGTCTCAGTTTGTGCAAAACTTACAGGAGAGTTTCAGTCCGTGCAGAACTTAAAGGATACTTTCAGTTTGTGCAAAACTTACAGGAGTCTCAGTTTTTGCAGAACTTAAAGGAGAGTCTCAGTTTTTGCAGAACTTACAGGAAGGTTTCAGTTTTTGTAGAACTTACAGGAAAGTCTCAATGTGTGCAGAACTTACTGGAGAGTCTCAGTTTGTGCAGAACTTAAAGGACTCTCAGTTTGTGCAGAACTTACAGGAGGGTCTCAGTTTGTGTAGAACTTACAGGAGAAACTCAGTTTTTGAAGAACTTACAGGATATCAATTTGTGCTGAACTTACAGGAGAATCTCAGTTTGTGCAAAACTTACAGGAGGGTCTCAGTTTGTGCAGAACTTATAGAATCTCAATTTCTGCAAAACTTACAGGAGTGTCTCAGTCTGTAGAGAACTTACAGGAGGTTCTCAGTTTGTGCAGAACTTACAGGAGAGTCTTAGTTTGTGCAGAACTTACCGGAGTGTTTCAGTCTGTGCAGAACTTACAGGATTGTTTCAGTTTGTGCAAAACTTACAGGAGAGTCTAAGTTTTACAGAACTTACAGGAGAGTCTCAGTTTTTGCAGAACTTACAGGAGAGTCTCAGTTTGTGCAGAACTTACAGGAGAGTCTCAGTTTGTGCAGAACTTACAGGAGTGTCTCAGTTCGTGCAAAACTTACAGGATTCTCAATTCGTGCAGAATTTACAGAAGGGTCTCAGTTTGTGCAGAACTTACAGGAGGGTTTCAGTTCGTGAAGAACTTACATGAGGGTCTCATTCTGTGCAGAACTTACAGGAGAGTCTCAATTAGTGCATAACTTACCGTAGAGTTTCAGTCCGTGCAGAACTTACAGGATGGTTTCAGTTTGTGCAAAACTTACAGGAGTCTCAGTTTTTGCAGAACTTACAGGAAGGTCTCATTTTGTGTAGAACTTACAGGACAGTCTCAATTTGTGCGAAACTTACTGGAGAGTCTCAGTTTGTGCAGAACTTAAAGGACTCTCAGTTTGTGCAGAGCTTAAAGGACTATCAGTTTGTGCAGAACTTGCAGGAAAGTCTCAGTTTCTGCAAAACTTAAAGGAGAGTCTCAGTTTGTGCAGAACTTATAGGAGAGTCTCAGTTTGTGCAGAACTTACATGATTCTCAATTTGTGCAGAATTTACAGGAGAATATCAGTTTGTGCAGAACTTACAGGAGGGTCTCAGTTTGTGCAGAACTTACAGGAGGGTCTCAGTTTACTCAGAACTTACAGAAGGGTCTCAGTTCATGCAGAACTTACAGGGGGGTCTCAGTTTGTGCACACCTTACAGGAGAGTCTAAATTTGTGCAGAACTTACAGGAGAGTCTCAGTTTGTGCAGAACTTACAGGAGGGTCTCAGTTTTTGCAGAACTTACAGGATCTCAATTTGTGAAGGACTTACAGGAGAATCTCAGTTTGTGCAGAACTTACAGGAGGATCTCAGTTAGTACAGAACTTACAGGACCCTCAGTTTGTAAAGAACTTACAGGACTCTCAGTTTCTGCAGAACTTATAAGAGAGTCTCAGTTTGTGCAGAACTTGCAGGAGAGTCTCAGTTTGTGCAGAACTTACAATGGAGTCTCAGTCTGTTTAGAACTTGCAGGAGAGTCTCAGTTTTTGCAGAACTTACAGGAGAGTGTCAGTTTTTGCAGAACTTACAGGAGGGTCTCAGTTCATGCAGAACTTACAGGGGGGTCTCAGTTTGTGCACACCTTACAGGAGAGTCTAAATTTGTGCAGAACTTACAGGAGAGTCTCAGTTTGTGCAGAACTTACAGGAGGGTCTCAGTTTTTGCAGAACTTACAGGATCTCAATTTGTGAAGGACTTACAGGAGAATCTCAGTTTGTGCAGAACTTACAGGAGGATCTCAGTTAGTACAGAACTTACAGGACCCTCAGTTTGTAAAGAACTTACAGGACTCTCAGTTTCTGCAGAACTTATAAGAGAGTCTCAGTTTGTGCAGAACTTGCAGGAGAGTCTCAGTTTGTGCAGAACTTACAATGGAGTCTCAGTCTGTTTAGAACTTGCAGGAGAGTCTCAGTTTTTGCAGAACTTACAGGAGAGTGTCAGTTTTTGCAGAACTTACAGGAGGGTCTCAGTTCATGCAGAACTTACAGGGGGGTCTCAGTTTGTGCACACCTTACAGGAGATTCTAAATTTGTGCAGAACTTACAGGAGAGTCTCAGTTTGTGCAGAACTTACAGGAGGGTCTCAGTTTTTGCAGAACTTACAGGATCTCAATTTGTGAAGGACTTACAGGAGAATCTCAGTTTGTGCAGAACTTACAGGAGTATCTCAGTTAGTACAGAACTTACAGGACCCTCAGTTTGTAAAGAACTTACAGGACTCTCAGTTTCTGCAGAACTTATAAGAGAGTCTCAGTTTGTGCAGAACTTGCAGGAGAGTCTCAGTTTGTGCAGAACTTACAATGGAGTCTCAGTCTGTTTAGAACTTGCAGGAGAGTCTCAGTTTTTGCAGAACTTACAGGAGAGTGTCAGTTTTTGCAGAACTTACAGGAGGGTCTCAGTTTGTGCTGAACTTACAGGAGGGTCAAAGTTTGTGCTGAACTTACAGGATTCTCAATTTGTGCAGAACTTACAGGAGGGTCTCAGTTTGCGCAGAACTTACAGGAGAATATAAGTTTGTGCAGAACTTACAGGAGAGTCTCAGTTAGTGCAGAACTTACAGGAGAGTCTCAATTTTTGCAGAACTTACAGGAGAGTGTCAGTTTTTGCAGAACTTACAGGAGGGTCTCAGTTTGTGCTGAACTTACAGGAGGGTCAAAGTTTGTGCTGAACTTACAGGATTCTCAATTTGTGCAGAACTTACAGTAGGGTCTCAGTTTGTGCAGAACTTACAGGAGGGTCTCAGTTTGCGCAGAACTTACAGGAGAATATAAGTTTGTGCAGAACTTACAGGAGAGTCTCAGTTAGTGCAGAACTTACAGGAGAGTCTCAATTTTTGCAAAACTTACAGGAGAGTGTCAGTTTTTGCAGAACTTACAGGAGGGTCTCAGTTTGTGCTGAACTTACAGGAGGGTCAAAGTTTGTGCTGAACTTACAGGATTCTCAATTTGTGCAGAACTTACAGTAGGGTCTCAGTTTGTGCAGAACTTACAGGAGGGTCTCAGTTTGCGCAGAACTTACAGGAGAATATAAGTTTGTGCAGAACTTACAGGAGAGTCTCAGTTAGTGCAGAACTTACAGGAGAGTCTCAATTTGTGCAGAACTTACAGGACTCTCAGTTTGTGTAGAACTTACAGGAGGGTCTCAGTCTCTGCAGAACTTACAGGAGGGTCTCAGTGTGTGCAGAACTTACAGGAGAGTCTCAATTAGAGCAGAACTTACCGGAGAGTTTCAGTCCGTGCAGAACTTACAGGATTGTTTCAGTTTGTGCAGAACTTACAGGAGCCTCAGTTTTTGCAGAACTTACAGGAGAGTCTCAGTTTTTGCAGAACTTACAGGAAGGTCTCAGTTTTTTTAGAACTTAAAGGGACAGTCTCAATTTGTGCAGAACTTAATGGAGAGTCTCAGTTTGTGCAGAACTTAAAGGACTCTCAGTTTGTGCAGAACTTACAGGAGGGTCTCAGTTTGTGCAGAACTTACAGGAGGGTGTCAGTTTGTGCAGAACTTACAGGAGGGTCTCAGTTTGTGCAGAACTTACAGGAGGATCTCAGTTAGTGCAGAACTTACAGGAGAGTCTTAGTTTGTGCAGAACTTACAGGAGAGTCTCAGTTTGTGAAGAACTTACAGGATCTCAATTTGTGCTGAACTTACAGGAGAATCTCAGTTTGTGCAGAACTTAGGGAGAGTCTCAGTTTGTGCAGAGCTTACAGGAGAGTCTCAGTTTGTGCAGAACTTACAGGAGTGTCAGTTGGTGCAAAACTTAAAGGAGAGTCTCAGTTTGTGCAGAACTTACAGGAGGGTCTCAGTTTGTGCAGAACTTACAGGATTCTCAATTTGTGCAGAATTTACAGAAGGGTCGCAGTTTGTGCAGAACTTACAGGGAGGTCTCAGTTTGTGAAGAACTTACAGGAGGGTCTCAGTCTTTCCAGAACTTACACTAGAGTCTCAATTAGTGCAGAACTTACCGGAGATTTTCAGTCTGTGCAGAACTTACAGGATTGTTTCAGTTTTTGCAGAACTTACAGGAGAGTCTCAGTTTTTGCAGAACTTACAGAATATCAATTTGTGCAGAACTTACAGGAGGGTCTCAGTTTGTGCAGAACTTACAGGAGGGTCTCAGTTTGTGCAGAACTTACAAGTCTCAGTTTGTGCAGAACTTACAGGAGGGTCTCAGTTTGTGCAGAACTTACAGGAGGGTCTCAGTTTGTGCAGAAAATACAGGATAATCTCAGTTTGTGCTGAATTTACAGGAGAGTCTCAGTTTGTGCAGAACTTGCAGGAAATTCTCAGTTTGAGCAGAACTTACAGGAGAGTCTCAGTTTGTGCAGAACTTACAGGAGAGTCTCAGTTAGTGCAGAACTTACAGGAGTGTCAGTTTGTGCAGAACTTACAGGAGGGTCTCAGTTTGTTCAGAACTTACAGAATATCAATTTGTGCAGAACTTACAGGAGGGTCTCAGTTTGTGCAGAACTTACAGGATCTCAATTTCTGCAAAATTTACAAGAGGGTGTCAGTTTGTGCAAAACTTACAGGAGAGTCTTAGTTTGTGCAGAACTTACCGGAGAGTTTCAGTCTGTGCAGAACTTACAGGATTGTTTCAGTTTGTGTAGAACTTACAGGACAGTCTCAATTTGTGCAGAACTTACTGGAGAGTCTCAGTTTGTGCAGAACTTAAAGGACTCTCAGATTGTGCAGAACTTACAGGAGCGTCTCAGTTTGTGCAGAACTTGCAGGAGAGTCTCAGTTTGTGCAGAACTTACAGGAGAGTCTAAGTTGGTGCAAAACTTAAAGGAGAGTCTCAGTTTGTGCAGAACTTACAGGAGAGTCTCAGTTTTTGCAGAACTTACAGGAGAGTGTCAGTTTTTGCAGAACTTACAGGAGGGTCTCAGTTCATGCAGAACTTACAGGGGGGTCTCAGTTTGTGCACACCTTACAGGAGATTCTAAATTTGTGCAGAACTTACAGGAGAGTCTCAGTTTGTGCAGAACTTACAGGAGGGTCTCAGTTTTTGCAGAACTTACAGGATCTCAATTTGTGAAGGACTTACAGGAGAATCTCAGTTTGTGCAGAACTTACAGGAGTATCTCAGTTAGTACAGAACTTACAGGACCCTCAGTTTGTAAAGAACTTACAGGACTCTCAGTTTCTGCAGAACTTATAAGAGAGTCTCAGTTTGTGCAGAACTTGCAGGAGAGTCTCAGTTTGTGCAGAACTTACAATGGAGTCTCAGTCTGTTTAGAACTTGCAGGAGAGTCTCAGTTTTTGCAGAACTTACAGGAGAGTGTCAGTTTTTGCAGAACTTACAGGAGGGTCTCAGTTTGTGCTGAACTTACAGGAGGGTCAAAGTTTGTGCTGAACTTACAGGATTCTCAATTTGTGCAGAACTTACAGTAGGGTCTCAGTTTGTGCAGAACTTACAGGAGGGTCTCAGTTTGCGCAGAACTTACAGGAGAATATAAGTTTGTGCAGAACTTACAGGAGAGTCTCAGTTAGTGCAGAACTTACAGGAGAGTCTCAATTTTTGCAGAACTTACAGGAGAGTGTCAGTTTTTGCAGAACTTACAGGAGGGTCTCAGTTTGTGCTGAACTTACAGGAGGGTCAAAGTTTGTGCTGAACTTACAGGATTCTCAATTTGTGCAGAACTTACAGTAGGGTCTCAGTTTGTGCAGAACTTACAGGAGGGTCTCAGTTTGCGCAGAACTTACAGGAGAATATAAGTTTGTGCAGAACTTACAGGAGAGTCTCAGTTAGTGCAGAACTTACAGGAGAGTCTCAATTTGTGCAGAACTTACAGGACTCTCAGTTTGTGTAGAACTTACAGGAGGGTCTCAGTCTCTGCAGAACTTACAGGAGGGTCTCAGTGTGTGCAGAACTTACAGGAGAGTCTCAATTAGAGCAGAACTTACCGGAGAGTTTCAGTCCGTGCAGAACTTACAGGATTGTTTCAGTTTGTGCAGAACTTACAGGAGCCTCAGTTTTTGCAGAACTTACAGGAGAGTCTCAGTTTTTGCAGAACTTACAGGAAGGTCTCAGTTTTTTTAGAACTTAAAGGGACAGTCTCAATTTGTGCAGAACTTAATGGAGAGTCTCAGTTTGTGCAGAACTTAAAGGACTCTCAGTTTGTGCAGAACTTACAGGAGGGTCTCAGTTTGTGCAGAACTTACAGGAGGGTGTCAGTTTGTGCAGAACTTACAGGAGGGTCTCAGTTTGTGCAGAACTTACAGGAGGATCTCAGTTAGTGCAGAACTTACAGGAGAGTCTTAGTTTGTGCAGAACTTACAGGAGAGTCTCAGTTTGTGAAGAACTTACAGGATCTCAATTTGTGCTGAACTTACAGGAGAATCTCAGTTTGTGCAGAACTTAGGGAGAGTCTCAGTTTGTGCAGAGCTTACAGGAGAGTCTCAGTTTGTGCAGAACTTACAGGAGTGTCAGTTGGTGCAAAACTTAAAGGAGAGTCTCAGTTTGTGCAGAACTTACAGGAGGGTCTCAGTTTGTGCAGAACTTACAGGATTCTCAATTTGTGCAGAATTTACAGAAGGGTCGCAGTTTGTGCAGAACTTACAGGGAGGTCTCAGTTTGTGAAGAACTTACAGGAGGGTCTCAGTCTTTCCAGAACTTACACTAGAGTCTCAATTAGTGCAGAACTTACCGGAGATTTTCAGTCTGTGCAGAACTTACAGGATTGTTTCAGTTTTTGCAGAACTTACAGGAGAGTCTCAGTTTTTGCAGAACTTACAGAATATCAATTTGTGCAGAACTTACAGGAGGGTCTCAGTTTGTGCAGAACTTACAGGAGGGTCTCAGTTTGTGCAGAACTTACAAGTCTCAGTTTGTGCAGAACTTACAGGAGGGTCTCAGTTTGTGCAGAACTTACAGGAGGGTCTCAGTTTGTGCAGAAAATACAGGATAATCTCAGTTTGTGCTGAATTTACAGGAGAGTCTCAGTTTGTGCAGAACTTGCAGGAAATTCTCAGTTTGAGCAGAACTTACAGGAGAGTCTCAGTTTGTGCAGAACTTACAGGAGAGTCTCAGTTAGTGCAGAACTTACAGGAGTGTCAGTTTGTGCAGAACTTACAGGAGGGTCTCAGTTTGTTCAGAACTTACAGAATATCAATTTGTGCAGAACTTACAGGAGGGTCTCAGTTTGTGCAGAACTTACAGGATCTCAATTTCTGCAAAATTTACAAGAGGGTGTCAGTTTGTGCAAAACTTACAGGAGAGTCTTAGTTTGTGCAGAACTTACCGGAGAGTTTCAGTCTGTGCAGAACTTACAGGATTGTTTCAGTTTGTGTAGAACTTACAGGACAGTCTCAATTTGTGCAGAACTTACTGGAGAGTCTCAGTTTGTGCAGAACTTAAAGGACTCTCAGATTGTGCAGAACTTACAGGAGCGTCTCAGTTTGTGCAGAACTTGCAGGAGAGTCTCAGTTTGTGCAGAACTTACAGGAGAGTCTAAGTTGGTGCAAAACTTAAAGGAGAGTCTCAGTTTGTGCAGAACTTACAGGAGGGTCTCAGTTTGTGCAGAACTTACAGGATTCTCAATTCGTGCAGAATTTACAGAAGGGTCTCAGTTTGTGCAGAACTTACAGGAGGGTCTCAGTATGTGAAGAACTTACAGGAGGGTCTCAGTCTCTGCAGAACTTACAGGAGGGTCTCAGTGTGTGCAGTACTTACAGGAGAGTCTCAATTAGAGCAGAACTTACAGGAGAGTCTCAATTTTGCAGAACTTACAGGAAGGTCTCAGTTTTTGTAGAATTTACAGGAGAGTCTCAATTTGCGCAGAACTTACTGGAGAGTCTCAGTTTGTGCAGAACTTAAAGGACTCTCAGTTTGTGCAAAACTTACAGGAGGGTCTCAGTTTATGCAGAACTTACAGGAGGGTCTCAGTTTGTGCAAAACTTACAGGAGAGTTTCAGTCTGTGCAGAACTTAAAGGATCGTTTCAGTTTGTGCAGAACTTACAGGAGTGTCTAAGTTTGTGCAGAACTTACAGGAGGGTCTCAGTTTTTGAAGAACTTACAGGATATCAATTTGTGCTGAACTTACAGGAGAATCTCAGTTTGTGCAAAACTTACAGGAGGGTCTCAGTTTGTGCAGAACTTATAGAATCTCAATTTCTGCAAAACTTACAGGAGTGTCTCAGTCTGTAGAGAACTTACAGGAGGTTCTCAGTTTGTGCAGAACTTACAGGAGAGTCTTAGTTTGTGCAGAACTTACCGGAGTGTTTCAGTCTGTGCAGAACTTACAGGATTGTTTCAGTTTGTGCAAAACTTACAGGAGAGTCTAAGTTTTACAGAACTTACAGGAGAGTCTCAGTTTTTGCAGAACTTACAGGAGAGTCTCAGTTTGTGCAGAACTTACAGGAGAGTCTCAGTTTGTGCAGAACTTACAGGAGTGTCTCAGTTCGTGCAAAACTTACAGGATTCTCAATTCGTGCAGAATTTACAGAAGGGTCTCAGTTTGTGCAGAACTTACAGGAGGGTTTCAGTTCGTGAAGAACTTACATGAGGGTCTCATTCTGTGCAGAACTTACAGGAGAGTCTCAATTAGTGCATAACTTACCGTAGAGTTTCAGTCCGTGCAGAACTTACAGGATGGTTTCAGTTTGTGCAAAACTTACAGGAGTCTCAGTTTTTGCAGAACTTACAGGAAGGTCTCAGTTTGTGTAGAACTTACAGGACAGTCTCAATTTGTGCGAAACTTACTGGAGAGTCTCAGTTTGTGCAGAACTTAAAGGACTCTCAGTTTGTGCAGAGCTTAAAGGACTATCAGTTTGTGCAGAACTTGCAGGAAAGTCTCAGTTTCTGCAAAACTTAAAGGAGAGTCTCAGTTTGTGCAGAACTTACAGGAGAGTCTCAGTTTGTGCAGAACTTACATGATTCTCAATTTGTGCAGAATTTACAGGAGAATATCAGTTTGTGCAGAACTTACAGGAGGGTCTCAGTTTGTGCAGAACTTACAGGAGGGTCTCAGTTTACTCAGAACTTACAGAAGGGTCTCAGTTCATGCAGAACTTACAGGGGGGTCTCAGTTTGTGCACACCTTACAGGAGAGTCTAAATTTGTGCAGAACTTACAGGAGAGTCTCAGTTTGTGCAGAACTTACAGGAGGGTCTCAGTTTTTGCAGAACTTACAGGATCTCAATTTGTGAAGGACTTACAGGAGAATCTCAGTTTGTGCAGAACTTACAGGAGGATCTCAGTTAGTACAGAACTTACAGGACCCTCAGTTTGTAAAGAACTTACAGGACTCTCAGTTTCTGCAGAACTTATAAGAGAGTCTCAGTTTGTGCAGAACTTACAGGAGAGTCTCAGTTTGTGCAGAACTTACAGGAGAGTCTCAGTTAGTGCAGAACTTACAGGAGTGTCAGTTTGTGCAGAACTTACAGGAGGGTCTCAGTTTGTTCAGAACTTACAGAATATCAATTTGTGCAGAACTTACAGGAGGGTCTCAGTTTGTGCAGAACTTACAGGATCTCAATTTCTGCAAAATTTACAAGAGGGTGTCAGTTTGTGCAAAACTTACAGGAGAGTCTTAGTTTGTGCAGAACTTACCGGAGAGTTTCAGTCTGTGCAGAACTTACAGGATTGTTTCAGTTTGTGTAGAACTTACAGGACAGTCTCAATTTGTGCAGAACTTACTGGAGAGTCTCAGTTTGTGCAGAACTTAAAGGACTCTCAGATTGTGCAGAACTTACAGGAGCGTCTCAGTTTGTGCAGAACTTGCAGGAGAGTCTCAGTTTGTGCAGAACTTACAGGAGAGTCTAAGTTGGTGCAAAACTTAAAGGAGAGTCTCAGTTTGTGCAGAACTTACAGGAGGGTCTCAGTTTGTGCAGAACTTACAGGATTCTCAATTCGTGCAGAATTTACAGAAGGGTCTCAGTTTGTGCAGAACTTACAGGAGGGTCTCAGTATGTGAAGAACTTACAGGAGGGTCTCAGTCTCTGCAGAACTTACAGGAGGGTCTCAGTGTGTGCAGTACTTACAGGAGAGTCTCAATTAGAGCAGAACTTACAGGAGAGTCTCAATTTTGCAGAACTTACAGGAAGGTCTCAGTTTTTGTAGAATTTACAGGAGAGTCTCAATTTGCGCAGAACTTACTGGAGAGTCTCAGTTTGTGCAGAACTTAAAGGACTCTCAGTTTGTGCAAAACTTACAGGAGGGTCTCAGTTTATGCAGAACTTACAGGAGGGTCTCAGTTTGTGCAAAACTTACAGGAGAGTTTCAGTCTGTGCAGAACTTAAAGGATCGTTTCAGTTTGTGCAGAACTTACAGGAGTGTCTAAGTGTGTGCAGAACTTACAGGAGGGTCTCAGTTTTTGCAAAACTTACAGGATCCTCTCAGTTATTGCAGAACTTACAGGAGATTCTCTATTTATGCAGAACTTACAGGAGGGTCTCAGTTTGTGCAAAACTTACAGGAGAGTTTCAGTCCGTGCAGAACTTAAAGGATACTTTCAGTTTGTGCAAAACTTACAGGAGTCTCAGTTTTTGCAGAACTTAAAGGAGAGTCTCAGTTTTTGCAGAACTTACAGGAAGGTTTCAGTTTTTGTAGAACTTACAGGAAAGTCTCAATGTGTGCAGAACTTACTGGAGAGTCTCAGTTTGTGCAGAACTTAAAGGACTCTCAGTTTGTGCAGAACTTACAGGAGGGTCTCAGTTTGTGTAGAACTTACAGGAGAAACTCAGTTTTTGAAGAACTTACAGGATATCAATTTGTGCTGAACTTACAGGAGAATCTCAGTTTGTGCAAAACTTACAGGAGGGTCTCAGTTTGTGCAGAACTTATAGAATCTCAATTTCTGCAAAACTTACAGGAGTGTCTCAGTCTGTAGAGAACTTACAGGAGGTTCTCAGTTTGTGCAGAACTTACAGGAGAGTCTTAGTTTGTGCAGAACTTACCGGAGTGTTTCAGTCTGTGCAGAACTTACAGGATTGTTTCAGTTTGTGCAAAACTTACAGGAGAGTCTAAGTTTTACAGAACTTACAGGAGAGTCTCAGTTTTTGCAGAACTTACAGGAGAGTCTCAGTTTGTGCAGAACTTACAGGAGAGTCTCAGTTTGTGCAGAACTTACAGGAGTGTCTCAGTTCGTGCAAAACTTACAGGATTCTCAATTCGTGCAGAATTTACAGAAGGGTCTCAGTTTGTGCAGAACTTACAGGAGGGTTTCAGTTCGTGAAGAACTTACATGAGGGTCTCATTCTGTGCAGAACTTACAGGAGAGTCTCAATTAGTGCATAACTTACCGTAGAGTTTCAGTCCGTGCAGAACTTACAGGATGGTTTCAGTTTGTGCAAAACTTACAGGAGTCTCAGTTTTTGCAGAACTTACAGGAAGGTCTCATTTTGTGTAGAACTTACAGGACAGTCTCAATTTGTGCGAAACTTACTGGAGAGTCTCAGTTTGTGCAGAACTTAAAGGACTCTCAGTTTGTGCAGAGCTTAAAGGACTATCAGTTTGTGCAGAACTTGCAGGAAAGTCTCAGTTTCTGCAAAACTTAAAGGAGAGTCTCAGTTTGTGCAGAACTTATAGGAGAGTCTCAGTTTGTGCAGAACTTACATGATTCTCAATTTGTGCAGAATTTACAGGAGAATATCAGTTTGTGCAGAACTTACAGGAGGGTCTCAGTTTGTGCAGAACTTACAGGAGGGTCTCAGTTTACTCAGAACTTACAGAAGGGTCTCAGTTCATGCAGAACTTACAGGGGGGTCTCAGTTTGTGCACACCTTACAGGAGAGTCTAAATTTGTGCAGAACTTACAGGAGAGTCTCAGTTTGTGCAGAACTTACAGGAGGGTCTCAGTTTTTGCAGAACTTACAGGATCTCAATTTGTGAAGGACTTACAGGAGAATCTCAGTTTGTGCAGAACTTACAGGAGGATCTCAGTTAGTACAGAACTTACAGGACCCTCAGTTTGTAAAGAACTTACAGGACTCTCAGTTTCTGCAGAACTTATAAGAGAGTCTCAGTTTGTGCAGAACTTGCAGGAGAGTCTCAGTTTGTGCAGAACTTACAATGGAGTCTCAGTCTGTTTAGAACTTGCAGGAGAGTCTCAGTTTTTGCAGAACTTACAGGAGAGTGTCAGTTTTTGCAGAACTTACAGGAGGGTCTCAGTTCATGCAGAACTTACAGGGGGGTCTCAGTTTGTGCACACCTTACAGGAGAGTCTAAATTTGTGCAGAACTTACAGGAGAGTCTCAGTTTGTGCAGAACTTACAGGAGGGTCTCAGTTTTTGCAGAACTTACAGGATCTCAATTTGTGAAGGACTTACAGGAGAATCTCAGTTTGTGCAGAACTTACAGGAGTATCTCAGTTAGTACAGAACTTACAGGACCCTCAGTTTGTAAAGAACTTACAGGACTCTCAGTTTCTGCAGAACTTATAAGAGAGTCTCAGTTTGTGCAGAACTTGCAGGAGAGTCTCAGTTTGTGCAGAACTTACAATGGAGTCTCAGTCTGTTTAGAACTTGCAGGAGAGTCTCAGTTTTTGCAGAACTTACAGGAGAGTGTCAGTTTTTGCAGAACTTACAGGAGGGTCTCAGTTTGTGCTGAACTTACAGGAGGGTCAAAGTTTGTGCTGAACTTACAGGATTCTCAATTTGTGCAGAACTTACAGTAGGGTCTCAGTTTGTGCAGAACTTACAGGAGGGTCTCAGTTTGCGCAGAACTTACAGGAGAATATAAGTTTGTGCAGAACTTACAGGAGAGTCTCAGTTAGTGCAGAACTTACAGGAGAGTCTCAATTTTTGCAGAACTTACAGGAGAGTGTCAGTTTTTGCAGAACTTACAGGAGGGTCTCAGTTTGTGCTGAACTTACAGGAGGGTCAAAGTTTGTGCTGAACTTACAGGATTCTCAATTTGTGCAGAACTTACAGTAGGGTCTCAGTTTGTGCAGAACTTACAGGAGGGTCTCAGTTTGCGCAGAACTTACAGGAGAATATAAGTTTGTGCAGAACTTACAGGAGAGTCTCAGTTAGTGCAGAACTTACAGGAGAGTCTCAATTTTTGCAAAACTTACAGGAGAGTGTCAGTTTTTGCAGAACTTACAGGAGGGTCTCAGTTTGTGCTGAACTTACAGGAGGGTCAAAGTTTGTGCTGAACTTACAGGATTCTCAATTTGTGCAGAACTTACAGTAGGGTCTCAGTTTGTGCAGAACTTACAGGAGGGTCTCAGTTTGCGCAGAACTTACAGGAGAATATAAGTTTGTGCAGAACTTACAGGAGAGTCTCAGTTAGTGCAGAACTTACAGGAGAGTCTCAATTTGTGCAGAACTTACAGGACTCTCAGTTTGTGTAGAACTTACAGGAGGGTCTCAGTCTCTGCAGAACTTACAGGAGGGTCTCAGTGTGTGCAGAACTTACAGGAGAGTCTCAATTAGAGCAGAACTTACCGGAGAGTTTCAGTCCGTGCAGAACTTACAGGATTGTTTCAGTTTGTGCAGAACTTACAGGAGCCTCAGTTTTTGCAGAACTTACAGGAGAGTCTCAGTTTTTGCAGAACTTACAGGAAGGTCTCAGTTTTTTTAGAACTTAAAGGGACAGTCTCAATTTGTGCAGAACTTAATGGAGAGTCTCAGTTTGTGCAGAACTTAAAGGACTCTCAGTTTGTGCAGAACTTACAGGAGGGTCTCAGTTTGTGCAGAACTTACAGGAGGGTGTCAGTTTGTGCAGAACTTACAGGAGGGTCTCAGTTTGTGCAGAACTTACAGGAGGATCTCAGTTAGTGCAGAACTTACAGGAGAGTCTTAGTTTGTGCAGAACTTACAGGAGGGTCTCAGTATGTGAAGAACTTACAGGAGGGTCTCAGTCTCTGCAGAACTTACAGGAGGGTCTCAGTGTGTGCAGTACTTACAGGAGAGTCTCAATTAGAGCAGAACTTACAGTAGAGTCTCAATTTTGCAGAACTTACAGGAAGGTCTCAGTTTTTGTAGAATTTACAGGACAGTCTCAATTTGCGCAGAACTTACTGGAGAGTCTCAGTTTGTGCAGAACTTAAAGGACTCTCAGTTTGTGCAAAACTTACAGGAGGGTCTCAGTTTGTGCAGAACTTACAGGAGGTTCTCAGTTTATGCAGAACTTACAGGAGGGTCTCAGTTTGTGCAAAACTTACAGGAGAGTTTCAGTCTGTGCAGAACTTAAAGGATCGTTTCAGTTTGTGCAGAACTTACAGGAGTGTCTAAGTTTGTGCAGAACTTACAGGAGGGTCTCAGTTTTTGCAAAACTTACAGGATCCTCTCAGTTATTGCAGAACTTACAGGAGGTTCTCTATTTATGCAGAACTTACAGGAGGGTCTCAGTTTGTGCAAAACTTACAGGAGAGTTTCAGTCCGTGCAGAACTTAAAGGATACTTTCAGTTTGTGCAAAACTTACAGGAGTCTCAGTTTTTGCAGAACTTAAAGGAGAGTCTCAGTTTTTGCAGAACTTACAGGAAGGTTTCAGTTTTTGTAGAACTTACAGGAAAGTCTCAATGTGTGCAGAACTTACTGGAGAGTCTCAGTTTGTGCAGAACTTAAAGGACTCTCAGTTTGTGCAGAACTTACAGGAGGGTCTCAGTTTGTGTAGAACTTAGAGGAGAAACTCAGTTTTTGAAGAACTTACAGGATATCAATTTGTGCTGAACTTACAGGAGAATCTCAGTTTGTGCAAAACTTACAGGAGGGTCTCAGTTTGTGCAGAACTTATAGAATCTCAATTTCTGCAAAACTTACAGGAGTGTCTCAGTCTGTAGAGAACTTACAGGAGGATCTCAGTTTGTGCAGAACTTACAGGAGAGTCTTAGTTTGTGCAGAACTTACCGGAGTGTTTCAGTCTGTGCAGAACTTACAGGATTGTTTCAGTTTGTGCAAAACTTACAGGAGAGTCTAAGTTTTACAGAACTTACAGGAGAGTCTCAGTTTTTGCAGAACTTACAGGAGAGTCTCAGTTTGTGCAGAACTTACAGGAGAGTCTCAGTTTGTGCAGAACTTACAGGAGTGTCTCAGTTCGTGCAAAACTTACAGGATTCTCAATTCGTGCAGAATTTACAGAAGGGTCTCAGTTTGTGCAGAACTTACAGGAGGGTTTCAGTTCGTGAAGAACTTACATGAGGGTCTCATTCTGTGCAGAACTTACTGGAGAGTCTCAATTAGTGCATAACTTACCGTAGAGTTTCAGTCCGTGCAGAACTTACAGGATGGTTTCAGTTTGTGCAAAACTTACAGGAGTCTCAGTTTTTGCAGAACTTTCAGGAAGGTCTCAGTTTGTGTAGAACTTACAGGACAGTCTCAATTTGTGCGAAACTTACTGGAGAGTCTCAGTTTGTGCAGAACTTAAAGGACTCTCAGTTTGTGCAGAGCTTAAAGGACTATCTGTTTGTGCAGAACTTGCAGGAAAGTCTCAGTTTCTGCAAAACTTAAAGGAGAGTCTCAGTTTGTGCAGAACTTACAGGAGAGTCTCAGTTTGTGCAGAACTTACATGATTCTCAATTTGTGCAGAATTTACAGGAGAATATCAGTTTGTGCAGAACTTACAGGAGGGTCTCAGTTTGTGCAGAACTTACAGGAGGGTCTCAGTTTACTCAGAACATACAGAAGGGTCTCAGTTCATGCAGAACTTACAGGGAGGTCTCAGTTTGTGCACACCTTACAGGAGAGTCTAAATTTGTGCAGAACTTACAGGAGAGTCTCAGTTTGTGCAGAACTTACAGGAGGGTCTCAGTTTTTGCAGAACTTACAGGATCTCAATTTGTGAAGGACTTACAGGAGAATCTCAGTTTGTGCAGAACTTACAGGAGGATCTCAGTTAGTACAGAACTTACAGGACCCTCAGTTTGTAAAGAACTTACAGGACTCTCAGTTTCTGCAGAACTTATAAGAGAGTCTCAGTTTGTGCAGAACTTGCAGGAGAGTCTCAGTTTGTGCAGAACTTACAATGGAGTCTCAGTCTGTTTAGAACTTGCAGGAGAGTCTCAGTTTTTGCAGAACTTACAGGAGAGTGTCAGTTTTTGCAGAACTTACAGGAGGGTCTCAGTTCATGCAGAACTTACAGGGGGGTCTCAGTTTGTGCACACCTTACAGGAGAGTCTAAATTTGTGCAGAACTTACAGGAGAGTCTCAGTTTGTGCAGAACTTACAGGAGGGTCTCAGTTTTTGCAGAACTTACAGGATCTCAATTTGTGAAGGACTTACAGGAGAATCTCAGTTTGTGCAGAACTTACAGGAGTATCTCAGTTAGTACAGAACTTACAGGACCCTCAGTTTGTAAAGAACTTACAGGACTCTCAGTTTCTGCAGAACGTATAAGAGAGTCTCAGTTTGTGCAGAACTTGCAGGAGAGTCTCAGTTTGTGCAGAACTTACAATGGAGTCTCAGTCTGTTTAGAACTTGCAGGAGAGTCTCAGTTTTTGCAGAACTTACAGGAGAGTGTCAGTTTTTGCAGAACTTACAGGAGGGTCTCAGTTTGTGCTGAACTTACAGGAGGGTCAAAGTTTGTGCTGAACTTACAGGATTCTCAATTTGTGCAGAACTTACAGTAGGGTCTCAGTTTGTGCAGAACTTACAGGAGGGTCTCAGTTTGCGCAGAACTTACAGGAGAATATAAGTTTGTGCAGACCTTACAGGAGAGTCTCAGTTAGTGCAGAACTTACAGGAGAGTCTCAATTTGTGCAGAACTTACAGGACTCTCAGTTTGTGTAGAACTTACAGGAGGGTCTCAGTCTCTGCAGAACTTACAGGATTGTTTCAGTTTGTGCAGAACTTACAGGAGCCTCAGTTTTTGCAGAACTTACAGGAGAGTCTCAGTTTTTGCAGAACTTACAGGAAGGTCTCAGTTTTTTTAGAACTTAAAGGGACAGTCTCAATTTGTGCAGAACTTAATGGAGAGTCTCAGTTTGTGCAGAACTTAAAGGACTCTCAGTTTGTGCAGAACTTACAGGAGGGTCTCAGTTTGTGCAGAACTTACAGGAGGGTGTCAGTTTGTGCAGAACTTACAGGAGGGTCTCAGTTTGTGCAGAACTTACAGGAGGATCTCAGTTAGTGCAGAACTTACAGGAGAGTCTTAGTTTGTGCAGAACTTACAGGAGGGTCTCAGTATGTGAAGAACTTACAGGAGGGTCTCAGTCTCTGCAGAACTTACAGGAGGGTCTCAGTGTGTGCAGTACTTACAGGAGAGTCTCAATTAGAGCAGAACTTACAGTAGAGTCTCAATTTTGCAGAACTTACAGGAAGGTCTCAGTTTTTGTAGAATTTACAGGACAGTCTCAATTTGCGCAGAACTTACTGGAGAGTCTCAGTTTGTGCAGAACTTAAAGGACTCTCAGTTTGTGCAAAACTTACAGGAGGGTCTCAGTTTGTGCAGAACTTACAGGAGGTTCTCAGTTTATGCAGAACTTACAGGAGGGTCTCAGTTTGTGCAAAACTTACAGGAGAGTTTCAGTCTGTGCAGAACTTAAAGGATCGTTTCAGTTTGTGCAGAACTTACAGGAGTGTCTAGGTTTGTGCAGAACTTACAGGAGGGTCTCAGTTTTTGCAAAACTTACAGGATCCTCTCAGTTATTGCAGAACTTACAGGAGGTTCTCTATTTATGCAGAACTTACAGGAGGGTCTCAGTTTGTGCAAAACTTACAGGAGAGTTTCAGTCCGTGCAGAACTTAAAGGATACTTTCAGTTTGTGCAAAACTTACAGGAGTCTCAGTTTTTGCAGAACTTAAAGGAGAGTCTCAGTTTTTGCAGAACTTACAGGAAGGTTTCAGTTTTTGTAGAACTTACAGGAAAGTCTCAATTTGTGCAGAACTTACTGGAGAGTCTCAGTTTGTGCAGAACTTAAAGGACTCTCAGTTTGTGCAGAACTTACAGGAGGGTCTCAGTTTGTGTAGAACTTACAGGAGAAACTCAGTTTTTGAAGAACTTACAGGATATCAATTTGTGCTGAACTTACAGGAGTGTCTCAGTCTGTAGAGAACTTACAGGAGGATCTCAGTTTGTGCAGAACTTACAGGAGAGTCTTAGTTTGTGCAGAACTTACAGGAGAGTCTCAGTTTGTGAAGAACTTGCAGGAGAGTCTCAGTTTGTGCAGAACTCACAGGAGGGTCTCAGTTTGTGTAGAACTTACAGGAGTGTCTAAGTTTGTGCAGAAATTACTGGAGGGTCTCAGTTTGTGCAGAACTTAGGGAGAGTCTCAGTTTGTGCAGAACTTACAGGAGAGTCTCAGTTTGTGCAGAACTTACAGGAGTGTCAGTTGGTGCAAAACTTAAAGGAGAGTCTCAGTTTGTGCAGAACTTACAGGAGGGTCTCAGTTTGTGCAGAACTTACAGGATTCTCAATTTGTGCAGAATTTACAGAAGGGTCGCAGTTTGTGCAGAACTTACAGGGAGGTCTCAGTTTGTGAAGAACTTACAGGAGGGTCTCAGTCTTTCCAGAACTTACAGGAGAGTCTCAATTAGTGCAGAACTTACCGGAGATTTTCAGTCTGTGCAGAACTTACAGGATCGTTTCAGTTTTTGCAGAACTTACAGGAGAGTCTCAGTTTTTGCAGAACTTACAGAATATCAATTTGTGCAGAACTTACAGGAGGGTCTCAGTTTGTGCAGAACTTACAGGAGGGTCTCAGTTTGTGCAGAACTTACAAGTCTCAGTTTGTGCAGAACTTACAGGAGGGTCTCAGTTTGTGCAGAACTTACAGGAGGGTCTCAGTTTGTGCAGAAAATACAGGATAATCTCAGTTTGTGCTGAATTTACAGGAGAGTCTCAGTTTGTGCAGAACTTGCAGGAAATTCTCAGTTTGAGCAGAACTTACAGGAGAGTCTCAGTTTGTGCAGAACTTACAGGAGAGTCTCAGTTAGTGCAGAACTTACAGGAGTGTCAGTTTGTGCAGAACTTACAGGAGGGTCTCAGTTTGTTCAGAACTTACAGAATATCAATTTGTGCAGAACTTACAGGAGGGTCTCAGTTTGTGCAGAACTTACAGGATCTCAATTTCTGCAAAATTTACAAGAGGGTCTCAGTTTGTGCAAAACTTACAGGAGAGTCTTAGTTTGTGCAGAACTTACCGGAGAGTTTCAGTCAGTGCAGAACTTACAGGATTGTTTCAGTTTGTGTAGAACTTACAGGACAGTCTCAATTTGTGCAGAACTTACTGGAGAGTCTCAGTTTGTGCAGAACTTAAAGGACTCTCAGATTGTGCAGAACTTACAGGAGCGTCTCAGTTTGTGCAGAACTTGCAGGAGAGTCTCAGTTTGTGCAGAACTTACAGGAGAGTCTAAGTTGGTGCAAAACTTAAAGGAGAGTCTCAGTTTGTGCAGAACTTACAGGAGGGTCTCAGTTTGTGCAGAACTTACAGGATTCTCAATTTGTGCAGAATTTACAGAAGGGTCTCAGTTTGTGAAGAACTTACAGGAGGGTCTCAGTATGTGAAGAACTTACAGGAGGGTCTCAGTCTCTGCAGAACTTACAGGAGGGTCTCAGTGTGTGCAGAACTTACAGGAGAGTCTCAATTAGAGCAGAACTTACCGGAGTGTTTCAGTCCGTGCAGAACTTACAGGATTGTTTCAGTTTGTGCAGAACTTACAGGAGTCTCAGTTTTTGCAGAACTTACAGGAGAGTCTCAATTTTGCAGAACTTACAGGAAGGTCTCAGTTTTTGTAGAATTTACAGGACAGTCTCAATTTGCGCAGAACTTACTGGAGAGTCTCAGTTTGTGCAGAAATTAAAGGACTCTCAGTTTGTGCAAAACTTACAGGAGGGTCTCAGTTTGTGCAGAACTTACAGGAGGGTGTCAGTTTGTGCAGAACTTACAGGAGGGTCTCAGTTTGTGCAGAACTTACAGGAGGTTCTCAGTTTATGCAGAACTTACAGGAGGGTCTCAGTTTGTGCAAAACTTACAGGAGAGTTTCAGTCTGTGCAGAACTTAAAGGATCGTTTCAGTTTGTGCAGAACTTACAGGAGTGTCTAAGTTTGTGCAGAACTTACAGGAGGGTCTCAGTTTTTGCAAAACTTACAGGATCCTCTCAGTTATTGCAGAACTTACAGGAGGTTCTCTATTTATGCAGAACTTACAGGAGGGTCTCAGTTTGTGCAAAACTTACAGGAGAGTTTCAGTCCGTGCAGAACTTAAAGGATACTTTCAGTTTGTGCAAAACTTACAGGAGTCTCAGTTTTTGCAGAACTTAAAGGAGAGTCTCAGTTTTTGCAGAACTTACAGGAAGGTTTCAGTTTTTGTAGAACTTACAGGAAAGTCTCAATTTGTGCAGAACTTACTGGAGAGTCTCAGTTTGTGCAGAACTTAAAGGACTCTCAGTTTGTGCAGAACTTACAGGAGGGTCTCAGTTTGTGTAGAACTTACAGGAGAAACTCAATTTTTGAAGAACTTACAGGATATCAATTTGTGCTGAACTTACAGGAGTGTCTCAGTCTGTAGAGAACTTACAGGAGGATCTCAGTTTGTGCAGAACTTACAGGAGAGTCTTAGTTTGTGCAGAACTTACCGGAGTGTTTCAGTCTGTGCAGAACTTACAGGATTGTTTCAGTTTGTGCAAAACTTACAGGAGAGTCTAAGTTTTACAGAACTTACAGGAGAGTCTCAGTTTTTTGCAGAACTTACAGGAGAGTCTCAGTTTGTGCAGAACTTACAGGAGAGTCTCAGTTTGTGCAGAACTTACAGGAGTGTCTCAGTTTGTGCAAAACTTACAGGATTCTCAATTCGTGCAGAATTTACAGAAGGGTCTCAGTTTGTGCAGAACTTACAGGAGGGTTTCAGTTCGTGAAGAACTTACATGAGGGTCTCATTCTGTGCAGAACTTACAGGAGAGTCTCAATTAGTGCATAACTTACCGTAGAGTTTCAGTCCGTGCAGAACTTACAGGAGTCTCAGTTTTTGCAGAACTTACAGGAAGGTCTCAGTTTGTGTAGAACTTACAGGACAGTCTCAATTTGTGCGAAACTTACTGGAGAGTCTCAGTTTGTGCAGAACTTAAAGGACTCTCAGTTTGTGCAGAGCTTAAAGGACTATCAGTTTGTGCAGAACTTGCAGGAAAGTCTCAGTTTCTGCAAAACTTAAAGGAGAGTCTCAGTTTGTGCAGAACTTACAGGAGAGTCTCAGTTTGTGCAGAACTTACATGATTCTCAATTTGTGCAGAATTTACAGGAGAATATCAGTTTGTGCAGAACTTACAGGAGGGTCTCAGATTGTGCAGAACTTACAGGAGGGTCTCAGTTTACTCAGAACTTACAGAAGGGTCTCAGTTCATGCAGAACTTACAGGGGGGTCTCAGTTTGTGCAGACCTTACAGGAGAGTCTAAATTTGTGCAGAACTTACAGGAGAGTCTCAGTTTGTGCAGAACTTACAGGAGGGTCTCAGTTTTTGCAGAACTTACAGGATCTCAATTTGTGAAGGACTTACAGGAGAATCTCAGTTTGTGCAGAACTTACAGGAGGATCTCAGTTAGTACAGAACTTACAGGACCCTCAGTTTGTAAAGAACTTACAGGACTCTCAGTTTCTGCAGAACTTATAAGAGAGTCTCAGTTTGTGCAGAACTTGCAGGAGAGTCTCAGTTTGTGCAGAACTTACAATGGAGTCTCAGTCTGTTTAGAACTTGCAGGAGAGTCTCAGTTTTTGCAGAACTTACAGGAGATTGTCAGTTTTTGCAGAACTTACAGGAGGGTCTCAGTTTGTGCTGAACTTACAGGAGGGTCAAAGTTTGTGCTGAACTTACAGGATTCTCAATTTGTGCAGAACTTACAGTAGGGTCTCAGTTTGTGCAGAACTTACAGGAGGGTCTCAGTTTGCGCAGAACTTACAGGAGAATATAAGTTTGTGCAGAACTTAAAGGAGAGTCTCAGTTAGTGCAGAACTTACAGGAGAGTCTCAATTTGTGCAGAACTTACAGGACTCTCAGTTTGTGTAGAACTTACAGGAGAGTCTCAGTTTGTGCAGAACTTACAGGAGGGTCTCAGTTTGTGCAGAACTTACAGGAGGGTCTCAGTTTGTGCAGAAAATACAGGATAATCTCAGTTTGTGCTGAATTTACAGGAGAGTCTCAGTTTGTGCAGAACTTGCAGGAGATTCTCAGTTTGTGCAGAACTTACAGGAGAGTCTCAGTTTGTGCAGAACTTACAGGAGAGTCTCAGTTAGTGCAGAACTTACAGGAGTGTCAGTTTGTGCAGAACTTACAGGAGGGTCTCAGTTTGTGCAGAACTTACAGAATATAAATTTGTGCAGAACTTACAGGAGGGTCTCAGTTTGTGCAGAACTTACAGGAGGGTCTCAGTTTGTGAAGAACTTACAGGAGGGTCTCAGTCTCTGCAGAACTTACAGGAGGGTCTCAGTGTGTGCAGAACTTACAGGAGAGTCTCAATTAGAGCAGAACTTACCGGAGAGTTTCAGTCCGTGCAGAACTTACAGGATTGTTTCAGTTTGTGCAGATCTTACAGGAGCCTCAGTTTTTGCAGAACTTACAGGAGAGTCTCAGTTTTTGCAGAACTTACAGGAGAGTCTCAGTTTTTGCAGAACTTACAGGAGTGTCTCAGTTTGTGCAGAACTTACAGGAGGATCTCAGTTAGTGCAGAACTTACAGGAGAGTCTTAGTTTGTGCAGAACTTACCGGAGAGTTTCAGTCTCTGCAGAACTTACAGGAGAGTCTCAGTTTTTGCAGAACTTACAGGAAGGTCTCAGTTTGTGTAGAACTTACAGGACAGTCTCAATTTGAGAAGAACTTACTGGAGAGTCTCCGTTTGTGCAGAACTTACAGGAAGGTCTCAGTTTGTGCAGAACTTACAGGAGAGTCTCAGTTTGTGCAGAACTTACAGGAGAGTCTAAGTTTGTGCAGAACTTACAGGAGAGTCTCAGTTTGTGCAGAACTTACAGGAGTGTCAGTTGGTGCAAAACTTAAAGGAGAGTTTCAGTTTGTGCAGAACTTACAGGAGGGTCTCAGTTTGTGCAGAACTTACAGGATTCTCAATTTGTGCAGAATTTACAGAAGGGTCTCAGTTTGTGCAGAACTTACAGGAGGGTTTCAGTTCGTGAAGAACTTACAGGAGGGTCTCAGTCTGTGCAGAACTTACAGGAGGGTCTCAATTAGTGCAGAACTTACCGGAGAGTTTCAGTCCGTGCAGAACTTACAGGATGGTTTCAGTTTGTGCAGAACTTACAGGAGTCTCAGTTTTTGCAGAACTTACAGGAGTCTCAGTTTTTGCAGAATTTACAGGAAGGTCTCAGTTTGTGTAGAACTTACAGGACAGTCTCAATTTGTGCGAAACTTACTGGAGAGTCTCAGTTTGTGCAGAACTTAAAGGACTCTCAGTTTGTGCAGAACTTAAAGGACTCTCAGTTTGTGCAGAACTTACAGGAGGGTGTCAGTTTGTGCAGAACTTACAGGAGGGTCTCGGTTTGTGCAGAACTTACAGGAGGTTCTCAGTTTATGCAGAACTTACAGGAGGGTCTCAGTTTGTGCAAAACTTACAGGAGAGTTTCAGTCTGTGCAGAACTTAAAGGATCGTTTCAGTTTGTGCAGAACTTACAGGAGTGTCTCAGTTTGTGCAGAACTTACAGGAGGGTCTCAGTTTTTGCAAAACTTACAGGATCCTCTCAGTTATTGCAGAACTTACAGGAGGTTCTCTATTTATGCAGAACTTACAGGAGGGTCTCAGTTTGTGCAAAACTTACAGGAGAGTTTCAGTCCGTGCAGAACTTAAAGGATACTTTCAGTTCGTGCAAAACTTACAGGAGTCTCAGTTTTTGCAGAACTTAAAGGAGAGTCTCAGTTTTTGCAGAACTTACAGGAAGGTTTCAGTTTTTGTAGAACTTACAGGAGAGTCTCAATTTGTGCAGAACTTACTGGAGAGTCTCAGTTTGTGCAGAACTTAAAGGACTCTCAGTTTGTGCGGAACTTACAGGAGGGTCTCAGTTTGTGTAGAACTTACAGGAGAAACTCAGTTTTTGAAGAACTTACAGGATATCAATTTGTGCTGAACTTACAGGAGAATCTCAGTTTGTGCAAAACTTACAGGAGGGTCTCAGTTTGTGCAGAACTTATAGAATCTCAATTTCTGCAAAACTTACAGGAGTGTCTCAGTCTGTAGAGAACTTACAGGAGGATCTCAGTTTGTGCAGAACTTACAGGAGAGTCTTAGTTTGTGCAGAACTTACCGGAGTGTTTCAGTCTGTGCAGAACTTACAGGATTGTTTCAGTTTGTGCAAAACTTACAGGAGAGTCTAAGTTTTACAGAACTTACAGGAGAGTCTCAGTTTTTGCAGAACTTACAGGAGAGTCTCAGTTTGTGCAGAACTTACAGGAGAGTCTCAGTTTGTGCAGAACTTACAGGAGTGTCTCAGTTCGTGCAAAACTTACAGGATTCTCAATTCGTGCAGAATTTACAGAAGGGTCTCAGTTTGTGCAGAACTTACACGAGGGTTTCAGTTCGTGAAGAACTTACATGAGGGTCTCATTCTGTGCAGAACTTACAGGAGAGTCTCAATTAGTGCATAACTTACCGTAGAGTTTCAGTCCGTGCAGAACTTACAGGATGGTTTCAGTTTGTGCAAAACTTACAGGAGTCTCAGTTTTTGCAGAACTTACAGGAAGGTCTCAGTTTGTGTAGAACTTACAGGACAGTCTCAATTTGTGCGAAACTTACTGGAGAGTCTCAGTTTGTGCAGAACTTAAAGGACTCTCAGTTTGTGCAGAGCTTAAATGACTATCAGTTTGTGCAGAACTTGCAGGAAAGTCTCAGTTTCTGCAAAACTTAAAGGAGAGTCTCAGTTTGTGCAGAACTTACAGGAGAGTCTTAGTTTGTGCAGAACTTACATGATTCTCAATTTGTGCAGAATTTACAGGAGAATATCAGTTTGTGCAGAACTTACAGGAGGGTCTCAGTTTGTGCAGAACTTACAGGAGGGTCTCAGTTTACTCAGAACTTACAGAAGGGTCTCAGTTCATGCAGAACTTACAGGGGGTCTCAGTTTGTGCAGACCTTACAGGAGAGTCTAAATTTGTGCAGAACTTACAGGAGAGTCTCAGTTTGTGCAGAACTTACAGGAGGGTCTCAGTTTTTGCAGAACTTACAGGATCTCAATTTGTGAAGGACTTACAGGAGAATCTCAGTTTGTGCAGAACTTACAGGAGGATCTCAGTTAGTACAGAACTTACAGGACCCTCAGTTTGTAAAGAACTTACAGGACTCTCAGTTTGTGCAGAACTTATAAGAGAGTCTCAGTTTGTGCAGAACTTGCAGGAGAGTCTCAGTTTGTGCAGAACTTACAATGGAGTCTCAGTCTGTTTAGAACTTGCAGGAGAGTCTCAGTTTTTGCAGAACTTACAGGAGAGTGTCAGTTTTTGCAGAACTTACAGGAGGGTCTCAGTTTGTGCTGAACTTACAGGAGGGTCAAAGTTTGTGCTGAACTTACAGGATTCTCAATTTGTGCAGAACTTACAGTAGGGTCTCAGTTTGTGCAGAACTTACAGGAGGGTCTCAGTTTGCGCAGAACTTACAGGAGAATATAAGTTTGTGCAGAACTTACAGGAGAGTCTCAGTTAGTGCAGAACTTACAGGAGAGTCTCAATTTGTGCAGAACTTACAGGACTCTCAGTTTGTGTAGAACTTACAGGAGAGTCTCAGTTTGTGCAGAACTTACAGGAGGGTCTCAGTTTGTGCAGAACTTACAGGAGGGTCTCAGTTTGTGCAGAAAATACAGGATAATCTCAGTTTGTGCTGAATTTACAGGAGAGTCTCAGTTTGTGCAGAACTTGCAGGAGATTCTCAGTTTGTGCAGAACTTACAGGAGAGTCTCAGTTTGTGCAGAACTTACAGGAGAGTCTCAGTTAGTGCAGAACTTACAGGAGTGTCAGTTTGTGCAGAACTTACAGGAGGGTCTCAGTTTGTGCAGAACTTACAGAATATAAATTTGTGCAGAACTTACAGGAGGGTCTCAGTTTGTGCAGAACTTACAGGAGGGTCTCAGTTTGTGAAGAACTTACAGGAGGGTCTCAGTCTCTGCAGAACTTACAGGAGGGTCTCAGTGTGTGCAGAACTTACAGGAGAGTCTCAATTAGAGCAGAACTTACCGGAGAGTTTCAGTCCGTGCAGAACTTACAGGATTGTTTCAGTTTGTGCAGAACTTACAGGAGCCTCAGTTTTTGCAGAACTTACAGGAGAGTCTCAGTTTTTGCAGAACTTACAGGAAGGTCTCAGTTTGTGTAGAACTTACAGGACAGTCTCAATTTGAGAAGAACTTACTGGAGAGTCTCCGTTTGTGCAGAACTTACAGGAGAGTCTCAGTTTGTGCAGAACTTACAGGAGAGTCTAAGTTTGTACAGAACTTACAGGAGAGTCTCAGTTTGTGCAGAACTTACAGGAGTGTCAGTTGGTGCAAAACTTAAAGGAGAGTTTCAGTTTGTGCAGAACTTACAGGAGAGTCTCAATTAGTGCAGAACTTACCGGAGAGTTTTAGTCCGTGCAGAACTTACAGGATGGTTTCAGTTTGTGCAGAACTTACAGGAGTCTCAGTTTTTGCAGAACTTACAGGAGTCTCAGTTTTTGCAGAATTTACAGGAAGGTTTCAGTTTGTGTAGAACTTACAGGACAGTCTCAATTTGTGCGAAACTTACTGGAGAGTCTCAGTTTGTGCAGAACTTAAAGGACTCTCAGTTTGTGCAGAACTTAAAGGACTCTCAGTTTGTGCAGAACTTGCAGGAAAGTCTCAGTTTGTGCAAAACTTAAAGGAGAGTCTCAGTTTGTGCAGAACTTACAGGAGAGTCTCAATTTGTGCAGAATTTACAGGACAATCTCAGTTTGTGCAGAACTTACAGGAGGGTCTCAGTTTGTGCAGAACTTACAGGAGGGTGTCAGTTTACTCAGAACTTACAGAAGGGTCTCAGTTCGTGCAGAACTTACAGGAGGGTCTCAGTTTGTGAAGAACTTAGAGAAGGGTCTCAGTATGTGCAGAACTTACAGGAGGGTCTCAGTTTGTTCAGAACTTACAGGGGGGTCTCAGTTTGTGCAGACCTTACAGGAGAGTCTCAATTTGTGCAGAACTTACAGGAGAATCTCAGTTAGTACAGAACTTACAGGACCCTCAGTTTGTAAAGAACTTACAGGACTCTCAGTTTGTGCAGAACTTACAATGGAGTCTCAGTCTGTTTAGAACTTGCAGGAGAGTCTCAGTTTTTGCAGAACTTACAGGAGAGTGTCAGTTTGTGCAGAACTTACAGGAGGGTCTCAGTTTGTGCAGAACTTACAGGAGAATATAAGTTTGTGCAGAACTCACAGGAGAGTCTCAGTTTGTGCAGAACTTACAGGAGAGTCTCAATTTGTGCAGAACTTACAGGAGGGTATCAGTTTGTGCAGAACTTACAGGAGGGTCTCAGTTTGTGCAGAAAATACAGGATAATCTCAGTTTGTGCTGAATTTACAGGAGAGTCTCAGTTTGTGCAGAACTTGCAGGAGATTCTCAGTTTGTGCAGAACTTACAGGAGAGTCTCAGTTTGTGCAGAACTTACAGGAGAGTCTCAGTTATTGCAAAAATTACAGGAGTGTCAGTTTGTGCAGAACTTACAGGAGGGTCTCAGTTTGTGCAGAAGTTACAGAATATCAATTTGTGCAGAACTTACAGAAGGGTCTCAGTTTGTGCAGAACTTAGAGGATCTCAATTTCTGCAAAACTTACAGGAGAGTCTTAGTTTGTGCAGAACTTACCGGAGAGTTTCAGTCCGTGCAGAATCTTACAGGATTGTGTCAGTTTGTGTAAAACTTACAGGACGGTCTCAATTTGTGCAGAACTTGCAGGAGAGTCTCAGTTTGTGCAGAACTTACAGGAGAGTCTAAGTTTGTGCAGAACTTACAGGAGAGTCTCAGTTTGTGCAGAACTTACAGGAGTGTCAGTTGGTGCAAAACTTAAAGGAGAGTCAGTTTGTGCAGAACTTACAGGAGAGTCTCAGTTTGTGCAGAACTTACAGGAGGGTGTCAGTTTGTGCAGAACTTACAGGAGGGTCTCAGTCTCTGCAGAACTTACAGGAGGGTCTCAGTGTGTGCATAACTTACAGGAGAGTCTCAATTAGAGCAGAACTTACCGGAAAGTTTCAGTCCGTGCAGAACTTACAGGATTGTTTCAGTTTGTGCAGAACTTACAGGAGTCTCAGTTTTTGCAGAACTTACAGGAGAGTCTCAGTTTTTGCAGAACTTACAGGAAGGTCTCAATTTGTGCGAAACTTACTGGAGAGTCTCAGTTTGTGCAGAACTTACTGGAGAGTGTAAGTCCGTGCAGAACTTACAGGACGGTTTCAGTTTGTGCAGAACTTACAGGAGTCTCAGTTTTTGCAGAACTTACAGGAAGGTCTCAGTTTGTGTAGAACTTACAGGACAGTCTCAATTTGTGCGAAACTTACAGGAGAGTCTCAGTTTGTGCAGAACTTACAATAGAGTCTCAGTCTGTTTAGAACTTGCAGGAGAGTCTCAATTTTTGCAGAACTTACAGTAGGGTCTCAGTTTGTGCAGAACTTACAGGAGGGTCTCAGTTTGCGCAGAACTTACAGGAGAATATAAGTTTGTGCAGAACTCACAGGAGAGTCTCAGTTTGTGCAGAACTTACAGGAGGGTATCAGTTTGTGCAGAACTTACAGGAGGGTCTCAGTTTGTGCAGAAAATACAGGATAATGTCAGTTTGTGCTGAATTTACAGGAGAGTCTCAGTTTGTGCAGAACTTGCAGGAGATTCTCAGTTTGTGCAGAACTTACAGGAGAGTCTCAGTTTGTGCAGAACTTACAGGAGAGTCTCAGTTATTGCAAAACTTACAGGAGTGTCAGTTTGTGCAGAACTTACAGGAGGGTCTCAGTTTGTGCAGAAGTTACAGAATATCAATTTGTGCAGAACTTACAGAAGGGTCTCAGTTTGTGCAGAACTTAGAGGATCTCAATTTTTGCAAAACTTACAGGAGAGTCTTAGTTTGTGCAGAACTTACCGGAGAGTTTCAGTCCGTGCAGAATCTTACAGGATTGTGTCAGTTTGTGTAAAACTTACAGGACGGTCTCAATTTGTGCAGAACTTGCAGGAGAGTCTCAGTTTGTGCAGAACTTACAGGAGAGTCTAAGTTTGTGCAGAACTTACAGGAGAGTCTCAGTTTGTGCAGAACTTACAGGAGAGTCTCAGTTTGTGCAGAACTTACAGGAGGGTGTCAGTTTGTGCAGAACTTACAGGAGGGTCTCAGTCTCTGCAGAACTTACAGGAGGGTCTCAATTAGAGCAGAACTTACCGGAAAGTTTCAGTCCGTGCAGAACTTACAGGATTGTTTCAGTTTGTGCAGAACTTACAGGAGTCTCAGTTTTTGCAGAACTTACAGGAGAGTCTCAGTTTTTGCAGAACTTACAGGAAGGTCTCAATTTGTGCGAAACTTACTGGAGAGTCTCAGTTTGTGCAGAACTTACTGGAGAGTGTAAGTCCGTGCAGAACTTACAGGACGGTTTCAGTTTGTGCAGAACTTACAGGAGTCTCAGTTTTTGCAGAACTTACAGGAAGGTCTCAGTTTGTGTAGAACTTACAGGACAGTCTCAATTTGTGCGAAACTTACTGGAGAGTCTCAGTTTGTGCAGAACTTAAAGGACTCTCAGTTTGTGCAGAACTTAAAGGACTCTCAGTTTGTGCAGAACTTGCAGGAAAGTCTCAGTTTGTGCAAAACTTAAAGGAGAGTCTCAGTTTGTGCAGAACTTACAGGAGAGTCTCAGTTTGTGCAGAACTTACAGGATTCTCAATTTGTGCAGAATTTACAGGAGAATCTCAGTTTGTGCAGAACTTACAGGAGGTTCTCAGTTTGTGCAGAACTTACAGGAGGGTCTCAGTTTACTCAGAACTTACAGAAGGGTCTCAGTTCGTGCAGAACTTACAGGAGGGTCTCAGTTTGTGAAGAACTTAGAGAAGGGTCTCAATTTGTGCAGAACTTACAGGAGAGTCTCAGTTTGTGCAGTACTTACAGGAGGGTCTCAGTTTGTGCAGAACTTACAGGATCTCAATTTGTGCAGGACTTACAGGAGAATCTCAGTTTGTGCAGAACTTACAGGAGGATCTCAGTTTGTGCAGAACTTACAGGAGTTTCTCAGTTTGTGCAGAACTTACAGGATAGTCTCAGTTTGTGCAGAACTTACAGGAGTGTCAGTTTGTGCAGAACTTACAGGAGGGTCTCAGTTTGTTCAGAACTTACAGAATATCAATTTGTGCAGAACTTACAGGAGGGTCTCAGTTTGTGCAGAACTTACAGGATCTCAATTTCTGCAAAATTTACAAGAGGGTGTCAGTTTGTGCAAAACTTACAGGAGAGTCTTAGTTTGTGCAGAACTTACCGGAGAGTTTCAGTCTGTGCAGAACTTACAGGATTGTTTCAGTTTGTGTAGAACTTACAGGACAGTCTCAATTTGTGCAGAACTTACTGGAGAGTCTCAGTTTGTGCAGAACTTAAAGGACTCTCAGTTTGTGCGGAACTTACAGGAGGGTCTCAGTTTGTGCAGAACTTACAGGAGGGTGTCAGTTTGTGCAGAACTTACAGGAGATTCTCAGTTTATGCAGAACTTACAGGAGGGTCTCAGTTTGTGCAAAACTTACAGGAGAGTTTCAGTCTGTGCAGAACTTAAAGGATCGTTTCAGTTTGTGCAGAACTTACAGGAGTGTCTAAGTTTGTGCAGAACTTACAGGAGGGTCTCAGTTTGTGGAGAACTTACAGGAGGGTCTCAGTTTGTGTAGAACTTACAGGAGAGTCTCAGTTTGTGAAGAACTTACAGGATCTCAATTTGTGCTGA
This sequence comes from Eucyclogobius newberryi, assembly GCA_026437355.1. Taxonomy (NCBI): domain Eukaryota; kingdom Metazoa; phylum Chordata; class Actinopteri; order Gobiiformes; family Gobiidae; genus Eucyclogobius; species Eucyclogobius newberryi. The sequence continues at coordinate 53,336,958 of JAPEHP010000001.1, read as the reverse complement.
ACTTACAGGAGAATCTCAGTTTGTGCAGAACTTACAGGAGAGTCTCAGTTTGTGCAGAACTTACAGGAGAGTCTCAATTTGTGCAGAACTTACAGGACTCTCAGTTTGTGTAGAACTTGCAGGAGAGTCTCAGTTTGTGCAGAACTTACAGGAGGGTCTCAGTTTGTGCAAAAAATACAGGATAATCTCAGTTTGTGTAGAACTTACAGGAGAGTCTCAGTTTGTGAAGAACTTACAGGATCTCAATTTGTGCTGAACTTACAGGAGAATCTCAGTTTTTGCAGAACTTACAGGAGAGTCTCAGTTTGTGCAGAACTTACAGGAGAGTCTCAATTTGTGCAGAACTTACAGGACTCTCAGTTTGTGTAGAACTTACATTAGAGTCTCAGTTTGTGCAGAACTTACAGGAGGGTCTCAGTTTGTGCAGAAAATACAGGATAATCTCAGTTTGTGTAGAACTTACAGGAGAGTCTCAGTTTGTGAAGAACTTACAGGATCTCAATTTGTGCTGAACTTACAGGAGAATCTCAGTTTGAGCAGAACTTACAGGAGAGTCTCAGTTTGTGCAGAACTTACAGGAGAGTCTCAATTTGTGCAGAACTTACAGGACTCTCAGTTTGTGCAGAACTTACAGGAGTGTCTCAGTTTGTGTAGAACTTACAGGAGAGTCTCAGTCTGTGAAGAACTTACAGGAGGGTCTCAGTTTGTGTAGAACTTACAGGAGAGTCTCAGTTTGTGAAGAACTTACAGGATCTCAATTTGTGCTGAACTTACAGGAGAATCTCAGTTTGTGCAGAACTTGCAGGAGTTTCTCAGTTTGTGCAGAACTTACAGGATAGTCTCAGTTTGTGCAGAACTTATAGGAGTGTCTCAGTTAGTGCAGAACTTACAGGAGTGTCAGTTTGTGCAGAACTTACAGGAGGGTCTCAGTTTGTGCAGAACTTACAGAATATCAATTTGTGCAGAACTTACAGGAGGGTGTCAGTTTGTGCAGAACTTACAGGATCTCAATTTCTGCAAAACTTACAGGAGGGTCTCAGTTTGTGCAAAACTTACAGGAGAGTCTTAGTTTGTGCAGAACTTACCGGAGAGTTTCAGTCTGTGCAGAACTTACAGGATTGTTTTAGTTTGTGTAGAACTTACAGGAGAGTCTCAGTTTGTGCAGAACTTACAGGATCTCAATTTCTGCAAAACTTACAGGAGGTTCTCAGTTTGTGCAAAACTTACAGGAGAGTCTTAGTTTGTGCAGAACTTACAGGAGAATATAAGTTTGTACAGAACTTACAGGAGAGTCTCAGTTTGTGCAGAACTTAAAGGAGAGTCTCAGTTTGTGCAGAACTTACAGGAGAGTCTCAATTTGTGCAGAAAATACAGGATAATCTCAGTTTGTGTAGAACTTACAGGAGAGTCTCAGTTTGTGTAGAACTTACAGGAGAGTCTCAGTTTGTGAAGAACTTACAGGATCTCAATTTGTGCTGAACTTACAGGAGAATCTCAGTTTGTGCAGAACTTACAGGAGAGTCTCAATTTGTGCAGAACTTACAGGACTCTCAGTTTGTGTAGAACTTACAGGAGAGTCTCAGTTTGTGCAGAACTTACAGGATCTCAATTTGTGCTGAACTTACAGGAGAATCTCAGTTTGTGCAGAACTTACAGGAGAGTCTCAGTTTGTGCAGAACTTACAGGAGAGTCTCAATTTGTGCAGAACTTACAGGACTCTCAGTTTGTGCAGAACTTACAGGAGTGTCTAAGTTTGTGCAGAACTTACAGGAGGGTCTCAGTTTGTGCAGAACTTACAGGAGGGTCTCAGTTTGTGTAGAACTTACAGGAGAGTCTCAGTTTGTGAAGAACTTACATGATCTCAATTTGTGCTGAACTTACAGGAGAATCTCAGTTTGTGCAGAACTTGCAGGAGATTCTCAGTTTGTGCAGAACTTACAGGACAGTCTCAGTTTGTGCAGAACTTACAGGAGTGTCTCAGTTAGTGCAGAACTTACAGGAGTGTCAGTTGGTGCAAAACTTAAAGGAGAGTCAGTTTGTGCAGAACTTACAGGAGAGTCTCAGTTTGTGCAGAACTTAAAGGAGGGTGTCAGTTTGTGCAGAACTTACAGGAGGGTCTCAGTCTCTGCAGAACTTACAGGAGGGTCTCAGTGTGTGCATAACTTACAGGAGAGTCTCAATTAGAGCAGAACTTACCGGAAAGTTTCAGTCCGTGCAGAACTTACAGGATTGTTTCAGTTTGTGCAGAACTTACAGGAGTCTCAGTTTTTGCAGAACTTACAGGAGAGTCTCAGTTTTTGCAGAACTTACAGGAAGGTCTCAATTTGTGCGAAACTTACTGGAGAGTCTCAGTTTGTGCAGAACTTACTGGAGAGTGTAAGTCCGTGCAGAACTTACAGGACGGTTTCAGTTTGTGCAGAACTTACAGGAGTCTCAGTTTTTGCAGAACTTACAGGAAGGTCTCAGTTTGTGTAGAACTTACAGGACAGTCTCAATTTGTGCGAAACTTACTGGAGAGTCTCAGTTTGTGCAGAACTTAAAGGACTCTCAGTTTGTGCAGAACTTAAAGGACTCTCAGTTTGTGCAGAACTTGCAGGAAAGTCTCAGTTTGTGCAAAACTTAAAGGAGAGTCTCAGTTTGTGCAGAACTTACAGGAGAGTCTCAATTTGTGCAGAATTTACAGGACAATCTCAGTTTGTGCAGAACTTACAGGAGTGTCTCAGTTTGTGCAGAACTTACAGGAGGGTGTCAGTTTACTCAGAACTTACAGAAGGGTCTCAGTTCGTGCAGAACTTACAGGAGGGTCTCAGTTTGTGAAGAACTTAGAGAAGGGTCTCAGTATGTGCAGAACTTACAGGAGGGTCTCAGTTTGTTCAGAACTTACAGGGGGGTCTCAGTTTGTGCAGACCTTACAGGAGAGTCTCAATTTGTGCAGAACTTACAGGAGAATCTCAGTTAGTACAGAACTTACAGGACCCTCAGTTTGTAAAGAACTTACAGGACTCTCAGTTTGTACAGAACTTATAAGAGAGTCTCAGTTCGTGCAGAACTTGCAGGAGAGTCTCAGTTTGTGCAGAACTTACAATGGAATCTCAGTCTGTTTAGAACTTGCAGGAGAGTCTCAGTTTTTGCAGAACTTACAGGAGAGTGTCAGTTTGTGCAGAACTTACAGGAGGGTCTCAGTTTGTGCTGAACTTACAGGAGGGTCAAAGTTTGTGCTGAACTTACAGGATTTTCAATTTTTGCAGAACTTACAGTAGGGTCTCAGTTTGTGCAGAACTTACAGGAGGGTCTCAGTTTGCGCAGAACTTACAGGAGAATATAAGTTTGTGCAGAACTCACAGGAGAGTCTCAGTTTGTGCAGAACTTACAATAGAGTCTCAGTCTGTTTAGAACTTGCAGGAGAGTCTCAATTTTTGCAGAACTTACAGTAGGGTCTCAGTTTGTGCAGAACTTACAGGAGGGTCTCAGTTTGCGCAGAACTTACAGGAGAATATAAGTTTGTGCAGAACTCACAGGAGAGTCTCAGTTTGTGCAGAACTTACAGGAGAGTCTCAATTTGTGCAGAACTTACAGGAGGGTATCAGTTTGTGCAGAACTTACAGGAGGGTCTCAGTTTGTGCAGAAAATACAGGATAATCTCAGTTTGTGCTGAATTTACAGGAGAGTCTCAGTTTGTGCAGAACTTGCAGGAGATTCTCAGTTTGTGCAGAACTTACAGGAGAGTCTCAGTTTGTGCAGAACTTACAGGAGAGTCTCAGTTATTGCAAAACTTACAGGAGTGTCAGTTTGTGCAGAACTTACAGGAGGGTCTCAGTTTGTGCAGAAGTTACAGAATATCAATTTGTGCAGAACTTACAGAAGGGTCTCAGTTTGTGCAGAACTTAGAGGATCTCAATTTCTGCAAAACTTACAGGAGAGTCTTAGTTTGTGCAGAACTTACCGGAGAGTTTCAGTCCGTGCAGAATCTTACAGGATTGTGTCAGTTTGTGTAAAACTTACAGGACGGTCTCAATTTGTGCAGAACTTGCAGGAGAGTCTCAGTTTGTGCAGAACTTACAGGAGAGTCTCAGTTTGTGCAGAACTTACAGGAGAGTCTCAATTTGTGCAGAACTTACAGGACTCTCAGTTTGTGTAGAACTTACATTAGAGTCTCAGTTTGTGCAGAACTTACAGGAGGGTCTCAGTTTGTGCAGAAAATACAGGATAATCTCAGTTTGTGTAGAACTTACAGGAGAGTCTCAGTTTGTGAAGAACTTACAGGATCTCAATTTGTGCTGAACTTACAGGAGAATCTCAGTTTGAGCAGAACTTACAGGAGAGTCTCAGTTTGGGCAGAACTTACAGGAGAGTCTCAATTTGTGCAGAACTTACAGGACTCTCAGTTTGTGCAGAACTTACAGGAGTGTCTCAGTTTGTGTAGAACTTACAGGAGAGTCTCAGTTTGTGAAGAACTTACAGGATCTCAATTTGTGCTGAACTTACAGGAGAATCTCAGTTTGTGCAGAACTTGCAGGAGTTTCTCAGTTTGTGCAGAACTTACAGGATAGTCTCAGTTTGTGCAGAACTTATAGGAGTGTCTCAGTTAGTGCAGAACTTACAGGAGTGTCAGTTTGTGCAGAACTTACAGGAGGGTCTCAGTTTGTGCAGAACTTACAGAATATCAATTTGTGCAGAACTTACAGGAGGGTGTCAGTTTGTGCAGAACTTACAGGATCTCAATTTCTGCAAAACTTACAGGAGGTTCTCAGTTTGTGCAAAACTTACAGGAGAGTCTTAGTTTGTGCAGAACTTACCGGAGAGTTTCAGTCTGTGCAGAACTTACAGGATTGTTTTAGTTTGTGTAGAACTTACAGGACAGTCTCAATTTGTGCAGAACTTACTGGAGAGTCCCAGTTTGTGCAGAACTTACAGGAGAATATAAGTTTGTACAGAACTTACAGGAGAGTCTCAGTTTGTGCAGAACTTACAGGAGAGTCTCAGTTTGTGCAGAACTTACAGGAGAGTCTCAATTTGTGCAGAACTTACAGGACTCTCAGTTTGTGTAGAACTTACAGGAGAGTCTCAGTTTGTGCAGAACTTACAGGAGGGTCTCAGTTTGTGCAGAAAATACAGGATAATCTCAGTTTGTGTAGAACTTACAGGAGAGTCTCAGTTTGTGTAGAACTTACAGGAGAGTCTCAGTTTGTGAAGAACTTACAGGATCTCAATTTGTGCTGAACTTACAGGAGAATTTCAGTTTGTGCAGAACTTACAGGAGAGTCTCAATTTGTGCAGAACTTACAGGACTCTCAGTTTGTGTAGAACTTACAGGAGAGTCTCAGTTTGTGCAGAACTTACAGGATCTCAATTTGTGCTGAACTTACAGGAGAATCTCAGTTTGTGCAGAACTTACAGGAGAGTCTCAGTTTGTGCAGAACTTACAGGAGAGTCTCAATTTGTGCAGAACTTACAGGACTCTCAGTTTGTGCAGAACTTACAGGAGTGTCTAAGTTTGTGCAGAACTTACAGGAGGGTCTCAGTTTGTGCAGAACTTACAGGAGGGTCTCAGTTTTTGTAGAACTTACAGGAGAGTCTCAGTTTGTGAAGAACTTACATGATCTCAATTTGTGCTGAACTTACAGTAGAATCTCAGTTTGTGCAGAACTTGCAGGAGATTCTCAGTTTGTGCAGAACTTACAGGACAGTCTCAGTTTGTGCAGAACTTACAGGAGTGTCTCAGTTAGTGCAGAACTTACAGGAGTGTCAGTTGGTGCAAAACTTAAAGGAGAGTCAGTTTGTGCAGAACTTACAGGAGTGTCTCAGTTTGTGTAGAACTTACAGGAGGGTGTCAGTTTGTGCAGAACTTACAGGAGGGTCTCAGTCTCTGCAGAACTTACAGGAGGGTCTCAGTGTGTGCATAACTTACAGGAGAGTCTCAATTAGAGCAGAACTTACCGGAAAGTTTCAGTCCGTGCAAAACTTACAGGAGAGTCTTAGTTTGTGCAGAACTTACCGGAGAGTTTCAGTCTGTGCAGAACTTACAGGATTGTTTTAGTTTGTGTAGAACTTACAGGACAGTCTCAATTTGTGCAGAACTTACTGGAGAGTCCCAGTTTGTGCAGAACTTACAGGAGAATATAAGTTTGTACAGAACTTACAGGAGAGTCTCAGTTTGTGCAGAACTTACAGGAGAGTCTCAGTTTGTGCAGAACTTACAGGAGAGTCTCAATTTGTGCAGAACTTACAGGACTCTCAGTTTGTGTAGAACTTACAGGAGAGTCTCAGTTTGTGCAGAACTTACAGGAGGGTCTCAGTTTGTGCAGAAAATACAGGATAATCTCAGTTTGTGTAGAACTTACAGGAGAGTCTCAGTTTGTGTAGAACTTACAGGAGAGTCTCAGTTTGTGAAGAACTTACAGGATCTCAATTTGTGCTGAACTTACAGGAGAATCTCAGTTTGTGCAGAACTTACAGGAGAGTCTCAATTTGTGCAGAACTTACAGGACTCTCAGTTTGTGTAGAACTTACAGGAGAGTCTCAGTTTGTGCAGAACTTACAGGATCTCAATTTGTGCTGAACTTACAGGAGAATCTCAGTTTGTGCAGAACTTACAGGAGAGTCTCAGTTTGTGCAGAACTTACAGGAGAGTCTCAATTTGTGCAGAACTTACAGGACTCTCAGTTTGTGCAGAACTTACAGGAGTGTCTAAGTTTGTGCAGAACTTACAGGAGGGTCTCAGTTTGTGCAGAACTTACAGGAGGGTCTCAGTTTGTGTAGAACTTACAGGAGAGTCTCAGTTTGTGAAGAACTTACAGGATCTCAATTTGTGCTGAACTTACAGGAGAATCTCAGTTTGTGCAGAACTTACAGGAGAGTCTCAATTTGTGCAGAACTTACAGGACTCTCAGTTTGTGTAGAACTTACAGGAGAGTCTCAGTTTGTGCAGAACTTACAGGATCTCAATTTGTGCTGAACTTACAGGAGAATCTCAGTTTGTGCAGAACTTACAGGAGAGTCTCAGTTTGTGCAGAACTTACAGGAGAGTCTCAATTTGTGCAGAACTTACAGGACTCTCAGTTTGTGCAGAACTTACAGGAGTGTCTAAGTTTGTGCAGAACTTACAGGAGGGTCTCAGTTTGTGCAGAACTTACAGGAGGGTCTCAGTTTGTGTAGAACTTACAGGAGAGTCTCAGTTTGTGAAGAACTTACATGATCTCAATTTGTGCTGAACTTACAGTAGAATCTCAGTTTGTGCAGAACTTGCAGGAGATTCTCAGTTTGTGCAGAACTTACAGGACAGTCTCAGTTTGTGCAGAACTTACAGGAGTGTCTCAGTTAGTGCAGAACTTACAGGAGTGTCAGTTGGTGCAAAACTTAAAGGAGAGTCAGTTTGTGCAGAACTTACAGGAGTGTCTCAGTTTGTGTAGAACTTACAGGAGGGTGTCAGTTTGTGCAGAACTTACAGGAGGGTCTCAGTCTCTGCAGAACTTACAGGAGGGTCTCAGTGTGTGCATAACTTACAGGAGAGTCTCAATTAGAGCAGAACTTACCGGAAAGTTTCAGTCCGTGCAAAACTTACAGGAGAGTCTTAGTTTGTGCAGAACTTACCGGAGAGTTTCAGTCTGTGCAGAACTTACAGGATTGTTTTAGTTTGTGTAGAACTTACAGGACAGTCTCAATTTGTGCAGAACTTACTGGAGAGTCCCAGTTTGTGCAGAACTTACAGGAGAATATAAGTTTGTACAGAACTTACAGGAGAGTCTCAGTTTGTGCAGAACTTACAGGAGAGTCTCAGTTTGTGCAGAACTTACAGGAGAGTCTCAATTTGTGCAGAACTTACAGGACTCTCAGTTTGTGTAGAACTTACAGGAGAGTCTCAGTTTGTGCAGAACTTACAGGAGGGTCTCAGTTTGTGCAGAAAATACAGGATAATCTCAGTTTGTGTAGAACTTACAGGAGAGTCTCAGTTTGTGTAGAACTTACAGGAGAGTCTCAGTTTGTGAAGAACTTACAGGATCTCAATTTGTGCTGAACTTACAGGAGAATCTCAGTTTGTGCAGAACTTACAGGAGAGTCTCAATTTGTGCAGAACTTACAGGACTCTCAGTTTGTGTAGAACTTACAGGAGAGTCTCAGTTTGTGCAGAACTTACAGGATCTCAATTTGTGCTGAACTTACAGGAGAATCTCAGTTTGTGCAGAACTTACAGGAGAGTCTCAGTTTGTGCAGAACTTACAGGAGAGTCTCAATTTGTGCAGAACTTACAGGACTCTCAGTTTGTGCAGAACTTACAGGAGTGTCTAAGTTTGTGCAGAACTTACAGGAGGGTCTCAGTTTGTGCAGAACTTACAGGAGGGTCTCAGTTTGTGTAGAACTTACAGGAGAGTCTCAGTTTGTGAAGAACTTACATGATCTCAATTTGTGCTGAACTTACAGGAGAATCTCAGTTTGTGCAGAACTTGCAGGAGATTCTCAGTTTGTGCAGAACTTACAGGACAGTCTCAGTTTGTGCAGAACTTACAGGAGTGTCTCAGTTAGTGCAGAACTTACAGGAGTGTCAGTTGGTGCAAAACTTAAAGGAGAGTCAGTTTGTGCAGAACTTACAGGAGAGTCTCAGTTTGTGCAGAACTTACAGGAGGGTGTCAGTTTGTGCAGAACTTACAGGAGGGTCTCAGTCTCTGCAGAACTTACAGGAGGGTCTCAGTGTGTGCATAACTTACAGGAGAGTCTCAATTAGAGCAGAACTTACCGGAAAGTTTCAGTCCGTGCAAAACTTACAGGAGAGTCTTAGTTTGTGCAGAACTTACCGGAGAGTTTCAGTCTGTGCAGAACTTACAGGATTGTTTTAGTTTGTGTAGAACTTACAGGACAGTCTCAATTTGTGCAGAACTTACTGGAGAGTCCCAGTTTGTGCAGAACTTACAGGAGAATATAAGTTTGTACAGAACTTACAGGAGAGTCTCAGTTTCTGCAGAACTTACAGGAGAGTCTCAGTTTGTGCAGAACTTACAGGAGAGTCTCAATTTGTGCAGAACTTACAGGACTCTCAGTTTGTGTAGAACTTACAGGAGGGTCTCAGTTTGTGCAGAACTTACAGGAGGGTCTCAGTTTGTGCAGAAAATACAGGATAATCTCAGTTTGTGTAGAACTTACAGGAGAGTCTCAGTTTGTGTAGAACTTACAGGAGAGTCTCAGTTTGTGAAGAACTTACAGGATCTCAATTTGTGCTGAACTTACAGGAGAATCTCAGTTTGTGCAGAACTTACAGGAGAGTCTCAATTTGTGCAGAACTTACAGGACTCTCAGTTTGTGTAGAACTTACAGGAGAGTCTCAGTTTGTGCAGAACTTACAGGATCTCAATTTGTGCTGAACTTACAGGAGAATCTCAGTTTGTGCAGAACTTACAGGAGAGTCTCAGTTTGTGCAGAACTTACAGGAGAGTCTCAATTTGTGCAGAACTTACAGGACTCTCAGTTTGTGCAGAACTTACAGGAGTGTCTAAGTTTGTGCAGAACTTACAGGAGGGTCTCAGTTTGTGCAGAACTTACAGGAGGGTCTCAGTTTGTGTAGAACTTACAGGAGAGTCTCAGTTTGTGAAGAACTTACATGATCTCAATTTGTGCTGAACTTACAGGAGAATCTCAGTTTGTGCAGAACTTGCAGGAGATTCTCAGTTTGTGCAGAACTTACAGGACAGTCTCAGTTTGTGCAGAACTTACAGGAGTGTCTCAGTTAGTGCAGAACTTACAGGAGTGTCAGTTGGTGCAAAACTTAAAGGAGAGTCAGTTTGTGCAGAACTTACAGGAGAGTCTCAGTTTGTGCAGAACTTACAGGAGGGTGTCAGTTTGTGCAGAACTTACAGGAGGGTCTCAGTCTCTGCAGAACTTACAGGAGGGTCTCAGTGTGTGCATAACTTACAGGAGAGTCTCAATTAGAGCAGAACTTACCGGAAAGTTTCAGTCCGTGCAGAACTTACAGGATTGTTTCAGTTTGTGCAGAACTTACAGGAGTCTCAGTTTTTGCAGAACTTACAGGAGAGTCTCAGTTTTTGCAGAACTTACAGGAAGGTCTCAATTTGTGCGAAACTTACTGGAGAGTCTCAGTTTGTGCAGAACTTACTGGAGAGTGTAAGTCCGTGCAGAACTTACAGGACGGTTTCAGTTTGTGCAGAACTTACAGGAGTCTCAGTTTTTGCAGAACTTACAGGAAGGTCTCAGTTTGTGTAGAACTTACAGGACAGTCTCAATTTGTGCGAAACTTACTGGAGAGTCTCAGTTTGTGCAGAACTTAAAGGACTCTCAGTTTGTGCAGAACTTAAAGGACTCTCAGTTTGTGCAGAACTTGCAGGAAAGTCTCAGTTTGTGCAAAACTTAAAGGAGAGTCTCAGTTTGTGCAGAACTTACAGGAGAGTCTCAATTTGTGCAGAATTTACAGGACAATCTCAGTTTGTGCAGAACTTACAGGAGGGTCTCAGTTTGTGCAGAACTTACAGGAGGGTGTCAGTTTACTCAGAACTTACAGAAGGGTCTCAGTTCGTGCAGAACTTACAGGAGGGTCTCAGTTTGTGAAGAACTTAGAGAAGGGTCTCAGTATGTGCAGAACTTACAGGAGGGTCTCAGTTTGTTCAGAACTTACAGGGGGGTCTCAGTTTGTGCAGACCTTACAGGAGAGTCTCAATTTGTGCAGAACTTACAGGAGAATCTCAGTTAGTACAGAACTTACAGGACCCTCAGTTTGTAAAGAACTTACAGGACTCTCAGTTTGTACAGAACTTATAAGAGAGTCTCAGTTCGTGCAGAACTTGCAGGAGAGTCTCAGTTTGTGCAGAACTTACAATGGAGTCTCAGTCTGTTTAGAACTTGCAGGAGAGTCTCAGTTTTTGCAGAACTTACAGGAGAGTGTCAGTTTGTGCAGAACTTACAGGAGGGTCTCAGTTTGTGCTGAACTTACAGGAGGGTCAAAGTTTGTGCTGAACTTACAGGATTTTCAATTTTTGCAGAACTTACAGTAGGGTCTCAGTTTGTGCAGAACTTACAGGAGGGTCTCAGTTTGCGCAGAACTTACAGGAGAATATAAGTTTGTGCAGAACTCACAGGAGAGTCTCAGTTTGTGCAGAACTTACAATAGAGTCTCAGTCTGTTTAGAACTTGCAGGAGAGTCTCAATTTTTGCAGAACTTACAGTAGGGTCTCAGTTTGTGCAGAACTTACAGGAGGGTCTCAGTTTGCGCAGAACTTACAGGAGAATATAAGTTTGTGCAGAACTCACAGGAGAGTCTCAGTTTGTGCAGAACTTACAGGAGAGTCTCAATTTGTGCAGAACTTACAGGAGGGTATCAGTTTGTGCAGAACTTACAGGAGGGTCTCAGTTTGTGCAGAAAATACAGGATAATCTCAGTTTGTGCTGAATTTACAGGAGAGTCTCAGTTTGTGCAGAACTTGCAGGAGATTCTCAGTTTGTGCAGAACTTACAGGAGAGTCTCAGTTTGTGCAGAACTTACAGGAGAGTCTCAGTTATTGCAAAACTTACAGGAGTTTCAGTTTGTGCAGAACTTACAGGAGGGTCTCAGTTTGTACAGAAGTTACAGAATATCAATTTGTGCAGAACTTACAGAAGGGTCTCAGTTTGTGCAGAACTTAGAGGATCTCAATTTCTGCAAAACTTACAGGAGAGTCTTAGTTTGTGCAGAACTTACCGGAGAGTTTCAGTCCGTGCAGAATCTTACAGGATTGTGTCAGTTTGTGTAAAACTTACAGGACGGTCTCAATTTGTGCAGAACTTGCAGGAGAGTCTCAGTTTGTGCAGAACTTACAGGAGAGTCTCAGTTTGTGCAGAACTTACAGGAGAGTCTCAATTTGTGCAGAACTTACAGGACTCTCAGTTTGTGTAGAACTTACATTAGAGTCTCAGTTTGTGCAGAACTTACAGGAGGGTCTCAGTTTGTGCAGAAAATACAGGATAATCTCAGTTTGTGTAGAACTTACAGGAGAGTCTCAGTTTGTGAAGAACTTACAGGATCTCAATTTGTGCTGAACTTACAGGAGAATCTCAGTTTGAGCAGAACTTACAGGAGAGTCTCAGTTTGTGCAGAACTTACAGGAGAGTCTCAATTTGTGCAGAACTTACAGGACTCTCAGTTTGTGCAGAACTTACAGGAGTGTCTCAGTTTGTGTAGAACTTACAGGAGAGTCTCAGTCTGTGAAGAACTTACAGGAGGGTCTCAGTTTGTGTAGAACTTACAGGAGAGTCTCAGTTTGTGAAGAACTTACAGGATCTCAATTTGTGCTGAACTTACAGGAGAATCTCAGTTTGTGCAGAACTTGCAGGAGTTTCTCAGTTTGTGCAGAACTTACAGGATAGTCTCAGTTTGTGCAGAACTTATAGGAGTGTCTCAGTTAGTGCAGAACTTACAGGAGTGTCAGTTTGTGCAGAACTTACAGGAGGGTCTCAGTTCGTGCAGAACTTACAGAATATCAATTTGTGCAGAACTTACAGGAGGGTGTCAGTTTGTGCAGAACTTACAGGATCTCAATTTCTGCAAAACTTACAGGAGGTTCTCAGTTTGTGCAAAACTTACAGGAGAGTCTTAGTTTGTGCAGAACTTACCGGAGAGTTTCAGTCTGTGCAGAACTTACAGGATTGTTTTAGTTTGTGTAGAACTTACAGGACAGTCTCAATTTGTGCAGAACTTACTGGAGAGTCCCAGTTTGTGCAGAACTTACAGGAGAATATAAGTTTGTACAGAACTTACAGGAGAGTCTCAGTTTGTGCAGAACTTACAGGAGAGTCTCAGTTTGTGCAGAACTTACAGGAGAGTCTCAATTTGTGCAGAACTTACAGGACTCTCAGTTTGTGTAGAACTTACAGGAGAGTCTCAGTTTGTGCAGAACTTACAGGAGGGTCTCAGTTTGTGCAGAAAATACAGGATAATCTCAGTTTGTGTAGAACTTACAGGAGAGTCTCAGTTTGTGTAGAACTTACAGGAGAGTCTCAGTTTGTGAAGAACTTACAGGATCTCAATTTGTGCTGAACTTACAGGAGAATCTCAGTTTGTGCAGAACTTACAGGAGAGTCTCAATTTGTGCAGAACTTACAGGACTCTCAGTTTGTGTAAAACTTACAGGAGAGTCTCAGTTTGTGCAGAACTTACAGGATCTCAATTTGTGCTGAACTTACAGGAGAATCTCAGTTTGTGCAGAACTTACAGGAGAGTCTCAGTTTGTGCAGAACTTACAGGAGAGTCTCAATTTGTGCAGAACTTACAGGACTCTCAGTTTGTGCAGAACTTACAGGAGTGTCTAAGTTTGTGCAGAACTTACAGGAGGGTCTCAGTTTGTGTAGAACTTACAGGAGAGTCTCAGTTTGTGAAGAACTTACATGATCTCAATTTGTGCTGAACTTACAGGAGAATCTCAGTTTGTGCAGAACTTGCAGGAGATTCTCAGTTTGTGCAGAACTTACAGGACAGTCTCAGTTTGTGCAGAACTTACAGGAGTGTCTCAGTTAGTGCAGAACTTACAGGAGTGTCAGTTGGTGCAAAACTTAAAGGAGAGTCAGTTTGTGCAGAACTTACAGGAGAGTCTCAGTTTGTGCAGAACTTACAGGAGGGTGTCAGTTTGTGCAGAACTTACAGGAGGGTCTCAGTCTCTGCAGAACTTACAGGAGGGTCTCAGTGTGTGCATAACTTACAGGAGAGTCTCAATTAGAGCAGAACTTACCGGAAAGTTTCAGTCCGTGCAGAACTTACAGGATTGTTTCAGTTTGTGCAGAACTTACAGGAGTCTCAGTTTTTGCAGAACTTACAGGAGAGTCTCAGTTTTTGCAGAACTTACAGGAAGGTCTCAATTTGTGCGAAACTTACTGGAGAGTCTCAGTTTGTGCAGAACTTACTGGAGAGTGTAAGTCCGTGCAGAACTTACAGGACGGTTTCAGTTTGTGCAGAACTTACAGGAGTCTCAGTTTTTGCAGAACTTACAGGAAGGTCTCAGTTTGTGTAGAACTTACAGGACAGTCTCAATTTGTGCGAAACTTACTGGAGAGTCTCAGTTTGTGCAGAACTTAAAGGACTCTCAGTTTGTGCAGAACTTAAAGGACTCTCAGTTTGTGCAGAACTTGCAGGAAAGTCTCAGTTTGTGCAAAACTTAAAGGAGAGTCTCAGTTTGTGCAGAACTTACAGGAGAGTCTCAATTTGTGCAGAATTTACAGGACAATCTCAGTTTGTGCAGAACTTACAGGAGGGTCTCAGTTTGTGCAGAACTTACAGGAGGGTGTCAGTTTACTCAGAACTTACAGAAGGGTCTCAGTTCGTGCAGAACTTACAGGAGGGTCTCAGTTTGTGAAGAACTTAGAGAAGGGTCTCAGTATGTGCAGAACTTACAGGAGGGTCTCAGTTTGTTCAGAACTTACAGGGGGGTCTCAGTTTGTGCAGACCTTACAGGAGAGTCTCAATTTGTGCAGAACTTACAGGAGAATCTCAGTTAGTACAGAACTTACAGGACCCTCAGTTTGTAAAGAACTTACAGGACTCTCAGTTTGTACAGAACTTATAAGAGAGTCTCAGTTCGTGCAGAACTTGCAGGAGAGTCTCAGTTTGTGCAGAACTTACAATGGAGTCTCAGTCTGTTTAGAACTTGCAGGAGAGTCTCAGTTTTTGCAGAACTTACAGGAGAGTGTCAGTTTGTGCAGAACTTACAGGAGGGTCTCAGTTTGTGCTGAACTTACAGGAGGGTCAAAGTTTGTGCTGAACTTACAGGATTTTCAATTTTTGCAGAACTTACAGTAGGGTCTCAGTTTGTGCAGAACTTACAGGAGGGTCTCAGTTTGCGCAGAACTTACAGGAGAATATAAGTTTGTGCAGAACTCACAGGAGAGTCTCAGTTTGTGCAGAACTTACAATAGAGTCTCAGTCTGTTTAGAACTTGCAGGAGAGTCTCAATTTTTGCAGAACTTACAGTAGGGTCTCAGTTTGTGCAGAACTTACAGGAGGGTCTCAGTTTGCGCAGAACTTACAGGAGAATATAAGTTTGTGCAGAACTCACAGGAGAGTCTCAGTTTGTGCAGAACTTACAGGAGAGTCTCAATTTGTGCAGAACTTACAGGAGGGTATCAGTTTGTGCAGAACTTACAGGAGGGTCTCAGTTTGTGCAGAAAATACAGGATAATCTCAGTTTGTGCTGAATTTACAGGAGAGTCTCAGTTTGTGCAGAACTTGCAGGAGATTCTCAGTTTGTGCAGAACTTACAGGAGAGTCTCAGTTTGTGCAGAACTTACAGGAGAGTCTCAGTTATTGCAAAACTTACAGGAGTGTCAGTTTGTGCAGAACTTACAGGAGGGTCTCAGTTTGTGCAGAAGTTACAGAATATCAATTTGTGCAGAACTTACAGAAGGGTCTCAGTTTGTGCAGAACTTAGAGGATCTCAATTTCTGCAAAACTTACAGGAGAGTCTTAGTTTGTGCAGAACTTACCGGAGAGTTTCAGTCCGTGCAGAATCTTACAGGATTGTGTCAGTTTGTGTAAAACTTACAGGACGGTCTCAATTTGTGCAGAACTTACAGGAGAGTCTAAGTTTGTGCAGAACTTACAGGAGAGTCTCAGTTTGTGCAGAACTTACAGGAGTGTCAGTTGGTGCAAAACTTAAAGGAGAGTCAGTTTGTGCAGAAATTACAGGAGAGTCTCAGTTTGTGCAGAACTTACAGGAGGGTGTCAGTTTGTGCAGAACTTACAGGAGGGTCTCAGTCTCTGCAGAACTTACAGGAGGGTCTCAGTGTGTGCATAACTTACAGGAGAGTCTCAATTAGAGCAGAACTTACCGGAAAGTTTCAGTCCGTGCAGAACTTACAGGATTGTTTCAGTTTGTGCAGAACTTACAGGAGTCTCAGTTTTTGCAGAACTTACAGGAGAGTCTCAGTTTTTGCAGAACTTACAGGAAGGTCTCAATTTGTGCGAAACTTACTGGAGAGTCTCAGTTTGTGCAGAACTTACTGGAGAGTGTAAGTCCGTGCAGAACTTACAGGACGGTTTCAGTTTGTGCAGAACTTACAGGAGTCTCAGTTTTTGCAGAACTTACAGGAAGGTCTCAGTTTGTGTAGAACTTACAGGACAGTCTCAATTTGTGCGAAACTTACTGGAGAGTCTCAGTTTGTGCAGAACTTAAAGGACTCTCAGTTTGTGCAGAACTTGCAGGGAAGTCTCAGTTTGTGCAAAACTTAAAGGAGAGTCTCAGTTTGTGCAGAACTTACAGGATTCTCAATTTGTGCAGAATTTACAGGAGAATCTCAGTTTGTGCAGAACTTACAGGAGGTTCTCAGTTTGTGCAGAACTTACAGGAGGGTATCAGTTTACTCAGAACTTACAGAAGGGTCTCAGTTCGTGCAGAACTTACAGGAGGGTCTCAGTTTGTGAAGAACTTAGAGAAGGGTCTCAATTTGTGCAGAACTTACAGGAGAGTCTCAGTTTGTGCAGAACTTACAGGAGGGTCTCAGTTTGTGCAGAACTTACAGGATCTCAATTTGTGCAGGACTTACAGGAGAATCTCAGTTTGTGCAGAACTTACAGGAGGATCTCAGTTTGTGCAGAACTTACAGGTTTCTAAATTCGAGCAGAACTTACAGGATAATCTCAGTTAGTACAGAACTTACAGGACCATCAGTTTGTGCAGAACTTACAGGACTCTCAGTTTGTGCAGAACTTATAAGAGAGTCTCAGTTTGTGCAGAACTTGCAGGAGAGTCTCAGTTTGTGCAGAACTTACAATGGAGTCTCAGTTTGTTTAGAACTTGCAGGAGAGTCTCAGTTTTTGCAGAACTTACAGGAGAGTGTCTGTTTGTGCAGAACTTACAGTAGGGTCTCAGTTTGTGCTGAACTTACAGGAGAGTCAAAGTTTGTGCTGAACTTACAGGATTCTCAATTTGTGCAGAACTTACAGGACTCTCAGTTTGTGTAGAACTTACAGGAGAGTCTCAGTTTGTGCAGAACTTACAGGAGGGTCTCAGTTTGTGCAGAACTTAAAGGAGAGTCTCAGTTTGTGCAGAACTTACAGGAGAGTCTCAGTTAGTGCAGAACTTACAGGAGTGTCAGTTTGTGCAGAACTTACAGGAGGGTCTCAGTTTGTGCAGAACTTACACAATATCAATTTGTACAGAACTTACAGGAGGGTCTCAGTTTGTGCAGAACTTACAGGATCTCAATTTCTGCAAAACTTACAGGAGGGTCTCAGTCTGTACAGAACTTACAGGAGGATCTCAGTTCGTGCAAAACTTACAGGAGAGTCTTAGTTTGTGCAGAACTTACCGGAGAGTTTCAGTCTGTGCAGAACTTACAGGATTGTTTCTGTTTGTGTAGAACTTACAGGACAGTGTCAATTTGTGCAGAACTTACTGGAGAGTCTCAGTTTGTGCAGATCTTAAAGGACTCTCAGATAGTGCAGAACTTACAGGAGAGTCTCAGTTTGTGCAGAACTTGCAGGAGAGTCTCAGTTTGTGCAGAACTTGCAGGAGAGTCTCAGTTTGTGCAGAACTTACAGGTGAGTCTAAGTTTGTGCAGAACTTACAGGAGTGTCAGTTGGTGCAAAACTTAAAGGAGAGTCTCAGTTTGTGCAGAACTTACAGGAGGGTCTCAGTTTGTGCAGAACTTACAGGATTCTCATTTTGTGCAGAATTTACAGAAGGGTCTCAGTTTGTGCAGAACTTACAGAAGGGTCTCAGTTTGTGAAGAACTTACAGGAGGGTCTCAGTCTCTGCAGAACTTACAGGAGGGTCTCAGTGTGTGCAGAACTTACAGGAGAGTCTCAATTAGAGCAGAACTTACCGGAGAGTTTCAGTCCGTGCAGAACTTACAGGATTGTTTCAGTTTGTGCAGAACTTACAGGATTCTCAGTTTTTGCAGAACTTACAGGAGAGTCTCAGTTTTTGCAGAACTTACAGGAAGGTCTCAGTTTTTGTAGAACTTACAGGACAGTCTCAATTTGTGCAGAACTTACTGGAGAGTCTCAGTTTGTGCAGAACTTAAAGGAGGGTGTCAGTTTGTGCAGAACTTACACGAGGTTCTCAGTTTATGCAGAACTTACAGGAGGGTCTCAGTTTGTGCAAAACTTACAGGAGAGTTTCAGTCTGTGCAGAACTTAAAGGATCGTTTCAGTTTGTGCAGAACTTACAGGAGTGTCTAAGTTTGTGCAGAACTTACAGGAGGGTCTCAGTTTGTGCAGAACTTACAGGTTTCTGAATTCGAGCAGAACTTACAGGAGAATCTCAGTTAGTACAGAACTTACAGGACCATCAGTTTGTGCAGAACTTACAGGACTATCAGTTTGTGCAGAACTTATAAGAGAGTCTCAGTTTGTGCAGAACTTGCAGGAGAGTCTCAGTTTGTGCAGAACTTACAATGGAGTCTCAGTTTGTTTAGAACTTGCAGGAGAGTCTCAGTTTTTGCAGAACTAACAGGAGAGTGTCTGTTTGTGCAGAACTTACAGTAGGGTCTCAGTTTGTGCTGAACTTACAGGAGAGTCAAAGTTTGTGCTGAACTTACAGGATTCTCAATTTGTGCAGAACTTACAGGACTCTCAGTTTGTGTAGAACTTACAGGAGAGTCTCAGTTTGTGCAGAACTTACAGGAGGGTCTCAGTTTGTGCAGAACTTAAAGGAGAGTCTCAGTTTGTGCAGAACTTACAGGAGAGTCTCAGTTAGTGCAGAACTTACAGGAGTGTCAGTTTGTGCAGAACTTACAGGAGGGTCTCAGTTTGTGCAGAACTTACACAATATCAATTTGTGCAGAACTTACAGGAGGGTCTCAGTTTGTGCAGAACTTACAGGATCTCAATTTCTGCAAAACTTACAGGAGGGTCTCAGTCTGTACAGAACTTACAGGAGGATCTCAGTTCGTGCAAAACTTACAGGAGAGTCTTAGTTTGTGCAGAACTTACCGGAGAGTTTCAGTCTGTGCAGAACTTACAGGATTGTTTCTGTTTGTGTAGAACTTACAGGACAGTGTCAATTTGTGCAGAACTTACTGGAGAGTCTCAGTTTGTGCAGATCTTAAAGGACTCTCAGATAGTGCAGAACTTACAGGAGAGTCTCAGTTTGTGCAGAACTTGCAGGATAGTCTCAGTTTGTGCAGAACTTGCAGGAGAGTCTCAGTTTGTGCAGAACTTACAGGTGAGTCTAAGTTTGTGCAGAACTTGCAGGAGTGTCAGTTGGTGCAAAACTTAAAGGAGAGTCTCAGTTTGTGCAGAACTTACAGGAGGGTCTCAGTTTGTGCAGAACTTACAGGATTGTCATTTTGTGCAGAATTTACAGAAGGGTCTCAGTTTGTGCAGAACTTACAGAAGGGTCTCAGTTTGTGAAGAACTTACAGGAGGGTCTCAGTCTCTGCAGAACTTACAGGAGGGTCTCAGTGTGTGCAGAACTTACAGGAGAGTCTCAATTAGAGCAGAACTTACCGGAGAGTTTCACTCCGTGCAGAACTTACAGGATTGTTTCAGTTTGTGCAGAACTTACAGGAGTCTCAGTTTTTGCAGAACTTACAGGAGAGTCTCAGTTTTTGCAGAACTTACAGGAAGGTCTCAGTTTTTGTAGAACTTACAGGACAGTCTCAATTTGTGCAGAACTTACTGGAGAGTCTCAGTTTGTGCAGAACTTAAAGGAGGGTGTCAGTTTGTGCAGAACTTACAGGAGGTTCTCAGTTTATGCAGAACTTACAGGAGGGTCTCAGTTTGTGCAAAACTTACAGGAGAGTTTCAGTCTGTGCAGAACTTAAAGGATCGTTTCAGTTTGTGCAGAACTTACAGGAGTGTCTAAGTTTGTGCAGAACTTACAGGAGGGTCTCAGTTTGTGTAGAACTTACAGGAGAGTCTCAGTTTGTGAAGAACTTACAGGATCTCAATTTGTGCTGAACTTACAGGAGAATCTCAGTTTGTGCAGAACTTACAGGAGAGTCTCAGTTTGTGCAGAACTTACAGGAGAGTCTCAATTTGTGCAGAACTTACAGGACTCTCAGTTTGTGTAGAACTTACAGGAGAGTCTCAGTTTGTGCAGAACTTACAGGAGGGTCTCAGTTTGTGCAAAAAATACAGGATAATCTCAGTTTGTGTAGAACTTACAGGAGAGTCTCAGTTTGTGAAGAACTTACAGGATCTCAATTTGTGCTGAACTTACAGGAGAATCTCAGTTTTTGCAGAACTTACAGGAGAGTCTCAGTTTGTGCAGAACTTACAGGAGAGTCTCAATTTGTGCAGAACTTACAGGACTCTCAGTTTGTGTAGAACTTACATTAGAGTCTCAGTTTGTGCAGAACTTACAGGAGGGTCTCAGTTTGTGCAGAAAATACAGGATAATCTCAGTTTGTGTAGAACTTAAAGGAGAGTCTCAGTTTGTGAAGAACTTACAGGATCTCAATTTGTGCTGAACTTACAGGAGAATCTCAGTTTGAGCAGAACTTACAGGACTCTCAGTTTGTGCAGAACTTACAGGAGTGTCTAAGTTTGTGCAGAACTTACAGGAGGGTCTCAGTTTGTGCAGAACTTACAGGAGGGTCTCAGTTTGTGTAGAACTTACAGGAGAGTCTCAGTTTGTGAGGAACTTACAGGATCTCAATTTGTGCTGAACTTACAGGAGAATCTCAGTTTGTGCAGAACTTGCAGGAGTTTCTCAGTTTGTGCAGAACTTACAGGAGAGTCTCAGTTTGTGCAGAACTTACAGGAGTGTCTCAGTTAGTGCAGAACTTACAGGAGTGTCAGTTTGTGCAGAACTTACAGGAGGGTCTCAGTTTGTGCAGAACTTACAGAATATCAATTTGTGCAGAACTTACAGGAGGGTGTCAGTTTGTGCAGAACTTACAGGATCTCAATTTCTGCAAAACTTACAGTAGGTTCTCAGTTTGTGCAAAACTTACAGGAGAGTCTTAGTTTGTGCAGAACTTACCGGAGAGTTTCAGTCTGTGCAGAACTTACAGGATTGTTTTAGTTTGTGTAGAACTTACAGGACAGTCTCAATTTGTGCAGAACTTACTGGAGAGTCCCAGTTTGTGCAGAACTTACAGGAGAATATAAGTTTGTACAGAACTTACAGGAGAGTCTCAGTTTGTGCAGAACTTACTGGAGAGTCTCAGTTTGTGCAGAACTTACAGGAGAGTCTCAATTTGTGCAGAACTTACAGGACTCTCAGTTTGTGTAGAACTTACAGGAGAGTCTCAGTTTGTGCAGAACTTACAGGAGGGTCTCAGTTTGTGCAGAAAATACAGGATAATCTCAGTTTGTGTAGAACTTACAGGAGAGTCTCAGTTTGTGAAGAACTTACAGGACTCTCAGTTTGTGTAGAACTTGCAGGAGAGTCTCAGTTTGTGCAGAACTTACAATGGAGTCTCAGTTTGTTTAGAACTTGCAGGAGAGTCTCAGTTTTTGCAGAACTAACAGGAGAGTGTCTGTTTGTGCAGAACTTACAGTAGGGTCTCAGTTTGTGCTGAACTTACAGGAGAGTCAAAGTTTGTGCTGAACTTACAGGATTCTCAATTTGTGCAGAACTTACAGGACTCTCAGTTTGTGTAGAACTTACAGGAGAGTCTCAGTTTGTTCAGAACTTACAGGAGGGTCTCAGTTTGTGCAGAACTTAAAGGAGAGTCTCAGTTTGTGCAGAACTTACAGGAGAGTCTCAGTTAGTGCAGAACTTACAGGAGTGTCAGTTTGTGCAGAACTTACAGGAGGGTCTCAGTTTGTGCAGAACTTACACAATATCAATTTGTGCAGAACTTACAGGAGGGTCTCAGTTTGTGCAGAACTTACAGGATCTCAATTTCTGCAAAACTTACAGGAGGGTCTCAGTCTGTACAGAACTTACAGGAGGATCTCAGTTCGTGCAAAACTTACAGGAGAGTCTTAGTTTGTGCAGAACTTACCGGAGAGTTTCAGTCTGTGCAGAACTTACAGGATTGTTTCTGTTTGTGTAGAACTTACAGGACAGTGTCAATTTGTGCAGAACTTACTGGAGAGTCTCAGTTTGTGCAGATCTTAAAGGACTCTCAGATAGTGCAGAACTTACAGGAGAGTCTCAGTTTGTGCAGAACTTGCAGGATAGTCTCAGTTTGTGCAGAACTTGCAGGAGAGTCTCAGTTTGTGCAGAACTTACAGGTGAGTCTAAGTTTGTGCAGAACTTACAGGAGTGTCAGTTGGTGCAAAACTTAAAGGAGAGTCTCAGTTTGTGCAGAACTTACAGGAGGGTCTCAGTTTGTGCAGAACTTACAGGATTGTCATTTTGTGCAGAATTTACAGAAGGGTCTCAGTTTGTGCAGAACTTACAGAAGGGTCTCAGTTTGTGAAGAACTTACAGGAGGGTCTCAGTCTCTGCAGAACTTACAGGAGGGTCTCAGTGTGTGCAGAACTTACAGGAGAGTCTCAATTAGAGCAGAACTTACCGGAGAGTTTCACTCCGTGCAGAACTTACAGGATTGTTTCAGTTTGTGCAGAACTTACAGGAGTCTCAGTTTTTGCAGAACTTACAGGAGAGTCTCAGTTTTTGCAGAACTTACAGGAAGGTCTCAGTTTTTGTAGAACTTACAGGACAGTCTCAATTTGTGCAGAACTTACTGGAGAGTCTCAGTTTGTGCAGAACTTAAAGGAGGGTGTCAGTTTGTGCAGAACTTACAGGAGGTTCTCAGTTTATGCAGAACTTACAGGAGGGTCTCAGTTTGTGCAAAACTTACAGGAGAGTTTCAGTCTGTGCAGAACTTAAAGGATCGTTTCAGTTTGTGCAGAACTTACAGGAGTGTCTAAGTTTGTGCAGAACTTACAGGAGGGTCTCAGTTTGTGTAGAACTTACAGGAGAGTCTCAGTTTGTGAAGAACTTACAGGATCTCAATTTGTGCTGAACTTACAGGAGAATCTCAGTTTGTGCAGAACTTACAGGAGAGTCTCAGTTTGTGCAGAACTTACAGGAGAGTCTCAATTTGTGCAGAACTTACAGGACTCTCAGTTTGTGTAGAACTTACAGGAGAGTCTCAGTTTGTGCAGAACTTACAGGAGGGTCTCAGTTTGTGCAAAAAATACAGGATAATCTCAGTTTGTGTAGAACTTACAGGAGAGTCTCAGTTTGTGAAGAACTTACAGGATCTCAATTTGTGCTGAACTTACAGGAGAATCTCAGTTTTTGCAGAACTTACAGGAGAGTCTCAGTTTGTGCAGAACTTACAGGAGAGTCTCAATTTGTGCAGAACTTACAGGACTCTCAGTTTGTGTAGAACTTACATTAGAGTCTCAGTTTGTGCAGAACTTACAGGAGGGTCTCAGTTTGTGCAGAAAATACAGGATAATCTCAGTTTGTGTAGAACTTAAAGGAGAGTCTCAGTTTGTGAAGAACTTACAGGATCTCAATTTGTGCTGAACTTACAGGAGAATCTCAGTTTGAGCAGAACTTACAGGAGAGTCTCAGTTTGTGCAGAACTTACAGGAGAGTCTCAATTTGTGCAGAACTTACAGGACTCTCAGTTTGTGCAGAACTTACAGGAGTGTCTAAGTTTGTGCAGAACTTACAGGAGGGTCTCAGTTTGTGCAGAACTTACAGGAGGGTCTCAGTTTGTGTAGAACTTACAGGAGAGTCTCAGTTTGTGAGGAACTTACAGGATCTCAATTTGTGCTGAACTTACAGGAGAATCTCAGTTTGTGCAGAACTTGCAGGAGTTTCTCAGTTTGTGCAGAACTTACAGGAGAGTCTCAGTTTGTGCAGAACTTACAGGAGTGTCTCAGTTAGTGCAGAACTTACAGGAGTGTCAGTTTGTGCAGAACTTACAGGAGGGTCTCAGTTTGTGCAGAACTTACAGAATATCAATTTGTGCAGAACTTACAGGAGGGTGTCAGTTTGTGCAGAACTTACAGGATCTCAATTTCTGCAAAACTTACAGTAGGTTCTCAGTTTGTGCAAAACATACAGGAGAGTCTTAGTTTGTGCAGAACTTACCGGAGAGTTTCAGTCTGTGCAGAACTTACAGGATTGTTTTAGTTTGTGTAGAACTTACAGGACAGTCTCAATTTGTGCAGAACTTACTGGAGAGTCCCAGTTTGTGCAGAACTTACAGGAGAATATAAGTTTGTACAGAACTTACAGGAGAGTCTCAGTTTGTGCAGAACTTACTGGAGAGTCTCAGTTTGTGCAGAACTTACAGGAGAGTCTCAATTTGTGCAGAACTTACAGGACTCTCAGTTTGTGTAGAACTTACAGGAGAGTCTCAGTTTGTGCAGAACTTACAGGAGGGTCTCAGTTTGTGCAGAAAATACAGGATAATCTCAGTTTGTGTAGAACTTACAGGAGAGTCTCAGTTTGTGAAGAACTTACAGGACTCTCAGTTTGTGTAGAACTTACAGGAGAGTCTCAGTTTGTGCAGAACTTACAGGATCTCAATTTGTGCTGAACTTACAGGAGAATCTCAGTTTGTGCAGAACTTACAGGAGGGTCTCAGTTTGTGCAGAACTTACAGGAGAGTCTCAATTTGTGCAGAACTTACAGGACTCTCAGTTTGTGCAGAACTTACAGGAGTGTCTAAGTTTGTGCAGAACTTACAGGAGGGTCTCAGTTTGTGCAGAACTTACAGGAGGGTCTCAGTTTGTGTAGAACTTACAAGAGAGTCTCAGTTTGTGAAGAACTTACATGATCTCAATTTGTGCTGAACTTACAGGAGAATCTCAGTTTGTGCAGAACTTGCAGGAGATTCTCAGTTTGTGCAGAACTTACAGGACAGTCTCAGTTTGTGCAGAACTTACAGGAGTGTCTCAGTTAGTGCAGAACTTACAGGAGTGTCAGTTTGTGCAGAACTTACAGGAGGGTCTCAGTTTGTGCAGAACTTACAGAATATCAATTTGTGCAGAACTTACAGGAAGGTCTCAGTTTGTACAGAACTTACAGGATCTCAATTTCTGCAAAACTTACAGGAGGGTCTCAGTTTGTGCAAAACTTACAGGAGAGTCTTAGTTTGTGCAGAACTTACCAGAGAGTTTCAGTCTGTGCAGAACTTACAGGATTGTTTTAGTTTGTGTAGAACTTACAGGACAGTCTCAATTTGTGCAGAACTTACTGGAGAGTCCCAGTTTGTGCAGAACTTACAGGAGAATATAAGTTTGTACAGAACTTACAGGAGAGTCTCAGTTTGTGCAGAACTTACAGGAGAGTCTCAGTTTGTGCAGAACTTACAGGAGAGTCTCAATTTGTGCAGAACTTACAGGACTCTCAGTTTGTGTAGAACTTACAGGAGAGTCTCAGTTTGTGCAGAACTTACAGGAGGGTCTCAGTTTGTGCAGAAAACACAGGATAATCTCAGTTTGTGTAGAATTTACAGGAGAGTCTCAGTTTGTGAAGAACTTACAGGAGAGTCTCAATTTGTGCAGAACTTACAGGACTCTCAGTTTGTGTAGAACTTACAGGAGAGTCTCAGTTTGGTCAGAACTTACAGGATCTCAATTTGTGCTGAACTTACAGGAGAATCTCAGTTTGTGCAGAACTTACAGGAGAGTCTCAGTTTGTGCAGAACTTACAGGAGAGTCTCAATTTGTGCAGAACTTACAGGACTCTCAGTTTGTGCAGAACTTACAGGAGTGTTTAAGTTTGTGCAGAACTTACAGGAGGGTCTCCGTTTGTGCAGAACTTACAGGAGTGTCTCAGTTTGTGTAGAACTTACAGGAGAGTCTCAATTAGAGCAGAACTTACCGGAGAGTTTCAGTCCGTGCAGAACTTACAGGATTGTTTCAGTTTGTGCAGAACTTACAGGAGTCTCAGTTTTTGCAGAACTTACAGGAGAGTCTCAGTTTTTGCAGAACTTACAGGAAGGTCTCAGTTTTTGTAGAACTTACAGGACAGTCTAAATTTGTGCAGAACTTACTGGAGAGTCTCAGTTTGTGCAGAACTTAAAGGACTCTCAGTTTGTGCGGAACTTAAAGGAGGGTCTCAGTTTGTGCAGAACTTACAGGAGGGTCTCAGTTTGTGTAGAACTTACAGGAGAGTCTCAGTTTGTGAGGAACTTACAGGATCTCAATTTGTGCTGAACTTACAGGAGAATCTCAGTTTGTGCAGAACTTGCAGGAGTTTCTCAGTTTGTGCAGAACTTACAGGAGAGTCTCAGTTTGTGCAGAACTTACAGGAGTGTCTCAGTTAGTGCAGAACTTACAGGAGTGTCAGTTTGTGCAGAACTTACAGGAGGGTCTCAGTTTGTGCAGAACTTACAGAATATCAATTTGTGCAGAACTTACAGGAGGGTGTCAGTTTGTGCAGAACTTACAGGATCTCAATTTCTGCAAAACTTACAGTAGGTTCTCAGTTTGTGCAAAACTTACAGGAGAGTCTTAGTTTGTGCAGAACTTACCGGAGAGTTTCAGTCTGTGCAGAACTTACAGGATTGTTTTAGTTTGTGTAGAACTTACAGGACAGTCTCAATTTGTGCAGAACTTACTGGAGAGTCCCAGTTTGTGCAGAACTTACAGGAGAATATAAGTTTGTACAGAACTTACAGGAGAGTCTCAGTTTGTGCAGAACTTACTGGAGAGTCTCAGTTTGTGCAGAACTTACATGAGAGTCTCAATTTGTGCAGAACTTACAGGACTCTCAGTTTGTGTAGAACTTACAGGAGAGTCTCAGTTTGTGCAGAACTTACAGGAGGGTCTCAGTTTGTGCAGAAAATACAGGATAATCTCAGTTTGTGTAGAACTTACAGGAGAGTCTCAGTTTGTGAAGAACTTACAGGACTCTCAGTTTGTGTAGAACTTACAGGAGAGTCTCAGTTTGTGCAGAACTTACAGGATCTCAATTTGTGCTGAACTTACAGGAGAATCTCAGTTTGTGCAGAACTTACAGGAGGGTCTCAGTTTGTGCAGAACTTACAGGAGAGTCTCAATTTGTGCAGAACTTACAGGACTCTCAGTTTGTGCAGAACTTACAGGAGTGTCTAAGTTTGTGCAGAACTTACAGGAGGGTCTCAGTTTGTGCAGAACTTACAGGAGGGTCTCAGTTTGTGTAGAACTTACAAGAGAGTCTCAGTTTGTGAAGAACTTACATGATCTCAATTTGTGCTGAACTTACAGGAGAATCTCAGTTTGTGCAGAACTTGCAGGAGATTCTCAGTTTGTGCAGAACTTACAGGACAGTCTCAGTTTGTGCAGAACTTACAGGAGTGTCTCAGTTAGTGCAGAACTTACAGGAGTGTCAGTTTGTGCAGAACTTACAGGAGGGTCTCAGTTTGTGCAGAACTTACAGAATATCAATTTGTGCAGAACTTACAGGAAGGTCTCAGTTTGTACAGAACTTACAGGATCTCAATTTCTGCAAAACTTACAGGAGGGTCTCAGTTTGTGCAAAACTTACAGGAGAGTCTTAGTTTGTGCAGAACTTACCGGAGAGTTTCAGTCTGTGCAGAACTTACAGGATTGTTTTAGTTTGTGTAGAACTTACAGGACAGTCTCAATTTGTGCAGAACTTACTGGAGAGTCCCAGTTTGTGCAGAACTTACAGGAGAATATAAGTTTGTACAGAACTTACAGGAGAGTCTCAGTTTGTGCAGAACTTACAGGAGAGTCTCAGTTTGTGCAGAACTTACAGGAGAGTCTCAATTTGTGCAGAACTTACAGGACTCTCAGTTTGTGTAGAACTTACAGGAGAGTCTCAGTTTGTGCAGAACTTACAGGAGGGTCTCAGTTTGTGCAGAAAACACAGGATAATCTCAGTTTGTGTAGAATTTACAGGAGAGTCTCAGTTTGTGAAGAACTTACAGGAGAGTCTCAATTTGTGCAGAACTTACAGGACTCTCAGTTTGTGTAGAACTTACAGGAGAGTCTCAGTTTGGTCAGAACTTACAGGATCTCAATTTGTGCTGAACTTACAGGAGAATCTCAGTTTGTGCAGAACTTACAGGAGAGTCTCAGTTTGTGCAGAACTTACAGGAGAGTCTCAATTTGTGCAGAACTTACAGGACTCTCAGTTTGTGCAGAACTTACAGGAGTGTTTAAGTTTGTGCAGAACTTACAGGAGGGTCTCCGTTTGTGCAGAACTTACAGGAGTGTCTCAGTTTGTGTAGAACTTACAGGAGAGTCTCAATTAGAGCAGAACTTACCGGAGAGTTTCAGTCCGTGCAGAACTTACAGGATTGTTTCAGTTTGTGCAGAACTTACAGGAGTCTCAGTTTTTGCAGAACTTACAGCAGAGTCTCAGTTTTTGCAGAACTTACAGGAAGGTCTCAGTTTTTGTAGAACTTACAGGACAGTCTAAATTTGTGCAGAACTTACTGGAGAGTCTCAGTTTGTGCAGAACTTAAAGGACTCTCAGTTTGTGCGGAACTTAAAGGAGGGTCTCAGTTTGTGCAGAACTTACAGGAGGGTGTCAGTTTGTGCAGAACTTACAGGAGGTTCTCAGTTTATGCAGAACTTACAGGAGGGTCTCAGTTTGTGCAAAACTTACAGGAGAGTTTCAGTCTGTGCAGAACTTAAAGGATCGTTTCAGTTTGTGCAGAATTTACAGGAGTGTCTAAGTTTGTGCAGAACTTACAGGAGGGTCTCAGTTTGTGCAGAACTTACAGGAGGGTCTCAGTTTGTGTAGAACTTACAGGAGAGTCTCAGTTTGTGAAGAACTTACAGGAGAGTCTCAGTTTGTGCAGAACTTACAGGAGGGTCTCAGTTTGTGCAAAAAATACAGGATAATCTCAGTTTGTGCTGAACTTACAGGAGAATCTCAGTTTGTGCAGAACTTACAGGAGGGTCTCAGTTTGTGCAGAACTTACAGGAGAGTCTCAATTTGTGCAGAACTTACAGGACTCTCAGTTTGTGTAGAACTTACAGGAGAGTCTCAGTTTGTGAAGAACTTACAGGATCTCAATTTGTGCTGAACTTACAGGAGAATCTCAGTTTTTGCAGAACTTACAGGAGAGTCTCAGTTTGTGCAGAACTTACAGGAGAGTCTCAATTTGTGCAGAACTTAGAGGACTCTCAGTTTGTGTAGAACTTACATTAGAGTCTCTGTTTGTGCAGAACTTACAGGAGGGTCTCAGTTTGTGCAGAAAATACAGGATAATCTCAGTTTGTGTAGAACTTACAGGAGAGTCTCAGTTTGTGAAGAACTTACAGGATCTCAATTTGTGCTGAACTTACAGGAGAATCTCAGTTTGAGCAGAACTTACAGGAGAGTCTCAGTTTGTGCAGAACTTACAGGAGAGTCTCAATTTGTGCAGAACTTACAGGACTCTCAGTTTGTGCAGAACTTACAGGAGGGTCTAAGTTTGTGCAGAACTTACAGGAGGGTCTCAGTTTGTGCAGAACTTACAGGAGGGTCTCAGTTTGTGTAGAACTTACAGGAGAGTCTCAGTTTGTGAAGAACTTACAGGATCTCAATTTTTGCTGAACTTACAGGAGAATCTCAGTTTGTGCAGAACTTGCAGGAGATTCTCAGTTTGTGCAGAACTTACAGGAGAGTCTCAGTTTGTGCAGAACTTACAGGAGTGTCTCAGTTAGTGCAGAACTTACAGGAGTGTCAGTTTGTGCAGAACTTACAGGAGGGTCTCAGTTTGTGCAGAACTTAAAGAATATCAATTTGTGCAGCACTTACAGGAGGGTGTCAGTTTGTGCAGAACTTACAGGATCTCAATTTCTGCAAAACTTACAGGAGGGTCTCAGTTTGTGCAAAACTTACAGGAGAGTCTTAGTTTGTGCAGAACTTACCGGAGAGTTTCAGTCTGTGCAGAACTTACAGGATTGTTTTAGTTTGTGTAGAACTTACAGGATCTCAATTTCTGCAAAACTTACAGGAGGGTCTCAATTTGTGCAGAACTTACTGGAGAGTCCCAGTTTGTGCAGAACTTACAGGAGAATATAAGTTTGTACAGAACTTACAGGAGAGTCTCAGTTTGTGCAGAACTTACAGGAGAGTCTCAGTTTGTGCAGAACTTACAGGAGATTCTCAATTTGTGCAGAACTTACAGGACTCTCAGTTTGTGTAGAACTTACAGGAGAGTCTCAGTTTGTGCAGAACTTACAGGAGGGTCTCAGTTTGTGCAGAAAATACAGGATAATCTCAGTTTGTGTAGAACTTACAGGAGAGTCTCAGTTTGTGCAGAATTTACAGGAGAGTCTCAATTTGTGCAGAACTTACAGGAGAATCTCAGTTTGTGCAGAACTTACAGGAGAGTCTCAGTTTGTGCAGAACTTACAGGAGAGTTTCAGTCTGTGCAGAACTTACAGGATTGTTTTAGTTTGTGTAGAACTTACAGGATCTCAATTTCTGCAAAACTTACAGGAGGGTCTCAATTTGTGCAGAACTTACTGGAGAGTCCCAGTTTGTGCAGAACTTACAGGAGAATATAAGTTTGTACAGAACTTACAGGAGAGTCTCAGTTTGTGCAGAACTTACAGGAGAGTCTCAGTTTGTGCAGAACTTACATGAGAGTCTCAATTTGTGCAGAACTTACAGGACTCTCAGTTTGTGTAGAACTTACAGGAGAGTCTCAGTTTGTGCAGAACTTACAGGAGGGTCTCAGTTTGTGCAGAAAATACAGGATAATCTCAGTTTGTGTAGAACTTACAGGAGAGTCTCAGTTTGTGCAGAACTTACAGGAGAGTCTCAATTTGTGCAGAACTTACAGGACTCTCAGTTTGTGTAGAACTTACAGGAGAGTCTCAGTTTGTGCAGAACTTACAGGATCTCAATTTGTGCTGAACTTACAGGAGAATCTCAGTTTGTGCAGAACTTACAGGAGAGTCTCAGTTTGTGCAGAACTTACAGGAGAGTCTCAATTTGTGCAGAACTTACAGGACTCTCAGTTTGTGCAGAACTTACAGGAGTGTCTAAGTTTGTGCAGAACTTACAGGAGGGTCTCAGTTTGTGCAGAACTTACAGGAGGGTCTCAGTTTGTGTAGAACTTACAGGAGAGTCTCAGTTTGTGAAGAACTTACATGATCTCAATTTGTGCTGAACTTACAGGAGAATCTCAGTTTGTGCAGAACTGGCAGGAGATTCTCAGTTTGTGCAGAACTTACAGGAGAGTCTCAGTTTGTGCAGAACTTACAGGAGTGTCTCAGTTAGTGCAGAACTTACAGGAGTGTCAGTTTGTGCAGAACTTACAGGAGGGTCTCAGTTTGTGCAGAACTTACAGAATATCAATTTGTGCAGAACTTACAGGAAGGTCTCAGTTTGTACAGAACTTACAGGATCTCAATTTCTGCAAAACTTACAGGAGGGTCTCAGTTTGTGCAAAACTTGCAGGAGAGTCTTAGTTTGTGCAGAACTTACCGGAGAGTTTCAGTCTGTGCAGAACTTACAGGATTGTTTTAGTTTGTGTAGAACTTACAGGACAGTCTCAATTTGAGCAGAACTTACTGGAGAGTCCCAGTTTGTGCAGAACTTACAGGAGAATATAAGTTTGTGCAGAACTTACAGGAGAGTCTCAGTTTGTGCAGAACTTACAGGAGAGTTTCAATTTGTGCAGAACTTACAGGACTCTCAGTTTGTGTAGAACTTACAGGAGAGTCTCAGTTTGTGCAGAACTTACAGGAGGGTCTCAGTTTGTGCAGAACTTACAGGAGGGTCTCAGTTTGTGCAGAAAATACAGGATAATCTCAGTTTTTGCTGAATTTACAGGAGAATCTCAGTTTGTGCAGAACTTGCAGGAGATTCTCAGTTTGTGCAGAACTTACAGGAGAGTCTCAGTTTGTGCAGAACTTACAGGAGAGTCTCAGTTAGTGCAGAACTTACAGGAGTGTCAGTTTGTGCAGAACTTACAGGAGGGTCTCAGTTTGTAAAGAACTTACACAATATCAATTTGTGCAGAACTTACAGGAGGGTCTCAGTTTGTGCAGAACTTACAGGATCTCAATTTCTGCAAAACTTACAGGAGGGTCTCAGTCTGTACAGAACTTAGAGGAGAGTCTTAGTTTGTGCAGAACTTACAGGAGTGTCTCAGTTTGTGTAGAACTTACAGGAGAGTCTCAATTAGAGCAGAACTTACCGGAGAGTTTCAGTCCGTGCAGAACTTACAGGATTGTTTCAGTTTGTGCAGAACTTACAGGAGTCTCAGTTTTTGCAGAACTTACAGCAGAGTCTCAGTTTTTGCAGAACTTACAGGAAGGTCTCAGTTTTTGTAGAACTTACAGGACAGTCTAAATTTGTGCAGAACTTACTGGAGAGTCTCAGTTTGTGCAGAACTTAAAGGACTCTCAGTTTGTGCGGAACTTAAAGGAGGGTCTCAGTTTGTGCAGAACTTACAGGAGGGTGTCAGTTTGTGCAGAACTTACAGGAGGTTCTCAGTTTATGCAGAACTTACAGGAGGGTCTCAGTTTGTGCAAAACTTACAGGAGAGTTTCAGTCTGTGCAGAACTTAAAGGATCGTTTCAGTTTGTGCAGAATTTACAGGAGTGTCTAAGTTTGTGCAGAACTTACAGGAGGGTCTCAGTTTGTGCAGAACTTACAGGAGGGTCTCAGTTTGTGTAGAACTTACAGGAGAGTCTCAGTTTGTGAAGAACTTACAGGAGAGTCTCAGTTTGTGCAGAACTTACAGGAGGGTCTCAGTTTGTGCAAAAAATACAGGATAATCTCAGTTTGTGCTGAACTTACAGGAGAATCTCAGTTTGTGCAGAACTTACAGGAGGGTCTCAGTTTGTGCAGAACTTACAGGAGAGTCTCAATTTGTGCAGAACTTACAGGACTCTCAGTTTGTGTAGAACTTACAGGAGAGTCTCAGTTTGTGAAGAACTTACAGGATCTCAATTTGTGCTGAACTTACAGGAGAATCTCAGTTTTTGCAGAACTTACAGGAGAGTCTCAGTTTGTGCAGAACTTACAGGAGAGTCTCAATTTGTGCAGAACTTAGAGGACTCTCAGTTTGTGTAGAACTTACATTAGAGTCTCTGTTTGTGCAGAACTTACAGGAGGGTCTCAGTTTGTGCAGAAAATACAGGATAATCTCAGTTTGTGTAGAACTTACAGGAGAGTCTCAGTTTGTGAAGAACTTACAGGATCTCAATTTGTGCTGAACTTACAGGAGAATCTCAGTTTGAGCAGAACTTACAGGAGAGTCTCAGTTTGTGCAGAACTTACAGGAGAGTCTCAATTTGTGCAGAACTTACAGGACTCTCAGTTTGTGCAGAACTTACAGGAGGGTCTAAGTTTGTGCAGAACTTACAGGAGGGTCTCAGTTTGTGCAGAACTTACAGGAGGGTCTCAGTTTGTGTAGAACTTACAGGAGAGTCTCAGTTTGTGAAGAACTTACAGGATCTCAATTTTTGCTGAACTTACAGGAGAATCTCAGTTTGTGCAGAACTTGCAGGAGATTCTCAGTTTGTGCAGAACTTACAGGAGAGTCTCAGTTTGTGCAGAACTTACAGGAGTGTCTCAGTTAGTGCAGAACTTACAGGAGTGTCAGTTTGTGCAGAACTTACAGGAGGGTCTCAGTTTGTGCAGAACTTAAAGAATATCAATTTGTGCAGCACTTACAGGAGGGTGTCAGTTTGTGCAGAACTTACAGGATCTCAATTTCTGCAAAACTTACAGGAGGGTCTCAGTTTGTGCAAAACTTACAGGAGAGTCTTAGTTTGTGCAGAACTTACCGGAGAGTTTCAGTCTGTGCAGAACTTACAGGATTGTTTTAGTTTGTGTAGAACTTACAGGATCTCAATTTCTGCAAAACTTACAGGAGGGTCTCAATTTGTGCAGAACTTACTGGAGAGTCCCAGTTTGTGCAGAACTTACAGGAGAATATAAGTTTGTACAGAACTTACAGGAGAGTCTCAGTTTGTGCAGAACTTACAGGAGAGTCTCAGTTTGTGCAGAACTTACAGGAGATTCTCAATTTGTGCAGAACTTACAGGACTCTCAGTTTGTGTAGAACTTACAGGAGAGTCTCAGTTTGTGCAGAACTTACAGGAGGGTCTCAGTTTGTGCAGAAAATACAGGATAATCTCAGTTTGTGTAGAACTTACAGGAGAGTCTCAGTTTGTGCAGAATTTACAGGAGAGTCTCAATTTGTGCAGAACTTACAGGAGAATCTCAGTTTGTGCAGAACTTACAGGAGAGTCTCAGTTTGTGCAGAACTTACAGGAGAGTTTCAGTCTGTGCAGAACTTACAGGATTGTTTTAGTTTGTGTAGAACTTACAGGATCTCAATTTCTGCAAAACTTACAGGAGGGTCTCAATTTGTGCAGAACTTACTGGAGAGTCCCAGTTTGTGCAGAACTTACAGGAGAATATAAGTTTGTACAGAACTTACAGGAGAGTCTCAGTTTGTGCAGAACTTACAGGAGAGTCTCAGTTTGTGCAGAACTTACATGAGAGTCTCAATTTGTGCAGAACTTACAGGACTCTCAGTTTGTGTAGAACTTACAGGAGAGTCTCAGTTTGTGCAGAACTTACAGGAGGGTCTCAGTTTGTGCAGAAAATACAGGATAATCTCAGTTTGTGTAGAACTTACAGGAGAGTCTCAGTTTGTGCAGAACTTACAGGAGAGTCTCAATTTGTGCAGAACTTACAGGACTCTCAGTTTGTGTAGAACTTACAGGAGAGTCTCAGTTTGTGCAGAACTTACAGGATCTCAATTTGTGCTGAACTTACAGGAGAATCTCAGTTTGTGCAGAACTTACAGGAGAGTCTCAGTTTGTGCAGAACTTACAGGAGAGTCTCAATTTGTGCAGAACTTACAGGACTCTCAGTTTGTGCAGAACTTACAGGAGTGTCTAAGTTTGTGCAGAACTTACAGGAGGGTCTCAGTTTGTGCAGAACTTACAGGAGGGTCTCAGTTTGTGTAGAACTTACAGGAGAGTCTCAGTTTGTGAAGAACTTACATGATCTCAATTTGTGCTGAACTTACAGGAGAATCTCAGTTTGTGCAGAACTGGCAGGAGATTCTCAGTTTGTGCAGAACTTACAGGAGAGTCTCAGTTTGTGCAGAACTTACAGGAGTGTCTCAGTTAGTGCAGAACTTACAGGAGTGTCAGTTTGTGCAGAACTTACAGGAGGGTCTCAGTTTGTGCAGAACTTACAGAATATCAATTTGTGCAGAACTTACAGGAAGGTCTCAGTTTGTACAGAACTTACAGGATCTCAATTTCTGCAAAACTTACAGGAGGGTCTCAGTTTGTGCAAAACTTGCAGGAGAGTCTTAGTTTGTGCAGAACTTACCGGAGAGTTTCAGTCTGTGCAGAACTTACAGGATTGTTTTAGTTTGTGTAGAACTTACAGGACAGTCTCAATTTGAGCAGAACTTACTGGAGAGTCCCAGTTTGTGCAGAACTTACAGGAGAATATAAGTTTGTGCAGAACTTACAGGAGAGTCTCAGTTTGTGCAGAACTTACAGGAGAGTTTCAATTTGTGCAGAACTTACAGGACTCTCAGTTTGTGTAGAACTTACAGGAGAGTCTCAGTTTGTGCAGAACTTACAGGAGGGTCTCAGTTTGTGCAGAACTTACAGGAGGGTCTCAGTTTGTGCAGAAAATACAGGATAATCTCAGTTTTTGCTGAATTTACAGGAGAATCTCAGTTTGTGCAGAACTTGCAGGAGATTCTCAGTTTGTGCAGAACTTACAGGAGAGTCTCAGTTTGTGCAGAACTTACAGGAGAGTCTCAGTTAGTGCAGAACTTACAGGAGTGTCAGTTTGTGCAGAACTTACAGGAGGGTCTCAGTTTGTAAAGAACTTACACAATATCAATTTGTGCAGAACTTACAGGAGGGTCTCAGTTTGTGCAGAACTTACAGGATCTCAATTTCTGCAAAACTTACAGGAGGGTCTCAGTCTGTACAGAACTTAGAGGAGAGTCTTAGTTTGTGCAGAACTTACCGGAGAGTTTCAGTCTGTGCAGAACTTACAGGATTGTTTCTGTTTGTGTAGAACTTACAGGACAGTCTCAATTTGTGCAGAACTTACTGGAGAGTCCCAGTTTGTGCAGAACTTACAGGAGAATATAAGTTTGTACAGAACTTACAGGAGAGTCTCAGTTTGTGCAGAACTTACAGGAGAGTCTCAGTTTGTGCAGAACTTACAGGAGAGTCTCAATTTGTGCAGAACTTACAGGACTCTCAGTTTGTGTAGAACTTACAGGAGAGTCTCAGTTTGTGCAGAACTTACAGGAGGGTCTCAGTTTGTGCAGAAAACACAGGATAATCTCAGTTTGTGTAGAACTTACAGGAGAGTCTCAGTTTGTGAAGAACTTACAGGATCTCAATTTGTGCTGAACTTACAGGAGAATCTCAGTTTGTGCAGAACTTACAGGAGGGTCTCAGTTTGTGCAGAAAACACAGGATAATCTCAGTTTGTGTAGAACTTACAGGAGAGTCTCAGTTTGTGCAGAACTTACAGGATCTCAATTTGTGCTGAACTTACAGGAGAATCTCAGTTTGTGCAGAACTTACAGGAGAGTCTCAGTTTGTGCAGAACTTACAGGAGAGTCTCAATTTGTGCAGAACTTACAGGACTCTCAGTTTGTGTAGAACTTACAGGAGAGTCTCAGTTTGGTCAGAACTTACAGGATCTCAATTTGTGCTGAACTTACAGGAGAATCTCAGTTTGTGCAGAACTTACAGGAGAGTCTCAGTTTGTGCAGAACTTACAGGAGAGTCTCAATTTGTGCAGAACTTACAGGACTCTCAGTTTGTGCAGAACTTACAGGAGTGTTTAAGTTTGTGCAGAACTTACAGGAGGGTCTCCGTTTGTGCAGAACTTACAGGAGTGTCTCAGTTTGTGTAGAACTTACAGGAGAGTCTCAATTAGAGCAGAACTTACCGGAGAGTTTCAGTCCGTGCAGAACTTACAGGATTGTTTCAGTTTGTGCAGAACTTACAGGAGTCTCAGTTTTTGCAGAACTTACAGCAGAGTCTCAGTTTTTGCAGAACTTACAGGAAGGTCTCAGTTTTTGTAGAACTTACAGGACAGTCTAAATTTGTGCAGAACTTACTGGAGAGTCTCAGTTTGTGCAGAACTTAAAGGACTCTCAGTTTGTGCGGAACTTAAAGGAGGGTCTCAGTTTGTGCAGAACTTACAGGAGGGTGTCAGTTTGTGCAGAACTTACAGGAGGTTCTCAGTTTATGCAGAACTTACAGGAGGGTCTCAGTTTGTGCAAAACTTACAGGAGAGTTTCAGTCTGTGCAGAACTTAAAGGATCGTTTCAGTTTGTGCAGAATTTACAGGAGTGTCTAAGTTTGTGCAGAACTTACAGGAGGGTCTCAGTTTGTGCAGAACTTACAGGAGGGTCTCAGTTTGTGTAGAACTTACAGGAGAGTCTCAGTTTGTGAAGAACTTACAGGAGAGTCTCAGTTTGTGCAGAACTTACAGGAGGGTCTCAGTTTGTGCAAAAAATACAGGATAATCTCAGTTTGTGCTGAACTTACAGGAGAATCTCAGTTTGTGCAGAACTTACAGGAGGGTCTCAGTTTGTGCAGAACTTACAGGAGAGTCTCAATTTGTGCAGAACTTACAGGACTCTCAGTTTGTGTAGAACTTACAGGAGAGTCTCAGTTTGTGAAGAACTTACAGGATCTCAATTTGTGCTGAACTTACAGGAGAATCTCAGTTTTTGCAGAACTTACAGGAGAGTCTCAGTTTGTGCAGAACTTACAGGAGAGTCTCAATTTGTGCAGAACTTAGAGGACTCTCAGTTTGTGTAGAACTTACATTAGAGTCTCTGTTTGTGCAGAACTTACAGGAGGGTCTCAGTTTGTGCAGAAAATACAGGATAATCTCAGTTTGTGTAGAACTTACAGGAGAGTCTCAGTTTGTGAAGAACTTACAGGATCTCAATTTGTGCTGAACTTACAGGAGAATCTCAGTTTGAGCAGAACTTACAGGAGAGTCTCAGTTTGTGCAGAACTTACAGGAGAGTCTCAATTTGTGCAGAACTTACAGGACTCTCAGTTTGTGCAGAACTTACAGGAGGGTCTAAGTTTGTGCAGAACTTACAGGAGGGTCTCAGTTTGTGCAGAACTTACAGGAGGGTCTCAGTTTGTGTAGAACTTACAGGAGAGTCTCAGTTTGTGAAGAACTTACAGGATCTCAATTTTTGCTGAACTTACAGGAGAATCTCAGTTTGTGCAGAACTTGCAGGAGATTCTCAGTTTGTGCAGAACTTACAGGAGAGTCTCAGTTTGTGCAGAACTTACAGGAGTGTCTCAGTTAGTGCAGAACTTACAGGAGTGTCAGTTTGTGCAGAACTTACAGGAGGGTCTCAGTTTGTGCAGAACTTAAAGAATATCAATTTGTGCAGCACTTACAGGAGGGTGTCAGTTTGTGCAGAACTTACAGGATCTCAATTTCTGCAAAACTTACAGGAGGGTCTCAGTTTGTGCAAAACTTACAGGAGAGTCTTAGTTTGTGCAGAACTTACCGGAGAGTTTCAGTCTGTGCAGAACTTACAGGATTGTTTTAGTTTGTGTAGAACTTACAGGATCTCAATTTCTGCAAAACTTACAGGAGGGTCTCAATTTGTGCAGAACTTACTGGAGAGTCCCAGTTTGTGCAGAACTTACAGGAGAATATGAGTTTGTACAGAACTTACAGGAGAGTCTCAGTTTGTGCAGAACTTACAGGAGAGTCTCAGTTTGTGCAGAACTTACAGGAGATTCTCAATTTGTGCAGAACTTACAGGACTCTCAGTTTGTGTAGAACTTACAGGAGAGTCTCAGTTTGTGCAGAACTTACAGGAGGGTCTCAGTTTGTGCAGAAAATACAGGATAATCTCAGTTTGTGTAGAACTTACAGGAGAGTCTCAGTTTGTGCAGAATTTACAGGAGAGTCTCAATTTGTGCAGAACTTACAGGAGAATCTCAGTTTGTGCAGAACTTACAGGAGAGTCTCAGTTTGTGCAGAACTTACAGGAGAGTTTCAGTCTGTGCAGAACTTACAGGATTGTTTTAGTTTGTGTAGAACTTACAGGATCTCAATTTCTGCAAAACTTACAGGAGGGTCTCAATTTGTGCAGAACTTACTGGAGAGTCCCAGTTTGTGCAGAACTTACAGGAGAATATAAGTTTGTACAGAACTTACAGGAGAGTCTCAGTTTGTGCAGAACTTACAGGAGAGTCTCAGTTTGTGCAGAACTTACATGAGAGTCTCAATTTGTGCAGAACTTACAGGACTCTCAGTTTGTGTAGAACTTACAGGAGAGTCTCAGTTTGTGCAGAACTTACAGGAGGGTCTCAGTTTGTGCAGAAAATACAGGATAATCTCAGTTTGTGTAGAACTTACAGGAGAGTCTCAGTTTGTGCAGAACTTACAGGAGAGTCTCAATTTGTGCAGAACTTACAGGACTCTCAGTTTGTGTAGAACTTACAGGAGAGTCTCAGTTTGTGCAGAACTTACAGGATCTCAATTTGTGCTGAACTTACAGGAGAATCTCAGTTTGTGCAGAACTTACAGGAGAGTCTCAGTTTGTGCAGAACTTACAGGAGAGTCTCAATTTGTGCAGAACTTACAGGACTCTCAGTTTGTGCAGAACTTACAGGAGTGTCTAAGTTTGTGCAGAACTTACAGGAGGGTCTCAGTTTGTGCAGAACTTACAGGAGGGTCTCAGTTTGTGTAGAACTTACAGGAGAGTCTCAGTTTGTGAAGAACTTACATGATCTCAATTTGTGCTGAACTTACAGGAGAATCTCAGTTTGTGCAGAACTGGCAGGAGATTCTCAGTTTGTGCAGAACTTACAGGAGAGTCTCAGTTTGTGCAGAACTTACAGGAGTGTCTCAGTTAGTGCAGAACTTACAGGAGTGTCAGTTTGTGCAGAACTTACAGGAGGGTCTCAGTTTGTGCAGAACTTACAGAATATCAATTTGTGCAGAACTTACAGGAAGGTCTCAGTTTGTACAGAACTTACAGGATCTCAATTTCTGCAAAACTTACAGGAGGGTCTCAGTTTGTGCAAAACTTGCAGGAGAGTCTTAGTTTGTGCAGAACTTACCGGAGAGTTTCAGTCTGTGCAGAACTTACAGGATTGTTTTAGTTTGTGTAGAACTTACAGGACAGTCTCAATTTGAGCAGAACTTACTGGAGAGTCCCAGTTTGTGCAGAACTTACAGGAGAATATAAGTTTGTGCAGAACTTACAGGAGAGTCTCAGTTTGTGCAGAACTTACAGGAGAGTTTCAATTTGTGCAGAACTTACAGGACTCTCAGTTTGTGTAGAACTTACAGGAGAGTCTCAGTTTGTGCAGAACTTACAGGAGGGTCTCAGTTTGTGCAGAACTTACAGGAGGGTCTCAGTTTGTGCAGAAAATACAGGATAATCTCAGTTTTTGCTGAATTTACAGGAGAATCTCAGTTTGTGCAGAACTTGCAGGAGATTCTCAGTTTGTGCAGAACTTACAGGAGAGTCTCAGTTTGTGCAGAACTTACAGGAGAGTCTCAGTTAGTGCAGAACTTACAGGAGTGTCAGTTTGTGCAGAACTTACAGGAGGGTCTCAGTTTGTAAAGAACTTACACAATATCAATTTGTGCAGAACTTACAGGAGGGTCTCAGTTTGTGCAGAACTTACAGGATCTCAATTTCTGCAAAACTTACAGGAGGGTCTCAGTCTGTACAGAACTTAGAGGAGAGTCTTAGTTTGTGCAGAACTTACCGGAGAGTTTCAGTCTGTGCAGAACTTACAGGATTGTTTCTGTTTGTGTAGAACTTACAGGACAGTCTCAATTTGTGCAGAACTTACTGGAGAGTCCCAGTTTGTGCAGAACTTACAGGAGAATATAAGTTTGTACAGAACTTACAGGAGAGTCTCAGTTTGTGCAGAACTTACAGGAGAGTCTCAGTTTGTGCAGAACTTACAGGAGAGTCTCAATTTGTGCAGAACTTACAGGACTCTCAGTTTGTGTAGAACTTACAGGAGAGTCTCAGTTTGTGCAGAACTTACAGGAGGGTCTCAGTTTGTGCAGAAAACACAGGATAATCTCAGTTTGTGTAGAACTTACAGGAGAGTCTCAGTTTGTGAAGAACTTACAGGATCTCAATTTGTGCTGAACTTACAGGAGAATCTCAGTTTGTGCAGAACTTACAGGAGGGTCTCAGTTTGTGCAGAAAACACAGGATAATCTCAGTTTGTGTAGAACTTACAGGAGAGTCTCAGTTTGTGCAGAACTTACAGGATCTCAATTTGTGCTGAACTTACAGGAGAATCTCAGTTTGTGCAGAACTTACAGGAGAGTCTCAGTTTGTGCAGAACTTACAGGAGAGTCTCAATTTGTGCAGAACTTACAGGACTCTCAGTTTGTGCAGAACTTACAGGACTCTCAGTTTGTGCAGAACTTACAGGAGTGTCTAAGTTTGTGCAGAACTTACAGGAGGGTCTCAGTTTGTGCAGAACTTACAGGAGGGTCTCAGTTTGTGTAGAACTTACAGGAGAGTCTCAGTTTGTGAAGAACTTACATGATCTCAATTTGTGCTGAACTTACAGGAGAATCTCAGTTTGTGCAGAACTTGCAGGAGATTCTCAGTTTGTGCAGAACTTACAGGACAGTCTCAGTTTGTGCAGAACTTACAGGAGTGTCTCAGTTAGTGCAGAACTTACAGGAGTGTCAGTTTGTGCAGAACTTACAGGAGGGTCTCAGTTTGTGCAGAACTTACAGAATATCAATTTGTGCAGAACTTACAGGAAGGTCTCAGTTTGTACAGAACTTACAGGATCTCAATTTCTGCAAAACTTACAGGAGGGTCTCAGTTTGTGCAAAACTTACAGGAGAGTCTTAGTTTGTGCAGAACTTACCGGAGAGTTTCAGTCTGTGCAGAACTTACAGGATTGTTTTAGTTTGTGTAGAACTTACAGGACAGTCTCAATTTGTGCAGAACTTACTGGAGAGTCCCAGTTTGTGCAGAACTTACAGGAGAATATAAGTTTGTGCAGAACTTACAGGAGAGTCTCAGTTTGTGCAGAACTTACAGGAGAGTCTCAATTTGTGCAGAACTTACAGGACTCTCAGTTTGTGTAGAACTTACAGGAGAGTCTCAGTTTTAGCAGAACTTACAGGAGGGTCTCAGTTTGTGCAGAACTTACAGGAGGGTCTCAGTTTGTGCAGAAAATACAGGATAATCTCAGTTTGTGCTGAATTTACAGGAGAATCTCAGTTTGTGCAGAACTTGCAGGAGATTCTCAGTTTCTGCAGAACTTACAGGAGAGTCTCAGTTTGTGCAGAACTTACAGGAGAGTCTCAGTTAGTGCAGAACTTACAGGAGGGTCAGTTTGTGCAGAACTTACACGAGGGTCTCAGTTTGTACAGAACTTACACTATATCAATTTGTGCAGAACTTACAGGAGGGTCTCAGTTTGTGCAGAACTTACAGGATCTCAATTTCTGCAAAACTTACAGTAGGGTCTCAGTCTGTACATAACTTAGAGGAGAGTCTTAGTTTGTGCAGAACTTACCGGAGAGTTTCAGTCTGTGCAGAACTTACAGGATTGTTTTAGTTTGTGTAGAACTTACAGGACAGTCTCAATTTGTGCAGAACTTACTGGAGAGTCCCAGTTTGTGCAGAACTTAAAGGAGAATATAAGTTTGTGCAGAACTTACGGGAGAGTCTCAGTTTGTGCAGAACTTACAGGAGAGTCTCAATTTGTGCAGAACTTACAGGACTCTCAGTTTGTGTAGAACTTACAGGAGAGTCTCAGTTTGAGCAGAACTTACAGGAGGGTCTCAGTTTGTGCAGAACTTACAGGAGGGTCTCAGTTTGTGCAGAAAATACAGGATAATCTCAGTTTGTGCTGAATTTACAGGAGAATCTCAGTTTGTGCAGAACTTGCAGGAGATTCTCAGTTTGTGCAGAACTTACAGGAGAGTCTCAGTTTGTGCAGAACTTACAGGAGAGTCTCAGTTAGTGCAGAACTTACAGGAGTGTCAGTTTGTGCAGAACTTACACGAGGGTCTCAGTTTGTACAGAACTTACACAATATCAATTTGTGCAGAACTTACAGGAGGGTCTCAGTTTGTGCAGAACTTACAGGATCTCAATTTCTGCAAAACTTACAGTAGGGTCTCAGTCTGTACATAACTTAGAGGAGAGTCTTAGTTTGTGCAGAACTTACCGGAGAGTTTCAGTCTGTGCAGAACTTACAGGATTGTTTCTGTTTGTGTAGAACTTACAGGACAGTCTCAATTTGTGCATAACTTACTGGAGAGTCTCAGTTTGTGCAGAACTTAAAGGACTCTCAGATTGTGCAGAACTTACAGGAGAGTCTCAGTTTGTGCAGAACTTGCAGGAGAGTCTCAGTTTGTGCAGAACTTGCAGGTGAGTCTAAGTTTGTGCAGAACTTACAGGACAGTCTCAGTTTGTGCAGAACTTACAGGAGTGTCAGTTGGTGCGAAACTTAAAGGAGAGTCTCAGTTTGTGCAGAACCTACAGGAGGGTCTCAGTTTGTTCAGAACTTACAGGATTCTCAATTTGTGCAGAATTTACAGAAGGGTCTCAGTTTGTGCAGAACTTACGGAAGGGTCTCAGTTTATGCAGAACTTACAGGAGGGTCTCAATTTGTGCAGAACTTACTGGAGAGTCTCAGTTTGTGCAGAACTTAAAGGACTCTCAGTTTGTGCGGAACTTACAGGAGGGTCTCAGTTTGTGCAGAACTTACAGGAGGGTCTCAGTTTGTGCAGAACTTACAGGAGGTTCTCAGTTTATGCAGAACTTACAGGAGGGTCTCAGTTTGTGCAAAACTTACAGGAGAGTTTCAGTCTGTGCAGAACTTACAGGAGGGTCTCAGTTTTGCAGAAAATACAGGATAATCTCAGTTTGTGTAGAACTTACAGGAGAGTCTCAGTTTGTGAAGAACTTACAGGATCTCAATTTGTGCTGAACTTACAGGAGCATCTCAGTTTGTGCAAAACTTGCAGGAGTTTCTCAGTTTGTGCAGAACTTACAGGAGAGTCTCAGTTTGTGCAGAACTTACAGGAGTGTCTCAGTTAGTGCAGAACTTACAGGAGTGTCAGTTTGTGCAGAACTTACAGGAGGGTCTCAGTTTGTGCAGAACTTACAGAATATCAATTTGTGCAGAACTTACAGGAGGGTCTCAGTTTGTGCAGAACTTACAGGATCTCAATTTCTGCAAAACTTACAGGAGGGTCTCAGTCTGTACAGAACTTACAGGAGGATCTCAGTTTGTGCAAAACTTACAGGAGAGTCTTAGTTTGTGCAGAACTTACCGGAGAGTTTCAGTCTGTGCAGAACTTACAGGATTGTTTTAGTTTGTGTAGAACTTACAGGACAGTCTCAATTTGTGCAGAACTTACTGGAGAGTCTCAGTTTGTGCAGAACTTAAAGGACTCTCAGTTTGTGCAGAACTTACAGGAGGGTCTCAGTTTGTGCAGAACTTACAGGAGGGTGTCAGTTTGTGCAGAACTTTCAGGAGGGTCTCAGTTTGTGCAGAACTTACAGGAGGTTCTCAGTTTATGCAGAACTTACAGGAGGGTCTCAGTTCGTGCAAAACTTACAGGAGAATCTTAGTTTGTACAGAAGTTAACTGAGAGTTTCAGTCTGTGCAGAACTTACAGGATTGTTTCTGTTTGTGTAGAACTTACAGGACAGTCTCAATTTGTGCAGAACTTACTGGAGAGTCTCAGTTTATGCAGAACTTAAAGGAATCTCAGATTGTGCAGAACTTACAGGAGAGTCTCAGTTTGTGCAGAACTTGCAGGAGAGTCTCAGTTTGTGCAGAACTTGCAGGAGAGTCTCAGTTTGTGCAGAACTTACAGGAGAGTCTAAGTTTGTGCAGAACTTACAGGACAGTCTCAGTTATTGCAGAACTTACAGGAGTGTCAGTTGGTGCAAAACTTAAAGGAGAGTCTCAGTTTGTGCAGAACTTACAGGAGGGTCTCAGTTTGTGCAGAACTTACAGGAGGGTCTCAGTTTGTGCAGAACTTACAGGATTCTCAATTTGTGCAGAATTTACAGAAGGGTCTCAGTTTGTGCAGAACTTACAGGAGGGTCTCAGTTTGTGAAGAACTTACAGGAGGGTCTCAGTCTCTGCAGAACTTACAGGAGGGTCTCAGTGTGTGCAGAACTTACAGGAGAGTCTCAATTAGAGCAGA
The DNA here is from genome assembly GCA_026437355.1 of Eucyclogobius newberryi. Lineage (NCBI taxonomy): Eukaryota > Metazoa > Chordata > Actinopteri > Gobiiformes > Gobiidae > Eucyclogobius > Eucyclogobius newberryi. Next base: position 53,291,998 of record JAPEHP010000001.1, on the reverse strand, counting down.
ACTTACCGGAGAGTTTCAGTCCGTGCAGAACTTACAGGATTGTTTCAGTTTGTGCAGAACTTACAGGAGTCTCAGTTTTTGCAGAACTTACAGGAGGGTCTCAGTTTGTGCAGAACTTACAGGAGGGTGTCAGTTTGTGCAGAACTTTCAGGAGGGTCTCAGTTTGTGCAGAACTTACAGGAGGTTCTCAGTTTATGCAGAACTTACAGGAGGGTCTCAGTTCGTACAAAACTTACAGGAGAATCTTAGTTTGTACAGAAGTTACCGGAGAGTTTCAGTCTGTGCAGAACTTACAGGATTGTTTCTGTTTGTGCAGAACTTACAGGACAGTCTCAATTTGTGCAGAACTTACTGGAGAGTCTCAGTTTATGCAGAACTTAAAGGACTCTCAGATTGTGCAGAACTTACAGGAGAGTCTCAGTTTGTGCAGAACTTGCAGGAGAGTCTCAGTTTGTGCAGAACTTGCAGGAGAGTCTCAGTTTGTGCAGAACTTACAGGAGAGTCTAAGTTTGTGCAGAACTTACAGGACAGTCTCAGTTATTGCAGAACTTACAGGAGTGTCAGTTGGTGCAAAACTTAAAGGAGAGTCTCAGTTTGTGCAGAACTTACAGGAGGGTCTCAGTTTGTGCAGAACTTACAGGATTCTCAATTTGTGCAGCATTTACAGAAGGGTCTCAGTTTGTGCAGAACTTACAGAAGGGTCTCAGTTTGTGAAGAACTTACAGGAGGGTCTCAGTCTCTGCAGAACTTACAGGAGGGTCTCAGTGTGTGCAGAACTTAAAGGAGAGTCTCAATTAGAGCAGAACTTACCGGAGAGTTTCAGTTTGTGCAGAACTTACAGGATTGTTTCAGTTTTTGCAGAACTTACAGGAGTCTCAGTTTTTGCAGAACTTACAGGAGAGTCTCAGTTTTTGCAGAACTTACAGGAAGGTCTCAGTTTTTGTAGAACTTACAGGACAGTCTCAATTTGTGCAGAACTTACTGGAGAGTCTCAGTTTGTGCAGAACTTAAAGGACTCTCAGTTTGTGCGGAACTTACAGGAGGGTCTCAGTTTGTGCAGAACTTACAGGAGGGTGTCAGTTTGTGCAGAACTTACAGGAGGGTCTCAGTTTGTGCAGAACTTACAGGAGGTTCTCAGTTTATGCAGAACTTACAGGAGGGTCTCAGTTTGTGCAAAACTTACAGGAGAGTTTCAGTCTGTGCAGAACTTAAAGGATCGTTTCAGTTTGTGCAGAACTTACAGGAGGGTCTCAGTTTGTGCAGAACTTACAGGAGGGTCTCAGTTTGTGTAGAACTTACAGGAGAGTCTCAGTTTGTGAAGAACTTACAGGATCTCAATTTGTGCTGAACTTACAGGAGAATCTCAGTTTCTGCAGAACTTACAGGAGAGTCTCAGTTTGTGCAGAACTTACAGGAGAGTCTCAATTTGTGCAGAACTTACATGACTCTCAGTTTGTGTAGAACTTACAGGAGAGTCTCAGTTTGTGCAGAACTTACAGGAAGGTCTCAGTTTGTATAGAAAATACAGGATAATCTCAGTTTGTGTAGAACTTACAGGAGGCAAGGCAAGGCAAGGCAAGGCAAGTTTATTTGTAGAGCACATTTCATACACAAGGCAATTCAAAGTGCTTCACAGCAGGAAAAATGCATTCAAATCACAAAGAAATTACAGAAACAGAAATACAATAAAATTAACTAAATTAAAAATTATCAATCCAACTGATTTTCTAAACTAATAAAATCACAAACAAAAGAGAAGAGTGCAAAGAAAAAATCCTTTCAGTCATATGCGCAGCTAAACAAAACTGTTTTTAGCTTAGATTTGAACATTGTCAGAGTAGAAGCCTGTCTCACATCTTCAGGAAGACTGTTCCAGATTTTAGCTGCATAAAACTGAAACGCAGATTCCCCATGTTTTGTCCTGACTCTGGGCACCAGCAAGAGGCCGGTCCCTGAGGTCCTCAGAGTCCGAGATGGTTCATATGGCACTAACATATCCAAGATGTACTTTGGTGCTAGGCCATGGAGAGACTTGTACACAAGCAGAGCTGCTTTAAAGTCTATTCTCATAGCCACAGGGAGCCAGTGCAGAGACCTGAGAACAGGACTAATGTGATCATACTTCCTTGTTCTAGTCAGGACCCGAGCAGCAGCGTTCTGGATGTACTGCAGCTGTTTTACAGCTCGTTTGGAGAGACCAGTGAGCAGGCCGTTACAGTTGTCTAATCTACTGGAGACAAACGCATGGATAAGTCTCTCTAAATCTGGTTTTGACACTATATTTTTGATTTTGGCAATGTTTTTTAGATGGTAAAAAGCTGCTGATGTTATTGATTTGACGTGGCTATTAAAGTTCAAGTCTGAGTCCATTATTACCCCCAGATTTCTAATTTGGTTTGTAGGTTTTAGAGCGAGACTCTGGAGGTGACCGCTAACACTTTCTCTTTGTTTCTGTGGGCCAAAAACGATTATTTCAGTCTTGTCTGAGTTCAGCTGGAGAAAGTTGTTTTGCATCCACAAACTGATCTGTTGGATGCAGTGACAGAGTGAATCTACTGGTCCATAGTCACCTGCCGACAGTGAAACATAGATCTGAGTGTCGTCTGCATAATTGTGATAGGACACATTTTCACTGCGTATCAACTGACCTAACGGCAGCATGTAGAGGTTGAACAGAAGGGGACCCAGGACTGACCCTTGGGGCACTCCACAGGTCAGGGTCATGTGGTCTGAGACACAGCTACCAATTTCAACAAAGTACTTCCTGTCTTCCAGATAGGACCTTAACCAGTTTAGGGCAGTGCCAGTGATGCCCACCCAGTCCTCTAGTCTCTGTAAGAGGATCCCATGATCGACAGTGTCAAAAGCAGCACTCAGATCTAACATAATTAAGACTGAGGCTTTGCCCGTGTCAGTGTTCAGGCGGATGTCATTTGTCACCTTGACAAGAGCAGTCTCAGTGCTCAGGAGAGTCTCAGTTTGTGAAGAACTTACAGGATCTCAATTTGTGCTGAACTTACAAGAGAATCTCAGTTTGTGCAGAACTTACAGGAGAGTCTCAGTTTGTGCAGAACTTACAGGAGAGTCTCAATTTGTGCAGAACTTACAGTACTCTCAGTTTGTGCAGAACTTACAGGAGTGTCTAAGTTTGTGCAGAACTTACAGGAGGGTCTCAGTTTGTGCAGAACTTACAGGAGGGTCTCAGTTTGTGTAGAACTTACAGGAGAGTCTCTGTTTGTGAAGAACTTACAGGATCTCAATTTGTGCTGAACTTACAGGAGAATCTCAGTTTGTGCAGAACTTGCAGGAGATTCTCAGTTTGTGCAGAACTTACAGGAGAGTCTCAGTTTGTGCAGAACTTACAGAATATCAATTTGTGCAGAACTTACAGGATTGTTTCAGTTTGTGCAGAACTTACAGGAGGATCTCAGTTTGTGCAAAACTTACAGGAGAGTCTTAGTTTGTGCAGAACTTACCGGAGAGTTTCAGTCTGTGCAGAACTTACAGGATTGTTTTAGTTTGTGTAGAACTTACAGGACAGTCTCAATTTGTGCAGAACTTACTGGAGAGTCTCAGTTTGTGCAGAACTTAAAGGACTCTCAGATTGTGCAGAACTTACAGGAGAGTCTCAGTTCGTGCAGAACTTGCAGGAGAGTCTCAGTTTGTGCAGAACTTACAGGAGAGTCTAAGTTTGTGCAGAACTTAAAGGAGAGTCTCAGTTTGTGCAGAACTTACAGGAGTGTCAGTTGGTGCAAAACTTAAAGGAGAGTCTCAGTTTGTGCAGAACTTACAGGAGGGTCTCAGTTTGTGTGGAACTTACAGGATTCTCAATTTGTGCAGAATTTACAGAAGGGTCTCAGTTTGTGCAGAACTTACAGGAGGGTCTCAGTTTGTGAAGGACTTACAGGAGGGTCTCAGTCTCTGCAGAACTTACAGGAGAGTCTCAATTAGAGCAGAACTTACCGGAGAGTTTCAGTCCGTGCAGAACTTACAGGATTGTTTCAGTTTGTGCAGAACTTACAGGATTCTCAGTTTTTGCAAAACTTACAGGAGAGTCTCAGTTTTTGCAGAACTTACAGGAAGGTCTCAGTTTTTGTAGAACTTACAGGACAGTCTCAATTTGTGCAGAACTTACTGGAGAGTCTCAGTTTGTGCAGAACTTAAAGGACTCTCAGTTTGTGCAGAACTTACAGGAGGGTCTCAGTTTGTGCAGAACTTACAGGAGGGTGTCAGTTTGTGCAGAACTTACAGGAGGGTCTCAGTTTGTGCAGAACTTACAGGAGGGTGTCAGTTTGTGCAGAACTTACAGGAGGGTCTCAGTTTGTGCAGAACTTACCGGAGAGTTTCAGTCTGTGCAGAACTTACAGGATTGTTTCTGTTTGTGTAGAACTTACAGGACTCTCAGATTGTGCTGAACTTACAGGAGAGTCTCAGTTTGTGCAGAACTTGCAGGAGAGTCTCAGTTTGTGCAGAACTTGCAGGATAGTCTCAGTTTGTGCAGAACTTTCAAGTGAGTCTAAGTTTGTGCAGAACTTACAGGACAGTCTCAGTTTGTGCAGAACTTACAGGAGTGTCAGTTGGTGCAAAACATAAAGGAGAGTCTCAGTTTGTGCAGAACTTAAAGGACTCTCAGTTTGTGAAGAACTTACAGGAGGGTCTCAGTCTCTGCAGAACTTACAGGAGGGTCTCAGTGTGTGCAGAACTTACAGGAGAGTCTCAATTACAGCAGAACTTACCGGAGAGTTTCAGTTTGTGCAGAACTTACAGGATCGTTTCAGTTTGTGCAGAACTTACAGGAGTGTCTAAGTTTGTGCAGAACTTACAGGAGGGTCTAAGTTTGTGCAGAACTTACAGGAGTGTCTAAGTTTGTGCAGAACTTACAGGAGGGTCTCAGTTTGTGCAGAACTTACAGGAGGGTCTCAGTTTGTGTAGAACTTACAGGAGAGTCTCAGTTTGTGAAGAACTTACAGGATCTCAATTTGTGCTGAACTTACAGGAGAATCTCAGTTTGTGCAGAACTTACAGGAGAGTCTCAATTTGTGCAGAACTTACAGGACTCTCAGTTTGTGCAGAACTTACAGGAGTTTCTAAGTTTGTGCAGAACTTACAGGAGAGTCTCAGTTTTTGCAGAACTTACAGGAAGGTCTCAGTTTTTGTAGAACTTACAGGACAGTCTCAATTTGTGCAGAACTTACTGGAGAGTCTCAGTTTGTGCAGAACTTGCAGGAGAGTCTCAGTTTGTGCAGAACTTACAGGAGAGTCTAAGTTTGTGCAGAACTTACAGGAGAGTCTCAGTTTGTGCAGAACTTACAGGAGTGTCAGTTGGTGCAAAACTTAAAGGAGAGTCTCAGTTTGTGCAGAACTTACAGGAGGGTCTCAGTTTGTGCAGAACTTACAGGATTCTCAATTTGTGCAGAATTTACAGAAGTGTCTCATTTGGTGCAGAACTTACAGGAGGGTCTCAGTTTGTGAAGAACTTACAGAAGGGTCTCAGTCTCTGCAGAACTTACAGGAGGGTCTCAGTTTGTGCAGAACTTACAGGAGAGTCTCAATTAGAGCAGAACTTACCGGAGAGTTTCAGTCCGTGCAGAACTTACAGGATTGTTTCAGTTTGTGCAGAACTTACAGGAGTCTCAGTTTTTGCAAAACTTACAGGAGAGTCTCAGTTTTTGCAGAACTTACAGGAAGGTCTCAGTTTTTGTAGAACTTACAGGACAGTCTCAATTCGTGCAGAACTTACTGGAGAGTCTCAGTTTGTGCAGAACTTAAAGGACTCTCAGTTTGTGCAGAACTTACAGGAGGGTCTCAGTTTGTGCAGAACTTACAGGAGGGTGTCAGTTCATGCAGAACTTACAGGAGGGTCTCAGTTTGTGCAGAACTTACAGGAGGTTCTCAGTTCATGCAGAACTTACAGGAGGGTCTCAGTTCGTGCAAAACTTACAGGAGAGTCTTAGTTTGTGCAGAACTTACCGGAGAGTTTCAGTCTGTGCAGAACTTACAGGATTGTTTCTGTTTGTGTAGAACTTACAGGACAGTCTCAATTTGTGCAGAACTTACTGGAGAGTCTCAGTTTGTGCAGAACTTAAAGGACTCTCAGATTGTGCAGAACTTACAGGAGAGTCTCAGTTTGTGCAGAACTTGCAGGAGAGTCTCAGTTTGTGCAGAACTTGCAGGAGAGTCTCAGTTTGTGCAGAACTTACAGGTGAGTGTCAGTTTGTGTAGAACTTACAGGACAGTCTCAGTTTGTGCAGAACTTACAGGAGTGTCAGTTGGTGCAAAACTTAAAGGAGAGTCTCAGTTTGTGCAGAACTTACAGGAGTGTCTAAGTTTGTGCAGAACTTACAGGAGGGTCTCAGTTTGTGTAGAACTTACAGGAGTGTCTAAGTTTGTGCAGAACTTACAGGAGATTCTCAGTTTGTGCAGAACTTACAGGAGTATCTCAGTTAGTGCATAACTTACAGAATATCAATTTGTGAAGAACTTACAGGAGGGTCTCAGTTTGTGCAGAACTTACAGGATCTCAATTTCTGCAAAACTTACAGGAGGGTCTCAGTCTGTACAGAACTTATAGGCGGATCTCAGTTTGTGCAAAACTTACAGGAGAGTCTTAGTTTGTGCAGAACTTACAGGAGGGTCTCAGTTTGTGCAGAATTTACAGGATTCTCAATTTGTGCAGAATTTACAGAAGGGTCTCAGTTGGTGCAGAACTTACAGGAGGGTCTCAGTTTGTGAAGAACTTACAGAAGGGTCTCAGTCTCTGCAGAACTTACAGGAGGGTCTCAGTATGTGCAGAACTTACAGGAGAGTCTCAATTAGAGCAGAACTTACCGGAGAGTTTCAGTCCGTGCAGAACTTACAGGATTGTTTCAGTTTGTGCAGAACTTACAGGAGTCTCAGTTTTTGCAAAACTTACAGGAGAGTCTCAGTTTTTGCAGAACTTACAGGAAGGTCTCAGTTTTTGTAGAACTTAAAGGACTCTCAGTTTGTGCAGAACTTACAGGAGGTTCTCAGTTTATGCAGAACTTACAGGAGGGTCACAGTTCGTGCAAAACTTACAGGAGAGTTTCAGTCTGTGCAGAACTTACAGGATTGTTTCTGTTTGTGTAGAACTTACAGGACAGTCTCAATTTGTGCAGCACTTACTGGAGAGTCTCAGTTTGTGCAGAACTTAAAGGACTCTCAGATTGTGCAGAACTTACAGGAGAGTCTCAGTTTGTGCAGAACTTGCAGGAGAGTTTCAGTCTGTGCAGAACTTAAAGGATCGTTTCAGTTTGTGCAGAACTTACAGGAGTGTCTTAGTTTGTGTAGAACTTACAGGAGAGTCTCAGTTTGTGAAGAACTTACAGGATCTCAATTTGTGCTGAACTTACAGGAGAATCTCAGTTTGTGCAGAACTTACAGGAGAGTCTCAGTTTGTGCAGAATTTACAGGAGAGTCTCAATTTGTGCAGAACTTACAGGACTCTCAGTTTGTGTAGAACTTACAGGAGAGTCTCAGTTTGTGCAGAACTTACAGGAGGGTCTCAGTTTGTGCAGAAAATACAGGATAATCTCAGTCTGTGTAGAACTTACAGGAGAGTCTCAGTTTGTAAAGAACTTACAGGATCTCAATTTGTGCTGAACTTGCAGGAGAATCTCAGTTTGTGCAGAACTTACAGGAGAGTCTCAGTTTGTGCAGAACTTACAGGAGAGTCTCAATTTGTGCAGAACTTACAGGACTCTCAGTTTGTGCAGAACTTACAGGAGTGTCTAAGTTTGTGCAGAACTTACAGGAGGGTCTTTGTTTGTGCAGAACTTACAGGAGGGTCTCAGTTTGTGTAGAACTTACAGGAGAGTCTCAGTTTGTGAAGAACTTCCAGGATCTCAATTTGTGCTGAACTTACAGGAGAATATCAGTTTGTGCAGAACTTGCAGGAGATTCTCAGTTTGTGCAGAACTTACAGGAGAGTCTCAGTTTGTGCAGAACTTACAGGAGTGTCTCAGTTAGTGCAGAACTTACAGAATATCAATTTGTGCAGAACTTACAGGAGGGTCTCAGTTTGTGCAGAACTTACAGGATCTCAATTTCTGCAAAACTTACAGGAGGGTCTCAGTCTGCACAGAACTTACAGGAGGATCTCAGTTTGTGCAAAACTTACAGGAGAGTCTTAGTTTGTGCAGAACTTACAGGAGAGTCTCAGTTTGTGCAGAACTTGCAGGAGAGTCTCAGTTTGTGCAGAACTTACAGGAGAGTCTAAGTTTGTGCAGAACTTACAGGAGAGTCTCAGTTTGTGCAGAACTTACAGGAGTGTCAGTTGGTGCAAAACTTAAAGGAGAGTCTCAGTTTGTGCAGAACTTACAGGAGGGTCTCACTTTGTGCAGAATTTACAGAAGGGTCTCAGTTGGTGCAGAACTTACAGGAGGGTCTCAGTTTGTGAAGAACTTACAGAAGGGTCTCAGTCTCTGCAGAACTTACAGGAGGGTCTCAGTGTTTGCAGAACTTACAGGAGAGTCTAAATTAGAGCAGAACTTACCGGAGAGTTTCAGTCCGTGCAGAACTTACAGGATTGTTTCAGTTTGTGCAGAACTTACAGCAGTCTCAGTTTTTGCAAAACTTACAGGAGAGTCTCAGTTTTTGCAGAACTTACAGGAGAGTTTCAGTCTGTGCAGAACTTACAGGATTTTTTCAGTTTGTGTAGAACTTACAGGACAGTTTCAATTTGTGCAGAACTTACTGGAGAGTCTCAGTTTGTGCAGAACTTAAAGGACTCTCAGATTGTGCAGAACTTACAGGAGAGTCTCAGTTTGTGCAGAACTTGCAGGAGAGTCTCAGTTTGTGCAGAACTTACAGGAGAGTCTCAGTTTGTGCAGAACTTACAGGAGTGTCAGTTGGTGCAAAACTTAAAGGAGAGTCTCAGTTTGTGCAGAACTTACAGGAGGGTCTCAGTTTGTGCAGAACTTACAGGATTCTCAATTTGTGCAGAATTTACAGAAGGTTCTCAGTTGGTGCAGAACTTACAGGAGGGTCTCAGTTTGTGAAGAACTTACAGGAGGGTCTCAGTCTCTGCAGAACTTACAGGAGGGTCTCAGTGTGTGCAGAACTTACAGGAGAGTCTCAATTAGAGCAGAACTTACCGGAGAGTTTCAGTCCGTGCAGAACTTACAGGATTGTTTCAGTTTGTTTAGAACTTACAGGAGTCTCAGTTTTTGCAAAACTTACAGGATAGTCTCAGTTTTTGCAGAACTTACAGGAAGGTCTCAGTTTTTGTAGAACTTACAGGACTGTCTCAATTTGTGCAGAACTTACTGGAGAGTCTCAGTTTGTGCAGAACTTAAAGGACTCTCAGTTTGTGCAGAACTTACAGGAGGGTCTCAGTTTGTGCAGAACGTACAGGAGGGTGTCAGTTTGTGCAGAACTTACAGGAGGGTCTCAGTTTGTGCAGAACTTACAGGAGGTTCTCAGTTTATGCAGAACTTACAGGAGGGTCTCAGTTCGTGCAAAACTTACAGGAGAGTCTTAGTTTGTGCAGAACTTACCGGAGAGTTTCAGTCTGTGCAGAACTTACAGGATTGTTTCTGTTTGTGTAGAACTTACAGGACAGTCTCAGTTTGTGCAGAACTTACTGGAGAGTCTCAGTTTGTGCAGAACTTAAAGGACTCTCAGATTGTGCAGAACTTACAGGAGAGTCTCAGTTTGTGCAGAACTTGCAGGAGAGTCTCAGTTTGTGCAGAACTTGCAGGAGAGTCTCAGTTTTTGCAGAACTTACAGGTGAGTCTGAGTTTGTGCAGAACTTACAGGACAGTCTCAGTTTGTGCAGAACTTACAGGATTGTCAGTTGGTGCAAAACTTAAAGGAGAGTCTCAGTTTGTGCAGAACTTACAGGAGGGTCTCAGTTTGTGCAGAACTTACAGGATTCTCAATTTGTGCAGAATTTACAGAAGGGTCTCAGTTTGTGCAGAACTTACAGAAGGGTCTCAGTTTGTGAAGAACTTACAGGAGGGTCTCAGTCTCTGCAGAACTTACAGGAGGGTCTCAGTGTGTGCAGAACTTACAGGAGAGTCTCAATTAGAACAGAACTTACCGGAGAGTTTCAGTCCGTGCAGAACTTACAGGATTGTTTCAGTTTGTGCAGAACTTACAGGAGTCTCAGTTTTTGCAGAACTTACAGGAGAGTCTCAGTTTTTGCAGAACTTACAGGAAGGTCTCAGTTTTTGTAGAACTTACAGGACAGTCTCAATTTGTGCAGAACTTACTGGAGAGTCTCAGTTTGTGCAGAACTTAAAGGACTCTCAGTTTGTGCGGAACTTACAGGAGGGTCTCAGTTTGTGCAGAACTTACAGGAGGGTGTCAGTTTGTGCAGAACTTACAGGAGGGTCTCAGTTTGTGCAGAACTTACAGGAGGTTCTAAGTTTATGCAGAACTTACAGGAGGGTCTCAGTTTGTGCAAAACCTACAGTAGAGTTTCAGTCTGTGCAGAACTTAAAGGATCGTTTCAGTTTGTGCAGAACTTACAGGAGTGTCTAAGTTTGTGCAGAACTTACAGGAGGGTCTCAGTTTGTGCAGAACTTACAGGAGGGTCTCAGTTTGTGTAGAACTTACAGGAGAGTCTCAGTTTGTGAAGAACTTACAGGATCTCAATTTGTGCTGAACTTACAGGAGAATCTCAGTTTGTGCAGAACTTACAGGAGAGTCTCAGTTTGTGCAGAACTTGCAGGAGAGTCTCAGTTTGTGCAGAACTTGCAGGAGAGTCTCAGTTTTTGCAGAACTTACAGGTGAGTCTAAGTTTGTGCAGAACTTACAGGACAGTCTCAGTTTGTGCAGAACTTACAGGAGTGTCAGTTGGTGCAAAACTTAAAGGAGAGTCTCAGTTTGTGCAGAACTTACAGGAGGGTCTCAGTTTGTGCAGAACTTACAGGATTCTCAATTTGTGCAGAATTTACAGAAGGGTCTCAGTTTGTGCAGAACTTACAGAAGGGTCTCAGTTTGTGAAGAACTTACAGGAGGGTCTCAGTCTCTGCAGAACTTACAGGAGGGTCTCAGTGTGTGCAGAACTTACAGGAGAGTCTCAATTAGAACAGAACTTGCCGGAGAGTTTCAGTCCGTGCAGAACTTACAGGATTGTTTCAGTTTGTGCAGAACTTACAGGAGAGTCTCAGTTTGTGCAGAACTTGCAGGAGAGTCTCAGTTTTTGCAGAACTTACAGGTGAGTCTGAGTTTGTGCAGAACTTACAGGACAGTCTCAGTTTGTGCAGAACTTACAGGATTGTCAGTTGGTGCAAAACTTAAAGGAGAGTCTCAGTTTGTGCAGAACTTACAGGAGGGTCTCAGTTTGTGCAGAACTTACAGGATTCTCAATTTGTGCAGAATTTACAGAAGGGTCTCAGTTTGTGCAGAACTTACAGAAGGGTCTCAGTTTGTGAAGAACTTACAGGAGGGTCTCAGTCTCTGCAGAACTTACAGGAGGGTCTCAGTGTGTGCAGAACTTACAGGAGAGTCTCAATTAGAACAGAACTTACCGGAGAGTTTCAGTCCGTGCAGAACTTACAGGATTGTTTCAGTTTGTGCAGAACTTACAGGAGTCTCAGTTTTTGCAGAACTTACAGGAGAGTCTCAGTTTTTGCAGAACTTACAGGAAGGTCTCAGTTTTTGTAGAACTTACAGGACAGTCTCAATTTGTGCAGAACTTACTGGAGAGTCTCAGTTTGTGCAGAACTTAAAGGACTCTTAGTTTGTGCGGAACTTACAGGAGGGTCTCAGTTTGTGCAGAACTTACAGGAGGGTGTCAGTTTGTGCAGAACTTACAGGAGGGTCTCAGTTTGTGCAGAACTTACAGGAGGTTCTCAGTTTATGCAGAACTTACAGGAGGGTCTCAGTTTGTGCAAAACCTACAGTAGAGTTTCAGTCTGTGCAGAACTTAAAGGATCGTTTCAGTTTGTGCAGAACTTACAGGAGTGTCTAAGTTTGTGCAGAACTTACAGGAGGGTCTCAGTTTGTGCAGAACTTACAGGAGGGTCTCAGTTTGTGTAGAACTTACAGGAGAGTCTCAGTTTGTGAAGAACTTACAGGATCTCAATTTGTGCTGAACTTACAGGAGAATCTCAGTTTGTGCAGAACTTACAGGAGAGTCTCAGTTTGTGCAGAACTTACAGGAGAGTCTCAATTTGTGCAGAACTTACAGGACTCTCAGTTTGTGTAGAACTTACAGGAGAGTCTCAGTTTGTGCAGAACTTACAGTAGGGTCTCAGTTTGTGCAGAACATACAGGATAATCTCAGTTTGTGCAGAACTTGCAGGAGAGTCTCAGTTTGTGCAGAACTTGCAGGAGAGTCTCAGTTTTTGCAGAACTTACAGGTGAGTCTAAGTTTGTGCAGAACTTACAGGACAGTCTCAGTTTGTGCAGAACTTACAGGAGTGTCAGTTGGTGCAAAACTTAAAGGAGAGTCTCAGTTTGTGCAGAACTTACAGGAGGGTCTCAGTTTGTGCAGAACTTACAGGATTCTCAATTTGTGCAGAATTTACAGAAGGGTCTCAGTTTGTGCAGAACTTACAGAAGGGTCTCAGTTTGTGAAGAACTTACAGGAGGGTCTCAGTCTCTGCAGAACTTACAGGAGGGTCTCAGTGTGTGCAGAACTTACAGGAGAGTCTCAATTAGAACAGAACTTACCGGAGAGTTTCAGTCCGTGCAGAACTTACAGGATTGTTTCAGTTTGTGCGGAACTTACAGGAGTCTCAGTTTTTGCAGAACTTACAGGAGAGTCTCAGTTTTTGCAGAACTTACAGGAAGGTCTCAGTTTTTGTAGAACTTACAGGACAGTCTCAATTTGTGCAGAACTTACTGGAGAGTCTCAGTTTGTGCAGAACTTAAAGGACTCTCAGTTTGTGCGGAACTTACAGGAGGGTCTCAGTTTGTGCAGAACTTACAGGAGGGTGTCAGTTTGTGCAGAACTTACAGGAGGGTCTCAGTTTGTGCAGAACTTACAGGAGATTCTCAGTTTATGCAGAACTTACAAGAGGGTCTCAGTTTGTGCAAAACTTACAGGAGAGTTTCAGTCTGTGCAGAACTTAAAGGATCGTTTCAGTTTGTGCAGAACTTACAGGAGGTTCTCATTTTATGCAGAACTTACAGGAAGGTCACAGTTCGTGCAAAACTTACAGGAGAGTCTTAGTTTGTGCAGAACTTACCGGAGAGTTTCAGTTTGTGTAGAACTTACAGGAGAGTCTCAGTTTGTGAAGAACTTACAGGATCTCAATTTGTGCTGAACTTACAGGAGAATCTCAGTTTGTGCAGAACTTACAAGAGTCTCAGTTTGTGCAGAACTTACAGGAGAGTCTCAATTTGTGCAGAACTTACAGGACTCTCAGTTTGTGTAGAACTTACAGGAGAGTCTCAGTTTGTGCAGAACTTACAGTAGGGTCTCAGTTTGTGCAGAAAATACAGGATAATCTCAGTTTGTGTAGAACTTACAGGAGAGTCTCAGTTAGTGCAGAACTTACAGAATATCAATTTGTGCAGAACTCACAGGAGGGTCTCAGTTTGTGCAGATCTTAAAGGACTCTCAGATTGTGCAGAACTTACAGGAGAGTCTCAGTTTGTGCAGAACTTGCAGGAGAGTCTCAGTTTGTGCAGAACTTACAGGTGAGTCTCAGTTTGTGCAGAACTTACAGGACAGTCTCAGTTTGTGCAGAACTTACAGGAGATTCAGTTGGTGCAAAACTTAAAGGAGAGTCTCAGTTTGTGCAGAACTTACAGGAGGGTCTCAGTTTGTGCAGAACTTACAGGATTCTCAATTTGTGCAGAATTTACAGAAGGGTCTCAGTTTGTGCAGAACTTACAGAAGGGTCTCAGTTTGTGAAGAACTTACAGGAGGGTCTCAGTCTCTGCAGAACTTACAGGAGAGTCTCAATTAGAGCAGAACTTACCGGAGAGTTTCAGTCCGTGCAGAACTTACAGGATTGTTTCAGTTTGTGCAGAACTTACAGGAGTCTCAGTTTTTGCAGAACTTACAGGAGAGTCTCAGTTTTTGCAGAACTTACAGGAAGGTCTCAATTTGTGCAGAACTTACTGGAGAGTCTCAGTTTGTGCAGAACTTAAAGGACTCTCAGTTTGTGCGGAACTTACAGGAGGGTCTCAGTTTGTGCAGAACTTACAGGAGGATGTCAGTTTGTGCAGAACTTACAGGAGGGTCTCAGTTTTTGCAGAACTTACAGGAGGTTCTCAGTTTATGCAGAACTTACAGGAGGGTCTCAGTTTGTGCAAAACTTACAGGAGAGTTTCAGTCTGTGCAGAATTTAAAGGATCGTTTCAGTTTGTGCAGAACTTACAGGAGTGTCTAAGTTTGTGCAGAACTTACAGGAGGGTCTCAGTTTGTGCAGAACTTACAGGAGGGTCTCAGTTTGTGTAGAACTTACAGGAGAGTCTCAGTTTGTGAAGAACTTACAGGATCTCAATTTGTGCTGAACTTACAGGAGAATCTCAGTTTGTGCAGAACTTACAGGAGAGTCTCAGTTTGTGCAGAACTTACAGGAGAGTCTCAATTTGTGCAGAACTTACAGGACTCTCAGTTTGTGTAGAACTTACAGGAGAGTCTCAGTTTGTGCATAACTTACAGTAGGGTCTCAGTTTGTGCAGAAAATACAGGATAATCTCAGTTTGTGTAGAACTTACAGGAGAGTCTCAGTTTGTGAAGAACTTACAGGATCTCAATTTGTGCTGAACTTACAGGAGAATCTCAGTTTGTGCAGAACTTACAGGATAGTCTCAGTTTGTGCAGAACTTACAGGAGAGTCTCAATTTGTGCAGAACTTACAGGAGAGTCTCAGTTTGTGCAGAACTTACAGGAGGGTCACAGTTTGTGCAGAACTTGCAGGAGATTCTCAGTTTGTGCAGAATTTACAGGAGAGTCTCAGTTTGTGCAGAACTTACAGGAGTGTCTCAGTTAGTGCAGAACTTACAGAATATCAATTTGTGCAGAACTTACAGGAGGGTCTCAGTTTGTGCAGAACTTACAGGATTTCAATTTCTGCAAAACTTACAGGAGGGTCTCAGTCTGTTGAGAACTTACAGGAGGATCTCAGTTTGTGCAAAACTTACAGGAGAGTCTTAGTTTGTGCAGAACTTACTGGAGAGTCTCAGTTTGTGCAGAACTTAAAGGACTCTCAGATTGTGCAGAACTTACAGGAGAGTCTCAGTTTGTGCAGAACTTGCAGGAGAGTCTCAGTTTGTGCAGTACTTACAGGAGAGTCTAAGTTTGTGCAGAACTTACAGGAGAGTCTCAGTTTGTGCAGAACTTACAGGAGTGTCAGTTGGTGCAAAACTTAAAGGAGAGTCTCAGTTTGTGCAGAACTTACAGGAGGGTCTCAGTTTGTGCAGAACTTACAGGATTCTCAATTTGTGCAGAATTTACAGAAGGGTCTCATTTGGTGCAGAACTTACAGGAGAGTCTCAGTTTGTGCAGAACTTGCAGGAGAGTCTCAGTTTGTGCAGTACTTACAGGAGAGTCTAAGTTTGTGCAGAACTTACAGGAGAGTCTCAGTTTGTGCAGAACTTACAGGAGTGTCAGTTGGTGCAAAACTTAAAGGAGAGTCTCAGTTTGTGCAGAACTTACAGGAGGGTCTCAGTTTGTGCAGAAAATACAGGATAATCTCAGTTTGTGTAGAACTTACAGGAGAGTCTCAGTTTGTGAAGAACTTACAGGATCTCAATTTGTGCTGAACTTACAGGAGAATCTCAGTTTGTGCAGAACTTACAGGATAGTCTCAGTTTGTGCAGAACTTACAGGAGGGTCACAGTTTGTGCAGAACTTGCAGGAGATTCTCAGTTAGTGCAGAATTTACAGGAGAGTCTCAGTTTGTGCAGAACTTACAGGAGTGTCTCAGTTAGTGCAGAACTTACAGAATATCAATTTGTGCAGAACTTACAGGAGGGTCTCAGTTTGTGCAGAACTTACAGGATTTCAATTTCTGCAAAACTTACAGGAGGGTCTCAGTCTGTTGAGAACTTACAGGAGGATCTCAGTTTGTGCAAAACTTACAGGAGAGTCTTAGTTTGTGCAGAACTTACTGGAGAGTCTCAGTTTGTGCAGAACTTAAAGGACTCTCAGATTGTGCAGAACTTACAGGAGAGTCTCAGTTTGTGCAGAACTTGCAGGAGAGTCTCAGTTTGTGCAGTACTTACAGGAGAGTCTAAGTTTGTGCAGAACTTACAGGAGAGTCTCAGTTTGTGCAGAACTTACAGGAGTGTCAGTTGGTGCAAAACTTAAAGGAGAGTCTCAGTTTGTGCAGAACTTACAGGAGGGTCTCAGTTTGTGCAGAACTTACAGGATTCTCAATTTGTGCAGAATTTACAGAAGGGTCTCATTTGGTGCAGAACTTACAGGAGAGTCTCAGTTTGTGCA
The DNA here is from genome assembly GCA_026437355.1 of Eucyclogobius newberryi. Classification (NCBI taxonomy): domain Eukaryota; kingdom Metazoa; phylum Chordata; class Actinopteri; order Gobiiformes; family Gobiidae; genus Eucyclogobius; species Eucyclogobius newberryi. The sequence goes on along the minus strand of JAPEHP010000001.1, from coordinate 53,275,626 downwards.
GAACTTGCAGGAGAGTCTCAGTTTGTGCAGTACTTACAGGAGAGTCTAAGTTTGTGCAGAACTTACAGGAGAGTCTCAGTTTGTGCAGAACTTACAGGAGTGTCAGTTGGTGCAAAACTTAAAGGAGAGTCTCAGTTTGTGCAGAACTTACAGGAGGGTCTCAGTTTGTGCAGAACTTACAGGATTCTCAATTTGTGCAGAATTTACAGAAGGGTCTCATTTGGTGCAGAACTTACAGGAGGGTCTCAGTCCGTGCAGAACTTACAGGATTGTTTCAGTTTGTGCAGAACTTACAGGAGTCTCAGTTTTTGCAAAACTTACAGGAGAGTCTCAGTTTTTGCAGAACTTACAGGAAGGTCTCAGTTTTTGTAGAACTTACAGGACAGTCTCAATTCGTGCAGAACTTACTGGAGAGTCTCAGTTTGTGCAGAACTTAAAGGACTCTCAGTTTGTGCAGAACTTCCAGGACGGTCTCAGTTTGTGCAAAACTTACAGGAGGGTGTCAGTTTGTGCAGAACTTACAGGAGGGTCTCAGTTTGTGCAGAACTTACAGGAGGTTCTCAGTTCATGCAGAACTTACAGGAGGGTCTCAGTTCGTGCAAAACTTACAGGAGAGTCTTAGTTTGTGCAGAACTTACCGGAGAGTTTCAGTCTGTGCAGAACTTACAGGATTGTTTCTGTTTGTGTAGAACTTACAGGACAGTCTCAATTTGTGCAGAACTTACTGGAGAGTCTCAGTTTGTGCAGAACTTAAAGGACTCTCAGATTGTGCAGAACTTACAGGAGAGTCTCAGTTTGTGCAGAACTTGCAGGAGAGTCTCAGTTTGTGCAGAACTTGCAGGAGAGTCTCAGTTTGTGCAGAACTTACAAGTGAGTCTCAGTTTGTGCAGAACTTACAGGACAGTCTCAGTTTGTGCAGAACTTACAGGAGTGTCAGTTGGTGCAAAACTTAAAGAAGAGTCTCAGTTTGTGCAGAACTTACAGGAGGGTCTCAGTTTGTGCAGAACTTACAGGATTCTCAATTTGTGCAGAATTTAAAGAAGGGTCTCAGTTTGTGCAGAACCTACAGAAGGGTCTCAGTTTGTGAAGAACTTACAGGAGGGTCTCAGTGTATGCAGAACTTACAGGAGAGTCTCAATTAGAGCAGAACTTACCGGAGAGTTTCAGTCCGTGCAGAACTTACAGGATTGTTTCAGTTTGTGCAGAACTTACAGGAGTCTCAGTTTTTGCAGAACTTACAGGAGAGTCTCAGTTTTTGCAGAACTTACAGGAAGGTCTCAGTTTTTGTAGAACTTACAGGACAGTCTCAATTTGTGCAGAACTTACTGGAGAGTCTCAGTTTGTGCAGAACTTGCAGGAGATTCTCAGATTGTGCAGAACTTACAGGTGAGTCTAAGTTTGTGCAGAACTTACATGACAGTCTCAGTTTGTGCAGGACTTACAGGAGTGTCAGTTGGTGCAAAACTTAAAGGAGAGTCTCAGTTTGTGCAGAACTTACAGCAGGGTCTCAGTTTGTGCAGAACTTACAGGATTCTCAATTTGTGCAGAATTTACAGAAGGGTCTCAGTTTGTGCAGAACTTACAGAAGGGTGTCAGTTTGTGAAGAACTTACAGGAGGGTCTCAGTCTCTGCAGAACTTAAAGGACTCTCAGTTTGTGCGGAACTTACAGGAGGGTCTCAGTTTGTGCAGAACTTACAGGAGGGTGTCAGTTTGTGCAGAACTTACAGGAGGGTCTCAGTTTGTGCAGAACTTACAGGACTCTCAGTTTATGCAGAACTTACAGGAGGGTCTCAGTTTGTGCAAAACTTACAGGAGAGTTTCAGTCTGTGCAGAACTTAAAGGATTGTTTCAGTTTGTGCAGAACTTACAGGAGTGTCTAAGTTTGTGCAGAACTTACAGGAGGGTCTCAGTTTGTGCAGAACTTACAGGAGGGTCTCAGTTTGTGTAGAACTTACAGGAGAGTCTCAGTTTGTGAAGAACTTACAGGATCTCAATTTGTGCTGAACTTACAGGAGAATCTCAGTTTGTGCAGAACTTACAGGAGAGTCTCAGTTTGTGCAGAACTTACAGGAGAGTCTCAATTTGTGCAGAACTTACAGGACTCTCAGTTTGTGTAGAACTTACAGGAGAGTCTCAGTTTGTGCAGAACTTACAGGAGGGTCTCAGTTTGTGCAGAAAATACAGGATAATCTCAGTTTGTGTAGAATTTACAGGAGAGTCTCAGTTTGTGAAGAACTTACAGGATCTCAATTTGTGCTGAACTTACAGGAGAATCTCAGTTTGTGCAGAACTTACAGGAGAGTCTCAGTTTGTGCAGACTTACAGGAGAGTCTCAATTTGTGCAGAACTTACAGGACTCTCAGTTTGTGCAGAACTTACAGGAGTGTCTAAGTTTGTGCAGAACTTACAGGAGGGTCTCAGTTTGTGCAGAACTTACAGGAGGGTCTCAGTTTGTGTAGAACTTACAGGAGAGTCTCAGTTTGTGAAGAACTTACAGGATCTCAATTTGTGCTGAACTTACAGGAGAATCTCAGTTTGTGCAGAACTTGCAGGAGATTCTCAGATTGTGCAGAACTTACAGGAGAGTCTCAGTTTGTGCAGAACTTACAGGAGTGTCTCAGTTAGTGCAGAACTTACAGAATATCAATTTGTGAAGAACTTACAGGAGGGTCTCAGTTTCTGCAGAACTTACAGGATCTCAATTTCTGCAAAACTTACAGGAGGGTCTCAGTGTGTGCAGAACTTACAGGAGAGTCTCAATTAGAGCAGAACTTACCGGAGAGTTTCAGTCCGTGCAGAACTTACAGGATTGCTTCAGTTTGTGCAGAACTTACAGGAGTCTCAGTTTTTGCAAAACTTACAGGGGAGTCTTAGTTTTTGCAGAACTTACAGGAAGGTCTCAGTTTTTGTAGAACTTACAGGACAGTCTCAGTTTGTGCAGAACTTACTGGAGAGTCTCAGTTTGTGCAGAACTTAAAGGACTCTCAGTTTGTGCAGAACTTACAGGAGGGTCTCATTTTGTACAGAACTTACAGGAGGGTGTCAGTTTGTGCAGAACTTACAGGAGGGTCTCAGTTTGTGCAGAACTTACAGGAGGTTCTCAGTTTATGCAGAACTTACAGGAGGGTCTCAGTTCGTGCAAAACTTACAGGAGAGTCTTAGTTTGTGCAGAACTTACCGGAGAGTCTCAGTTTGTGCAGAACTTAAAGGACTCTCAGATTGTGCAGAACTTACAGGAGAGTCTCAGTTTGTGCAGAACTTACAGAAGGGTCTCAGTTTTTGAAGAACTTACAGGAGGGTCTCAGTCTCTGTAGAACTTACAGGAGGGTCTCAGTGTGTGCAGAACTTAGAGGAGAGTCTCAATTAGAGCAGAACTTACCGGAGAGTTTCAGTCTGTGCAGAACTTACAGGATTGTTTCAGTTTGTGCAGAACTTACAGGAGTCTCTGTATTTGCAGAACTTACAGGAGAGTCTCAGTTTTTGCAGAACTTACAGGAAGGTCTCAGTTTTTGTAGAAATTACAGGACAGTCTCAATTTGTGCAGAACTTACTGGAGAGTCTCAGTTTGTGCAGAACTTGCAGGAGAGTCTCAGTTTGTGCAGAACTTACAGGAGAGTCTAAGTTTGTGCAGAACTTACAGGAGAGTCTCAGTTTGTGCAGAACTTACAGGAGTGTCAGTTGGTGCAAAACTTAAAGGAGAGTCTCAGTTTGTGCAGAACTTACAGGAGGGTCTCAGTTTGTGCAGAACTTACAGGATTCTCAATTTATGCAGAATTTACTGAAGTGTCTCATTTGGTGCAGAACTTACAGGAGGGTCTCAGTTTGTGAAGAACTTACAGAAGGGTCTCAGTCTCTGCAGAACTTACAGGAGGGTCTCAGTTTGTGCAGAACTTACAGGAGAGTCTCAATTAGAGCAGAACTTACCGGAGAGTTTCAGTCCGTGCAGAACTTACAGGATTGTTTCAGTTTGTGCAGAACTTACAGGAGTCTCAGTTTTTGCAAAACTTACAGGAGAGTCTCAGTTTTTGCAGAACTTACAGGAAGGTCTCAGTTTTTGTAGAACTTACAGGACAGTCTCAATTCGTGCAGAACTTACTGGAGAGTCTCAGTTTGTGCAGAACTTAAAGGACTCTCAGTTTGTGCAGAACTTACAGGAGGGTCTCAGTTTGTGCAGAACTTACAGGAGGGTGTCAGTTCATGCAGAACTTACAGGAGGGTCTCAGTTTGTGCAGAACTTACAGGAGGTTCTCAGTTCATGCAGAACTTACAGGAGGGTCTCAGTTCGTGCAAAACTTACAGGAGAGTCTTAGTTTGTGCAGAACTTACCGGAGAGTTTCAGTCTGTGCAGAACTTACAGGATTGTTTCTGTTTGTGTAGAACTTACAGGACAGTCTCAATTTGTGCAGAACTTACTGGAGAGTCTCAGTTTGTGCAGAACTTAAAGGACTCTCAGATTGTGCAGAACTTACAGGAGAGTCTCAGTTTGTGCAGAACTTGCAGGAGAGTCTCAGTTTGTGCAGAACTTACAGGAGAGTCTAAGTTTGTGCAGAACTTACAGGAGAGTCTCAGTTTGTGCAGAACTTACAGGAGTGTCAGTTGGTGCAAAACTTAAAGGAGAGTCTCAGTTTGTGCAGAACTTACAGGAGGGTCTCAATTTGTGCAGAACTTACAGGACTCTCAGTTTGTGTAGAACTTACAGGAGAGTCTCAGTTTGTGCAGAACTTACAGGAGGGTCTCAGTTTGTGCAGAAAATACAGGATAATCTCAGTTTGTGTAGAATTTACAGGAGAGTCTCAGTTTGTGAAGAACTTACAGGATCTCAATTTGTGCTGAACTTACAGGAGAATCTCAGTTTGTGCAGAACTTACAGGAGAGTCTCAGTTTGTGCAGACTTACAGGAGAGTCTCAATTTGTGCAGAACTTACAGGACTCTCAGTTTGTGCAGAACTTACAGGAGTGTCTAAGTTTGTGCAGAACTTACAGGAGGGTCTCAGTTTGTGCAGAACTTACAGGAGGGTCTCAGTTTGTGTAGAACTTACAGGAGAGTCTCAGTTTGTGAAGAACTTACAGGATCTCAATTTGTGCTGAACTTACAGGAGAATCTCAGTTTGTGCAGAACTTGCAGGAGATTCTCAGATTGTGCAGAACTTACAGGAGAGTCTCAGTTTGTGCAGAACTTACAGGAGTGTCTCAGTTAGTGCAGAACTTACAGAATATCAATTTGTGAAGAACTTACAGGAGGGTCTCAGTTTCTGCAGAACTTACAGGATCTCAATTTCTGCAAAACTTACAGGAGGGTCTCAGTGTGTGCAGAACTTACAGGAGAGTCTCAATTAGAGCAGAACTTACCGGAGAGTTTCAGTCCGTGCAGAACTTACAGGATTGCTTCAGTTTGTGCAGAACTTACAGGAGTCTCAGTTTTTGCAAAACTTACAGGGGAGTCTTAGTTTTTGCAGAACTTACAGGAAGGTCTCAGTTTTTGTAGAACTTACAGGACAGTCTCAGTTTGTGCAGAACTTACTGGAGAGTCTCAGTTTGTGCAGAACTTAAAGGACTCTCAGTTTGTGCAGAACTTACAGGAGGGTCTCATTTTGTACAGAACTTACAGGAGGGTGTCAGTTTGTGCAGAACTTACAGGAGGGTCTCAGTTTGTGCAGAACTTACAGGAGGTTCTCAGTTTATGCAGAACTTACAGGAGGGTCTCAGTTCGTGCAAAACTTACAGGAGAGTCTTAGTTTGTGCAGAACTTACCGGAGAGTCTCAGTTTGTGCAGAACTTAAAGGACTCTCAGATTGTGCAGAACTTACAGGAGAGTCTCAGTTTGTGCAGAACTTACAGAAGGGTCTCAGTTTTTGAAGAACTTACAGGAGGGTCTCAGTCTCTGTAGAACTTACAGGAGGGTCTCAGTGTGTGCAGAACTTAGAGGAGAGTCTCAATTAGAGCAGAACTTACCGGAGAGTTTCAGTCTGTGCAGAACTTACAGGATTGTTTCAGTTTGTGCAGAACTTACAGGAGTCTCTGTATTTGCAGAACTTACAGGAGAGTCTCAGTTTTTGCAGAACTTACAGGAAGGTCTCAGTTTTTGTAGAAATTACAGGACAGTCTCAATTTGTGCAGAACTTACTGGAGAGTCTCAGTTTGTGCAGAACTTGCAGGAGAGTCTCAGTTTGTGCAGAACTTACAGGAGAGTCTAAGTTTGTGCAGAACTTACAGGAGAGTCTCAGTTTGTGCAGAACTTACAGGAGTGTCAGTTGGTGCAAAACTTAAAGGAGAGTCTCAGTTTGTGCAGAACTTACAGGAGGGTCTCAGTTTGTGCAGAACTTACAGGATTCTCAATTTATGCAGAATTTACTGAAGTGTCTCATTTGGTGCAGAACTTACAGGAGGGTCTCAGTTTGTGAAGAACTTACAGAAGGGTCTCAGTCTCTGCAGAACTTACAGGAGGGTCTCAGTTTGTGCAGAACTTACAGGAGAGTCTCAATTAGAGCAGAACTTACCGGAGAGTTTCAGTCCGTGCAGAACTTACAGGATTGTTTCAGTTTGTGCAGAACTTACAGGAGTCTCAGTTTTTGCAAAACTTACAGGAGAGTCTCAGTTTTTGCAGAACTTACAGGAAGGTCTCAGTTTTTGTAGAACTTACAGGACAGTCTCAATTCGTGCAGAACTTACTGGAGAGTCTCAGTTTGTGCAGAACTTAAAGGACTCTCAGTTTGTGCAGAACTTACAGGAGGGTCTCAGTTTGTGCAGAACTTACAGGAGGGTGTCAGTTCATGCAGAACTTACAGGAGGGTCTCAGTTTGTGCAGAACTTACAGGAGGTTCTCAGTTCATGCAGAACTTACAGGAGGGTCTCAGTTCGTGCAAAACTTACAGGAGAGTCTTAGTTTGTGCAGAACTTACCGGAGAGTTTCAGTCTGTGCAGAACTTACAGGATTGTTTCTGTTTGTGTAGAACTTACAGGACAGTCTCAATTTGTGCAGAACTTACTGGAGAGTCTCAGTTTGTGCAGAACTTAAAGGACTCTCAGATTGTGCAGAACTTACAGGAGAGTCTCAGTTTGTGCAGAACTTGCAGGAGAGTCTCAGTTTGTGCAGAACTTACAGGAGAGTCTAAGTTTGTGCAGAACTTACAGGAGAGTCTCAGTTTGTGCAGAACTTACAGGAGTGTCAGTTGGTGCAAAACTTAAAGGAGAGTCTCAGTTTGTGCAGAACTTACAGGAGGGTCTCAGTTTGTGCAGAACTTACAGGATTCTCAATTTGTGCAGAATTTACAGAAGGGTCTCAGTTGGTGCAGAACTTACAGGAGGGTCTCAGTTTGTGAAGAACTTACAGAAGGGTCTCAGTCTCTGCAGAACTTACAGGAGGGTCTCAGTGTTTGCAGAACTTACAGGAGAGTCTCAATTAGAGCAGAACTTACCAGAGAGTTTCAGTCCGTGCAGAACTTACAGGATTGTTTCAGTTTGTGCAGAACTTACAGCAGTCTCAGTTTTTGCAAAACTTACAGGAGAGTCTCAGTTTTTGCAGAACTTACAGGAAGGACTCAGTTTTTGTAGAACTTACAGGACAGTCTCAATTTGTGCAGAACTTACTGGAGAGTCTCAGTTTGTGCAGAACTTAAAGGACTCTCAGTTTGTGCAGAACTTACAGGAGGGTCTCAGTTTGTGCAGAACTTACAGAATATCAATTTGTGCAGAACTTACAGGATGGTCTCAGTTTGTGCAGAACTTACAGGTTCTCAATTTCTGCAAAACTTACAGGAGGGTCTCAGTCTGTACAGAACTTACAGGAGGATCTCAGTTTGTGCAAAACTTACAGGAGAGTCTTAGTTTGTGCAGAACTTACCGGAGAGTTTCAGTCTGTGCAGAACTTACAGGATTTTTTCAGTTTGTGTAGAACTTACAGGACAGTTTCAATTTGTGCAGAACTTACTGGAGAGTCTCAGTTTGTGCAGAACTTAAAGGACTCTCAGATTGTGCAGAACTTACAGGAGAGTCTCAGTTTGTGCAGAACTTGCAGGAGAGTCTCAGTTTGTGCAGAACTTACAGGAGAGTCTCAGTTTGTGCAGAACTTACAGGAGTTTCAGTTGGTGCAAAACTTAAAGGAGAGTCTCAGTTTGTGCAGAACTTACAGGAGGGTCTCAGTTTGTGCAGAACTTACAGGAGGGTCTCAGTCTCTGCAGAACTTACAGGAGGGTCTCAATGTGAGCAGAGCTTACAGGAGAGTCTCAATTAGAGCAGAACTTACCGGAGAGTTTCAGTCCGTGCAGAACTTACAGGATTATTTCAGTTTGTTTAGAACTTACAGGAGTCTCAGTTTTTGCAAAACTTACAGGAGAGTCTCAGTTTTTGTAGAACTTACAGGACAGTCTCAATTTGTGCAGAACTTACTGGAGAGTCTCAGTTTGTGCAGAACTTAAAGGACTCTCAGTTTGTGCAGAACTTACAGGAGGGTCTCAGTTTGTGCAGAACTTACAGGAGGGTGTCAGTTTGTGCAGAACTTACAGGAGGGTCTCAGTTTGTGCAGAACTTACAGGAGGTTCTCAGTTTATGCAGAACTTACAGGAGGGTCTCAGTTCGTGCAAAACTTACAGGAGAGTCTTAGTTTGTGCAGAACTTACCGGAGAGTTTCAGTCTGTGCAGAACTTACAGGATTGTTTCTGTTTGTGTAGAACTTACAGGACAGTCTCAATTTGTGCAGAACTTACTGGAGAGTCTCAGTTTGTGCAGAACTTAAAGGACTCTCAGATTGTGCAGAACTTACAGGAGAGTCTCAGCTTGTGCAGAACTTGCAGGAGAGTCTCAGTTTGTGCAGAACTTGCAGGAGAGTCTCAGTTTGTGCAGAACTTACAGGTGAGTCTAAGTTTGTGCAGAACTTACAGGACAGTCTCAGTTTGTGCAGAACTTACAGGAGTGTCAGTTGGTGCAAAACTTAAAGGAGAGTCTCAGTTTGTGCAGAACTTACAGGAGGGTCTTAGTTTGTGCAGAACTTACAGGATTCTCAATTTGTGCAGAATTTACAGAAGGGTCTCAGTTTGTGCAGAACTTACAGAAGGGTCTCAGTTTGTGAAGAACTTACAGGAGAGTCTCAATTAGAACAGAACTTACCGGAGAGTTTCAGTCCGTGCAGAACTTACAGGATTGTTTCAGTTTGTGCAGAACTTACAGGAGTCTCAGTTTTTGCAGAACTTACAGGAGAGTCTCAGTTTTTGCAGAACTTACAGGAAGGTCTCAGTTTTTGTAGAACTTACAGGACAGTCTCAATTTGTGCAGAACTTACTGGAGAGTCTCAGTTTGTGCAGAACTTAAAGGACTCTCAGTTTGTGCGGAACTTACAGGAGGGTCTCAGTTTGTGCAGAACTAACAGGAGGGTGTCAGTTTGTGCAGAACTTACAGGAGAGTCTCAGTTTGTGCAGAACTTACAGGAGGTTCTCAGTTTATGCAGAACTTACAGGAGGGTCTCAGTTTGTGCAAAACTTACAGGAGAGTTTCAGTCTGTGCAGAACTTAAAGGATCGTTTCAGTTTGTGCAGAACTTACAGGAGTATCTAAGTTTGTGCAGAACTTACAGGAGGGTCTCAGTTTGTGCAGAACTTACAGGAGGGTCTCAGTTTGTGTAGAACTTACAGGAGAGTCTCAGTTTGTGAAGAACTTACAGGATCTCAATTTGTGCTGAACTCACAGGAGAATCTCAGTTTGTGCAGAACTTACAAGAGGGTCTCAGTGTTTGCAGAACTTACAGGAGAGTCTCAATTAGAGCAGAACTTACCAGAGAGTTTCAGTCCGTGCAGAACTTACAGGATTGTTTCAGTTTGTGCAGAACTTACAGCAGTCTCAGTTTTTGCAAAACTTACAGGAGAGTCTCAGTTTTTGCAGAACTTACAGGAAGGACTCAGTTTTTGTAGAACTTACAGGACAGTCTCAATTTGTGCAGAACTTACTGGAGAGTCTCAGTTTGTGCAGAACTTAAAGGACTCTCAGTTTGTGCAGAACTTACAGGAGGGTCTCAGTTTGTGCAGAACTTACAGGTTCTCAATTTGTGCAAAACTTACAGGAGGGTCTCAGTCTGTACAGAACTTACAGGAGGATCTCAGTTTGTGCAAAACTTACAGGAGAGTCTTAGTTTGTGCAGAACTTACCGGAGAGTTTCAGTCTGTGCAGAACTTACAGGATTTTTTCAGTTTGTGTAGAACTTACAGGACAGTTTCAATTTGTGCAGAACTTACTGGAGAGTCTCAGTTTGTGCAGAACTTAAAGGACTCTCAGATTGTGCAGAACTTACAGGAGAGTCTCAGTTTGTGCAGAACTTGCAGGAGAGTCTCAGTTTGTGCAGAACTTACAGGAGAGTCTCAGTTTGTGCAGAACTTACAGGAGTTTCAGTTGGTGCAAAACTTAAAGGAGAGTCTCAGTTTGTGCAGAACTTACAGGAGGGTCTCAGTTTGTGCAGAACTTACAGGAGGGTCTCAGTCTCTGCAGAACTTACAGGAGGGTCTCAATGTGAGCAGAGCTTACAGGAGAGTCTCAATTAGAGCAGAACTTACCGGAGAGTTTCAGTCCGTGCAGAACTTACAGGATTATTTCAGTTTGTTTAAAACTTACAGGAGTCTCAGTTTTTGCAAAACTTACAGGAGAGTCTCAGTTTTTGTAGAACTTACAGGACAGTCTCAATTTGTGCAGAACTTACTGGAGAGTCTCAGTTTGTGCAGAACTTAAAGGACTCTCAGTTTGTGCAGAACTTACAGGAGGGTCTCAGTTTGTGCAGAACTTACAGGAGGGTGTCAGTTTGTGCAGAACTTACAGGAGGGTCTCAGTTTGTGCAGAACTTACAGGAGGTTCTCAGTTTATGCAGAACTTACAGGAGGGTCTCAGTTCGTGCAAAACTTACAGGAGAGTCTTAGTTTGTGCAGAACTTACCGGAGAGTTTCAGTCTGTGCAGAACTTACAGGATTGTTTCTGTTTGTGTAGAACTTACAGGACAGTCTCAATTTGTGCAGAACTTACTGGAGAGTCTCAGTTTGTGCAGAACTTAAAGGACTCTCAGATTGTGCAGAACTTACAGGAGAGTCTCAGCTTGTGCAGAACTTGCAGGAGAGTCTCAGTTTGTGCAGAACTTGCAGGAGAGTCTCAGTTTGTGCAGAACTTACAGGTGAGTCTAAGTTTGTGCAGAACTTACAGGACAGTCTCAGTTTGTGCAGAACTTACAGGAGTGTCAGTTGGTGCAAAACTTAAAGGAGAGTCTCAGTTTGTGCAGAACTTACAGGAGGGTCTCAGTTTGTGCAGAACTTACAGGATTCTCAATTTGTGCAGAATTTACAGAAGGGTCTCAGTTTGTGCAGAACTTACAGAAGGGTCTCAGTTTGTGAAGAACTTACAGGAGAGTCTCAATTAGAACAGAACTTACCGGAGAGTTTCAGTCCGTGCAGAACTTACAGGATTGTTTCAGTTTGTGCAGAACTTACAGGAGTCTCAGTTTTTGCAGAACTTACAGGAGAGTCTCAGTTTTTGCAGAACTTACAGGAAGGTCTCAGTTTTTGTAGAACTTACAGGACAGTCTCAATTTGTGCAGAACTTACTGGAGAGTCTCAGTTTGTGCAGAACTTAAAGGACTCTCAGTTTGTGCGGAACTTACAGGAGGGTCTCAGTTTGTGCAGAACTAACAGGAGGGTGTCAGTTTGTGCAGAACTTACAGGAGGGTCTCAGTTTGTGCAGAACTTACAGGAGGTTCTCAGTTTATGCAGAACTTACAGGAGGGTCTCAGTTTGTGCAAAACTTACAGGAGAGTTTCAGTCTGTGCAGAACTTAAAGGATCGTTTCAGTTTGTGCAGAACTTACAGGAGTATCTAAGTTTGTGCAGAACTTACAGGAGGGTCTCAGTTTGTGCAGAACTTACAGGAGGGTCTCAGTTTGTGTAGAACTTACAGGAGAGTCTCAGTTTGTGAAGAACTTACAGGATCTCAATTTGTGCTGAACTCACAGGAGAATCTCAGTTTGTGCAGAACTTACAAGAGGGTCTCAGTGTTTGCAGAACTTACAGGAGAGTCTCAATTAGAGCAGAACTTACCAGAGAGTTTCAGTCCGTGCAGAACTTACAGGATTGTTTCAGTTTGTGCAGAACTTACAGCAGTCTCAGTTTTTGCAAAACTTACAGGAGAGTCTCAGTTTTTGCAGAACTTACAGGAAGGACTCAGTTTTTGTAGAACTTACAGGACAGTCTCAATTTGTGCAGAACTTACTGGAGAGTCTCAGTTTGTGCAGAACTTAAAGGACTCTCAGTTTGTGCAGAACTTACAGGAGGGTCTCAGTTTGTGCAGAACTTACAGAATATCAATTTGTGCAGAACTTACAGGATGGTCTCAGTTTGTGCAGAACTTACAGGTTCTCAATTTCTGCAAAACTTACAGGAGGGTCTCAGTCTGTACAGAACTTACAGGAGGATCTCAGTTTGTGCAAAACTTACAGGAGAGTCTTAGTTTGTGCAGAACTTACCGGAGAGTTTCAGTCTGTGCAGAACTTACAGGATTTTTTCAGTTTGTGTAGAACTTACAGGACAGTTTCAATTTGTGCAGAACTTACTGGAGAGTCTCAGTTTGTGCAGAACTTAAAGGACTCTCAGATTGTGCAGAACTTACAGGAGAGTCTCAGTTTGTGCAGAACTTGCAGGAGAGTCTCAGTTTGTGCAGAACTTACAGGAGAGTCTCAGTTTGTGCAGAACTTACAGGAGTTTCAGTTGGTGCAAAACTTAAAGGAGAGTCTCAGTTTGTGCAGAACTTACAGGAGGGTCTCAGTTTGTGCAGAACTTACAGGAGGGTCTCAGTCTCTGCAGAACTTACAGGAGGGTCTCAATGTGAGCAGAGCTTACAGGAGAGTCTCAATTAGAGCAGAACTTACCGGAGAGTTTCAGTCCGTGCAGAACTTACAGGATTATTTCAGTTTGTTTAGAACTTACAGGAGTCTCAGTTTTTGCAAAACTTACAGGAGAGTCTCAGTTTTTGTAGAACTTACAGGACAGTCTCAATTTGTGCAGAACTTACTGGAGAGTCTCAGTTTGTGCAGAACTTAAAGGACTCTCAGTTTGTGCAGAACTTACAGGAGGGTCTCAGTTTGTGCAGAACTTACAGGAGGGTGTCAGTTTGTGCAGAACTTACAGGAGGGTCTCAGTTTGTGCAGAACTTACAGGAGGTTCTCAGTTTATGCAGAACTTACAGGAGGGTCTCAGTTCGTGCAAAACTTACAGGAGAGTCTTAGTTTGTGCAGAACTTACTGGAGAGTTTCAGTCTGTGCAGAACTTACAGGATTGTATCTGTTTGTGTAGAACTTACAGGACAGTCTCAATTTGTGCAGAACTTACTGGAGAGTCTCAGTTTGTGCAGAACTTAAAGGACTCTCAGATTGTGCAGAACTTACAGGAGAGTCTCAGTTTGTGCAGAACTTGCAGGAGAGTCTCAGTTTGTGCAGAACTTACAGGTGAGTCTAAGTTTGTGCAGAACTTACAGGACAGTCTCAGTTTGTGCAGAACTTACAGGAGTGTCAGTTGGTGCAAAACTTAAAGGAGAGTCTCAGTTTGTGCAGAACTTACAGGAGGGTCTCAGTTTGTGCAGAACTTACAGGATTCTCAATTTGTGCAGAATTTACAGAAGGGTCTCAGTTTGTGCAGAACTTACAGAAGGGTCTCAGTTTGTGAAGAACTTACAGGAGAGTCTCAATTAGAACAGAACTTACCGGAGAGTTTCAGTCCGTGCAGAACTTACAGGATTGTTTCAGTTTGTGCAGAACTTACAGGAGTCTCAGTTTTTGCAGAACTTACAGGAGAGTCTCAGTTTTTGCAGAACTTACAGGAAGGTCTCAGTTTTTGTAGAACTTACAGGACAGTCTCAATTTGTGCAGAACTTACTGGAGAGTCTCAGTTTGTGCAGAACTTAAAGGACTCTCAGTTTGTGCGGAACTTACAGGAGGGTCTCAGTTTGTGCAGAACTAACAGGAGGGTGTCAGTTTGTGCAGAACTTACAGGAGGGTCTCAGTTTGTGCAGAACTTACAGGAGGTTCTCAGTTTATGCAGAACTTACAGGAGGGTCTCAGTTTGTGCAAAACTTACAGGAGAGTTTCAGTCTGTGCAGAACTTAAAGGATCGTTTCAGTTTGTGCAGAACTTACAGGAGTGTCTAAGTTTGTGCAGAACTTACAGGAGGGTCTCAGTTTGTGCAGAACTTACAGGAGGGTCTCAGTTTGTGTAGAACTTACAGGAGAGTCTCAGTTTGTGAAGAACTTACAGGATCTCAATTTGTGCTGAACTCACAGGAGAATCTCAGTTTGTGCAGAACTTACAAGAGAGTCTCAGTTTGTGCAGAACTTACAGGAGAGTCTCAATTTGTGCAGAACTTACAGGACTCTCAGTTTGTGTAGAACTTACAGGAGAGTCTCAGTTTGTGCAGAACTTACAGTAGGGTCTCAGTTTGTGCAGAAAATACAGGATAATCTCAGTTTGTGTAGAACTTACAGGAGAGTCTCAGTTTGTGAAGAACTTACTGGATCTCAATTTGTGCTGAACTTACAGGAGAATCTCAGTTTGTGAAGAACTTACAGGATCTCAATTTGTGCTGAACTTACAGGAGAATCTCAGTTTGTGCAGAACTTGCAGGAGATTCTCAGTTAGTGCAGAATTTACAGGAGAGTCTCAGTTTGTGCAGAACTTACAGGAGTGTCTCAGTTAGTACAGAACTTACAGAATATCAATTTGTGCAGAACTTACAGGAGGGTCTCAGTTTGTGCAGATCTTAAAGGACTCTCAGATTGTGCAGAACTTACAGGAGAGTCTCAGTTTGTGCAGAACTTGCAGGAGAGTCTCAGTTTGTGCAGAACTTGCAGGAGAGTCTCAGTTTGTGCAGAACTTACAGGTGAGTCTCAGTTTGTGCAGAACTTACAGGACAGTCTCAGTTTGTGCAGAACTTACAGGACAGTCTCAGTTTGTGCAGAACTTGCAGGAGATTCTCAGTTAGTGCAGAATTTACAGGAGAGTCTCAGTTTGTGCAGAACTTACAGGAGGGTCTCAGTTTGTGCAGAACTTACAGGAGGGTCTCAGTTTGTGTAGAACTTACAGGAGAGTCTCAGTTTGTGAAGAACTTACAGGATCTCAATTTGTGCTGAACTCACAGGAGAATCTCAGTTTGTGCAGAACTTACAAGAGGGTCTCAGTGTTTGCAGAACTTACAGGAGAGTCTCAATTAGAGCAGAACTTACCAGAGAGTTTCAGTCCGTGCAGAACTTACAGGATTGTTTCAGTTTGTGCAGAACTTACAGCAGTCTCAGTTTTTGCAAAACTTACAGGAGAGTCTCAGTTTTTGCAGAACTTACAGGAAGGACTCAGTTTTTGTAGAACTTACAGGACAGTCTCAGTCTCTGCAGAACTTACAGGAGGGTCTCAATGTGAGCAGAGCTTACAGGAGAGTCTCAATTAGAGCAGAACTTACCGGAGAGTTTCAGTCCGTGCAGAACTTACAGGATTATTTCAGTTTGTTTAGAACTTACAGGAGTCTCAGTTTTTGCAAAACTTAAAGGACTCTCAATTTGTGCAGAACTTACTGGAGAGTCTCAGTTTGTGCAGAACTTAAAGGACTCTCAGTTTGTGCAGAACTTACAGGAGGGTCTCAGTTTGTGCAGAACTTACAGGAGGGTGTCAGTTTGTGCAGAACTTACAGGAGGGTCTCAGTTTGTGCAGAACTTACAGGAGGTTCTCAGTTTATGCAGAACTTACAGGAGGGTCTCAGTTCGTGCAAAACTTACAGGAGAGTCTTAGTTTGTGCAGAACTTACCGGAGAGTTTCAGTCTGTGCAGAACTTACAGGATTGTATCTGTTTGTGTAGAACTTACAGGACAGTCTCAATTTGTGCAGAACTTACTGGAGAGTCTCAGTTTGTGCAGAACTTAAAGGACTCTCAGATTGTGCAGAACTTACAGGAGAGTCTCAGCTTGTGCAGAACTTGCAGGAGAGTCTCAGTTTGTGCAGAACTTGCAGGAGAGTCTCAGTTTGTGCAGAACTTACAGGTGAGTCTAAGTTTGTGCAGAACTTACAGGACAGTCTCAGTTTGTGCAGAACTTACAGGAGTGTCAGTTGGTGCAAAACTTAAAGGAGAGTCTCAGTTTGTGCAGAACTTACAGGAGGGTCTCAGTTTGTGCAGAACTTACAGGATTCTCAATTTGTGCAGAATTTACAGAAGGGTCTCAGTTTGTGCAGAACTTACAGAAGGGTCTCAGTTTGTGAAGAACTTACAGGAGAGTCTCAATTAGAACAGAACTTACCGGAGAGTTTCAGTCCGTGCAGAACTTACAGGATTGTTTCAGTTTGTGCAGAACTTACAGGAGTCTCAGTTTTTGCAGAACTTACAGGAGAGTCTCAGTTTTTGCAGAACTTACAGGAAGGTCTCAGTTTTTGTAGAACTTACAGGACAGTCTCAATTTGTGCAGAACTTACTGGAGAGTCTCAGTTTGTGCAGAACTTAAAGGACTCTCAGTTTGTGCGGAACTTACAGGAGGGTCTCAGTTTGTGCAGAACTAACAGGAGGGTGTCAGTTTGTGCAGAACTTACAGGAGGGTCTCAGTTTGTGCAGAACTTACAGGAGGTTCTCAGTTTATGCAGAACTTATAGGAGGGTCTCGGTTTGTGCAAAACTTACAGGAGAGTTTCAGTCTGTGCAGAACTTAAAGGATCGTTTCAGTTTGTGCAGAACTTACAGGAGTGTCTAAGTTTGTGCAGAACTTACAGGAGGGTCTCAGTTTGTGCAGAACTTACAGGAGGGTCTCAGTTTGTGTAGAACTTACAGGAGAGTCTCAGTTTGTGAAGAACTTACAGGATCTCAATTTGTGCTGAACTCACAGGAGAATCTCAGTTTGTGCAGAACTTACAAGAGAGTCTCAGTTTGTGCAGAACTTACAGGAGAGTCTCAATTTGTGCAGAACTTACAGGACTCTCAGTTTGTGTAGAACTTACAGGAGAGTCTCAGTTTGTGCAGAACTTACAGTAGGGTCTCAGTTTGTGCAGAAAATACAGGATAATCTCAGTTTGTGTAGAACTTACAGGAGAGTCTCAGTTTGTGAAGAACTTACTGGATCTCAATTTGTGCTGAACTTACAGGAGAATCTCAGTTTGTGAAGAACTTACAGGATCTCAATTTGTGCTGAACTTACAGGAGAATCTCAGTTTGTGCAGAACTTGCAGGAGATTCTCAGTTAGTGCAGAATTTACAGGAGAGTCTCAGTTTGTGCAGAACTTACAGGAGTGTCTCAGTTAGTACAGAACTTACAGAATATCAATTTGTGCAGAACTTACAGGAGGGTCTCAGTTTGTGCAGATCTTAAAGGACTCTCAGATTGTGCAGAACTTACAGGAGAGTCTCAGTTTGTGCAGAACTTGCAGGAGAGTCTCAGTTTGTGCAGAACTTGCAGGAGAGTCTCAGTTTGTGCAGAACTTACAGGTGAGTCTCAGTTTGTGCAGAACTTACAGGACAGTCTCAGTTTGTGCAGAACTTACAGGACAGTCTCAGTTTGTGCAGAACTTGCAGGAGATTCTCAGTTAGTGCAGAATTTACAGGAGAGTCTCAGTTTGTGCAGAACTTACAGGAGGGTCTCAGTTTGTGCAGAACTTACAGGAGGGTCTCAGTTTGTGTAGAACTTACAGGAGAGTCTCAGTTTGTGAAGAACTTACAGGATCTCAATTTGTGCTGAACTCACAGGAGAATCTCAGTTTGTGCAGAACTTACAAGAGGGTCTCAGTGTTTGCAGAACTTACAGGAGAGTCTCAATTAGAGCAGAACTTACCAGAGAGTTTCAGTCCGTGCAGAACTTACAGGATTGTTTCAGTTTGTGCAGAACTTACAGCAGTCTCAGTTTTTGCAAAACTTACAGGAGAGTCTCAGTTTTTGCAGAACTTACAGGAAGGACTCAGTTTTTGTAGAACTTACAGGACAGTCTCAATTTGTGCAGAACTTACTGGAGAGTCTCAGTTTGTGCAGAACTTAAAGGACTCTCAGTTTGTGCAGAACTTACAGGAGGGTCTCAGTTTGTGCAGAACTTACAGAATATCAATTTGTGCAGAACTTACAGGATGGTCTCAGTTTGTGCAGAACTTACAGGTTCTCAATTTCTGCAAAACTTACAGGAGGGTCTCAGTCTGTACAGAACTTACAGGAGGATCTCAGTTTGTGCAAAACTTACAGGAGAGTCTTAGTTTGTGCAGAACTTACCGGAGAGTTTCAGTCTGTGCAGAACTTACAGGATTTTTTCAGTTTGTGTAGAACTTACAGGACAGTTTCAATTTGTGCAGAACTTACTGGAGAGTCTCAGTTTGTGCAGAACTTAAAGGACTCTCAGATTGTGCAGAACTTACAGGAGAGTCTCAGTTTGTGCAGAACTTGCAGGAGAGTCTCAGTTTGTGCAGAACTTACAGGAGAGTCTCAGTTTGTGCAGAACTTACAGGAGTTTCAGTTGGTGCAAAACTTAAAGGAGAGTCTCAGTTTGTGCAGAACTTACAGGAGGGTCTCAGTTTGTGCAGAACTTACAGGAGGGTCTCAGTCTCTGCAGAACTTACAGGAGGGTCTCAATGTGAGCAGAGCTTACAGGAGAGTCTCAATTAGAGCAGAACTTACCGGAGAGTTTCAGTCCGTGCAGAACTTACAGGATTATTTCAGTTTGTTTAGAACTTACAGGAGTCTCAGTTTTTGCAAAACTTACAGGAGAGTCTCAGTTTTTGTAGAACTTACAGGACAGTCTCAATTTGTGCAGAACTTACTGGAGAGTCTCAGTTTGTGCAGAACTTAAAGGACTCTCAGTTTGTGCAGAACTTACAGGAGGGTCTCAGTTTGTGCAGAACTTACAGGAGGGTGTCAGTTTGTGCAGAACTTACAGGAGGGTCTCAGTTTGTGCAGAACTTACAGGAGGTTCTCAGTTTATGCAGAACTTACAGGAGGGTCTCAGTTCGTGCAAAACTTACAGGAGAGTCTTAGTTTGTGCAGAACTTACCGGAGAGTTTCAGTCTGTGCAGAACTTACAGGATTGTTTCTGTTTGTGTAGAACTTACAGGACAGTCTCAATTTGTGCAGAACTTACTGGAGAGTCTCAGTTTGTGCAGAACTTAAAGGACTCTCAGATTGTGCAGAACTTACAGGAGAGTCTCAGCTTGTGCAGAACTTGCAGGAGAGTCTCAGTTTGTGCAGAACTTGCAGGAGAGTCTCAGTTTGTGCAGAACTTACAGGTGAGTCTAAGTTTGTGCAGAACTTACAGGACAGTCTCAGTTTGTGCAGAACTTACAGGAGTGTCAGTTGGTGCAAAACTTAAAGGAGAGTCTCAGTTTGTGCAGAACTTACAGGAGGGTCTCAGTTTGTGCAGAACTTACAGGATTCTCAATTTGTGCAGAATTTACAGAAGGGTCTCAGTTTGTGCAGAACTTACAGAAGGGTCTCAGTTTGTGAAGAACTTACAGGAGAGTCTCAATTAGAACAGAACTTACCGGAGAGTTTCAGTCCGTGCAGAACTTACAGGATTGTTTCAGTTTGTGCAGAACTTACAGGAGTCTCAGTTTTTGCAGAACTTACAGGAGAGTCTCAGTTTTTGCAGAACTTACAGGAAGGTCTCAGTTTTTGTAGAACTTACAGGACAGTCTCAATTTGTGCAGAACTTACTGGAGAGTCTCAGTTTGTGCAGAACTTAAAGGACTCTCAGTTTGTGCGGAACTTACAGGAGGGTCTCAGTTTGTGCAGAACTAACAGGAGGGTGTCAGTTTGTGCAGAACTTACAGGAGGGTCTCAGTTTGTGCAGAACTTACAGGAGAGTTTCAGTCTGTGCAGAACTTAAAGGATCGTTTCAGTTTGTGCAGAACTTACAGGAGTGTCTAAGTTTGTGCAGAACTTACAGGAGGGTCTCAGTTTGTGCAGAACTTACAGGAGGGTCTCAGTTTGTGTAGAACTTACAGGAGAGTCTCAGTTTGTGAAGAACTTACAGGATCTCAATTTGTGCTGAACTTACAGGAGAATCTCAGTTTGTGCAGAACTTACAAGAGAGTCTCAGTTTGTGCAGAACTTACAGGAGAGTCTCAATTTGTGCAGAACTTACAGGACTCTCAGTTTGTGTAGAACTTACAGGAGAGTCTCAGTTTGTGCAGAACTTACAGTAGGGTCTCAGTTTGTGCAGAAAATACAGGATAATCTCAGTTTGTGTAGAACTTACAGGAGAGTCTCAGTTTGTGAAGAACTTACTGGATCTCAATTTGTGCTGAACTTACAGGAGAATCTCAGTTTGTGAAGAACTTACAGGATCTCAATTTGTGCTGAACTTACAGGAGAATCTCAGTTTGTGCAGAACTTGCAGGAGATTCTCAGTTAGTGCAGAATTTACAGGAGAGTCTCAGTTTGTGCAGAACTTACAGGAGTGTCTCAGTTAGTACAGAACTTACAGAATATCAATTTGTGCAGAACTTACAGGAGGGTCTCAGTTTGTGCAGATCTTAAAGGACTCTCAGATTGTGCAGAACTTACAGGAGAGTCTCAGTTTGTGCAGAACTTGCAGGAGAGTCTCAGTTTGTGCAGAACTTGCAGGAGAGTCTCAGTTTGTGCAGAACTTACAGGTGAGTCTCAGTTTGTGCAGAACTTACAGGACAGTCTCAGTTTGTGCAGAACTTACAGGACAGTCTCAGTTTGTGCAGAACTTGCAGGAGATTCTCAGTTAGTGCAGAATTTACAGGAGAGTCTCAGTTTGTGCAGAACTTACAGGAGTGTCTCAGTTAGTGCAGAACTTACAGAATATCAATTTGTGCAGAACTTACAGGAGGGTCTCAGTTTGTGCAGATCTTAAAGGACTCTCAGATTGTGCAGAACTTACAGGAGAGTCTCAGTTTGTGCAGAACTGGCAGGAGAGTCTCAGTTTGTGCAGAACTTACAGAAGGGTCTCAGTTTGTGAAGAACTTACAGGAGGGTCTCAGTCTCTGCAGAACTTACAGGAGAGTCTCAATTAGAGCAGAACTTACCGGAGAGTTTCAGTCCGTGCAGAACTTACAGGATTGTTTCAGTTTGTGCAGAACTTACAGGAGTCTCAGTTTTTGCAGAACTCACAGGAGAGTCTCAGTTTTTGCAGAACTTACAGGAAGGTCTCAGTTTTTGTAGAACTTACAGGACAGTCTCAATTTGTGCAGAACTTACTGGAGAGTCTCAGTTTGTGCAGAACTTAAAGGACTCTCAGTTTGTGCGGAACTTACAGGAGGGTCTCAGTTTGTGCAGAACTTACAGGAGGATGTCAGTTTGTGCAGAACTTACAGGAGGGTCTCAGTTTGTGCAGAACTTACAGGAGGTTCTCAGTTTATGCAGAACTTACAGGAGGGTCTCAGTTTGTGCAAAACTTACAGGAGAGTTTCAGTCTGTGCAGAACTTAAAGGATCGTTTCAGTTTGTGCAGAACTTACAGGAGTGTCTAAGTTTGTGCAGAACTTACAGGAGGGTCTCAGTTTGTGCAGAACTTACAGGAGTGTCTAAGTTTGTGCAGAACTTACAGGAGAATCTCAGTTTGTGCAGAATTTACAGGAGAGTCTCAGTTTGTGCAGAACTTACAGGAGAGTCTCAATTTGTGCAGAACTTACAGGACTCTCAGTTTGTGCAGAAAATACAGGATAATCTCAGTTTGTGTAGAACTTACAGGAGAGTCTCAGTTTGTGAAGAACTTACAGGATCTCAATTTGTGCTGAACTTACAGGAGAATCTCAGTTTGTGCAGAACTTACAGGAGAGTCTCAGTTTGTGCAGAACTTACAGGAGGGTCACAGTTTGTGCAGAACTTTCAGGAGATTCTCAGTTAGTGCAGAATTTACAGGAGAGTCTCAGTTTGTGCAGAACTTACAGGAGTGTCTCAGTTAGTGCAGAACTTACAGAATATCAATTTGTGCAGAACTTACAGGAGGGTCTCAGTTTGTGCAGAACTTACAGGATTTCAATTTCTGCAAAACTTACAGGAGGGTCTCAGTCTGTTGAGAACTTACAGGAGGATCTCAGTTTGTGCAAAACTTACAGGAGAGTCTTAGTTTGTGCAGAACTTACTGGAGAGTCTCAGTTTGTGCAGAACTTAAAGGACTCTCAGATTGTGCAGTACTTACAGGAGAGTCTAAGTTTGTGCAGAACTTACAGGAGAGTCTCAGTTTGTGCAGAACTTACAGGAGTGTCAGTTGGTGCAAAACTTAAAGGAGAGTCTCAGTTTGTGCAGAACTTACAGGAGGGTCTCAGTTTGTGCAGAAATTACAGGATTCTCAATTTGTGCAGAATTTACAGAAGGGTCTCATTTGGTGCAGAACTTAGAGGAGGGTCTTAGTTAGTGAAGAACTTACAGAAGGGTCTCAGTCTCTGCAGAACTTACAGGAGGGTCTCAGTTTGTGCAGAACTTACAGGAGAGTCTCAATTAGAGCAGAACTTACCGGAGAGTTTCAGTCCTTGCAGAACTTACAGGATTGTTTCAGTTTGTGCAGAACTTACAGGAGTCTCAGTTTTTGCAAAACTTACAGGAGAGTCTCAGTTTTTGCAGAACTTACAGGAAGGTCTCAGTTTTTGTAGAACTTACAGGACAGTCTCAATTCGTGCAGAACTTACTGGAGAGTCTCAGTTTGTGCAGAACTTAAAGGACTCTCAGTTTGTGCAGAACTTACAGGACGGTCTCAGTTTGTGCAGAACTTACAGGAGGGTGTCAGTTTGTGCAGAACTTACAGGAGGGTCTCAGTTTGTGCAGAACTTACAGGAGGTTCTCAGTTCATGCAGAACTTACAGGAGGGTCTCAGTTCGTGCAAAACTTACAGGAGAGTCTTAGTTTGTGCAGAACTTACCGGAGAGTTTCAGTCTGTGCAGAACTTACAGGATTGTTTCTGTTTGTTTTGAACTTACAGGACAGTCTCAATTTGTGCAGAACTTACTGGAGAGTCTCAGTTTGTGCAGAACTTAAAGGACTCTCAGATTGTGCAGAACTTACAGGAGAGTCCCAGTTTGTGCAGAACTTGCAGGAGAGTCTCAGTTTGTGCAGAACTTGCAGGAGAGTCTCAGTTTGTGCAGAACTTACAGGTGAGTCTCAGTTTGTGCAGAACTTACAGGACAGTCTCAGTTTGTGCAGAACTTACAGGAGTGTCAGTTGGTGCAAAACTTAAAGGAGAGTCTCAGTTTGTGCAGAACTTACAGGAGGGTCTCAGTTTGTGCAGAACTTACAGGATTCTCAATTTGTGCAGAATTTAAAGAAGGGTCTCAGTTTGTGCAGAACTTACAGAAGGGTCTCAGTTTGTGAAGAACTTACAGGAGGGTCTCAGTTTGTGCAGAACTTACAGGAGAGTCTCAATTTGTGCAGAACTTACAGGACTCTCAGTTTGTGTAGAACTTACAGGAGGGTCTCAGTTTGTGCAGAACTTACAGGAGGGTCTCAGTTTGTGCAGAAAATACAGGATAATCTCAGTTTGTGTAGAACTTACAGGAGAGTCTCAGTTTGTGAAGAACTTACAGGATCTCAATTTGTGCTGAACTTACAGGAGAATCTCAGTTTGTGCAGAACTTACAGGAAAGTCTCAGTTTGTGCAGAACTTACAGGAGAGTCTCAATTTGTGCAGAACTTACAGGACTCTCAGTTTGTGCAGAACTTACAGGAGTGTCTAAGTTTGTGCAGAACTTACAGGAGGGTCTCAGTTTGTGCAGAACTTACAGGAGGGTCTCAGTTTGTGCAAAACTTACAGGAGAGTCTTAGTTTGTGCAGAACTTACCGGAGAGTTTCAGTCTGTGCAGAACTTACAGGATTGTTTTAGTTTGTGTAGAACTTACAGGACAGTCTCAATTTGTGCAGAACTTACTGGAGAGTCTCAGTTTGTGCAGAACTTAAAGGACTCTCAGATTGTGCAGAACTTACAGGAGAGTCTCAGTTCGTGCAGAACTTGCAGGAGAGTCTCAGTTTGTGCAGAACTTACAGGAGAGTCTAAGTTTGTGCAGAACTTACAGGAGGGTCTCAGTTTGTGCAGAACTTACAGGATTCTCAATTTGTGCTGAATTTACAGAAGGGTCTCAGTTTGTGCAGAACTTACAGGAGGGTCTCAGTTTGTGAAGAACTTACAGGAGGGTCTCAGTCTCTGCAGAACTTACAGGAGGGTCTCAGTGTGTGCAGAACTTACAGGAGAGTCTCAATTAGAGCAGAACTTACCGGAGAGTTTCAGTCCGTGCAGAACTTACAGGATTGTTTCAGTTTGTGCAGAACTTACAGGAGTCCCAGTTTTTGCAAAACTTACAGGAGAGTCTCAGTTTTTGCAGATTTTACAGGAAGGTCTCAGTTTTTGTAGAACTTACAGGACAGTCTCAATTTGTTTCGAACTTACTGGAGAGTCTCAGTTTGTGCAGAACTTAAAGGACTCTCAGTTTGTGCAGAACTTACAGGAGGGTCTCAGTTTGTGCAGAACTTACAGGAGGGTGTCAGTTTGTGCAGAACTTACAGGAGGGTCTCAGTTTGTGCAGAACTTACAGGAGGTTCTCAGTTTATGCAGAACTTACAGGAGGGTCTCAGTTTGTGCAAAACTTACAGGAGAGTTTCAGTCTGTGCAGAACTTAAAGGATCGTTTCAGTTTGTGCAGAACTTACAGGAGTGTCTCAGTTTGTGCAGAACTTACAGGAGGGTCTCAGTTTGTGTAGAACTTACAGGAGAGTCTCAGTTTGTGAAGAACTTACAGGATCTCAATTTGTGCTGAACTTACAGGAGAATCTCAGTTTGTGCAGAATTTACAGGAGAGTCTCAGTTTGTGCAGAACTTACAGGAGAGTCTCAATTTGTGCAGAACTTACAGGACTCTCAGTTTGTGCAGAAAATACAGGATAATCTCAGTTTGTGTAGAACTTACAGGAGAGTCTCAGTTTGTGAAGAACTTACAGGATCTCAATTTGTGCTGAACTTACAGGAGAATCTCAGTTTGTGCAGAACTTACAGGAGAGTCTCAGTTTGTGCAGAACTTACAGGAGGGTCACAGTTTGTGCAGAACTTTCAGGAGATTCTCAGTTAGTGCAGAATTTACAGGAGAGTCTCAGTTTGTGCAGAACTTACAGGAGTGTCTCAGTTAGTGCAGAACTTACAGAATATCAATTTGTGCAGAACTTACAGGAGGGTCTCAGTTTGTGCAGAACTTACAGGATTTCAATTTCTGCAAAACTTACAGGAGGGTCTCAGTCTGTTGAGAACTTACAGGAGGATCTCAGTTTGTGCAAAACTTACAGGAGAGTCTTAGTTTGTGCAGAACTTACTGGAGAGTCTCAGTTTGTAAAGAACTTAAAGGACTCTCAGATTGTGCAGAACTTACAGGAGAGTCTCAGTTTGTGCAGAACTTGCAGGAGAGTCTCAGTTTGTGCAGTACTTACAGGAGAGTCTAAGTTTGTGCAGAACTTACAGGAGAGTCTCAGTTTGTGCAGAACTTACAGGAGTGTCAGTTGGTGCAAAACTTAAAGGAGAGTCTCAGTTTGTGCAGAACTTACAGGAGGGTCTCAGTTTGTGCAGAAATTACAGGATTCTCAATTTGTGCAGAATTTACAGAAGGGTCTCATTTGGTGCAGAACTTACAGGAGGGTCTCAGTTAGTGAAGAACTTACAGAAGGGTCTCAGTCTCTGCAGAACTTACAGGAGGGTCTCAGTTTGTGTAGAACTTACAGGAGAGTCTCAATTAGAGCAGAACTTACCGGAGAGTTTCAGTCCTTGCAGAACTTACAGGATTGTTTCAGTTTGTGCAGAACTTACAGGAAGGTCTCAGTTTTTGCAAAACTTACAGGAGAGTCTCAGTTTTTGCAGAACTTACAGGAAGGTCTCAGTTTTTGTAGAACTTACAGGACAGTCTCAATTCGTGCAGAACTTACTGGAGAGTCTCAGTTTGTGCAGAACTTAAAGGACTCTCAGTTTGTGCAGAACTTACAGTACGGTCTCAGTTTGTGCAGAACTTACAGGAGGGTGTCAGTTTGTGCAGAACTTACAGGAGGGTCTCAGTTTGTGCAGAACTTACAGGAGGTTCTCAGTTCATGCAGAACTTACAGGAGGGTCTCAGTTCGTGCAAAACTTACAGGAGAGTCTTAGTTTGTGCAGAACTTACCGGAGAGTTTCAGTCTGTGCAGAACTTACAGGATTGTTTCTGTTTGTTTTGAACTTACAGGACAGTCTCAATTTGTGCAGAACTTACTGGAGAGTCTCAGTTTGTGCAGAACTTAAAGGACTCTCAGATTGTGCAGAACTTACAGGAGAGTCCCAGTTTGTGCAGAACTTGCAGGAGAGTCTCAGTTTGTGCCGAACTTGCAGGAGAGTCTCAGTTTGTGCAGAACTTACAGGTGAGTCTCAGTTTGTGCAGAACTTACAGGACAGTCTCAGTTTGTGCAGAACTTACAGGAGTGTCAGTTGGTGCAAAACTTAAAGGAGAGTCTCAGTTTGTGCAGAACTTACAGGAGGGTCTCAGTTTGTGCAGAACTTACAGGATTCTCAATTTGTGCAGAATTTAAAGAAGGGTCTCAGTTTGTGCAGAACTTACAGAAGGGTCTCAGTTTGTGAAGAACTTACAGGAGGGTCTCAGTTTGTGCAGAACTTACAGGAGAGTCTCAATTTGTGCAGAACTTACAGGACTCTCAGTTTGTGTAGAACTTACAGGAGGGTCTCAGTTTGTGCAGAACTTACAGGAGGGTCTCAGTTTGTGCAGAAAATACAGGATAATCTCAGTTTGTGTAGAACTTACAGGAGAGTCTCAGTTTGTGAAGAACTTACAGGATCTCAATTTGTGCTGAACTTACAGGAGAATCTCAGTTTGTGCAGAACTTACAGGAAAGTCTCAGTTTGTGCAGAACTTACAGGAGAGTCTCAATTTGTGCAGAACTTACAGGACTCTCAGTTTGTGCAGAACTTACAGGAGTGTCTAAGTTTGTGCAGAACTTACAGGAGGGTCTCAGTTTGTGCAGAACTTACAGGAGGGTCTCAGTTTGTGCAAAACTTACAGGAGAGTCTTAGTTTGTGCAGAACTTACCGGAGAGTTTCAGTCTGTGCAGAACTTACAGGATTGTTTTAGTTTGTGTAGAACTTACAGGACAGTCTCAATTTGTGCAGAACTTACTGGAGAGTCTCAGTTTGTGCAGAACTTAAAGGACTCTCAGATTGTGCAGAACTTACAGGAGAGTCTCAGTTCGTGCAGAACTTGCAGGAGAGTCTCAGTTTGTGCAGAACTTACAGGAGAGTCTAAGTTTGTGCAGAACTTACAGGAGGGTCTCAGTTTGTGCAGAACTTACAGGATTCTCAATTTGTGCTGAATTTACAGAAGGGTCTCAGTTTGTGCAGAACTTACAGGAGGGTCTCAGTTTGTGAAGAACTTACAGGAGGGTCTCAGTCTCTGCAGAACTTACAGGAGGGTCTCAGTGTGTGCAGAACTTACAGGAGAGTCTCAATTAGAGCAGAACTTACCGGAGAGTTTCAGTCCGTGCAGAACTTACAGGATTGTTTCAGTTTGTGCAGAACTTACAGGAGTCCCAGTTTTTGCAAAACTTACAGGAGAGTCTCAGTTTTTGCAGAACTTACAGGAAGGTCTCAGTTTTTGTAGAACTTACAGGACAGTCTCAATTTGTTTCGAACTTACTGGAGAGTCTCAGTTTGTGCAGAACTTAAAGGACTCTCAGTTTGTGCAGAACTTACAGGAGGGTCTCAGTTTGTGCAGAACTTACAGGAGGGTGTCAGTTTGTCCAGAACTTACAGGAGGGTCTCAGTTTGTGCAGAACTTACAGGAGGTTCTCAGTTTGTGCAGAACTTACAGGAGGGTCTCAGTTTGTGCAGAACTTACAGGATTCTCAATTTGTGCAGAATTTAAAGAAGGGTCTCAGTTTGTGCAGAACTTACAGAAGGGTCTCAGTTTGTGAAGAACTTACAGGAGGGTCTCAGTTTGTGCAGAACTTACAGGAGAGTCTCAATTTGTGCAGAACTTACAGGACTCTCAGTTTGTGTAGAACTTACAGGAGGGTCTCAGTTTGTGCAGAACTTACAGGAGGGTCTCAGTTTGTGCAGAAAATACAGGATAATCTCAGTTTGTGTAGAACTTACAGGAGAGTCTCAGTTTGTGAAGAACTTACAGGATCTCAATTTGTGCTGAACTTACAGGAGAATCTCAGTTTGTGCAGAACTTACAGGAAAGTCTCAGTTTGTGCAGAACTTACAGGAGAGTCTCAATTTGTGCAGAACTTACAGGACTCTCAGTTTGTGCAGAACTTACAGGAGTGTCTAAGTTTGTGCAGAACTTACAGGAGGGTCTCAGTTTGTGCAGAACTTACAGGAGGGTCTCAGTTTGTGCAAAACTTACAGGAGAGTCTTAGTTTGTGCAGAACTTACCGGAGAGTTTCAGTCTGTGCAGAACTTACAGGATTGTTTTAGTTTGTGTAGAACTTACAGGACAGTCTCAATTTGTGCAGAACTTACTGGAGAGTCTCAGTTTGTGCAGAACTTAAAGGACTCTCAGATTGTGCAGAACTTACAGGAGAGTCTCAGTTCGTGCAGAACTTGCAGGAGAGTCTCAGTTTGTGCAGAACTTACAGGAGAGTCTAAGTTTGTGCAGAACTTACAGGAGGGTCTCAGTTTGTGCAGAACTTACAGGATTCTCAATTTGTGCTGAATTTACAGAAGGGTCTCAGTTTGTGCAGAACTTACAGGAGGGTCTCAGTTTGTGAAGAACTTACAGGAGGGTCTCAGTCTCTGCAGAACTTACAGGAGGGTCTCAGTGTGTGCAGAACTTACAGGAGAGTCTCAATTAGAGCAGAACTTACCGGAGAGTTTCAGTCCGTGCAGAACTTACAGGATTGTTTCAGTTTGTGCAGAACTTACAGGAGTCCCAGTTTTTGCAAAACTTACAGGAGAGTCTCAGTTTTTGCAGAACTTACAGGAAGGTCTCAGTTTTTGTAGAACTTACAGGACAGTCTCAATTTGTTTCGAACTTACTGGAGAGTCTCAGTTTGTGCAGAACTTAAAGGACTCTCAGTTTGTGCAGAACTTACAGGAGGGTCTCAGTTTGTGCAGAACTTACAGGAGGGTGTCAGTTTGTCCAGAACTTACAGGAGGGTCTCAGTTTGTGCAGAACTTACAGGAGGTTCTCAGTTTATGCAGAACTTACAGGAGGGTCTCAGTTTGTGCAAAACTTACAGGAGAGTTTCAGTCTGTGCAGAACTTAAAGGATCGTTTCAGTTTGTGCAGAACTTACAGGAGGGTCTCAGTTTGTGTAGAA
Organism: Eucyclogobius newberryi; assembly: GCA_026437355.1. Taxonomy (NCBI): domain Eukaryota; kingdom Metazoa; phylum Chordata; class Actinopteri; order Gobiiformes; family Gobiidae; genus Eucyclogobius; species Eucyclogobius newberryi. The sequence goes on along the minus strand of JAPEHP010000001.1, from coordinate 53,246,386 downwards.
CTTACAGGACAGTCTCAGTTTGTGAAGAACTTACAGGATCTCAATTTGTGCTGAACTTACAGGAGAATCTCAGTTTGTGCAGAACTTACAGGAGAGTCTCAGTTTGTGCAGAACTTACAGGAGGTTCTCAGTTAGTGCGGAATTTACAGGACTGTCAGTTTGTACAGAACTTACAGGAGGGTCTCAGTTTGTGCAGAACTTACAGAATATCAATTTGTGCAGAACTTACAGGAGGGTCTCAGTTTGTGCAGAACTTACAGGATCTCAATTTCTGCAAAACTTACAGGAGGGTCTCAGTCTGTACAGAACTTACAGGAGGATCTCAGTTTGTGCAAAACTTACAGGAGAGTCTCAGTTTGTGCAGAACTTACCGGAGAGTTTCAGTCTGTGCAGAACTTACAGGATTGTTTCAGTTTGTGTAGAACTTACAGGACAGTCTCAATTTGTGCAGAACTTACTGGAGAGTCTCAGTTTGTGCAGAACTTAAAGGACTCTCAGATTGTGCAGAACATACAGGAGAGTCTCAGTTTGTGCAGAACTTGCAGGAGAGTCTCAGTTTGTGCAGAACTTACAGGAGAGTCTAAGTTTGTGCAGAACTTACAGGAGAGTCTCAGTTTGTGCAGAACTTACAGGAGTGTCAGTTCGTGCAAAACTTAAAGGAGAGTCTCAGTTTGTGCAGAACTTACAGGAGAGTCTCAGTTTGTGCAGAACTTACAGGATTCTCAATTTGTGCAGAATTTACAGAAGGGTCTCAGTTGGTGCAGAACTTACAGGAGGGTCTGAGTTTGTGAAGAACTTACAGGAGGGTCTCAGTTTGTGTAGAACTTACAGGAGAGTCTCAGTTTGTGCAGAACTTAGAGGAGAGTCTCAGTTTGTGCAGAACTTACAGGAGGGTCTCAGTTTGTGCAGAACTTACAGGATTCTCAATTTGTGCAGAATTTACAGATGGGTCTCAGTTGGTGCAGAACTTACAGGAGGGTCTGAGTTTGTGAAGAACTTACAGGAGGGTCTCAGTTTGTGTAGAACTTACAGGAGAGTCTCAGTTTGTGCAGAACTTAAAGGATCGTTTCAGTTTGTGCAGAACTTACAGGAGTGTCTAAGTTTGTGCAGAACTTACAGGAAGGTCTCAGTTTGTGTAGAACTTACAGGAGAGTCTCAGTTTGTGCAGAACTTACAGGAGAGTTTCAATTTGTGCAGAACTTACAGGATTCTCAGTTTGTGTAGAACTTACAGGAGAGTCTCAGTTTGTGCAGAACTTACAGGAGGGTCTCAGTTTGTGCAGAACTTGCAGGAGAGTCTCAGTTTGTGCAGAACTTACAGGAGAGTCTCAGTTTGTGCAGAACTTACAGGAGTGTCTCAGTTTGTGCAGAACTTACAAGATTCTCAATTTGTGCAGAATTTACAGAAGGGTCTCAATTTGTGCAGAACTTACAGGAGGGTTTCAGTTCGTGAAGAACTTACCGGAGAGTTTCAGTCCGTGCAGAACTTAGAGGATGGTTTCAGTTTGTGTAGAACTTACAGGACAGTCTCAATTTGTGCAGAACTTACTGGAGAGTCTCAGTTTGTGCAGAACTTAAAGGACTCTCAGATTGTGCAGAACATACAGGAGAGTCTCAGTTTGTGCAGAACTTGCAGGAGAGTCTCAGTTTGTGCATAACTTACAGGAGAGTCTAAGTTTGTGCAGAACTTACAGGAGAGTCTCAGTTTGTGCAGAACTTACAGGATTGTCAGTTCGTGCAAAACTTAAAGGAGAGTCTCAGTTTGTGCAGAACTTACAGGAGGGTCTCAGTTTGTGCAGAACTTACAGGATTCTCAATTTGTGCAGAATTTACAGAAGGGTCTCAGTTGGTGCAGAACTTACAGGAGGGTCTGAGTTTGTGAAGAACTTACAGGAGGGTCTCAGTCTCTGCAGAACTTACAGGAGGGTCTCAGTGTGTGCAGAACTTACAGGAGAGTCTCAATTAGAGCAGAACTTACCGGAGAGTTTCAGTCCGTGCAGAACTTACAGGATTGTTTAAGTTTGTGCAGAACTTACAGGAGTCTCAGTTTCTGCAGAACTTACAGGAGAGTCTCAGTTTTTGCAGAACTTACAGGAAGGTCTCAGTTTTTGTAAAACTTACAGGACAGTCTCAATTTGTGCAGAATTTGTGTAGAACTTACAGGAGAGTCTCAGTTTGTGCAGAACTTAGAGGAGAGTCTCAGTTTGTGCAAAACTTACAGGAGAGTTTCAATTTGTGCAGAACTTACAGGACTCTCAGTTTGTGTAGAACTTACAGGAGAGTCTCAGTTTGTGCAGAACTTACAGGAGGGTCTCAGTTTGTGCAGAACTTGCAGGAGAGTCTCAGTTTGTGCAGAACTGACAGGAGAGTCTAAGTTTGTGCAGAACTTACAGGAGAGTCTCAGTTTGTGCAGAACTTACAGGAGTGTCTCAGTTTGTGCAGAACTTACAAGATTCTCAATTTGTGCAGAATTTACAGAAGGGTCTCAGTTTGTGCAGAACTTACAGGAGGGTTTCAGTTCGTGAAGAACTTACCGGAGAGTTTCAGTCCGTGCAGAACTTAGAGGATGGTTTCAGTTTGTGCAGAACTTACTGGAGAGTCTCAGTTTGTGCAGAACTTACTGGAGAGTCTCAGTTTGTGCAGAACTTAAAGGACTCTCAGTTTGTGCAGAACTTAAAGGACTCTCAGTTTGTGCAGAACTTGCAGAATATCAATTTGTGCAGAACTTACAGGAGGGTCTCAGTTTGTGCAGAACTTACAGGATTTCAATTTCTGCAAAACTTACAGGAGGGTCTCAGTCTGTTGAGAACTTACAGGAGGATCTCAGTTTGTGCAAAACTTACAGGAGAGTCTTAGTTTGTGCAGAACTTACTGGAGAGTCTCAGTTTGTGCAGAACTTAAAGGACTCTCAGATTGTGCAGAACTTACAGGAGAGTCTCAGTTTGTGCAGAACTTGCAGGAGAGTCTCAGTTTGTGCAGTACTTACAGGAGAGTCTAAGTTTGTGCAGAACTTACAGGAGAGTCTCAGTTTGTGCAGAACTTACAGGAGTGTCAGTTGGTGCAAAACTTAAAGGAGAGTCTCAGTTTGTGCAGAACTTACAGGAGGGTCTCAGTTTGTGCAGAAATTACAGGATTCTCAATTTGTGCAGAATTTACAGAAGGGTCTAATTTGGTGCAGAACTTACAGGAGGGTCTCAGTTAGTGAAGAACTTACAGAAGGGTCTCAGTCTCTGCAGAACTTACAGGAGGGTCTCAGTTTGTGTAGAACTTACAGGAGAGTCTCAATTAGAGCAGAACTTACCGGAGAGTTTCAGTCCTTGCAGAACTTACAGGATTGTTTCAGTTTGTGCAGAACTTACAGGAGACTCAGTTTTTGCAAAACTTACAGGAGAGTCTCAGTTTTTGCAGAACTTACAGGAAGGTCTCAGTTTTTGTAGAACTTACAGGACAGTCTCAATTCGTGCAGAACTTACTGGAGAGTCTCAGTTTGTGCAGAACTTAAAGGACTCTCAGTTTGTGCAGAACTTACAGTACGGTCTCAGTTTGTGCAGAACTTACAGGAGGGTGTCAGTTTGTGCAGAACTTACAGGACGGTCTCAGTTTGTGCAGAACTTACAGGAGGTTCTCAGTTCATGCAGAACTTACAGGAGGGTCTCAGTTCGTGCAAAACTTACAGGAGAGTCTTAGTTTGTGCAGAACTTACCGGAGAGTTTCAGTCTGTGCAGAACTTACAGGATTGTTTCTGTTTGTTTTGAACTTACAGGACAGTCTCAATTTGTGCAGAACTTACTGGAGAGTCTCAGTTTGTGCAGAACTTAAAGGACTCTCAGATTGTGCAGAACTTACAGGAGAGTCCCAGTTTGTGCAGAACTTGCAGGAGAGTCTCAGTTTGTGCCGAACTTGCAGGAGAGTCTCAGTTTGTGCAGAACTTACAGGTGAGTCTCAGTTTGTGCAGAACTTACAGGACAGTCTCAGTTTGTGCAGAACTTACAGGAGTGTCAGTTGGTGCAAAACTTAAAGGAGAGTCTCAGTTTGTGCAGAACTTACAGGAGGGTCTCAGTTTGTGCAGAACTTACAGGATTCTCAATTTGTGCAGAATTTAAAGAAGGGTCTCAGTTTGTGCAGAACTTACAGAAGGGTCTCAGTTTGTGAAGAACTTACAGGAGGGTCTCAGTTTGTGCAGAACTTACAGGAGAGTCTCAATTTGTGCAGAACTTACAGGACTCTCAGTTTGTGTAGAACTTACAGGAGGGTCTCAGTTTGTGCAGAACTTACAGGAGGGTCTCAGTTTGTGCAGAAAATACAGGATAATCTCAGTTTGTGTAGAACTTACAGGAGGGTCTGAGTTTGTGAAGAACTTACAGGAGGGTCTCAGTCTCTGCAGAACTTACAGGAGGGTCTCAGAGTGTGCAGAACTTACAGGAGAGTCTCAATTAGAGCAGAACTTACCGGAGAGTTTCAGTCCGTGCAGAACTTACAGGATTGTTTAAGTTTGTGCAGAACTTACAGGAGTCTCAGTTTCTGCAGAACTTACAGGAGAGTCTCAGTTTTTGCAGAACTTACAGGAAGGTCTCAGTTTTTGTAAAACTTACAGGACAGTCTCAATTTGTGCAGAATTTGTGTAGAACTTACAGGAGAGTCTCAGTTTGTGCAGAACTTAGAGGAGAGTCTCAGTTTGTGCAGAACTTACAGGAGAGTTTCAATTTGTGCAGAACTTACAGGACTCTCAGTTTGTGTAGAACTTACAGGAGAGTCTCAGTTTGTGCAGAACTTACAGGAGGGTCTCAGTTTGTGCAGAACTTGCAGGAGAGTCTCAGTTTGTGCAGAACTGACAGGAGAGTCTAAGTTTGTGCAGAACTTACAGGAGAGTCTCAGTTTGTGCAGAACTTACAGGAGTGTCTCAGTTTGTGCAGAACTTACAAGATTCTCAATTTGTGCAGAATTTACAGAAGGGTCTCAGTTTGTGCAGAACTTACAGGAGGGTTTCAGTTCGTGAAGAACTTACCGGAGAGTTTCAGTCCGTGCAGAACTTAGAGGATGGTTTCAGTTTGTGCAGAACTTACTGGAGAGTCTCAGTTTGTGCAGAACTTACTGGAGAGTCTCAGTTTGTGCAGAACTTAAACGACTCTCAGTTTGTGCAGAACTTAAAGGACTCTCAGTTTGTGCAGAACTTGCAGAATATCAATTTGTGCAGAACTTACAGGAGGGTCTCAGTTTGTGCAGAACTTACAGGATTTCAATTTCTGCAAAACTTACAGGAGGGTCTCAGTCTGTTGAGAACTTACAGGAGGATCTCAGTTTGTGCAAAACTTACAGGAGAGTCTTAGTTTGTGCAGAACTTACTGGAGAGTCTCAGTTTGTGCAGAACTTAAAGGACTCTCAGATTGTGCAGAACTTACAGGAGAGTCTCAGTTTGTGCAGAACTTGCAGGAGAGTCTCAGTTTGTGCAGTACTTACAGGAGAGTCTAAGTTTGTGCAGAACTTACAGGAGAGTCTCAGTTTGTGCAGAACTTACAGGAGTGTCAGTTGGTGCAAAACTTAAAGGAGAGTCTCAGTTTGTGCAGAACTTACAGGAGGGTCTCAGTTTGTGCAGAAATTACAGGATTCTCAATTTGTGCAGAATTTACAGAAGGGTCTAATTTGGTGCAGAACTTACAGGAGGGTCTCAGTTAGTGAAGAACTTACAGAAGGGTCTCAGTCTCTGCAGAACTTACAGGAGGGTCTCAGTTTGTGTAGAACTTACAGGAGAGTCTCAATTAGAGCAGAACTTACCGGAGAGTTTCAGTCCTTGCAGAACTTACAGGATTGTTTCAGTTTGTGCAGAACTTACAGGAGTCTCAGTTTTTGCAAAACTTACAGGAGAGTCTCAGTTTTTGCAGAACTTACAGGAAGGTCTCAGTTTTTGTAGAACTTACAGGACAGTCTCAATTCGTGCAGAACTTACTGGAGAGTCTCAGTTTGTGCAGAACTTAAAGGACTCTCAGTTTGTGCAGAACTTACAGTACGGTCTCAGTTTGTGCAGAACTTACAGGAGGGTGTCAGTTTGTGCAGAACTTACAGGAGGGTCTCAGTTTGTGCAGAACTTACAGGAGGTTCTCAGTTCATGCAGAACTTACAGGAGGGTCTCAGTTCGTGCAAAACTTACAGGAGAGTCTTAGTTTGTGCAGAACTTACCGGAGAGTTTCAGTCTGTGCAGAACTTACAGGATTGTTTCTGTTTGTTTTGAACTTACAGGACAGTCTCAATTTGTGCAGAACTTACTGGAGAGTCTCAGTTTGTGCAGAACTTAAAGGACTCTCAGATTGTGCAGAACTTACAGGAGAGTCCCAGTTTGTGCAGAACTTGCAGGAGAGTCTCAGTTTGTGCCGAACTTGCAGGAGAGTCTCAGTTTGTGCAGAACTTACAGGTGAGTCTCAGTTTGTGCAGAACTTACAGGACAGTCTCAGTTTGTGCAGAACTTACAGGAGTGTCAGTTGGTGCAAAACTTAAAGGAGAGTCTCAGTTTGTGCAGAACTTACAGGAGGGTCTCAGTTTGTGCAGAACTTACAGGATTCTCAATTTGTGCAGAATTTAAAGAAGGGTCTCAGTTTGTGCAGAACTTACAGAAGGGTCTCAGTTTGTGAAGAACTTACAGGAGGGTCTCAGTTTGTGCAGAACTTACAGGAGAGTCTCAATTTGTGCAGAACTTACAGGACTCTCAGTTTGTGTAGAACTTACAGGAGGGTCTCAGTTTGTGCAGAACTTACAGGAGGGTCTCAGTTTGTGCAGAAAATACAGGATAATCTCAGTTTGTGTAGAACTTACAGGAGAGTCTCAGTTTGTGAAGAACTTACAGGATCTCAATTTGTGCTGAACTTACAGGAGAATCTCAGTTTGTGCAGAACTTACAGGAAAGTCTCAGTTTGTGCAGAACTTACAGGAGAGTCTCAATTTGTGCAGAACTTACAGGACTCTCAGTTTGTGCAGAACTTACAGGAGTGTCTAAGTTTGTGCAGAACTTACAGGAGGGTCTCAGTTTGTGCAGAACTTACAGGAGGGTCTCAGTTTGTGCAAAACTTACAGGAGAGTCTTAGTTTGTGCAGAACTTACCGGAGAGTTTCAGTCTGTGCAGAACTTACAGGATTGTTTTAGTTTGTGTAGAACTTACAGGACAGTCTCAATTTGTGCAGAACTTACTGGAGAGTCTCAGTTTGTGCAGAACTTAAAGGACTCTCAGATTGTGCAGAACTTACAGGAGAGTCTCAGTTCGTGCAGAACTTGCAGGAGAGTCTCAGTTTGTGCAGAACTTACAGGAGAGTCTAAGTTTGTGCAGAACTTACAGGAGGGTCTCAGTTTGTGCAGAACTTACAGGATTCTCAATTTGTGCTGAATTTACAGAAGGGTCTCAGTTTGTGCAGAACTTACAGGAGGGTCTCAGTTTGTGAAGAACTTACAGGAGGGTCTCAGTCTCTGCAGAACTTACAGGAGGGTCTCAGTGTGTGCAGAACTTACAGGAGAGTCTCAATTAGAGCAGAACTTACCGGAGAGTTTCAGTCCGTGCAGAACTTACAGGATTGTTTCAGTTTGTGCAGAACTTACAGGAGTCCCAGTTTTTGCAAAACTTACAGGAGAGTCTCAGTTTTTGCAGAACTTACAGGAAGGTCTCAGTTTTTGTAGAACTTACAGGACAGTCTCAATTTGTTTCGAACTTACTGGAGAGTCTCAGTTTGTGCAGAACTTAAAGGACTCTCAGTTTGTGCAGAACTTACAGGAGGGTCTCAGTTTGTGCAGAACTTACAGGAGGGTGTCAGTTTGTGCAGAACTTACAGGAGGGTCTCAGTTTGTGCAGAACTTACAGGAGGTTCTCAGTTTATGCAGAACTTACAGGAGGGTCTCAGTTTGTGCAAAACTTACAGGAGAGTTTCAGTCTGTGCAGAACTTAAAGGATCGTTTCAGTTTGTGCAGAACTTACAGGAGGGTCTCAGTTTGTGTAGAACTTACAGGACAGTCTCAGTTTGTGAAGAACTTACAGGATCTCAATTTGTGCTGAACTTACAGGAGAATCTCAGTTTGTGCAGAACTTACAGGAGAGTCTCAGTTTGTGCAGAACTTACAGGAGTGTCTCAGTTAGTGCGGAATTTACAGGACTGTCAGTTTGTACAGAACTTACAGGAGGGTCTCAGTTTGTGCAGAACTTACAGAATATCAATTTGTGCAGAACTTACAGGAGGGTCTCAGTTTGTGCAGAACTTACAGGATCTCAATTTCTGCAAAACTTACAGGAGGGTCTCAGTCTGTACAGAACTTACAGGAGGATCTCAGTTTGTGCAAAACTTACAGGAGAGTCTCAGTTTGTGCAGAACTTACCGGAGAGTTTCAGTCTGTGCAGAACTTACAGGATTGTTTCAGTTTGTGCAGAACTTACAGGACAGTCTCAATTTGTGCAGAACTTACTGGAGAGTCTCAGTTTGTGCAGAACTTAAAGGACTCTCAGATTGTGCAGAACATACAGGAGAGTCTCAGTTTGTGCAGAACTTGCAGGAGAGTCTCAGTTTGTGCAGAACTTACAGGAGAGTCTAAGTTTGTGCAGAACTTTCAGGAGAGTCTCAGTTTGTGCAGAACTTACAGGAGTGTCAGTTCGTGCAAAATTTAAAGGAGAGTCTCAGTTTGTGCAGAACTTACAGGAGGGTCTCAGTTTGTGCAGAACTTACAGGATTCTCAATTTGTGCAGAATTTACAGAAGGGTCTCAGTTGGTGCAGAACTTACAGGAGGGTCTCAGTTTGTGCAGAACTTACAGGATTCTCAATTTGTGCAGAATTTACAGAAGGGTCTCAGTTGGTGCAGAACTTACAGGAGGGTCTGAGTTTGTGAAGAACTTACAGGAGGGTCTCAGTTTGTGTAGAACTTACAGGAGAGTCTCAGTTTGTGCAGAACTTAAAGGATCGTTTCAGTTTGTGCAGAACTTACAGGAGTGTCTAAGTTTGTGCAGAACTTACAGGAAGGTCTCAGTTTGTGTAGAACTTACAGGAGAGTCTCAGTTTGTGCAGAACTTAGAGGAGAGTCTCAGTTTGTGCAGAACTTACAGGAGAGTTTCAATTTGTGCAGAACTTACAGGATTCTCAGTTTGTGTAGAACTTACAGGAGAGTCTCAGTTTGTGCAGAACTTACAGGAGGGTCTCAGTTTGTGCAGAACTTGCAGGAGAGTCTCAGTTTGTGCAGAACTTACAGGAGAGTCTCAGTTTGTGCAGAACTTACAGGAGTGTCTCAGTTTGTGCAGAACTTACAAGATTCTCAATTTGTGCAGAATTTACAGAAGGGTCTCAGTTTGTGCAGAACTTACAGGAGGGTTTCAGTTCGTGAAGAACTTACCGGAGAGTTTCAGTCCGTGCAGAACTTAGAGGATGGTTTCAGTTTGTGTAGAACTTACAGGACAGTCTCAATTTGTGCAGAACTTACTGGAGAGTCTCAGTTTGTGCAGAACTTAAAGGACTCTCAGATTGTGCAGAACATACAGGAGAGTCTCAGTTTGTGCAGAACTTGCAGGAGAGTCTCAGTTTGTGCATAACTTACAGGAGAGTCTAAGTTTGTGCAGAACTTACAGGAGAGTCTCAGTTTGTGCAGAACTTACAGGATTGTCAGTTCGTGCAAAACTTAAAGGAGAGTCTCAGTTTGTGCAGAACTTACAGGAGGGTCTCAGTTTGTGCAGAACTTACAGGATTCTCAATTTGTGCAGAATTTACAGAAGGGTCTCAGTTGGTGCAGAACTTACAGGAGGGTCTGAGTTTGTGAAGAACTTACAGGAGGGTCTCAGTCTCTGCAGAACTTACAGGAGGGTCTCAGTGTGTGCAGAACTTACAGGAGAGTCTCAATTAGAGCAGAACTTACCGGAGAGTTTCAGTCCGTGCAGAACTTACAGGATTGTTTAAGTTTGTGCAGAACTTACAGGAGTCTCAGTTTCTGCAGAACTTACAGGAGAGTCTCAGTTTTTGCAGAACTTACAGGAAGGTCTCAGTTTTTGTAAAACTTACAGGACAGTCTCAATTTGTGCAGAATTTGTGTAGAACTTACAGGAGAGTCTCAGTTTGTGCAGAACTTAGAGGAGAGTCTCAGTTTGTGCAGAACTTACAGGAGAGTTTCAATTTGTGCAGAACTTACAGGACTCTCAGTTTGTGTAGAACTTACAGGAGAGTCTCAGTTTGTGCAGAACTTACAGGAGGGTCTCAGTTTGTGCAGAACTTGCAGGAGAGTCTCAGTTTGTGCAGAACTGACAGGAGAGTCTAAGTTTGTGCAGAACTTACAGGAGAGTCTCAGTTTGTGCAGAACTTACAGGAGTGTCTCAGTTTGTGCAGAACTTACAAGATTCTCAATTTGTGCAGAATTTACAGAAGGGTCTCAGTTTGTGCAGAACTTACAGGAGGGTTTCAGTTCGTGAAGAACTTACCGGAGAGTTTCAGTCCGTGCAGAACTTAGAGGATGGTTTCAGTTTGTGCAGAACTTACTGGAGAGTCTCAGTTTGTGCAGAACTTACTGGAGAGTCTCAGTTTGTGCAGAACTTAAACGACTCTCAGTTTGTGCAGAACTTAAAGGACTCTCAGTTTGTGCAGAACTTGCAGGAGAGTCTCAGTTTGTGCAAAACTTAAAGGAGAGTCTCAGTTTGTGCAGAACTTACAGGAGAGTCTCAGTTTGTGCAGAACTTACAGGATTCTCAATTTGTGCAGAACTTACAGAAGGGTCTCAGTTTGTGAAGAACTTACAGGAGGGTCTCAGTCTCTGCAGAACTTACAGGAGTGTCTAAGTTTGTGTAGAACTTACAGGAGAGTCTCAGTTTGTGAAGAACTTACAGGATCCCAATTTGTGCTGAACTTACAGGAGAATCTCAGTTTGTGCAGAACTTACAGGAGAGTCTCAGTTTGTGCAGAACTTACAGGAGAGTCTCAATTTGTGCAGAACTTACAGGACTCTCAGTTTGTGTAGAACTTACAGGAGGGTCTCAGTTTGTGCAGAACTTACAGGAGGGTCTGAGTTTGTTAAGAACTTACAGGAGGGTCTCAGTCTCTGCAGAACTTACAGGAGGGTCTCAGTGTGTGCAGAACTTACAGGAGAGTCTCAATTAGAGCAGAACTTACCGGAGAGTTTCAGTCCGTGCAGAACTTACAGGATTGTTTCAGTTTGTGCAGAACTTACAGGAGTCTCAGTTTCTGCAGAACTTACAGGAGAGTTTCAGTTTTTGCAGAACTTACAGGAAGGTCTCAGTTTTTGTAAAACTTACAGGACAGTCTCAATTTGTGCAGAACTTACTGGAGAGTCTCAGTTTGTGCAGATCTTAAAGGACTCTCAGTTTGTGCAGAACTTACAGGAGGGTCTCAGTTTGTGCAGAACTTACAGGAGGGTGTCAGTTTGTGCAGAACATACAGGAGGGTCTCAGTTTGTGCAGAACTTACAGGAGGTTCTCAGTTTATGCAGAACTTGCAGGAGGGTCTCAGTTTGTGCAAAACTTACAGGAGAGTTTCAGTCTGTGCAGAACTTAAAGGATCGTTTCAGTTTGTGCAGAACTTACAGGAGTGTCTAAGTTTGTGCAGAACTTACAGGAAGGTCTCAGTTTGTGTAGAACTTACAGGAGAGTCTCAGTTTGTGCAGAACTTAGAGGAGAGTCTCAGTTTGTGCAGAACTTACAGGAGAGTTTCAATTTGTGCAGAACTTACAGGACTCTCAGTTTGTGTAGAACTTACAGGAGAGTCTCAGTTTGTGCAGAACTTACAGGAGGGTCTCAGTTTGTGCAGAACTTGCAGGAGAGTCTCAGTTTGTGCAGAACTTACAGGAGAGTCTAAGTTTGTGCAGAACTTACAGGAGAGTCTCAGTTTGTGCAGAACTTACAGGAGTGTCTCAGTTTGTGCAGAACTTACAAGATTCTCAATTTGTGCAGAATTTACAGAAGGGTCTCAGTTTGTGCAGAACTTACAGGAGGGTTTCAGTTCGTGAAGAACTTACCGGAGAGTTTCAGTCCGTGCAGAACTTAGAGGATGGTTTCAGTTTGTGCAGAACTTACTGGAGAGTCTCAGTTTGTGCAGAACTTACTGGAGAGTCTCAGTTTGTGCAGAACTTAAACGACTCTCAGTTTGTGCAGAACTTAAAGGACTCTCAGTTTGTGCAGAACTTGCAGGAGAGTCTCAGTTTGTGCAAAACGTCAAGGAGAGTCTCAGTTTGTGCAGAACTTACAGGAGAGTCTCAGTTTGTGCAGAACTTACAGGATTCTCAATTTGTGCAGAACTTACAGAAGGGTCTCAGTTTGTGAAGAACTTACAGGAGGGTCTCAGTCTCTGCAGAACTTACAGGAGTGTCTAAGTTTGTGTAGAACTTACAGGAGAGTCTCAGTTTGTGAAGAACTTACAGGATCCCAATTTGTGCTGAACTTACAGGAGAATCTCAGTTTGTGCAGAACTTACAGGAGAGTCTCAGTTTGTGCAGAACTTACAGGAGAGTCTCAATTTGTGCAGAACTTACAGGACTCTCAGTTTGTGTAGAACTTACAGGAGGGTCTCAGTTTGTGCAGAACTTACAGGAGGGTCTCAGTTTGTGCAGAAAATACAGGATAATCTCAGTTTGTGTAGAACTTACAGGAGAGTCTCAGTTTGTGAAGAACTTACAGGATCTCAATTTGTGCTGAACTTACAGGAGAATCTCAGTTTGTGCAGAACTTACAGGAAAGTCTCAGTTTGTGCAGAACTTACAGGAGAGTCTCAATTTGTGCAGAACTTACAGGACTCTCAGTTTGTGCAGAACTTACAGGAGTGTCTAAGTTTGTGCAGAACTTACAGGAGGGTCTCAGTTTGTGCAGAACTTACAGGAGGGTCTCAGTTTGTGCAAAACTTACAGGAGAGTCTTAGTTTGTGCAGAACTTACCGGAGAGTTTCAGTCTGTGCAAAGACTTACAGGATTGTTTTAGTTTGTGTAGAACTTACAGGACAGTCTCAATTTGTGCAGAACTTACTGGAGAGTCTCAGTTTGTGCAGAACTTAAAGGACTCTCAGATTGTGCAGAACTTACAGGAGAGTCTCAGTTCGTGCAGAACTTGCAGGAGAGTCTCAGTTTGTGCAGAACTTACAGGAGAGTCTAAGTTTGTGCAGAACTTACAGGAGGGTCTTAGTTTGTGCAGAACTTACAGGATTCTCAATTTGTGCTGAATTTACAGAAGGGTCTCAGTTTGTGCAGAACTTACAGGAGGGTCTCAGTTTGTGAAGAACTTACAGGAGGGTCTCAGTCTCTGCAGAACTTACAGGAGGGTCTCAGTGTGTGCAGAACTTACAGGAGAGTCTCAATTAGAGCAGAACTTACCGGAGAGTTTCAGTCCGTGCAGAACTTACAGGATTGTTTCAGTTTGTGCAGAACTTACAGGAGTCCCAGTTTTTGCAAAACTTACAGGAGAGTCTCAGTTTTTGCAGAACTTACAGGAAGGTCTCAGTTTTTGTAGAACTTACAGGACAGTCTCAATTTGTTTCGAACTTACTGGAGAGTCTCAGTTTGTGCAGAACTTAAAGGACTCTCAGTTTGTGCAGAACTTACAGGAGGGTCTCAGTTTGTGCAGAACTTACAGGAGGGTGTCAGTTTGTGCAGAACTTACAGGAGGGTCTCAGTTTGTGCAGAACTTACAGGAGGTTCTCAGTTTATGCAGAACTTACAGGAGGGTCTCAGTTTGTGCAAAACTTACAGGAGAGTTTCAGTCTGTGCAGAACTTAAAGGATCGTTTCAGTTTGTGCAGAACTTACAGGAGTGTCTCAGTTTGTGCAGAACTTACAGGAGGGTCTCAGTTTGTGTAGAACTTACAGGACAGTCTCAGTTTGTGAAGAACTTACAGGATCTCAATTTGTGCTGAACTTACAAGAGAATCTCAGTTTGTGTTGAACTTACAGGAGAGTCTCAGTTTGTGCAGAACTTACAGGAGTGTCTCAGTTAGTGCAGAACTTACAGGACTGTCAGTTTGTACAGAACTTACAGGAGGGTCTCAGTTTGTGCAGAACTTACAGAATATCAATTTGTGCAGAACTTACAGGAGGGTCTCAGTTTGTGCAGAACTTACAGGATCTCAATTTCTGCAAAACTTACAGGAGGGTCTCAGTCTGTACAGAACTTACAGGAGGATCTCAGTTTGTGCAAAACTTACAGGAGAGTCTCAGTTTGTGCAGAACTTACCGGAGAGTTTCAGTCTGTGCAGAACTTACAGGATTGTTTCAGTTTGTGTAGAACTTACAGGACAGTCTCAATTTGTGCAGAACTTACTGGAGAGTCTCAGTTTGTGCAGAACTTAAAGGACTCTCAGATTGTGCAGAACATACAGGAGAGTCTCAGTTTGTGCAGAACTTGCAGGAGAGTCTCAGTTTGTGCAGAACTTACAGGAGAGTCTAAGTTTGTGCAGAACTTTCAGGAGAGTCTCAGTTTGTGCAGAACTTACAGGAGTGTCAGTTCGTGCAAAATTTAAAGGAGAGTCTCAGTTTGTGCAGAACTTACAGGAGGGTCTCAGTTTGTGCAGAACTTACAGGATTCTCAATTTGTGCAGAATTTACAGAAGGGTCTCAGTTGGTGCAGAACTTACAGGAGGGTCTGAGTTTGTGAAGAACTTACAGGAGGGTCTCAGTTTGTGTAGAACTTACAGGAGAGTCTCAGTTTGTGCAGAACTTAGAGGAGAGTCTCAGTTTGTGCAGAACTTACAGGAGGGTCTCAGTTTGTGCAGAACTTACAGGATTCTCAATTTGTGCAGAATTTACAGAAGGGTCTCAGTTGGTGCAGAACTTACCGGAGGGTCTGAGTTTGTGAAGAACTTACAGGAGTGTCTCAGTTGGTGCAGAACTTACAGGAGGGTCTGAGTGTGTGAAGAACTTACAGGAGGGTCTCAGTCTCTGCAGAACTTACAGGAGGGTCTCAGTGTGTGCAGAACTTACAGGAGAGTCTCAATTAGAGCAGAACTTACCGGAGAGTTTCAGTCCGTGCAGAACTTACAGGATTGTTTCAGTTTGTGCAGAACTTACAGGAGTCTCAGTTTCTGCAGAACTTACAGGAGAGTCTCAGTTTTTGCAGAACTTACAGGAAGGTCTCATTTTTTGTAAAACTTACAGGACAGTCTCAATTTGTGCAGAACTTACTGGAGAGTCTCAGTTTGTGCAGATCTTAAAGGACTCTCAGTTTGTGCAGAACTTACAGGAGGGTCTCAGTTTGTGCAGAACTTACAGGAGGGTGTCAGTTTGTGCAGAACATACAGGAGGGTCTCAGTTTGTGCAGAACTTACAGGAGGTTCTCAGTTTATGCAGAACTTACAGGAGGGTCTCAGTTTGTGAAAAACTTACAGGAGAGTTTCAGTCTGTGCAGAACTTAAAGGATCGTTTCAGTTTGTGCAGAACTTACAGGAGTGTCTAAGTTTGTGCAGAACTTACAGGAAGGTCTCAGTTTGTGTAGAACTTACAGGAGAGTCTCAGTTTGTGCAAAACTTAGAGGAGAGTCTCAGTTTTTTGCAGAACTTACAGGAGAGTTTCAATTTGTGCAGAACTTACAGGACTCTCAGTTTGTGTAGAACTTACAGGAGAGTCTCAGTTTGTGCAGAACTTACAGGAGGGTCTCAGTTTGTGCAGAACTTGTAGGAGAGTCTCAGTTTGTGCAGAACTTACAGGAGAGTCTAAGTTTGTGCAGAACTTACAATATTCTCAATTTGTGCAGAATTTACAGAAGGGTCTCAGTTTGTGAAGAACTTACCGGAGAGTTTCAGTCCGTGCAGAACTTAGAGGATGGTTTCAGTTTGTGCAGAACTTACTGGAGATTCTCAGTTTGTGCAGAACTTACTGGAGAGTCTCAGTTTGTGCAGAACTTAAAGGACTCTCAGTTTGTGCAGAACTTAAACGACTCTCAGTTTGTGCAGAACTTAAAGGACTCTCAGTTTGTGCAGAACTTGCAGGAGAGTCTCATTTTGTGCAAAACTTAAAGGAGAGTCTCAGTTTGTGCAGAACTTACAGGAGAGTCTCAATTTGTGCAGAACTTACAGGACTCTCAGTTTGTGTAGAACTTACAGGAGAGTCTCAGTTTGTGCAGAACTTACAGGAGGGTCTCAGTTTGTGCAGAAAATACAGGATAATCTCAGTTTGTGTAGAACTTACAGGAGAGTCTCAGTTTGTGAAGAACTTACAGGATCTCAATTTGTGCTGAACTTACAGGAGAATCTCAGTTTTTGCAGAACTTACAGGAAAGTCTCAGTTTGTGCAGAACTTACAGGAGAATCTCAATTTGTGCAGAACTTACAGGACTCTCAGTTTGTGCAGAACTTACAGGAGTGTCTAAGTTTGTGCAGAACTTACAGGAGGGTCTCAGTTTGTGCAGAACTTACAGGAGGGTCTCAGTTTGTGCAAAACTTACAGGAGAGTCTTAGTTTGTGCAGAACTTACCGGAGAGTTTCAGTCTGTGCAGAACTTACAGGATTGTTTTAGTTTGTGTAGAACTTACAGGACAGTCTCAATTTGTGCAGAACTTACTGGAGAGTCTCAGTTTGTGCAGAACTTAAAGGACTCTCAGATTGTGCAGAACTTACAGGAGAGTCTCAGTTCGTGCAGAACTTGCAGGAGAGTCTCAGTTTGTGCAGAACTTACAGGAGAGTCTAAGTTTGTGCAGAACTTACAGGAGGGTCTCAGTTTGTGCAGAACTTACAGGATTCTCAATTTGTGCTGAATTTACAGAAGGGTCTCAGTTTGTGCAGAACTTACAGGAGGGTCTCAGTTTGTGAAGAACTTACAGGAGGGTCTCAGTCTCTGCAGAACTTACAGGAGGGTCTCAGTGTGTGCAGAACTTACAGGAGAGTCTCAATTAGAGCAGAACTTACCGGAGAGTTTCAGTCCGTGCAGAACTTACAGGATTCTTTCAGTTTGTGCAGAACTTACAGGAGTCCCAGTTTTTGCAAAACTTACAGGAGAGTCTCAGTTTTTGCAGAACTTACAGGAAGGTCTCAGTTTTTGTAGAACTTACAGGACAGTCTCAATTTGTTTCGAACTTACTGGAGAGTCTCAGTTTGTGCAGAACTTAAAGGACTCTCAGTTTGTGCAGAACTTACAGGAGGGTCTCAGTTTGTGCAGAACTTACAGGAGGGTGTCAGTTTGTGCAGAACTTACAGGAGGGTCTCAGTCTCTGCAGAACTTACAGGAGGGTCTCAGTGTGTGCAGATCTTACAGGAGAGTCTCAATTAGAGCAGAACTTACCGGAGAGTTTCAGTCCGTGCAGAACTTACAGGATTGTTTCAGTTTGTGCAGAACTTACAGGAGTCCCAGTTTTTGCAAAACTTACAGGAGAGTCTCAGTTTTTGCAGAACTTACAGGAAGGTCTCAGTTTTTGTAGAACTTACAGGACAGTCTCAATTTGTTTCGAACTTACTGGAGAGTCTCAGTTTGTGCAGAACTTAAAGGACTCTCAGTTTGTGCAGAACTTACAGGAGGGTCTCAGTTTGTGCAGAACTTACAGGAGGGTGTCAGTTTGTGCAGAACTTACAGGAGGGTCTCAGTTTGTGCAGAACTTACAGGAGGTTCTCAGTTTATGCAGAACTTACAGGAGGGTCTCAGTTTGTGCAAAACTTACAGGAGAGTTTCAGTCTGTGCAGAACTTAAAGGATCGTTTCAGTTTGTGCAGAACTTACAGGAGTGTCTCAGTTTGTGCAGAACTTACAGGAGGGTCTCAGTTTGTGTAGAACTTACAGGACAGTCTCAGTTTGTGAAGAACTTACAGGATCTCAATTTGTGCTGAACTTACAGGAGAATCTCAGTTTGTGCAGAACTTACAGGAGAGTCTCAGTTTGTGCAGAACTTACAGGAGTGTCTCAGTTAGTGCAGAACTTACAGGACTGTCAGTTTGTACAGAACTTACAGGAGGGTCTAAGTTTGTGCAGAACTTACAGAATATCAATTTGTGCAGAACTTACAGGAGGGTCTCAGTTTGTGCAGAACTTACAGGATCTCAATTTCTGTGAAACTTACAGGAGGGTCTCAGTCTGTACAGAACTTACAGGAGGATCTCTGTTTGTGCAAAACTTACAGGAGAGTCTCAGTTTGTGCAGAACTTACCGGAGAGTTTCAGTCTGTGCAGAACTTACAGGATTGTTTCAGTTTGTGTAGAACTTACAGGACAGTCTCAATTTGTGCAGAACTTACTGGAGAGTCTCAGTTTGTGCAGAACTTAAAGGACTCTCAGATTGTGCAGAACTTACAGGAGAGTCTCAGTTTGTGCAGAACTTACAGGAGGGTCTCAGTTTGTGCAGAACTTGCAGGAGAGTCTCAGTTTGTGCAGAACTTACAGGAGAGTCTAAGTTTGTGCAGAACTTACAGGAGAGTCTCAGTTTGTGCAGAACTTACAGGAGTGTCTCAGTTTGTGCAGAACTTACAAGATTCTCAATTTGTGCAGAATTTACAGAAGGGTCTCAGTTTGTGCAGAACTTACAGGAGGGTTTCAGTTCGTGAAGAACTTACCGGAGAGTTTCAGTCCGTGCAGAACTTAGAGGATGGTTTCAGTTTGTGCAGAACTTACTGGAGAGTCTCAGTTTGTGCAGAACTTACTGGAGAGTCTCAGTTTGTGCAGAACTTAAACGACTCTCAGTTTGTGCAGAACTTAAAGGACTCTCAGTTTGTGCAGAACTTGCAGGAGAGTCTCAGTTTGTGCAAAACTTCAAGGAGAGTCTCAGTTTGTGCAGAACTTACAGGAGAGTCTCAGTTTGTGCAGAACTTACAGGATTCTCAATTTGTGCAGAACTTACAGAAGGGTCTCAGTTTGTGAAGAACTTACAGGAGGGTCTCAGTCTCTGCAGAACTTACAGGAGTGTCTAAGTTTGTGTAGAACTTACAGGAGAGTCTCAGTTTGTGAAGAACTTACAGGATCCCAATTTGTGCTGAACTTACAGGAGAATCTCAGTTTGTGCAGAACTTACAGGAGAGTCTCAGTTTGTGCAGAACTTACAGGAGAGTCTCAATTTGTGCAGAACTTACAGGACTCTCAGTTTGTGTAGAACTTACAGGAGGGTCTCAGTTTGTGCAGAACTTACAGGAGGGTCTCAGTTTGTGCAGAAAATACAGGATAATCTCAGTTTGTGTAGAACTTACAGGAGAGTCTCAGTTTGTGAAGAACTTACAGGATCTCAATTTGTGCTGAACTTACAGGAGAATCTCAGTTTGTGCAGAACTTACAGGAAAGTCTCAGTTTGTGCAGAACTTACAGGAGAGTCTCAATTTGTGCAGAACTTACAGGACTCTCAGTTTGTGCAGAACTTACAGGAGTGTCTAAGTTTGTGCAGAACTTACAGGAGGGTCTCAGTTTGTGCAGAACTTACAGGAGGGTCTCAGTTTGTGCAAAACTTACAGGAGAGTCTTAGTTTGTGCAGAACTTACCGGAGAGTTTCAGTCTGTGCAGAACTTACAGGATTGTTTTAGTTTGTGTAGAACTTACAGGACAGTCTCAATTTGTGCAGAACTTACTGGAGAGTCTCAGTTTGTGCAGAACTTAAAGGACTCTCAGATTGTGCAGAACTTACAGGAGAGTCTCAGTTCGTGCAGAACTTGCAGGAGAGTCTCAGTTTGTGCAGAACTTACAGGAGAGTCTAAGTTTGTGCAGAACTTACAGGAGGGTCTTAGTTTGTGCAGAACTTACAGGATTCTCAATTTGTGCTGAATTTACAGAAGGGTCTCAGTTTGTGCAGAACTTACAGGAGGGTCTCAGTTTGTGAAGAACTTACAGGAGGGTCTCAGTCTCTGCAGAACTTACAGGAGGGTCTCAGTGTGTGCAGAACTTACAGGAGAGTCTCAATTAGAGCAGAACTTACCGGAGAGTTTCAGTCCGTGCAGAACTTACAGGATTGTTTCAGTTTGTGCAGAACTTACAGGAGTCCCAGTTTTTGCAAAACTTACAGGAGAGTCTCAGTTTTTGCAGAACTTACAGGAAGGTCTCAGTTTTTGTAGAACTTACAGGACAGTCTCAATTTGTTTCGAACTTACTGGAGAGTCTCAGTTTGTGCAGAACTTAAAGGACTCTCAGTTTGTGCAGAACTTACAGGAGGGTCTCAGTTTGTGCAGAACTTACAGGAGGGTGTCAGTTTGTGCAGAACTTACAGGAGGGTCTCAGTTTGTGCAGAACTTACAGGAGGTTCTCAGTTTATGCAGAACTTACAGGAGGGTCTCAGTTTGTGCAAAACTTACAGGAGAGTTTCAGTCTGTGCAGAACTTAAAGGATCGTTTCAGTTTGTGCAGAACTTACAGGAGGGTCTCAGTTTGTGCAGAAAATACAGGATAATCTCAGTTTGTGTAGAACTTACAGGAGAGTCTCAGTTTGTGAAGAACTTACAGGATCTCAATTTGTGCTGAACTTACAGGAGAATCTCAGTTTGTGCAGAACTTACAGGAAAGTCTCAGTTTGTGCAGAACTTACAGGACAGTCTCAATTTGTGCAGAACTTACTGGAGAGTCTCAGTTTGTGCAGATCTTAAAGGACTCTCAGTTTGTGCAGAACTTACAGGAGGGTCTCAGTTTGTGCAGAACTTACAGGAGGGTGTCAGTTTGTGCAGAACATACAGGAGGGTCTCAGTTTGTGCAGAACTTACAGGAGGTTCTCAGTTTATGCAGAACTTGCAGGAGGGTCTCAGTTTGTGCAAAACTTACAGGAGAGTTTCAGTCTGTGCAGAACTTAAAGGATCGTTTCAGTTTGTGCAGAACTTACAGGAGTGTCTAAGTTTGTGCAGAACTTACAGGAAGGTCTCAGTTTGTGTAGAACTTACAGGAGAGTCTCAGTTTGTGCAGAACTTAGAGGAGAGTCTCAGTTTGTGCAGAACTTACAGGAGAGTTTCAATTTGTGCAGAACTTACAGGACTCTCAGTTTGTGTAGAACTTACAGGAGAGTCTCAGTTTGTGCAGAACTTACAGGAGGGTCTCAGTTTGTGCAGAACTTGCAGGAGAGTCTCAGTTTGTGCAGAACTTACAGGAGAGTCTAAGTTTGTGCAGAACTTACAGGAGAGTCTCAGTTTGTGCAGAACTTACAGGAGTGTCTCAGTTTGTGCAGAACTTACAAGATTCTCAATTTGTGCAGAATTTACAGAAGGGTCTCAGTTTGTGCAGAACTTACAGGAGGGTTTCAGTTCGTGAAGAACTTACCGGAGAGTTTCAGTCCGTGCAGAACTTAGAGGATGGTTTCAGTTTGTGCAGAACTTACTGGAGAGTCTCAGTTTGTGCAGAACTTACTGGAGAGTCTCAGTTTGTGCAGAACTTAAACGACTCTCAGTTTGTGCAGAACTTAAAGGACTCTCAGTTTGTGCAGAACTTGCAGGAGAGTCTCAGTTTGTGCAAAACGTCAAGGAGAGTCTCAGTTTGTGCAGAACTTACAGGAGAGTCTCAGTTTGTGCAGAACTTACAGGATTCTCAATTTGTGCAGAACTTACAGAAGGGTCTCAGTTTGTGAAGAACTTACAGGAGGGTCTCAGTCTCTGCAGAACTTACAGGAGTGTCTAAGTTTGTGTAGAACTTACAGGAGAGTCTCAGTTTGTGAAGAACTTACAGGATCCCAATTTGTGCTGAACTTACAGGAGAATCTCAGTTTGTGCAGAACTTACAGGAGAGTCTCAGTTTGTGCAGAACTTACAGGAGAGTCTCAATTTGTGCAGAACTTACAGGACTCTCAGTTTGTGTAGAACTTACAGGAGGGTCTCAGTTTGTGCAGAACTTACAGGAGGGTCTCAGTTTGTGCAGAAAATACAGGATAATCTCAGTTTGTGTAGAACTTACAGGAGAGTCTCAGTTTGTGAAGAACTTACAGGATCTCAATTTGTGCTGAACTTACAGGAGAATCTCAGTTTGTGCAGAACTTACAGGAAAGTCTCAGTTTGTGCAGAACTTACAGGAGAGTCTCAATTTGTGCAGAACTTACAGGACTCTCAGTTTGTGCAGAACTTACAGGAGTGTCTAAGTTTGTGCAGAACTTACAGGAGGGTCTCAGTTTGTGCAGAACTTACAGGAGGGTCTCAGTTTGTGCAAAACTTACAGGAGAGTCTTAGTTTGTGCAGAACTTACCGGAGAGTTTCAGTCTGTGCAAAGACTTACAGGATTGTTTTAGTTTGTGTAGAACTTACAGGACAGTCTCAATTTGTGCAGAACTTACTGGAGAGTCTCAGTTTGTGCAGAACTTAAAGGACTCTCAGATTGTGCAGAACTTACAGGAGAGTCTCAGTTCGTGCAGAACTTGCAGGAGAGTCTCAGTTTGTGCAGAACTTACAGGAGAGTCTAAGTTTGTGCAGAACTTACAGGAGGGTCTTAGTTTGTGCAGAACTTACAGGATTCTCAATTTGTGCTGAATTTACAGAAGGGTCTCAGTTTGTGCAGAACTTACAGGAGGGTCTCAGTTTGTGAAGAACTTACAGGAGGGTCTCAGTCTCTGCAGAACTTACAGGAGGGTCTCAGTGTGTGCAGAACTTACAGGAGAGTCTCAATTAGAGCAGAACTTACCGGAGAGTTTCAGTCCGTGCAGAACTTACAGGATTGTTTCAGTTTGTGCAGAACTTACAGGAGTCCCAGTTTTTGCAAAACTTACAGGAGAGTCTCAGTTTTTGCAGAACTTACAGGAAGGTCTCAGTTTTTGTAGAACTTACAGGACAGTCTCAATTTGTTTCGAACTTACTGGAGAGTCTCAGTTTGTGCAGAACTTAAAGGACTCTCAGTTTGTGCAGAACTTACAGGAGGGTCTCAGTTTGTGCAGAACTTACAGGAGGGTGTCAGTTTGTGCAGAACTTACAGGAGGGTCTCAGTTTGTGCAGAACTTACAGGAGGTTCTCAGTTTATGCAGAACTTACAGGAGGGTCTCAGTTTGTGCAAAACTTACAGGAGAGTTTCAGTCTGTGCAGAACTTAAAGGATCGTTTCAGTTTGTGCAGAACTTACAGGAGTGTCTCAGTTTGTGCAGAACTTACAGGAGGGTCTCAGTTTGTGTAGAACTTACAGGACAGTCTCAGTTTGTGAAGAACTTACAGGATCTCAATTTGTGCTGAACTTACAAGAGAATCTCAGTTTGTGTTGAACTTACAGGAGAGTCTCAGTTTGTGCAGAACTTACAGGAGTGTCTCAGTTAGTGCAGAACTTACAGGACTGTCAGTTTGTACAGAACTTACAGGAGGGTCTCAGTTTGTGCAGAACTTACAGAATATCAATTTGTGCAGAACTTACAGGAGGGTCTCAGTTTGTGCAGAACTTACAGGATCTCAATTTCTGCAAAACTTACAGGAGGGTCTCAGTCTGTACAGAACTTACAGGAGGATCTCAGTTTGTGCAAAACTTACAGGAGAGTCTCAGTTTGTGCAGAACTTACCGGAGAGTTTCAGTCTGTGCAGAACTTACAGGATTGTTTCAGTTTGTGTAGAACTTACAGGACAGTCTCAATTTGTGCAGAACTTACTGGAGAGTCTCAGTTTGTGCAGAACTTAAAGGACTCTCAGATTGTGCAGAACATACAGGAGAGTCTCAGTTTGTGCAGAACTTGCAGGAGAGTCTCAGTTTGTGCAGAACTTACAGGAGAGTCTAAGTTTGTGCAGAACTTTCAGGAGAGTCTCAGTTTGTGCAGAACTTACAGGAGTGTCAGTTCGTGCAAAATTTAAAGGAGAGTCTCAGTTTGTGCAGAACTTACAGGAGGGTCTCAGTTTGTGCAGAACTTACAGGATTCTCAATTTGTGCAGAATTTACAGAAGGGTCTCAGTTGGTGCAGAACTTACAGGAGGGTCTGAGTTTGTGAAGAACTTACAGGAGGGTCTCAGTTTGTGTAGAACTTACAGGAGAGTCTCAGTTTGTGCAGAACTTAGAGGAGAGTCTCAGTTTGTGCAGAACTTACAGGAGGGTCTCAGTTTGTGCAGAACTTACAGGATTCTCAATTTGTGCAGAATTTACAGAAGGGTCTCAGTTGGTGCAGAACTTACCGGAGGGTCTGAGTTTGTGAAGAACTTACAGGAGTGTCTCAGTTGGTGCAGAACTTACAGGAGGGTCTGAGTGTGTGAAGAACTTACAGGAGGGTCTCAGTCTCTGCAGAACTTACAGGAGGGTCTCAGTGTGTGCAGAACTTACAGGAGAGTCTCAATTAGAGCAGAACTTACCGGAGAGTTTCAGTCCGTGCAGAACTTACAGGATTGTTTCAGTTTGTGCAGAACTTACAGGAGTCTCAGTTTCTGCAGAACTTACAGGAGAGTCTCAGTTTTTGCAGAACTTACAGGAAGGTCTCATTTTTTGTAAAACTTACAGGACAGTCTCAATTTGTGCAGAACTTACTGGAGAGTCTCAGTTTGTGCAGATCTTAAAGGACTCTCAGTTTGTGCAGAACTTACAGGAGGGTCTCAGTTTGTGCAGAACTTACAGGAGGGTGTCAGTTTGTGCAGAACATACAGGAGGGTCTCAGTTTGTGCAGAACTTACAGGAGGTTCTCAGTTTATGCAGAACTTACAGGAGGGTCTCAGTTTGTGAAAAACTTACAGGAGAGTTTCAGTCTGTGCAGAACTTAAAGGATCGTTTCAGTTTGTGCAGAACTTACAGGAGTGTCTAAGTTTGTGCAGAACTTACAGGAAGGTCTCAGTTTGTGTAGAACTTACAGGAGAGTCTCAGTTTGTGCAAAACTTAGAGGAGAGTCTCAGTTTTTTGCAGAACTTACAGGAGAGTTTCAATTTGTGCAGAACTTACAGGACTCTCAGTTTGTGTAGAACTTACAGGAGAGTCTCAGTTTGTGCAGAACTTACAGGAGGGTCTCAGTTTGTGCAGAACTTGTAGGAGAGTCTCAGTTTGTGCAGAACTTACAGGAGAGTCTAAGTTTGTGCAGAACTTACAATATTCTCAATTTGTGCAGAATTTACAGAAGGGTCTCAGTTTGTGAAGAACTTACCGGAGAGTTTCAGTCCGTGCAGAACTTAGAGGATGGTTTCAGTTTGTGCAGAACTTACTGGAGATTCTCAGTTTGTGCAGAACTTACTGGAGAGTCTCAGTTTGTGCAGAACTTAAAGGACTCTCAGTTTGTGCAGAACTTAAACGACTCTCAGTTTGTGCAGAACTTAAAGGACTCTCAGTTTGTGCAGAACTTGCAGGAGAG
Organism: Eucyclogobius newberryi; assembly: GCA_026437355.1. NCBI lineage: Eukaryota > Metazoa > Chordata > Actinopteri > Gobiiformes > Gobiidae > Eucyclogobius > Eucyclogobius newberryi. The sequence goes on along the minus strand of JAPEHP010000001.1, from coordinate 53,221,307 downwards.
TCTCATTTTGTGCAAAACTTAAAGGAGAGTCTCAGTTTGTGCAGAACTTACAGGAGAGTCTCAATTTGTGCAGAACTTACAGGACTCTCAGTTTGTGTAGAACTTACAGGAGAGTCTCAGTTTGTGCAGAACTTACAGGAGGGTCTCAGTTTGTGCAGAAAATACAGGATAATCTCAGTTTGTGTAGAACTTACAGGAGAGTCTCAGTTTGTGAAGAACTTACAGGATCTCAATTTGTGCTGAACTTACAGGAGAATCTCAGTTTTTGCAGAACTTACAGGAAAGTCTCAGTTTGTGCAGAACTTACAGGAGAATCTCAATTTGTGCAGAACTTACAGGACTCTCAGTTTGTGCAGAACTTACAGGAGTGTCTAAGTTTGTGCAGAACTTACAGGAGGGTCTCAGTTTGTGCAGAACTTACAGGAGGGTCTCAGTTTGTGCAAAACTTACAGGAGAGTCTTAGTTTGTGCAGAACTTACCGGAGAGTTTCAGTCTGTGCAGAACTTACAGGATTGTTTTAGTTTGTGTAGAACTTACAGGACAGTCTCAATTTGTGCAGAACTTACTGGAGAGTCTCAGTTTGTGCAGAACTTAAAGGACTCTCAGATTGTGCAGAACTTACAGGAGAGTCTCAGTTCGTGCAGAACTTGCAGGAGAGTCTCAGTTTGTGCAGAACTTACAGGAGAGTCTAAGTTTGTGCAGAACTTACAGGAGGGTCTCAGTTTGTGCAGAACTTACAGGATTCTCAATTTGTGCTGAATTTACAGAAGGGTCTCAGTTTGTGCAGAACTTACAGGAGGGTCTCAGTTTGTGAAGAACTTACAGGAGGGTCTCAGTCTCTGCAGAACTTACAGGAGGGTCTCAGTGTGTGCAGAACTTACAGGAGAGTCTCAATTAGAGCAGAACTTACCGGAGAGTTTCAGTCCGTGCAGAACTTACAGGATTCTTTCAGTTTGTGCAGAACTTACAGGAGTCCCAGTTTTTGCAAAACTTACAGGAGAGTCTCAGTTTTTGCAGAACTTACAGGAAGGTCTCAGTTTTTGTAGAACTTACAGGACAGTCTCAATTTGTTTCGAACTTACTGGAGAGTCTCAGTTTGTGCAGAACTTAAAGGACTCTCAGTTTGTGCAGAACTTACAGGAGGGTCTCAGTTTGTGCAGAACTTACAGGAGGGTGTCAGTTTGTGCAGAACTTACAGGAGGGTCTCAGTCTCTGCAGAACTTACAGGAGGGTCTCAGTGTGTGCAGATCTTACAGGAGAGTCTCAATTAGAGCAGAACTTACCGGAGAGTTTCAGTCCGTGCAGAACTTACAGGATTGTTTCAGTTTGTGCAGAACTTACAGGAGTCCCAGTTTTTGCAAAACTTACAGGAGAGTCTCAGTTTTTGCAGAACTTACAGGAAGGTCTCAGTTTTTGTAGAACTTACAGGACAGTCTCAATTTGTTTCGAACTTACTGGAGAGTCTCAGTTTGTGCAGAACTTAAAGGACTCTCAGTTTGTGCAGAACTTACAGGAGGGTCTCAGTTTGTGCAGAACTTACAGGAGGGTGTCAGTTTGTGCAGAACTTACAGGAGGGTCTCAGTTTGTGCAGAACTTACAGGAGGTTCTCAGTTTATGCAGAACTTACAGGAGGGTCTCAGTTTGTGCAAAACTTACAGGAGAGTTTCAGTCTGTGCAGAACTTAAAGGATCGTTTCAGTTTGTGCAGAACTTACAGGAGTGTCTCAGTTTGTGCAGAACTTACAGGAGGGTCTCAGTTTGTGTAGAACTTACAGGACAGTCTCAGTTTGTGAAGAACTTACAGGATCTCAATTTGTGCTGAACTTACAGGAGAATCTCAGTTTGTGCAGAACTTACAGGAGAGTCTCAGTTTGTGCAGAACTTACAGGAGTGTCTCAGTTAGTGCAGAACTTACAGGACTGTCAGTTTGTACAGAACTTACAGGAGGGTCTAAGTTTGTGCAGAACTTACAGAATATCAATTTGTGCAGAACTTACAGGAGGGTCTCAGTTTGTGCAGAACTTACAGGATCTCAATTTCTGTGAAACTTACAGGAGGGTCTCAGTCTGTACAGAACTTACAGGAGGATCTCTGTTTGTGCAAAACTTACAGGAGAGTCTCAGTTTGTGCAGAACTTACCGGAGAGTTTCAGTCTGTGCAGAACTTACAGGATTGTTTCAGTTTGTGTAGAACTTACAGGACAGTCTCAATTTGTGCAGAACTTACTGGAGAGTCTCAGTTTGTGCAGAACTTAAAGGACTCTCAGATTGTGCAGAACTTACAGGAGAGTCTCAGTTTGTGCAGAACTTACAGGAGGGTCTCAGTTTGTGCAGAACTTGCAGGAGAGTCTCAGTTTGTGCAGAACTTACAGGAGAGTCTAAGTTTGTGCAGAACTTACAGGAGAGTCTCAGTTTGTGCAGAACTTACAGGAGTGTCTCAGTTTGTGCAGAACTTACAAGATTCTCAATTTGTGCAGAATTTACAGAAGGGTCTCAGTTTGTGCAGAACTTACAGGAGGGTTTCAGTTCGTGAAGAACTTACCGGAGAGTTTCAGTCCGTGCAGAACTTAGAGGATGGTTTCAGTTTGTGCAGAACTTACTGGAGAGTCTCAGTTTGTGCAGAACTTACTGGAGAGTCTCAGTTTGTGCAGAACTTAAACGACTCTCAGTTTGTGCAGAACTTAAAGGACTCTCAGTTTGTGCAGAACTTGCAGGAGAGTCTCAGTTTGTGCAAAACTTCAAGGAGAGTCTCAGTTTGTGCAGAACTTACAGGAGAGTCTCAGTTTGTGCAGAACTTACAGGATTCTCAATTTGTGCAGAACTTACAGAAGGGTCTCAGTTTGTGAAGAACTTACAGGAGGGTCTCAGTCTCTGCAGAACTTACAGGAGTGTCTAAGTTTGTGTAGAACTTACAGGAGAGTCTCAGTTTGTGAAGAACTTACAGGATCCCAATTTGTGCTGAACTTACAGGAGAATCTCAGTTTGTGCAGAACTTACAGGAGAGTCTCAGTTTGTGCAGAACTTACAGGAGAGTCTCAATTTGTGCAGAACTTACAGGACTCTCAGTTTGTGTAGAACTTACAGGAGGGTCTCAGTTTGTGCAGAACTTACAGGAGGGTCTCAGTTTGTGCAGAAAATACAGGATAATCTCAGTTTGTGTAGAACTTACAGGAGAGTCTCAGTTTGTGAAGAACTTACAGGATCTCAATTTGTGCTGAACTTACAGGAGAATCTCAGTTTGTGCAGAACTTACAGGAAAGTCTCAGTTTGTGCAGAACTTACAGGAGAGTCTCAATTTGTGCAGAACTTACAGGACTCTCAGTTTGTGCAGAACTTACAGGAGTGTCTAAGTTTGTGCAGAACTTACAGGAGGGTCTCAGTTTGTGCAGAACTTACAGGAGGGTCTCAGTTTGTGCAAAACTTACAGGAGAGTCTTAGTTTGTGCAGAACTTACCGGAGAGTTTCAGTCTGTGCAGAACTTACAGGATTGTTTTAGTTTGTGTAGAACTTACAGGACAGTCTCAATTTGTGCAGAACTTACTGGAGAGTCTCAGTTTGTGCAGAACTTAAAGGACTCTCAGATTGTGCAGAACTTACAGGAGAGTCTCAGTTCGTGCAGAACTTGCAGGAGAGTCTCAGTTTGTGCAGAACTTACAGGAGAGTCTAAGTTTGTGCAGAACTTACAGGAGGGTCTTAGTTTGTGCAGAACTTACAGGATTCTCAATTTGTGCTGAATTTACAGAAGGGTCTCAGTTTGTGCAGAACTTACAGGAGGGTCTCAGTTTGTGAAGAACTTACAGGAGGGTCTCAGTCTCTGCAGAACTTACAGGAGGGTCTCAGTGTGTGCAGAACTTACAGGAGAGTCTCAATTAGAGCAGAACTTACCGGAGAGTTTCAGTCCGTGCAGAACTTACAGGATTGTTTCAGTTTGTGCAGAACTTACAGGAGTCCCAGTTTTTGCAAAACTTACAGGAGAGTCTCAGTTTTTGCAGAACTTACAGGAAGGTCTCAGTTTTTGTAGAACTTACAGGACAGTCTCAATTTGTTTCGAACTTACTGGAGAGTCTCAGTTTGTGCAGAACTTAAAGGACTCTCAGTTTGTGCAGAACTTACAGGAGGGTCTCAGTTTGTGCAGAACTTACAGGAGGGTGTCAGTTTGTGCAGAACTTACAGGAGGGTCTCAGTTTGTGCAGAACTTACAGGAGGTTCTCAGTTTATGCAGAACTTACAGGAGGGTCTCAGTTTGTGCAAAACTTACAGGAGAGTTTCAGTCTGTGCAGAACTTAAAGGATCGTTTCAGTTTGTGCAGAACTTACAGGAGGGTCTCAGTTTGTGCAGAAAATACAGGATAATCTCAGTTTGTGTAGAACTTACAGGAGAGTCTCAGTTTGTGAAGAACTTACAGGATCTCAATTTGTGCTGAACTTACAGGAGAATCTCAGTTTGTGCAGAACTTACAGGAAAGTCTCAGTTTGTGCAGAACTTACAGGAGAGTCTCAATTTGTGCAGAACTTACAGGACTCTCAGTTTGTGCAGAACTTACAGGAGTGTCTAAGTTTGTGCAGAACTTACAGGAGGGTCTCAGTTTGTGCAGAACTTACAGGAGGGTCTCAGTTTGTGCAAAACTTACAGGAGAGTCTTAGTTTGTGCAGAACTTACCGGAGAGTTTCAGTCTGTGCAGAACTTACAGGATTGTTTTAGTTTGTGTAGAACTTACAGGACAGTCTCAATTTGTGCAGAACTTACTGGAGAGTCTCAGTTTGTGCAGAACTTAAAGGACTCTCAGATTGTGCAGAACTTACAGGAGAGTCTCAGTTCGTGCAGAACTTGCAGGAGAGTCTCAGTTTGTGCAGAACTTACAGGAGAGTCTAAGTTTGTGCAGAACTTACAGGAGGGTCTTAGTTTGTGCAGAACTTACAGGATTCTCAATTTGTGCTGAATTTACAGAAGGGTCTCAGTTTGTGCAGAACTTACAGGAGGGTCTCAGTTTGTGAAGAACTTACAGGAGGGTCTCAGTCTCTGCAGAACTTACAGGAGGGTCTCAGTGTGTGCAGAACTTACAGGAGAGTCTCAATTAGAGCAGAACTTACCGGAGAGTTTCAGTCCGTGCAGAACTTACAGGATTGTTTCAGTTTGTGCAGAACTTACAGGAGTCCCAGTTTTTGCAAAACTTACAGGAGAGTCTCAGTTTTTGCAGAACTTACAGGAAGGTCTCAGTTTTTGTAGAACTTACAGGACAGTCTCAATTTGTTTCGAACTTACTGGAGAGTCTCAGTTTGTGCAGAACTTAAAGGACTCTCAGTTTGTGCAGAACTTACAGGAGGGTCTCAGTTTGTGCAGAACTTACAGGAGGGTGTCAGTTTGTGCAGAACTTACAGGAGGGTCTCAGTTTGTGCAGAACTTACAGGAGGTTCTCAGTTTATGCAGAACTTACAGGAGGGTCTCAGTTTGTGCAAAACTTACAGGAGAGTTTCAGTCTGTGCAGAACTTAAAGGATCGTTTCAGTTTGTGCAGAACTTACAGGAGTGTCTCAGTTTGTGCAGAACTTACAGGAGGGTCTCAGTTTGTGTAGAACTTACAGGACAGTCTCAGTTTGTGAAGAACTTACAGGATCTCAATTTGTGCTGAACTTACAGGAGAATCTCAGTTTGTGCAGAACTTACAGGAGAGTCTCAGTTTGTGCAGAACTTACAGGAGTGTCTCAGTTAGTGCAGAACTTACAGGACTGTCAGTTTGTACAGAACTTACAGGAGGGTCTCAGTTTGTGCAGAACTTACAGAATATCAATTTGTGCAGAACTTACAGGAGGGTCTCAGTTTGTGCAGAACTTACAGGATCTCAATTTCTGCAAAACTTACAGGAGGGTCTCAGTCTGTACAGAACTTACAGGAGGATCTCAGTTTGTGCAAAACTTACAGGAGAGTCTCAGTTTGTGCAGAACTTACCGGAGAGTTTCAGTCTGTGCAGAACTTACAGGATTGTTTCAGTTTGTGTAGAACTTACAGGACAGTCTCAATTTGTGCAGAACTTACTGGAGAGTCTCAGTTTGTGCAGAACTTAAAGGACTCTCAGATTGTGCAGAACATACAGGAGAGTCTCAGTTTGTGCAGAACTTGCAGGAGAGTCTCAGTTTGTGCAGAACTTACAGGAGAGTCTAAGTTTGTGCAGAACTTTCAGGAGAGTCTCAGTTTGTGCAGAACTTACAGGAGTGTCAGTTCGTGCAAAATTTAAAGGAGAGTCTCAGTTTGTGCAGAACTTACAGGAGGGTCTCAGTTTGTGCAGAACTTACAGGATTCTCAATTTGTGCAGAATTTACAGAAGGGTCTCAGTTGGTGCAGAACTTACAGGAGGGTCTGAGTTTGTGAAGAACTTACAGGAGGGTCTCAGTTTGTGTAGAACTTACAGGAGAGTCTCAGTTTGTGCAGAACTTAGAGGAGAGTCTCAGTTTGTGCAGAACTTACAGGAGGGTCTCAGTTTGTGCAGAACTTACAGGATTCTCAATTTGTGCAGAATTTACAGAAGGGTCTCAGTTGGTGCAGAACTTACCGGAGGGTCTGAGTTTGTGAAGAACTTACAGGAGTGTCTCAGTTGGTGCAGAACTTACAGGAGGGTCTGAGTGTGTGAAGAACTTACAGGAGGGTCTCAGTCTCTGCAGAACTTACAGGAGGGTCTCAGTGTGTGCAGAACTTACAGGAGAGTCTCAATTAGAGCAGAACTTACCGGAGAGTTTCAGTCCGTGCAGAACTTACAGGATTGTTTCAGTTTGTGCAGAACTTACAGGAGTCTCAGTTTCTGCAGAACTTACAGGAGAGTCTCAGTTTTTGCAGAACTTACAGGAAAGTCTCATTTTTTGTAAAACTTACAGGACAGTCTCAATGTGTGCAGAACTTACTGGAGAGTCTCAGTTTGTGCAGATCTTAAAGGACTCTCAGTTTGTGCAGAACTTACAGGAGGGTCTCAGTTTGTGCAGAACTTACAGGAGGGTGTCAGTTTGTGCAGAACATACAGGAGGGTCTCAGTTTGTGCAGAACTTACAGGAGGTTCTCAGTTTATGCAGAACTTACAGGAGGGTCTCAGTTTGTGCAGAACTTGCAGGAGAGTCTCAGTTTGTGCAGAACTTACAGGAGAGTCTAAGTTTGTGCAGAACTTTCAGGAGAGTCTCAGTTTGTGCAGAACTTACAGGAGTGTCAGTTCGTGCAAAATTTAAAGGAGAGTCTCAGTTGGTGCAGAACTTACAGGAGGGTCTCAGTTTGTGCAGAACTTACAGGATTCTCAATTTGTGCAGAATTTACAGAAGGGTCTCAGTTGGTGCAGAACTTACAGGAGGGTCTGAGTTTGTGAAGAACTTACAGGAGGGTCTCAGTTTGTGTAGAACTTACAGGAGAGTCTCAGTTTGTGCAGAACTTATAGGAGAGTCTCAGTTTGTGCAGAACTTAAAGGACTCTCAGTTTGTGCAGAACTTACAGGAGGGTCTCAGTTTGTGCAGAACTTACAGGAGGGTGTCAGTTTGTGCAGAACTTACAGGAGGGTCTCAGTTTGTGCAGAACTTACAGGAGGTTCTCAGTTTATGCAGAACTTACAGGAGGGTCTCAGTTTGTGCAAAACTTACAGGAGAGTTTCAGTCTGTGCAGAACTTAAAGGATCGTTTCAGTTTGTGCAGAACTTACAGGAGTGTCTCAGTTTGTGCAGAACTTACAGGAGGGTCTCAGTTTGTGTAGAACTTACAGGACAGTCTCAGTTTGTGAAGAACTTACAGGATCTCAATTTGTGCTGAACTTACAGGAGAATCTCAGTTTGTGCAGAACTTACAGGAGAGTCTCAGTTTGTGCAGAACTTACAGGAGTGTCTCAGTTAGTGCAGAACTTACAGGACTGTCAGTTTGTACAGAACTTACAGGAGGGTCTCAGTTTGTGCAGAACTTACAGAATATCAATTTGTGCAGAACTTACAGGAGGGTCTCAGTTTGTGCAGAACTTACAGGATCTCAATTTCTGCAAAACTTACAGGAGGGTCTCAGTCTGTACAGAACTTACAGGAGGATCTCAGTTTGTGCAAAACTTACAGGAGAGTCTCAGTTTGTGCAGAACTTACCGGAGAGTTTCAGTCTGTGCAGAACTTACAGGATTGTTTCAGTTTGTGTAGAACTTACAGGACAGTCTCAATTTGTGCAGAACTTACTGGAGAGTCTCAGTTTGTGCAGAACTTAAAGGACTCTCAGATTGTGCAGAACATACAGGAGAGTCTCAATTTGTGCAGAACTTGCAGGAGAGTCTCAGTTTGTGCAGAACTTACAGGAGAGTCTAAGTTTGTGCAGAACTTTCAGGAGAGTCTCAGTTTGTGCAGAACTTACAGGAGTGTCAGTTCGTGCAAAATTTAAAGGAGAGTCTCAGTTTGTGCAGAACTTACAGGAGGGTCTCAGTTTGTGCAGAACTTACAGGATTCTCAATTTGTGCAGAATTTACAGAAGGGTCTCAGTTGGTGCAGAACTTACAGGAGGGTCTGAGTTTGTGAAGAACTTACAGGAGGGTCTCAGTTTGTGTAGAACTTACAGGAGAGTCTCAGTTTGTGCAGAACTTAGAGGAGAGTCTCAGTTTGTGCAGAACTTACAGGAGGGTCTCAGTTTGTGCAGAACTTACAGGATTCTCAATTTGTGCAGAATTTACAGAAGGGTCTCAGTTGGTGCAGAACTTACCGGAGGGTCTGAGTTTGTGAAGAACTTACAGGAGTGTCTCAGTTGGTGCAGAACTTACAGGAGGGTCTGAGTGTGTGAAGAACTTACAGGAGGGTCTCAGTCTCTGCAGAACTTACAGGAGGGTCTCAGTGTGTGCAGAACTTACAGGACAGTCTCAATTAGAGCAGAACTTACCGGAGAGTTTCAGTCCGTGCAGAACTTACAGGATTGTTTCAGTTTGTGCAGAACTTACAGGAGTCTCAGTTTCTGCAGAACTTACAGGAGAGTCTCAGTTTTTGCAGAACTTACAGGAAGGTCTCATTTTTTGTAAAACTTACAGGACAGTCTCAATGTGTGCAGAACTTACTGGAGAGTCTCAGTTTGTGCAGATCTTAAAGGACTCTCAGTTTGTGCAGAACTTACAGGAGGGTCTCAGTTTGTGCAGAACTTACAGGAGGGTGTCAGTTTGTGCAGAACATACAGGAGGGTCTCAGTTTGTGCAGAACTTACAGGAGGTTCTCAGTTTATGCAGAACTTACAGGAGGGTCTCAGTTTGTGCAGAACTTGCAGGAGAGTCTCAGTTTGTGCAGAACTTACAGGAGAGTCTAAGTTTGTGCAGAACTTTCAGGAGAGTCTCAGTTTGTGCAGAACTTACAGGAGTGTCAGTTCGTGCAAAATTTAAAGGAGAGTCTCAGTTGGTGCAGAACTTACAGGAGGGTCTCAGTTTGTGCAGAACTTACAGGATTCTCAATTTGTGCAGAATTTACAGAAGGGTCTCAGTTGGTGCAGAACTTACAGGAGGGTCTGAGTTTGTGAAGAACTTACAGGAGGGTCTCAGTTTGTGTAGAACTTACAGGAGAGTCTCAGTTTGTGCAGAACTTATAGGAGAGTCTCAGTTTGTGCAGAACTTACAGGAGGGTCTCAGTTTGTGCAGAACTTACAAGATTCTCAATTTGTGCAGAATTTACAGAAGGGTCTCAGTTGGTGCAGAACTTACCGGAGGGTCTGAGTTTGTGAAGAACTTACAGGAGTGTCTCAGTTGGTGCAGAACTTACAGGAGGGTCTGAGTGTGTGAAGAACTTACAGGAGGGTCTCAGTCTCTGCAGAACTTACAGGAGGGTCTCAGTGTGTGCAGAACTTACAGGAGAGTCTCAATTAGAGCAGAACTTACCGGAGAGTTTCAGTCCGTGCAGAACTTACAGGATTGTTTCAGTTTGTGCAGAACTTACAGGAGTCTCAGTTTCTGCAGAACTTACAGGAGAGTCTCAGTTTTTGCAGAACTTACAGGAAGGTCTCATTTTTTGTAAAACTTACAGGACAGTCTCAATGTGTGCAGAACTTACTGGAGAGTCTCAGTTTGTGCAGATCTTAAAGGACTCTCAGTTTGTGCAGAACTTACCGGAGAGTTTCAGTCTGTGCAGAACTTACAGGATTGTTTCAGTTTGTGTAGAACTTACAGGACAGTCTCAATTTGTGCAGAACTTACTGGAGAGTCTCAGTTTGTGCAGAACTTAAAGGACTCTCAGATTGTGCAGAACTTACAGGAGAGTCTCAGTTTGTGCAGAACTTACAGGAGGGTCTCAGTTTGTGCAGAACTTGCAGGAGAGTCTCAGTTTGTGCAGAACTTACAGGAGAGTCTAAGTTTGTGCAGAACTTACAGGAGAGTCTCAGTTTGTGCAGAACTTACAGGAGTGTCTCAGTTTGTGCAGAACTTACAAGATTCTCAATTTGTGCAGAATTTACAGAAGGGTCTCAGTTTGTGCAGAACTTACAGGAGGGTTTCAGTTCGTGAAGAACTTACCGGAGAGTTTCAGTCCGTGCAGAACTTAGAGGATGGTTTCAGTTTGTGCAGAACTTACTGGAGAGTCTCAGTTTGTGCAGAACTTACTGGAGAGTCTCAGTTTGTGCAGAACTTAAACGACTCTCAGTTTGTGCAGAACTTAAAGGACTCTCAGTTTGTGCAGAACTTGCAGGAGAGTCTCAGTTTGTGCAAAACTTCAAGGAGAGTCTCAGTTTGTGCAGAACTTACAGGAGAGTCTCAGTTTGTGCAGAACTTACAGGATTCTCAATTTGTGCAGAACTTACAGAAGGGTCTCAGTTTGTGAAGAACTTACAGGAGGGTCTCAGTCTCTGCAGAACTTACAGGAGTGTCTAAGTTTGTGTAGAACTTACAGGAGAGTCTCAGTTTGTGAAGAACTTACAGGATCCCAATTTGTGCTGAACTTACAGGAGAATCTCAGTTTGTGCAGAACTTACAGGAGAGTCTCAGTTTGTGCAGAACTTACAGGAGAGTCTCAATTTGTGCAGAACTTACAGGACTCTCAGTTTGTGTAGAACTTACAGGAGGGTCTCAGTTTGTGCAGAACTTACAGGAGGGTCTCAGTTTGTGCAGAAAATACAGGATAATCTCAGTTTGTGTAGAACTTACAGGAGAGTCTCAGTTTGTGAAGAACTTACAGGATCTCAATTTGTGCTGAACTTACAGGAGAATCTCAGTTTGTGCAGAACTTACAGGAAAGTCTCAGTTTGTGCAGAACTTACAGGAGAGTCTCAATTTGTGCAGAACTTACAGGACTCTCAGTTTGTGCAGAACTTACAGGAGTGTCTAAGTTTGTGCAGAACTTACAGGAGGGTCTCAGTTTGTGCAGAACTTACAGGAGGGTCTCAGTTTGTGCAAAACTTACAGGAGAGTCTTAGTTTGTGCAGAACTTACCGGAGAGTTTCAGTCTGTGCAGAACTTACAGGATTGTTTTAGTTTGTGTAGAACTTACAGGACAGTCTCAATTTGTGCAGAACTTACTGGAGAGTCTCAGTTTGTTCAGAACTTAAAGGACTCTCAGATTGTGCAGAACTTACAGGAGAGTCTCAGTTCGTGCAGAACTTGCAGGAGAGTCTCAGTTTGTGCAGAACTTACAGGAGAGTCTAAGTTTGTGCAGAACTTACAGGAGGGTCTTAGTTTGTGCAGAACTTACAGGATTCTCAATTTGTGCTGAATTTACAGAAGGGTCTCAGTTTGTGCAGAACTTACAGGAGGGTCTCAGTTTGTGAAGAACTTACAGGAGGGTCTCAGTCTCTGCAGAACTTACAGGAGGGTCTCAGTGTGTGCAGAACTTACAGGAGAGTCTCAATTAGAGCAGAACTTACCGGAGAGTTTCAGTCCGTGCAGAACTTACAGGATTGTTTCAGTTTGTGCAGAACTTACAGGAGTCCCAGTTTTTGCAAAACTTACAGGAGAGTCTCAGTTTTTGCAGAACTTACAGGAAGGTCTCAGTTTTTGTAGAACTTACAGGACAGTCTCAATTTGTTTCGAACTTACTGGAGAGTCTCAGTTTGTGCAGAACTTAAAGGACTCTCAGTTTGTGCAGAACTTACAGGAGGGTCTCAGTTTGTGCAGAACTTACAGGAGGGTGTCAGTTTGTGCAGAACTTACAGGAGGGTCTCAGTTTGTGCAGAACTTACAGGAGGTTCTCAGTTTATGCAGAACTTACAGGAGGGTCTCAGTTTGTGCAAAACTTACAGGAGAGTTTCAGTCTGTGCAGAACTTAAAGGATCGTTTCAGTTTGTGCAGAACTTACAGGAGGGTCTCAGTTTGTGCAGAAAATACAGGATAATCTCAGTTTGTGTAGAACTTACAGGAGAGTCTCAGTTTGTGAAGAACTTACAGGATCTCAATTTGTGCTGAACTTACAGGAGAATCTCAGTTTGTGCAGAACTTACAGGAAAGTCTCAGTTTGTGCAGAACTTACAGGAGAGTCTCAATTTGTGCAGAACTTACAGGACTCTCAGTTTGTGCAGAACTTACAGGAGTGTCTAAGTTTGTGCAGAACTTACAGGAGGGTCTCAGTTTGTGCAGAACTTACAGGAGGGTCTCAGTTTGTGCAAAACTTACAGGAGAGTCTTAGTTTGTGCAGAACTTACCGGAGAGTTTCAGTCTGTGCAGAACTTACAGGATTGTTTTAGTTTGTGTAGAACTTACAGGACAGTCTCAATTTGTGCAGAACTTACTGGAGAGTCTCAGTTTGTGCAGAACTTAAAGGACTCTCAGATTGTGCAGAACTTACAGGAGAGTCTCAGTTCGTGCAGAACTTGCAGGAGAGTCTCAGTTTGTGCAGAACTTACAGGAGAGTCTAAGTTTGTGCAGAACTTACAGGAGGGTCTTAGTTTGTGCAGAACTTACAGGATTCTCAATTTGTGCTGAATTTACAGAAGGGTCTCAGTTTGTGCAGAACTTACAGGAGGGTCTCAGTTTGTGAAGAACTTACAGGAGGGTCTCAGTCTCTGCAGAACTTACAGGAGGGTCTCAGTGTGTGCAGAACTTACAGGAGAGTCTCAATTAGAGCAGAACTTACCGGAGAGTTTCAGTCCGTGCAGAACTTACAGGATTGTTTCAGTTTGTGCAGAACTTACAGGAGTCCCAGTTTTTGCAAAACTTACAGGAGAGTCTCAGTTTTTGCAGAACTTACAGGAAGGTCTCAGTTTTTGTAGAACTTACAGGACAGTCTCAATTTGTTTCGAACTTACTGGAGAGTCTCAGTTTGTGCAGAACTTAAAGGACTCTCAGTTTGTGCAGAACTTACAGGAGGGTCTCAGTTTGTGCAGAACTTACAGGAGGGTGTCAGTTTGTGCAGAACTTACAGGAGGGTCTCAGTTTGTGCAGAACTTACAGGAGGTTCTCAGTTTATGCAGAACTTACAGGAGGGTCTCAGTTTGTGCAAAACTTACAGGAGAGTTTCAGTCTGTGCAGAACTTAAAGGATCGTTTCAGTTTGTGCAGAACTTACAGGAGTGTCTCAGTTTGTGCAGAACTTACAGGAGGGTCTCAGTTTGTGTAGAACTTACAGGACAGTCTCAGTTTGTGAAGAACTTACAGGATCTCAATTTGTGCTGAACTTACAGGAGAATCTCAGTTTGTGCAGAACTTACAGGAGAGTCTCAGTTTGTGCAGAACTTACAGGAGTGTCTCAGTTAGTGCAGAACTTACAGGACTGTCAGTTTGTACAGAACTTACAGGAGGGTCTCAGTTTGTGCAGAACTTACAGAATATCAATTTGTGCAGAACTTACAGGAGGGTCTCAGTTTGTGCAGAACTTACAGGATCTCAATTTCTGCAAAACTTACAGGAGGGTCTCAGTCTGTACAGAACTTACAGGAGGATCTCAGTTTGTGCAAAACTTACAGGAGAGTCTCAGTTTGTGCAGAACTTACCGGAGAGTTTCAGTCTGTGCAGAACTTACAGGATTGTTTCAGTTTGTGTAGAACTTACAGGACAGTCTCAATTTGTGCAGAACTTACTGGAGAGTCTCAGTTTGTGCAGAACTTAAAGGACTCTCAGATTGTGCAGAACATACAGGAGAGTCTCAGTTTGTGCAGAACTTGCAGGAGAGTCTCAGTTTGTGCAGAACTTACAGGAGAGTCTAAGTTTGTGCAGAACTTTCAGGAGAGTCTCAGTTTGTGCAGAACTTACAGGAGTGTCAGTTCGTGCAAAATTTAAAGGAGAGTCTCAGTTTGTGCAGAACTTACAGGAGGGTCTCAGTTTGTGCAGAACTTACAGGATTCTCAATTTGTGCAGAATTTACAGAAGGGTCTCAGTTGGTGCAGAACTTACAGGAGGGTCTGAGTTTGTGAAGAACTTACAGGAGGGTCTCAGTTTGTGTAGAACTTACAGGAGAGTCTCAGTTTGTGCAGAACTTAGAGGAGAGTCTCAGTTTGTGCAGAACTTACAGGAGGGTCTCAGTTTGTGCAGAACTTACAGGATTCTCAATTTGTGCAGAATTTACAGAAGGGTCTCAGTTGGTGCAGAACTTACCGGAGGGTCTGAGTTTGTGAAGAACTTACAGGAGTGTCTCAGTTGGTGCAGAACTTACAGGAGGGTCTGAGTGTGTGAAGAACTTACAGGAGGGTCTCAGTCTCTGCAGAACTTACAGGAGGGTCTCAGTGTGTGCAGAACTTACAGGAGAGTCTCAATTAGAGCAGAACTTACCGGAGAGTTTCAGTCCGTGCAGAACTTACAGGATTGTTTCAGTTTGTGCAGAACTTACAGGAGTCTCAGTTTCTGCAGAACTTACAGGAGAGTCTCAGTTTTTGCAGAACTTACAGGAAGGTCTCATTTTTTGTAAAACTTACAGGACAGTCTCAATGTGTGCAGAACTTACTGGAGAGTCTCAGTTTGTGCAGATCTTAAAGGACTCTCAGTTTGTGCAGAACTTACAGGAGGGTCTCAGTTTGTGCAGAACTTACAGGAGGGTGTCAGTTTGTGCAGAACATACAGGAGGGTCTCAGTTTGTGCAGAACTTACAGGAGGTTCTCAGTTTATGCAGAACTTACAGGAGGGTCTCAGTTTGTGCAGAACTTGCAGGAGAGTCTCAGTTTGTGCAGAACTTACAGGAGAGTCTAAGTTTGTGCAGAACTTTCAGGAGAGTCTCAGTTTGTGCAGAACTTACAGGAGTGTCAGTTCGTGCAAAATTTAAAGGAGAGTCTCAGTTGGTGCAGAACTTACAGGAGGGTCTCAGTTTGTGCAGAACTTACAGGATTCTCAATTTGTGCAGAATTTACAGAAGGGTCTCAGTTGGTGCAGAACTTACAGGAGGGTCTGAGTTTGTGAAGAACTTACAGGAGGGTCTCAGTTTGTGTAGAACTTACAGGAGAGTCTCAGTTTGTGCAGAACTTATAGGAGAGTCTCAGTTTGTGCAGAACTTAAAGGACTCTCAGTTTGTGCAGAACTTACAGGAGGGTCTCAGTTTGTGCAGAACTTACAGGAGGGTGTCAGTTTGTGCAGAACTTACAGGAGGGTCTCAGTTTGTGCAGAACTTACAGGAGGTTCTCAGTTTATGCAGAACTTACAGGAGGGTCTCAGTTTGTGCAAAACTTACAGGAGAGTTTCAGTCTGTGCAGAACTTAAAGGATCGTTTCAGTTTGTGCAGAACTTACAGGAGTGTCTCAGTTTGTGCAGAACTTACAGGAGGGTCTCAGTTTGTGTAGAACTTACAGGACAGTCTCAGTTTGTGAAGAACTTACAGGATCTCAATTTGTGCTGAACTTACAGGAGAATCTCAGTTTGTGCAGAACTTACAGGAGAGTCTCAGTTTGTGCAGAACTTACAGGAGTGTCTCAGTTAGTGCAGAACTTACAGGACTGTCAGTTTGTACAGAACTTACAGGAGGGTCTCAGTTTGTGCAGAACTTACAGAATATCAATTTGTGCAGAACTTACAGGAGGGTCTCAGTTTGTGCAGAACTTACAGGATCTCAATTTCTGCAAAACTTACAGGAGGGTCTCAGTCTGTACAGAACTTACAGGAGGATCTCAGTTTGTGCAAAACTTACAGGAGAGTCTCAGTTTGTGCAGAACTTACCGGAGAGTTTCAGTCTGTGCAGAACTTACAGGATTGTTTCAGTTTGTGTAGAACTTACAGGACAGTCTCAATTTGTGCAGAACTTACTGGAGAGTCTCAGTTTGTGCAGAACTTAAAGGACTCTCAGATTGTGCAGAACATACAGGAGAGTCTCAGTTTGTGCAGAACTTGCAGGAGAGTCTCAGTTTGTGCAGAACTTACAGGAGAGTCTAAGTTTGTGCAGAACTTTCAGGAGAGTCTCAGTTTGTGCAGAACTTACAGGAGTGTCAGTTCGTGCAAAATTTAAAGGAGAGTCTCAGTTTGTGCAGAACTTACAGGAGGGTCTCAGTTTGTGCAGAACTTACAGGATTCTCAATTTGTGCAGAATTTACAGAAGGGTCTCAGTTGGTGCAGAACTTACAGGAGGGTCTGAGTTTGTGAAGAACTTACAGGAGGGTCTCAGTTTGTGTAGAACTTACAGGAGAGTCTCAGTTTGTGCAGAACTTAGAGGAGAGTCTCAGTTTGTGCAGAACTTACAGGAGGGTCTCAGTTTGTGCAGAACTTACAGGATTCTCAATTTGTGCAGAATTTACAGAAGGGTCTCAGTTGGTGCAGAACTTACCGGAGGGTCTGAGTTTGTGAAGAACTTACAGGAGTGTCTCAGTTGGTGCAGAACTTACAGGAGGGTCTGAGTGTGTGAAGAACTTACAGGAGGGTCTCAGTCTCTGCAGAACTTACAGGAGGGTCTCAGTGTGTGCAGAACTTACAGGAGAGTCTCAATTAGAGCAGAACTTACCGGAGAGTTTCAGTCCGTGCAGAACTTACAGGATTGTTTCAGTTTGTGCAGAACTTACAGGAGTCTCAGTTTCTGCAGAACTTACAGGAGAGTCTCAGTTTTTGCAGAACTTACAGGAAGGTCTCATTTTTTGTAAAACTTACAGGACAGTCTCAATGTGTGCAGAACTTACTGGAGAGTCTCAGTTTGTGCAGATCTTAAAGGACTCTCAGTTTGTGCAGAACTTACAGGAGGGTCTCAGTTTGTGCAGAACTTACAGGAGGGTGTCAGTTTGTGCAGAACATACAGGAGGGTCTCAGTTTGTGCAGAACTTACAGGAGGTTCTCAGTTTATGCAGAACTTACAGGAGGGTCTCAGTTTGTGCAGAACTTGCAGGAGAGTCTCAGTTTGTGCAGAACTTACAGGAGAGTCTAAGTTTGTGCAGAACTTTCAGGAGAGTCTCAGTTTGTGCAGAACTTACAGGAGTGTCAGTTCGTGCAAAATTTAAAGGAGAGTCTCAGTTGGTGCAGAACTTACAGGAGGGTCTCAGTTTGTGCAGAACTTACAGGATTCTCAATTTGTGCAGAATTTACAGAAGGGTCTCAGTTGGTGCAGAACTTACAGGAGGGTCTGAGTTTGTGAAGAACTTACAGGAGGGTCTCAGTTTGTGTAGAACTTACAGGAGAGTCTCAGTTTGTGCAGAACTTATAGGAGAGTCTCAGTTTGTGCAGAACTTACAGGAGGGTCTCAGTTTGTGCAGAACTTACAAGATTCTCAATTTGTGCAGAATTTACAGAAGGGTCTCAGTTGGTGCAGAACTTACCGGAGGGTCTGAGTTTGTGAAGAACTTACAGGAGTGTCTCAGTTGGTGCAGAACTTACAGGAGGGTCTGAGTGTGTGAAGAACTTACAGGAGGGTCTCAGTCTCTGCAGAACTTACAGGAGGGTCTCAGTGTGTGCAGAACTTACAGGAGAGTCTCAATTAGAGCAGAACTTACCGGAGAGTTTCAGTCCGTGCAGAACTTACAGGATTGTTTCAGTTTGTGCAGAACTTACAGGAGTCTCAGTTTCTGCAGAACTTACAGGAGAGTCTCAGTTTTTGCAGAACTTACAGGAAGGTCTCATTTTTTGTAAAACTTACAGGACAGTCTCAATGTGTGCAGAACTTACTGGAGAGTCTCAGTTTGTGCAGATCTTAAAGGACTCTCAGTTTGTGCAGAACTTACAGGAGGGTCTCAGTTTGTGCAGAACTTACAGGAGGGTGTCAGTTTGTGCAGAACATACAGGAGGGTCTCAGTTTGTGCAGAACTTACAGGAGGTTCTCAGTTTATGCAGAACTTACAGGAGGGTCTCAGTTTGTGAAAAACTTACAGGAGAGTTTCAGTCTGTGCAGAACTTAAAGGATCGTTTCAGTTTGTGCAGAACTTACAGGAGTGTCTAAGTTTGTGCAGAACTTACAGGAAGGTCTCAGTTTGTGTAGAACTTACAGGAGAGACTCAGTTTGTGCAGAACTTAGAGGAGAGTCTCAGTTTTTTGCAGAACTTACAGGAGAGTTTCAATTTGTGCAGAACTTACAGGACTCTCAGTTTGTGTAGAACTTACAGGAGAGTCTCAGTTTGTGCAGAACTTACAGGAGGGTCTCAGTTTGTGCAGAACTTGTAGGAGAGTCTCAGTTTGTGCAGAACTTACAGGAGAGTCTAAGTTTGTGCAGAACTTACAATATTCTCAATTTGTGCAGAATTTACAGAAGGGTCTCAGTTTGTGAAGAACTTACCGGAGAGTTTCAGTCCGTGCAGAACTTAGAGGATGGTTTCAGTTTGTGCAGAACTTACTGGAGATTCTCAGTTTGTGCAGAACTTACTGGAGAGTCTCAGTTTGTGCAGAACTTAAAGGACTCTCAGTTTGTGCAGAACTTAAACGACTCTCAGTTTGTGCAGAACTTAAAGGACTCTCAGTTTGTGCAGAACTTGCAGGAGAGTCTCATTTTGTGCAAAACTTAAAGGAGAGTCTCAGTTTGTGCAGAACTTACAGGAGAGTCTCAATTTGTGCAGAACTTACAGGACTCTCAGTTCGTGTAGAACTTACAGGAGGTTCTCAGTTTATGCAGAACTTACAGGAGGGTCTCAGTTTGTGCAAAACTTACAGGAGAGTTTCAGTCTGTGCAGAACTTAAAGGATCGTTTCAGTTTGTGCAGAACTTACAGGAGTGTCTCAGTTTGTGCAGAACTTACAGGAGGGTCTCAGTTTGTGTAGAACTTACAGGACAGTCTCAGTTTGTGAAGAACTTACAGGATCTCAATTTGTGCTGAACTTACAGGAGAATCTCAGTTTGTGCAGAACTTACAGGAGAGTCTCAGTTTGTGCAGAACTTACAGGAGTGTCTCAGTTAGTGCAGAACTTACAGGACTGTCAGTTTGTACAGAACTTACAGGAGGGTCTCAGTTTGTGCAGAACTTACAGAATATCAATTTGTGCAGAACTTACAGGAGGGTCTCAGTTTGTGCAGAACTTACAGGATCTCAATTTCTGCAAAACTTACAGGAGGGTCTCAGTCTGTACAGAACTTACAGGAGGATCTCAGTTTGTGCAAAACTTACAGGAGAGTCTCAGTTTGTGCAGAACTTACCGGAGAGTTTCAGTCTGTGCAGAACTTACAGGATTGTTTCAGTTTGTGTAGAACTTACAGGACAGTCTCAATTTGTGCAGAACTTACTGGAGAGTCTCAGTTTGTGCAGAACTTAAAGGACTCTCAGATTGTGCAGAACATACAGGAGAGTCTCAGTTTGTGCAGAACTTGCAGGAGAGTCTCAGTTTGTGCAGAACTTACAGGAGAGTCTAAGTTTGTGCAGAACTTTCAGGAGAGTCTCAGTTTGTGCAGAACTTACAGGAGTGTCAGTTCGTGCAAAATTTAAAGGAGAGTCTCAGTTTGTGCAGAACTTACAGGAGGGTCTCAGTTTGTGCAGAACTTACAGGATTCTCAATTTGTGCAGAATTTACAGAAGGGTCTCAGTTGGTGCAGAACTTACAGGAGGGTCTGAGTTTGTGAAGAACTTACAGGAGGGTCTCAGTTTGTGTAGAACTTACAGGAGAGTCTCAGTTTGTGCAGAACTTAGAGGAGAGTCTCAGTTTGTGCAGAACTTACAGGAGGGTCTCAGTTTGTGCAGAACTTACAGGATTCTCAATTTGTGCAGAATTTACAGAAGGGTCTCAGTTGGTGCAGAACTTACCGGAGGGTCTGAGTTTGTGAAGAACTTACAGGAGTGTCTCAGTTGGTGCAGAACTTACAGGAGGGTCTGAGTGTGTGAAGAACTTACAGGAGGGTCTCAGTCTCTGCAGAACTTACAGGAGGGTCTCAGTGTGTGCAGAACTTACAGGAGAGTCTCAATTAGAGCAGAACTTACCGGAGAGTTTCAGTCCGTGCAGAACTTACAGGATTGTTTCAGTTTGTGCAGAACTTACAGGAGTCTCAGTTTCTGCAGAACTTACAGGAGAGTCTCAGTTTTTGCAGAACTTACAGGAAGGTCTCATTTTTTGTAAAACTTACAGGACAGTCTCAATGTGTGCAGAACTTACTGGAGAGTCTCAGTTTGTGCAGATCTTAAAGGACTCTCAGTTTGTGCAGAACTTACAGGAGGGTCTCAGTTTGTGCAGAACTTACAGGAGGGTGTCAGTTTGTGCAGAACATACAGGAGGGTCTCAGTTTGTGCAGAACTTACAGGAGGTTCTCAGTTTATGCAGAACTTACAGGAGGGTCTCAGTTTGTGCAGAACTTGCAGGAGAGTCTCAGTTTGTGCAGAACTTACAGGAGAGTCTAAGTTTGTGCAGAACTTTCAGGAGAGTCTCAGTTTGTGCAGAACTTACAGGAGTGTCAGTTCGTGCAAAATTTAAAGGAGAGTCTCAGTTGGTGCAGAACTTACAGGAGGGTCTCAGTTTGTGCAGAACTTACAGGATTCTCAATTTGTGCAGAATTTACAGAAGGGTCTCAGTTGGTGCAGAACTTACAGGAGGGTCTGAGTTTGTGAAGAACTTACAGGAGGGTCTCAGTTTGTGTAGAACTTACAGGAGAGTCTCAGTTTGTGCAGAACTTATAGGAGAGTCTCAGTTTGTGCAGAACTTACAGGAGGGTCTCAGTTTGTGCAGAACTTACAAGATTCTCAATTTGTGCAGAATTTACAGAAGGGTCTCAGTTGGTGCAGAACTTACCGGAGGGTCTGAGTTTGTGAAGAACTTACAGGAGTGTCTCAGTTGGTGCAGAACTTACAGGAGGGTCTGAGTGTGTGAAGAACTTACAGGAGGGTCTCAGTCTCTGCAGAACTTACAGGAGGGTCTCAGTGTGTGCAGAACTTACAGGAGAGTCTCAATTAGAGCAGAACTTACCGGAGAGTTTCAGTCCGTGCAGAACTTACAGGATTGTTTCAGTTTGTGCAGAACTTACAGGAGTCTCAGTTTCTGCAGAACTTACAGGAGAGTCTCAGTTTTTGCAGAACTTACAGGAAGGTCTCATTTTTTGTAAAACTTACAGGACAGTCTCAATGTGTGCAGAACTTACTGGAGAGTCTCAGTTTGTGCAGATCTTAAAGGACTCTCAGTTTGTGCAGAACTTACAGGAGGGTCTCAGTTTGTGCAGAACTTACAGGAGGGTGTCAGTTTGTGCAGAACATACAGGAGGGTCTCAGTTTGTGCAGAACTTACAGGAGGTTCTCAGTTTATGCAGAACTTACAGGAGGGTCTCAGTTTGTGAAAAACTTACAGGAGAGTTTCAGTCTGTGCAGAACTTAAAGGATCGTTTCAGTTTGTGCAGAACTTACAGGAGTGTCTAAGTTTGTGCAGAACTTACAGGAAGGTCTCAGTTTGTGTAGAACTTACAGGAGAGACTCAGTTTGTGCAGAACTTAGAGGAGAGTCTCAGTTTTTTGCAGAACTTACAGGAGAGTTTCAATTTGTGCAGAACTTACAGGACTCTCAGTTTGTGTAGAACTTACAGGAGAGTCTCAGTTTGTGCAGAACTTACAGGAGGGTCTCAGTTTGTGCAGAACTTGTAGGAGAGTCTCAGTTTGTGCAGAACTTACAGGAGAGTCTAAGTTTGTGCAGAACTTACAATATTCTCAATTTGTGCAGAATTTACAGAAGGGTCTCAGTTTGTGAAGAACTTACCGGAGAGTTTCAGTCCGTGCAGAACTTAGAGGATGGTTTCAGTTTGTGCAGAACTTACTGGAGATTCTCAGTTTGTGCAGAACTTACTGGAGAGTCTCAGTTTGTGCAGAACTTAAAGGACTCTCAGTTTGTGCAGAACTTAAACGACTCTCAGTTTGTGCAGAACTTAAAGGACTCTCAGTTTGTGCAGAACTTGCAGGAGAGTCTCATTTTGTGCAAAACTTAAAGGAGAGTCTCAGTTTGTGCAGAACTTACAGGAGAGTCTCAATTTGTGCAGAACTTACAGGACTCTCAGTTCGTGTAGAACTTACAGGAGAGTCTCAGTTTGTGCAGAACTTACAGGAGGGTCTCAGTTTGTGCAGAAAATACAGGATAATCTCAGTTTGTGTAGAACTTACAGGAGAGTCTCAGTTTGTGAAGAACTTACAGGATCTCAATTTGTGCTGAACTTACAGGAGAATCTCAGTTTTTGCAGAACTTACAGGAAAGTCTCAGTTTGTGCAGAACTTACAGGAGAGTCTCAATTTGTGCAGAACTTACAGGACTCTCAGTTTGTGCAGAACTTACAGGAGTGTCTAAGTTTGTGCAGAACTTACAGGAGGGTCTCAGTTTGTGCAGAACTTACAGGAGGGTCTCAGTTTGTGCAAAACTTACAGGAGAGTCTTAGTTTGTGCAGAACTTACCGGAGAGTTTCAGTCTGTGCAGAACTTACAGGATTGTTTTAGTTTGTGTAGAACTTACAGGACAGTCTCAATTTGTGCAGAACTTACTGGAGAGTCTCAGTTTGTGCAGAACTTAAAGGACTCTCAGATTGTGCAGAACTTACAGGAGAGTCTCAGTTCGTGCAGAACTTGCAGGAGAGTCTCAGTTTGTGCAGAACTTACAGGAGAGTCTAAGTTTGTGCAGAACTTACAGGAGGGTCTCAGTTTGTGCAGAACTTACAGGATTCTCAATTTGTGCTGAATTTACAGAAGGGTCTCAGTTTGTGCAGAACTTACAGGAGGGTCTCAGTTTGTGAAGAACTTACAGGAGGGTCTCAGTCTCTGCAGAACTTACAGGAGGGTCTCAGTGTGTGCAGAACTTACAGGAGAGTCTCAATTAGAGCAGAACTTACCGGAGAGTTTCAGTCCGTGCAGAACTTACAGGATTCTTTCAGTTTGTGCAGAACGTACAGGAGTCCCAGTTTTTGCAAAACTTACAGGAGAGTCTCAGTTTTTGCAGAACTTACAGGAAGGTCTCAGTTTTTGTAGAACTTACAGGACAGTCTCAATTTGTTTCGAACTTACTGGAGAGTCTCAGTTTGTGCAGAACTTAAAGGACTCTCAGTTTGTGCAGAACTTACAGGAGGGTCTCAGTTTGTGCAGAACTTACAGGAGGGTGTCAGTTTGTGCAGAACTTAGAGGAGGGTCTCAGTCTCTGCAGAACTTACAGGAGGGTCTCAGTGTGTGCAGATCTTACAGGAGAGTCTCAATTAGAGCAGAACTTACCGGAGAGTTTCAGTCCGTGCAGAACTTACAGGATTGTTTCAGTTTGTGCAGAACTTACAGGAGTCCCAGTTTTTGCAAAACTTACAGGAGAGTCTCAGTTTTTGCAGAACTTACAGGAAGGTCTCAGTTTTTGTAGAACTTACAGGACAGTCTCAATTTGTTTCGAACTTACTGGAGAGTCTCAGTTTGTGCAGAACTTAAAGGACTCTCAGTTTGTGCAGAACTTACAGGAGGGTCTCAGTTTGTGCAGAACTTACAGGAGGGTGTCAGTTTGTGCAGAACTTACAGGAGGGTCTCAGTTTGTGCAGAACTTACAGGAGGTTCTCAGTTTATGCAGAACTTACAGGAGGGTCTCAGTTTGTGCAAAACTTACAGGAGAGTTTCAGTCTGTGCAGAACTTAAAGGATCGTTTCAGTTTGTGCAGAACTTACAGGAGTGTCTCACTTTGTGCAGAACTTACAGGAGGGTCTCAGTTTGTGTAGAACTTACAGGACAGTCTCAGTTTGTGAAGAACTTACAGGATCTCAATTTGTGCTGAACTTACAGGAGAATCTCAGTTTGTGCAGAACTTACAGGAGAGTCTCAGTTTGTGCAGAACTTACAGGAGTGTCTCAGTTAGTGCAGAACTTACAGGACTGTCAGTTTGTACAGAACTTACAGGAGGGTCTCAGTTTGTGCAGAACTTACAGAATATCAATTTGTGCAGAACTTACAGGAGGGTCTCAGTTTGTGCAGAACTTACAGGATCTCAATTTCTGTGAAACTTACAGGAGGGTCTCAGTCTGTACAGAACTTACAGGAGGATCTCTGTTTGTGCAAAACTTACAGGAGAGTCTCAGTTTGTGCAGAACTTACCGGAGAGTTTCAGTCTGTGCAGAACTTACAGGATTGTTTCAGTTTGTGTAGAACTTACAGGACAGTCTCAATTTGTGCAGAACTTACTGGAGAGTCTCAGTTTGTGCAGAACTTAAAGGACTCTCAGATTGTGCAGAACTTACAGGAGAGTCTCAGTTTGTGCAGAACTTACAGGAGTGTCAGTTCGTGCAAAACTTAAAGGAGAGTCTCAGTTTGTGCAGAACTTACAGGAGGGTCTCAGTTTGTGCAGAACTTACAGGATTCTCAATTTGTGCAGAATTTACAGAAGGGTCTCAGTTGGTGCAGAACTTACAGGAGGGTCTGAGTTTGTGAATAACTTACAGGAGGGTCTCAGTCTCTGCAGAACTTACAGGAGGGTCTCAGTGTGTGCAGAACTTACAGGAGAGTCTCAATTAGAGCAGAACTTACCGGAGAGTTTCAGTCCGTGCAGAACTTACAGGATTGTTTCAGTTTGTGCAGAACTTACAGGAGTCTCAGTTTCTGCAGAACTTACAGGAGAGTCTCAGTTTTTGCAGAACTTACAGGAAGGTCTCAGTTTTTGTAAAACTTACAGGACAGTCTCAATTTGTGCAGAACTTACTGGAGAGTCTCAGTTTGTGCAGAACTTAAAGGACTCTCAGTTTGTGCAGAACTTACAGGAGGGTCTCAGTTTGTGCAGAACTTACAGGAGGGTCTCAGTTTGTGCAGAACTTACAGGAGGTTGTCAGTTTGTGCAGAACATACAGGAGGGTCTCAGTTTGTGCAGAACTTACAGGTGGTTCTCAGTTTATGCAGAACTTACAGGAGGGTCTCAGTTTGTGCAAAACTTACAGGAGAGTTTCAGTCTGTGCAGAACTTAAAGGATCGTTTCAGTTTGTGCAGAACTTACAGGAGTGTCTAAGTTTGTGCAGAACTTACAGGAAGGTCTCAGTTTGTGTAGAACTTACAGGAGAGTCTCAGTTTGTGCAGAACTTAGAGGAGAGTCTCAGTTTGTGCAGAACTTACAGGAGAGTTTCAATTTGTGCAGAACTTACAGGACTCTCAGTTTGTGTAGAACTTACAGGAGAGTCTCAGTTTGTGCAGAACTTACAGGAGGGTCTCAGTTTGTGCAGAACTTGTAGGAGAGTCTCAGTTTGTGCAGAACTTACAGGAGAGTCTAAGTTTGTGCAGAACTTACAGGAGAGTCTCAGTTTGTGCAGAACTTACAGGAGTGTCTCAGTTTGTGCAGAACTTACAAGATTCTCAATTTGTGCAGAATTTACAGAAGGGTCTCAGTTTGTGCAGAACTTACAGGAGGGTTTCAGTTCGTGAAGAACTTACCGGAGAGTTTCAGTCCGTGCAGAACTTAGAGGATGGTTTCAGTTTGTGCAGAACTTACTGGAGATTCTCAGTTTGTGCAGAACTTACTGGAGAGTCTCAGTTTGTGCAGAACTTAAACGACTCTCAGTTTGTGCAGAACTTAAAGGACTCTCAGTTTGTGCAGAACTTAAACGACTCTCAGTTTGTGCAGAACTTAAAGGACTCTAAGTTTGTGCAGAACTTGCAGGAGAGTCTCATTTTGTGCAAAACTTAAAGGAGAGTCTCAGTTTGTGCAGAACTTACAGGAGAGTCTCAGTTTGTGCAGAACTTACAGGATTCTCAATTTGTGCAGAACTTACAGAAGGGTCTCAGTTTGTGAAGAACTTACAGGAGGGTCTCAGTCTCTGCAGAACTTACAGGAGTGTCTAAGTTTGTGTAGAACTTACAGGAGAGTCTCAGTTTGTGAAGAACTTACAGGATCCCAATTTGTGCTGAACTTACAGGAGAATCTCAGTTTGTGCAGAACTTACAGGAGAGACTCAGTTTGTGCAGAACTTACAGGAGAGTCTCAATTTGTGCAGAACTTACAGGACTCTCAGTTTGTGTAGAACTTACAGGAGAGTCTCAGTTTGTGCAGAACTTACAGGAGGGTCTCAGTTTGTGCAGAAAATACAGGATAATCTCAGTTTGTGTAGAACTTACAGGAGAGTCTCAGTTTGTGAAGAACTTACAGGATCTCAATTTGTGCTGAACTTACAGGAGAATCTCAGTTTGTGCAGAACTTACAGGAAAGTCTCAGTTTGTGCAGAACTTACAGGAGAGTCTCAATTTGTGCAGAACTTACAGGACTCTCAGTTTGTGCAGAACTTACAGGAGTGTCTAAGTTTGTGCAGAACTTACAGGAGGGTCTCAGTTTGTGCAGAACTTACAGGAGGGTCTCAGTTTGTGCAAAACTTACAGGAGAGTCTTAGTTTGTGCAGAACTTACCGGAGAGTTTCAGTCTGTGCAGAACTTACAGGATTGTTTTAGTTTGTGTAGAACTTACAGGACAGTCTCAATTTGTGCAGAACTTACTGGAGAGTCTCAGTTTGTGCAGAACTTAAAGGACTCTCAGATTGTGCAGAACTTACAGGAGAGTCTCAGTTCGTGCAGAACTTGCAGGAGAGTCTCAGTTTGTGCAGAACTTACAGGAGAGTCTAAGTTTGTGCAGAACTTACAGGAGGGTCTCAGTTTGTGCAGAACTTACAGGATTCTCAATTTGTGCTGAATTTACAGAAGGGTCTCAGTTTGTGCAGAACTTACAGGAGGGTCTCAGTTTGTGAAGAACTTACAGGAGGGTCTCAGTCTCTGCAGAACTTACAGGAGGGTCTCAGTGTGTGCAGAACTTACAGGAGAGTCTCAATTAGAGCAGAACTTACCGGAGAGTTTCAGTCCGTGCAGAACTTACAGGATTCTTTCAGTTTGTGCAGAACTTACAGGAGTCCCAGTTTTTGCAAAACTTACAGGAGAGTCTCAGTTTTTGCAGAACTTACAGGAAGGTCTCAGTTTTTGTAGAACTTACAGGACAGTCTCAATTTGTTTCGAACTTACTGGAGAGTCTCAGTTTGTGCAGAACTTAAAGGACTCTCAGTTTGTGCAGAACTTACAGGAGGGTCTCAGTTTGTGCAGAACTTACAGGAGGGTGTCAGTTTGTGCAGAACTTACAGGAGGGTCTCAGTTTGTGCAGAACTTACAGGATGTTCTCAGTTTATGCAGAACTTACAGGAGGGTCTCAGTTTGTGCAAAACTTACAGGAGAGTTTCAGTCTGTGCAGAACTTAAAGGATCGTTTCAGTTTGTGCAGAACTTACAGGAGTGTCTCAGTTTGTGCAGAACTTACAGGAGGGTCTCAGTTTGTGTAGAACTTACAGGAGTCTCAGTTTGTGAAGAACTTACAGGATCTCAATTTGTGCTGAACTTACAGGAGAATCTCAGTTTGTGCAGAACTTACAGGAGA
Organism: Eucyclogobius newberryi; assembly: GCA_026437355.1. NCBI lineage: Eukaryota > Metazoa > Chordata > Actinopteri > Gobiiformes > Gobiidae > Eucyclogobius > Eucyclogobius newberryi. The sequence goes on along the minus strand of JAPEHP010000001.1, from coordinate 53,193,747 downwards.
GTCTCAGTTTGTGCAGAACTTACAGGAGTGTCTCAGTTAGTGCAGAACTTACAGGACTGTCAGTTTGTACAGAACTTACAGGAGGGTCTCAGTTGGTGCAGAACTTACAGAATATAAATTTGTGCAGAACTTACAGGAGGGTCTCAGTTTGTGCAGAACTTACAGGATCTCAATTTCTGCAAAACTTACAGGAGGGTCTCAGTCTGTACAGAACTTACAGGAGGATCTCAGTTTGTGCAAAACTTACAGGAGTGTCTCAGTTTGTGCAGAACTTACCGGAGAGTTTCAGTCTGTGCAGAACTTACAGGATTGTTTCAGTTTGTGTAGAACTTACAGGACAGTCTCAATTTGTGCAGAACTTACTGGAGAGTCTCAGTTTGTGCAGAACTTAAAGGACTCTCAGATTGTGCAGAACATACAGGAGAGTCTCAGTTTGTGCAGAACTTGCAGGAGAGTCTCAGTTTGTGCAGAACTTACAGGAGAGTCTAAGTTTGTGCAGAACTTACAGGAGAGTCTCAGTTTGTGCAGAACTTACAGGAGTGTCAGTTCGTGCAAAACTTAAAGGAGAGTCTCAGTTTGTGCAGAACTTACAGGAGGGTCTCAGTTTGTGCAGAACTTACAGGATTCTCAATTTGTATAGAATTTACAGAAGGGTCTCAGTTGGTGGAGAACTTACAGGAGGGTCTGAGTTTGTGAAGAACTTACAGGAGGGTCTCAGTCTCTGCAGAACTTACAGGAGGGTCTCAGTGTGTGCAGAACTTACAGGAGAGTCTCAATTAGAGCAGAACTTACCGGAGAGTTTCAGTCCGTGCAGAACTTACAGGATTGTTTCAGTTTGTGCAGAACTTACAGGAGTCTCAGTTTCTGCAGAACTTACAGGAGAGTCTAAGTTTTTGCAGAACTTACAGGAAGGTCTCAGTTTTTGTAAAACTTACAGGACAGTCTCAATTTGTGCAGAACTTACTGGAGAGTCTCAGTTTGTGCAGAACTTAAAGGACTCTCAGTTTGTGCAGAACTTACAGGAGGGTCTCAGTTTGTGCAGAACTTACAGGAGGGTGTCAGTTTGTGCAGAACATACAGGAGGGTCTCAGTTTGTGCAGAACTTACAGGAGGTTCTCAGTTTATGCAGAACTTACAGGAGGGTCTCAGTTTGTGCAAAACTTACAGGAGAGTTTAGGTCTGTGCAGAACTTAAAGGATCGTTTCAGTTTGTGCAGAACTTACAGGAATGTCTAAGTTTGTGCAGAACTTACAGGAAGGTCTCAGTTTGTGTAGAACTTACAGGAGAGTCTCAGTTTGTGCAGAACTTAGAGGAGAGTCTCAGTTTGTGCAGAACTTACAGGAGAGTTTCAATTTGTGCGGAACTTACAGGACTCTCAGTTTGTGTAGAACTTACAGGAGAGTCTCAGTTTGTGCAGAACTTACAGGAGGGTCTCAGTTTGTGCAGAACTTGCAGGAGAGTCTCAGTTTGTGCAGAACTTACAGGAGAGTCTAAGTTTGTGGAGAACTTACAGGAGAGTCTCAGTTTGTGCAGAACTTACAGGAGTGTCTCAGTTTGTGCAGAACTTACAAGATTCTCAATTTGTGCAGAATTTACAGAAGGGTCTCAGTTTGTGCAGAACTTACAGGAGGGTTTCAGTTCGTGAAGAACTTACCGGAGAGTTTCAGTCCGTGCAGAACTTAGAGGATGGTTTCAGTTTGTGCAGAACTTACTGGAGAGTCTCAGTTTGTGCAGAACTTACTGGAGAGTCTCAGTTTGTGCAGAACTTAAACGACTCTCAGTTTGTGCAGAACTTAAAGGACTCTCAGTTTGTGCAGAACTTGCAGGAGAGTCTCAGTTTGTGCAAAACTTAAAGGAGAGTCTCAGTTTGTGCAGAACTTACAGGAGAGTCTCAGTTTGTGCAGAAATTACAGGATTCTCAATTTGTGCAGAACTTACTGGAGAGTCTCAGTTTGTGCAGAACTTAAAGGACTCTCAGTTTGTGCAGAACTTACAGGAGGGTCTCAGTTTGTGCAGAACTTACAGGAGGGTGTCAGTTTGTGCAGAACATACAGGAGGGTCTCAGTTTATGCAGAACTTACAGGAGGGTCTCAGTTTGTGCAAAACTTACAGGAAAGTTTCAGTCTGTGCAGAAAATAAAGGATCGTTTCAGTTTGTGCAGAACTTACAGGAGTGTCTAAGTTTGTGCAGAACTTACAGGATTCTCAATTTGTGCAGAACTTACAGAAGGGTCTCAGTTTGTGCAGAACTTAAAGGACTCTCAGTTTGTGCAGAACTTACAGGAGGGTCTCAGTTTGTGCAGAACTTACAGGAGGGTGTCAGTTTGTGCAGAACATACAGGAGGGTCTCAGTTTGTGCAGAACTTACAGGAGGTTCTCAGTTTATGCAGAACTTACAGGAGGGTCTCAGTTTGTGCAAAACTTACAGGAGAGTTTCAGTCTGTGCAGAACTTAAAGGATCGTTTCAGTTTGTGCAGAACTTACAGGAGTGTCTAAGTTTGTGCAGAACATACAGGAAGGTCTCAGTTTGTGTAGAACTTACAGGAGAGTCTCAGTTTGTGCAGAACTTAGAGGAGAGTCTCAGTTTGTGCAGAACTTACAGGAGAGTTTCAATTTGTGCAGAACTTACAGGACTCTCAGTTTGTGTAGAACTTACAGGAGAGTCTCAGTTTGTGCAGAACTTACAGGAGGGTCTCAGTTTGTGCAGAACTTGCAGGAGAGTCTCAGTTTGTGCAGAACTTACAGGAGAGTCTAAGTTTGTGCAGAACTTACAGGAGAGTCTCAGTTTGTGCAGAACTTACAGGAAAGTTTCAGTCTGTGCAGAAAATAAAGGATCGTTTCAGTTTGTGCAGAACTTACAGGAGTGTCTAAGTTTGTGCAGAACTTACAGGATTCTCAATTTGTGCAGAACTTACAGAAGGGTCTCAGTTTGTGCAGAACTTACAGGAGGGTTTCAGTTCGTGAAGAACTTACCGGAGAGTTTCAGTCCGTGCAGAACTTAGAGGATGGTTTCAGTTTGTGCAGAACTTACAGGAGTCTCAGTATTTGCAGAACTTACAGGAAGGTCTCAGTTTGTGTAGAACTTACAGGGCAGTCTCAATTTGTGCGAAACTTACTGGATAGTCTCAGTTTGTGCAGAACTTACTGGATTCTCAATTTGTGCAGAACTTACTGGAGAGTCTCAGTTTGTGCAGAACTTACAGGGCAGTCTCAATTTGTGCAGAACTTACAGGAGAGTCTCAGTTTGTGCAGAACTTACAGGATTCTCAATTTGTGCAGAACTTACTGGAGAGTCTCAGTTTGTGCAGAACTTAAAGGACTCTCAGTTTGTGCAGAACTTACAGGAGGGTCTCAGTTTGTGCAGAACTTACAGGAGAGTGTCAGTTTGTGCAGAACATACAGGAGGGTCTCAGTTTATGCAGAACTTACAGGAGGGTCTCAGTTTGTGCAAAACTTACAGGAAAGTTTCAGTCTGTGCAGAAAATAAAGGATCGTTTTAGTTTGTGCAGAACTTACAGGAGTGTCTAAGTTTGTGCAGAACTTACAGGATTCTCAATTTGTGCAAAACTTACAGAAGGGTCTCAGTTTGTGCAGAACTTACAGGAGGGTTTCAGTTCGTGAAGAACTTACCGGAGAGTTTCAGTCCGTGCAGAACTTAGAGGATGGTTTCAGTTTGTGCAGAACTTACAGGAGTCTCAGTATTTGCAGAACTTACAGGAAGGTCTCAGTTTGTGTAGAACTTACAGGGCAGTCTCAATTTGTGCGAAACTTACAGGAGGGTCTCAGTTTGTGCAGAACTTACAGGAGGGTGTCAGTTTGTGCAGAACATACAGGAGGGTCTCAGTTTGTGCAGAACTTACAGGAGGTTCTCAGTTTATGCAGAACTTACAGGAGGGTCTCAGTTTGTGCAAAACTTACAGGAGAGTTTCAGTCTGTGCAGAACTTAAAGGATCGTTTCAGTTTGTGCAGAACTTACAGGAGTGTCTAAGTTTGTGCAGAACATACAGGAAGGTCTCAGTTTGTGTAGAACTTACAGGAGAGTCTCAGTTTGTGCAGAACTTAGAGGAGAGTCTCAGTTTGTGCAGAACTTACAGGAGAGTTTCAATTTGTGCAGAACTTACAGGACTCTCAGTTTGTGTAGAACTTACAGGAGAGTCTCAGTTTGTGCAGAACTTACAGGAGGGTCTCAGTTTGTGCAGAACTTGCAGGAGAGTCTCAGTTTGTGCAGAACTTACAGGAGAGTCTAAGTTTGTGCAGAACTTACAGGAGAGTCTCAGTTTGTGCAGAACTTACAGGAAAGTTTCAGTCTGTGCAGAAAATAAAGGATCGTTTCAGTTTGTGCAGAACTTACAGGAGTGTCTAAGTTTGTGCAGAACTTACAGGATTCTCAATTTGTGCAGAACTTACAGAAGGGTCTCAGTTTGTGCAGAACTTACAGGAGGGTTTCAGTTCGTGAAGAACTTACCGGAGAGTTTCAGTCCGTGCAGAACTTAGAGGATGGTTTCAGTTTGTGCAGAACTTACAGGAGTCTCAGTATTTGCAGAACTTACAGGAAGGTCTCAGTTTGTGTAGAACTTACAGGGCAGTCTCAATTTGTGCGAAACTTACTGGATAGTCTCAGTTTGTGCAGAACTTACTGGATTCTCAATTTGTGCAGAACTTACTGGAGAGTCTCAGTTTGTGCAGAACTTACAGGGCAGTCTCAATTTGTGCAGAACTTACAGGAGAGTCTCAGTTTGTGCAGAACTTACAGGATTCTCAATTTGTGCAGAACTTACTGGAGAGTCTCAGTTTGTGCAGAACTTAAAGGACTCTCAGTTTGTGCAGAACTTACAGGAGGGTCTCAGTTTGTGCAGAACTTACAGGAGAGTGTCAGTTTGTGCAGAACATACAGGAGGGTCTCAGTTTATGCAGAACTTACAGGAGGGTCTCAGTTTGTGCAAAACTTACAGGAAAGTTTCAGTCTGTGCAGAAAATAAAGGATCGTTTTAGTTTGTGCAGAACTTACAGGAGTGTCTAAGTTTGTGCAGAACTTACAGGATTCTCAATTTGTGCAAAACTTACAGAAGGGTCTCAGTTTGTGCAGAACTTACAGGAGGGTTTCAGTTCGTGAAGAACTTACCGGAGAGTTTCAGTCCGTGCAGAACTTAGAGGATGGTTTCAGTTTGTGCAGAACTTACAGGAGTCTCAGTATTTGCAGAACTTACAGGAAGGTCTCAGTTTGTGTAGAACTTACAGGGCAGTCTCAATTTGTGCGAAACTTACTGGAGAGTCTCAGTTTGTGCAGAACTTACTGGAGAGTCTCAGTTTGTGCAGAACTTAAACGACTTTCAGTTTGTGCAGAACTTAAAGGACTCTCAGTTTGTGCAGAACTTACAGGAGGGTCTCAGTGTGTGCAGAACTTACAGGAGAGTCTCAATTAGAGCAGAACTTACCGGAGAGTTTCAGTCCGTGCAGAACTTACAGGATTGTTTCAGTCTGTGCAGAACTTAAAGGATCGTTTCAGTTTGTGCAGAACTTACAGGAGTGTCTAAGTTTGTGCAGAACTTACAGGAAGGTCTCAGTTTGTGTAGAACTTACAGGAGAGTCTCAGTTTGTGCAGAACTTAGAGGAGAGTCTCAGTTTGTGCAGAACTTACAGGAGAGTCTCAGTTTGTGCAGAACTTACAGGAGAGTCTCATTTTTTGCAGAACTTACAGGAGTGTCTCAGTTTGTGCAGAACTTACAAGATTCTCAATTTGTGCAAAATTTACAGAAGGGTCTCAGTTTGTGCAGAACTTACAGGAGGGTTTCAGTTCGTGAAGAACTTACCGGAGAGTTTCAGTCCGTGCAGAACTTAGAGGATGGTTTCAGTTTGTGCAGAACTTACCGGAGAGTCTCAGTTTGAGCAGAACTTACTGGAGAGTCTCAGTTTGTGCAGAACTTAAACGACTCTCAGTTTGTGCAGAACTTAAAGGACTCTCAGTTTGTGCAGAACTTGCAGGAGAGTCTCAGTTTGTGCAAAACTTAAAGGAGAGTCTCAGTTTGTGCAGAACTTACAGGAGAGTCTCAGTTTGTGCAGAACTTACAGGATTCTCAATTTGTGCAGAACTTACTGGAGAGTCTCAGTTTGTGCAGAACTTAAAGGACTCTCAGTTTGTGCAGAACTTACAGGAGGGTCTCAGTTTGTGCAGAACTTACAGGAGGGTGTCAGTTTGTGCAGAACATACAGGAGGGTCTCAGTTTATGCAGAACTTACAGGAGGGTCTCAGTTTATGCAGAACTTACAGGAGGGTCTCAGTTTGTGCAAAACTTACAGGAAAGTTTCAGTCTGTGCAGAAAATAAAGGATCGTTTCAGTTTGTGCAGAACTTACAGGAGTGTCTAAGTTTGTGCAGAACTTACAGGATTCTCAATTTGTGCAGAACTTACAGAAGGGTCTCAGTTTGTGCAGAACTTACAGGAGGGTTTCAGTTCGTGAAGAACTTACCGGAGAGTTTCAGTCCGTGCAGAACTTAGAGGATGGTTTCAGTTTGTGCAGAACTTACAGGAGTCTCAGTATTTGCAGAACTTACAGGAAGGTCTCAGTTTGTGTAGAACTTACAGGGCAGTCTCAATTTGTGCGAAACTTACTGGAGAGTCTCAGTTTGTGCAGAACTTACTGGATTCTCAATTTGTGCAGAACTTACTGGAGAGTCTCAGTTTGTGCAGAACTTACAGGGCAGTCTCAATTTGTGCAGAAATTACAGGAGAGTCTCAGTTTGTGCAGAACTTACAGGATTCTCAATTTGTGCAGAACTTACTGGAGAGTCTCAGTTTGTGCAGAACTTAAAGGACTCTCAGTTTGTGCAGAACTTACAGAAGGGTCTCAGTTTGTGCAGAATTTACAGGAGGGTGTCAGTTTGTGCAGAACATACAGGAGGGTCTCAGTTTATGCAGAACTTACAGGAGGGTCTCAGTTTGTGCAAAACTTACAGGAAAGTTTCAGTCTGTGCAGAAAATAAAGGATCGTTTCAGTTTGTGCAGAACTTACAGGAGTGTCTAAGTTTGTGCAGAACTTACAGGATTCTCAATTTGTGCAGAACTTACAGAAGGGTCTCAGTTTGTGCAGAACTTACAGGAGGGTTTCAGTTCGTGAAGAACTTACCGGAGAGTTTCAGTCCGTGCAGAACTTAGAGGATGGTTTCAGTTTGTGCAGAACTTACAGGAGTCTCAGTATTTGCAGAACTTACAGGAAGGTCTCAGTTTGTGTAGAACTTACAGGGCAGTCTCAATTTGTGCGAAACTTACTGGAGAGTCTCAGTTTGTGCAGAACTTACTGGAGAGTCTCAGTTTGTGCAGAACTTAAACGACTCTCAGTTTGTGCAGAACTTAAAGGACTCTCAGTTTGTGCAGAACTTACAGGAGGGTCTCAGTGTGTGCAGAACTTACAGGAGAGTCTCAATTAGAGCAGAACTTACCGGAGAGTTTCAGTCCGTGCAGAACTTACAGGATTGTTTCAGTTTGTGCAGAACTTACAGGAGTCTCAGTTTGTGCAGAACTTACAGGAGGGTCTCAGTTTGTGCAGAACTTACAGGAGGGTGTCAGTTTGTGCAGAACATACAGGAGGGTCTCAGTTTATGCAGAACTTACAGCAGGGTCTCAGTTTGTGCAAAACTTACAGGAAAGTTTCAGTCTGTGCAGAAAATAAAGGATCGTTTCAGTTTGTGCAGAACTTACAGGAGTGTCTAAGTTTGTGCAGAACTTACAGGATTCTCAATTTGTGCAGAACTTACAGAAGGGTCTCAGTTTGTGCAGAACTTACAGGAGGGTTTCAGTTCGTGAAGAACTTACCGGAGAGTTTCAGTCCGTGCAGAACTTAGAGGATGGTTTCAGTTTGTGCAGAACTTACAGGAGTCTCAGTATTTGCAGAACTTACAGGAAGGTCTCAGTTTGTGTAGAACTTACAGGGCAGTCTCAATTTGTGCGAAACTTACTGGAGAGTCTCAGTTTGTGCAGAACTTACTGGAGAGTCTCAGTTTGTGCAGAACTTAAACGACTCTCAGTTTGTGCAGAACTTAAAGGACTCTCAGTTTGTGCAGAACTTACAGGAGGGTCTCAGTGTGTGCAGAACTTACAGGAGAGTCTCAATTAGAGCAGAACTTACCGGAGAGTTTCAGTCCGTGCAGAACTTACAGGATTGTTTCAGTTTGTGCAGAACTTACAGGAGTCTCAGTTTCTGCAGAACTTACAGGAGAGTCTCAGTTTTTGCAGAACTTACAGGAAGGTCTCAGTTTTTGTAAAACTTACAGGACAGTCTCAATTTGTGCAGAACTTGCTGGAGAGTCTCAGTTTGTGCAGAACTTAAAGGACTCTCAGTTTGTGCAGAACTTACAGGAGGGTCTCAGTTTGTGCAGAACTTACAGGAGGGTGTCAATTTGTGCAGAACATACAGGAGGGTCTCAGTTTGTGCAGAACTTACAGGAGGTTCTCAGTTTATGCAGAACTTACAGGAGGGTCTCAGTTTGTGCAAAACTTACAGGAGAGTTTCAGTCTGTGCAGAACTTAAAGGATCGTTTCAGTTTGTGCAGAACATACAGGAGTGTCTAAGTTTGTGCAGAACTTACAGGAAGGTCTCAGTTTGTGTAGAACTTACAGGAGAGTCTCAGTTTGTGCAGAACTTAGAGGAGAGTCTCAGTTTGTGCAGAACTTACAGGAGAGTTTCAATTTGTGCAGAACTTACAGGACTCTCAGTTTGTGTAGAACTTACAGGAGAGTCTCAGTTTGTGCAGAACTTACAGGAGGGTCTCAGTTTGTGCAGAACTTGCAGGAGAGTCTCAGTTTGTGCAGAACTTACAGGAGAGTCTAAGTTTGTGCAGAACTTACAGGAGAGTCTCAGTTCGTGCAGAACTTACAGGAGTGTCTCAGTTTGTGCAGAACTTACAAGATTCTCAATTTGTGCAAAATTTACAGAAGGGTCTCAGTTTGTGCAGAACTTACAGGAGGGTTTCAGTTCGTGAAGAACTTACCGGAGAGTTTCAGTCCGTGCAGAACTTAGAGGATGGTTTCAGTTTGTGCAGAACTTACTGGAGAGTCTCAGTTTGAGCAGAACTTACTGGAGAGTCTCAGTTTGTGCAGAACTTAAACGACTCTCAGTTTGTGCAGAACTTAAAGGACTCTCAGTTTGTGCAGAACTTGCAGGAGAGTCTCAGTTTGTGCAAAACTTAAAGGAGAGTCTCAGTTTGTGCAGAACTTACAGGAGAGTCTCAGTTTGTGCAGAACTTACAGGATTCTCAATTTGTGCAGAACTTACTGGAGAGTCTCAGTTTGTGCAGAACTTAAAGGACTCTCAGTTTGTGCAGAACTTACAGGAGGGTCTCAGTTTGTGCAGAACTTACAGGAGGGTGTCAGTTTGTGCAGAACATACAGGAGGGTCTCAGTTTATGCAGAACTTACAGGAGGTTCTCAGTTTATGCAGAACTTACAGGAGGGTCTCAGTTTGTGCAAAACTTACAGGAAAGTTTCAGTCTGTGCAGAAAATAAAGGATCGTTTCAGTTTGTGCAGAATTTACAGGAGTGTCTAAGTTTGTGCAGAACTTACAGGATTCTCAATTTGTGCAGAACTTACAGAAGGGTCTCAGTTTGTGCAGAACTTACAGGAGGGTTTCAATTCGTGAAGAACTTACCGGAGAGTTTCAGTCCGTGCAGAACTTAGAGGATGGTTTCAGTTTGTGCAGAACTTACAGGAGTCTCAGTATTTGCAGAACTTACAGGAAGGTCTCAGTTTGTGTAGAACTTACAGGGCGGTCTCAATTTGTGCGAAACTTACTGGAGAGTCTCAGTTTGTGCAGAACTTACTGGATTCTCAATTTGTGCAGAACTTACTGGAGAGTCTCAGTTTGTGCAGAACTTACAGGGCAGTCTCAATTTGTATAGAACTTACAGGAGAGTCTCAGTTTGTGTAGAACTTACAGGGCAGTCTCAATTTGTGCGAAACTTACTGGAGAGTCTCAGTTTGTGCAGAACTTACTGGAGAGTCTCAGTTTGTGCAGAACTTAAACGACTCTCAGTTTGTGCAGAACTTAAAGGACTCTCAGTTTGTGCAGAACTTACAGGAGGGTCTCAGTGTGTGCAGAACTTACAGGAGAGTCTCAATTAGAGCAGAACTTACCGGAGAGTTTCAGTCCGTGCAGAACTTACAGGATTGTTTCAGTTTGTGCAGAACTTACAGGAGTCTCAGTTTCTGCAGAACTTACAGGAGAGTCTCAGTTTTTGCAGAACTTACAGGAAGGTCTCAGTTTTTGTAAAACTTACAGGACAGTCTCAATTTGTGCAGAACTTACTGGAGAGTCTCAGTTTGTGCAGAACTTAAAGGACTCTCAGTTTGTGCAGAACTTACAGGAGGGTCTCAGTTTGTGCAGAACTTACAGGAGGGTGTCAGTTTGTGCAGAACATACAGGAGGGTCTCAGTTTGTGCTGAACTTACAGGAGGTTCTCAGTTTATGCAGAACTTACAGGAGGGTCTCAGTTTGTGCAAAACTTACAGGAGAGTTTCAGTCTGTGCAGAACTTAAAGGATCGTTTCAGTTTGTGCAGAACTTACAGGAGTGTCTAAGTTTGTGCAGAACTTACAGGAAGGTCTCAGTTTGTGTAGAACTTACAGGAGAGTCTCAGTTTGTGCAGAACTTAGAGGAGAGTCTCAGTTTGTGCAGAACTTACAGGAGAGTCTCAGTTTGTGCAGAACTTACAGGAGAGTCTCATTTTTTGCAGAACTTACAGGAGTGTCTCAGTTTGTGCAGAACTTACAAGATTCTCAATTTGTGCAAAATTTACAGAAGGGTCTCAGTTTGTGCAGAACTTACAGGAGGGTTTCAGTTCGTGAAGAACTTACCGGAGAGTTTCAGTCCGTGCAGAACTTAGAGGATGGTTTCAGTTTGTGCAGAACTTACCGGAGAGTCTCAGTTCGAGCAGAACTTACTGGAGAGTCTCAGTTTGTGCAGAACTTAAACGACTCTCAGTTTGTGCAGAACTTAAAGGACTCTCAGTTTGTGCAGAACTTGCAGGAGAGTCTCAGTTTGTGCAAAACTTAAAGGAGAGTCTCAGTTTGTGCAGAACTTACAGGAGAGTCTCAGTTTGTGCAGAACTTACAGGATTCTCAATTTGTGCAGAACTTACTGGAGAGTCTCAGTTTGTGCAGAACTTAAAGGACTCTCAGTTTGTGCAGAACTTACAGGAGGGTCTCAGTTTGTGCAGAACTTACAGGAGGGTGTCAGTTTGTGCAGAACATACAGGAGGGTCTCAGTTTATGCAGAACTTACAGGAGGGTCTCAGTTTATGCAGAACTTACAGGAGGGTCTCAGTTTGTGCAAAACTTACAGGAAAGTTTCAGTCTGTGCAGAAAATAAAGGATCGTTTCAGTTTGTGCAGAACTTACAGGAGTGTCTAAGTTTGTGCAGAACTTACAGGATTCTCAATTTGTGCAGAACTTACAGAAGGGTCTCAGTTTGTGCAGAACTTACAGGAGGGTTTCAGTTCGTGAAGAACTTACCGGAGAGTTTCAGTCCGTGCAGAACTTAGAGGATGGTTTCAGTTTGTGCAGAACTTACAGGAGTCTCAGTATTTGCAGAACTTACAGGAAGGTCTCAGTTTGTGTAGAACTTACAGGGCAGTCTCAATTTGTGCGAAACTTACTGGAGAGTCTCAGTTTGTGCAGAACTTACTGGAGAGTCTCAGTTTGTGCAGAACTTAAACGACTCTCAGTTTGTGCAGAACTTAAAGGACTCTCAGTTTGTGCAGAACTTACAGGAGGGTCTCAGTGTATGCAGAACTTACAGGAGAGTCTCAATTAGAGCAGAACTTACCGGAGAGTTTCAGTCCGTGCAGAACTTACAGGATTGTTTCAGTTTGTGCAGAACTTACAGGAGTCTCAGTTTGTGCAGAACTTACAGGAGGGTCTCAGTTTGTGCAGAACTTACAGGAGGGTGTCAGTTTGTGCAGAACATACAGGAGGGTCTCAGTTTATGCAGAACTTACAGGAGGGTCTCAGTTTGTGCAAAACTTACAGGAAAGTTTCAGTCTGTGCAGAAAATAAAGGATCGTTTCAGTTTGTGCAGAACTTACAGGAGTGTCTAAGTTTGTGCAGAACTTACAGGATTCTCAATTTGTGCAGAACTTACAGAAGGGTCTCAGTTTGTGCAGAACTTACAGGAGGGTTTCAGTTCGTGAAGAACTTACCGGAGAGTTTCAGTCCGTGCAGAACTTAGAGGATGGTTTCAGTTTGTGCAGAACTTACAGGAGTCTCAGTATTTGCAGAACTTACAGGAAGGTCTCAGTTTGTGTAGAACTTACAGGGCAGTCTCAATTTGTGCGAAACTTACTGGAGAGTCTCAGTTTGTGCAGAACTTACTGGAGAGTCTCAGTTTGTGCAGAACTTAAACGACTCTCAGTTTGTGCAGAACTTAAAGGACTCTCAGTTTGTGCAGAACTTACAGGAGGGTCTCAGTGTGTGCAGAACTTACAGGAGAGTCTCAATTAGAGCAGAACTTACCGGAGAGTTTCAGTCCGTGCAGAACTTACAGGATTGTTTCAGTTTGTGCAGAACTCACAGGAGTCTCAGTTTCTGCAGAACTTACAGGAGAGTCTCAGTTTTTGCAGAACTTACAGGAAGGTCTCAGTTTTTGTAAAACTTACAGGACAGTCTCAATTTGTGCAGAACTTGCTGGAGAGTCTCAGTTTGTGCAGAACTTAAAGGACTCTCAGTTTGTGCAGAACTTACAGGAGGGTCTCAGTTTGTGCAGAACTTACAGGAGGGTGTCAATTTGTGCAGAACATACAGGAGGGTCTCAGTTTGTGCAGAACTTACAGGAGGTTCTCAGTTTATGCAGAACTTACAGGAGGGTCTCAGTTTGTGCAAAACTTACAGGAGAGTTTCAGTCTGTGCAGAACTTAAAGGATCGTTTCAGTTTGTGCAGAACATACAGGAGTGTCTAAGTTTGTGCAGAACTTACAGGAAGGTCTCAGTTTGTGTAGAACTTACAGGAGAGTCTCAGTTTGTGCAGAACTTAGAGGAGAGTCTCAGTTTGTGCAGAACTTACAGGAGAGTTTCAATTTGTGCAGAACTTACAGGACTCTCAGTTTGTGTAGAACTTACAGGAGAGTCTCAGTTTGTGCAGAACTTACAGGAGGGTCTCAGTTTGTGCAGAACTTGCAGGAGAGTCTCAGTTTGTGCAGAACTTACAGGAGAGTCTAAGTTTGTGCAGAACTTACAGGAGAGTCTCAGTTCGTGCAGAACTTACAGGAGTGTCTCAGTTTGTGCAGAACTTACAAGATTCTCAATTTGTGCAAAATTTACAGAAGGGTCTCAGTTTGTGCAGAACTTACAGGAGGGTTTCAGTTCGTGAAGAACTTACCGGAGAGTTTCAGTCCGTGCAGAACTTAGAGGATGGTTTCAGTTTGTGCAGAACTTACTGGAGAGTCTCAGTTTGAGCAGAACTTACTGGAGAGTCTCAGTTTGTGCAGAACTTAAACGACTCTCAGTTTGTGCAGAACTTAAAGGACTCTCAGTTTGTGCAGAACTTGCAGGAGAGTCTCAGTTTGTGCAAAACTTAAAGGAGAGTCTCAGTTTGTGCAGAACTTACAGGAGAGTCTCAGTTTGTGCAGAACTTACAGGATTCTCAATTTGTGCAGAACTTACTGGAGAGTCTCAGTTTGTGCAGAACTTAAAGGACTCTCAGTTTGTGCAGAACTTACAGGAGGGTCTCAGTTTGTGCAGAACTTACAGGAGGGTGTCAGTTTGTGCAGAACATACAGGAGGGTCTCAGTTTATGCAGAACTTACAGGAGGTTCTCAGTTTATGCAGAACTTACAGGAGGGTCTCAGTTTGTGCAAAACTTACAGGAAAGTTTCAGTCTGTGCAGAAAATAAAGGATCGTTTCAGTTTGTGCAGAATTTACAGGAGTGTCTAAGTTTGTGCAGAACTTACAGGATTCTCAATTTGTGCAGAACTTACAGAAGGGTCTCAGTTTGTGCAGAACTTACAGGAGGGTTTCAATTCGTGAAGAACTTACCGGAGAGTTTCAGTCCGTGCAGAACTTAGAGGATGGTTTCAGTTTGTGCAGAACTTACAGGAGTCTCAGTATTTGCAGAACTTACAGGAAGGTCTCAGTTTGTGTAGAACTTACAGGGCGGTCTCAATTTGTGCGAAACTTACTGGAGAGTCTCAGTTTGTGCAGAACTTACTGGATTCTCAATTTGTGCAGAACTTACTGGAGAGTCTCAGTTTGTGCAGAACTTACAGGGCAGTCTCAATTTGTATAGAACTTACAGGAGAGTCTCAGTTTGTGCAGAACTTACAGGATTCTCAATTTGTGCAGAACTTACAGGAGGGTCTCAGTTTGTGCAGAACTTAAAGGACTCTCAGTTTGTGCAGAACTTACAGGAGGGTCTCAGTTTGTGCAGAACTTACAGGAGGGTGTCAGTTTGTGCAGAACATACAGGAGGGTCTCAGTTTATGCAGAACTTACAGGAGGGTCTCAGTTTGTGCAAAACTTACAGGAAAGTTTCAGTCTGTGCAGAAAATAAAGGATCGTTTCAGTTTGTGCAGAACTTACAGGAGTGTCTAAGTTTGTGCAGAACTTACAGGATTCTCAATTTGTGCAGAACTTACAGAAGGGTCTCAGTTTGTGCAGAACTTACAGGAGGGTTTCAGTTCGTGAAGAACTTACCGGAGAGTTTCAGTCCGTGCAGAACTTAGAGGATGGTTTCAGTTTGTGCAGAACTTACAGGAGTCTCAGTATTTGCAGAACTTACAGGAAGGTCTCAGTTTGTGTAGAACTTACAGGGCAGTCTCAATTTGTGCGAAACTTACTGGAGAGTCTCAGTTTGTGCAGAACTTACTGGGGAGTCTCAGTTTGTGCAGAACTTAAACGACTCTCAGTTTGTGCAGAACTTAAAGGACTCTCAGTTTGTGCAGAACTTACAGGAGGGTCTCAGTTTGTGCAGAACTTGCAGGACAGTCTCAGTTTGTGCAGAACTTACAGGAGAGTCTAAGTTTGTGCGGAACTTACAGGAGAGTCTCAGTTCGTGCAGAACTTACAGGAGTGTCTCAGTTTGTGCAGAACTTACAAGATTCTGAATTTGTGCAAAATTTACAGAAGGGTCTCAGTTTGTGCAGAACTTACAGGAGGGTTTCAGTTCGTGAAGAACTTACCGGAGAGTTTCAGTCCGTGCAGAACTTAGAGGATGGTTTCAGTTTGTGCAGAACTTACTGGAGAGTCTCAGTTTGAGCAGAACTTACTGGAGAGTCTCAGTTTGTGCAGAACTTAAAGGACTCTCAGTTTGTGCAGAACTTAAAGGACTCTCAGTTTGTGCAGAACTTGCAGGAGAGTCTCAGTTTGTGCAAAACTTAAAGGAGAGTCTCAGTTTGTGCAGAACTTACAGGAGAGTCTCAGTTTGTGCAGAACTTACAGGATTCTCAATTTGTGCAGAACTTACTGGAGAGTCTCAGTTTGTGCAGAACTTAAAGGACTCTCGGTTTGTGCAGAACTTACAGGAGGGTCTCAGTTTGTGCAGAACTTACAGGAGGGTGTCAGTTTGTGCAGAACATACAGGAGGGTCTCAGTTTATGCAGAACTTACAGTAGGTTCTCAGTTTATGCAGAACTTACAGGAGGGTCTCAGTTTGTGCAAAACTTACAGGAAAGTTTCAGTCTGTGCAGAAAATAAAGGATCGTTTCAGTTTGTGCAGAATTTACAGGAGTGTCTAAGTTTGTGCAGAACTTACAGGATTCTCAATTTGTGCAGAACTTACAGAAGGGTCTCAGTTTGTGCAGAACTTACAGGAGGGTTTCAGTTCGTGAAGAACTTACCGGAGAGTTTCAGTCCGTGCAGAACTTAGAGGATGGTTTCAGTTTGTGCAGAACTTACAGGAGTCTCAGTATTTGCAGAACTTACAGGAAGGTCTCAGTTTGTGTAGAACTTACAGGGCAGTCTCAATTTGTGCGAAACTTACTGGAGAGTCTCAGTTTGTGCAGAACTTACTGGATTCTCAATTTGTGCAGAACTTACTGGAGAGTCTCAGTTTGTGCAGAACTTACAGGGCAGTCTCAATTTGTGCAGAACTTACAGGAGAGTCTCAGTTTGTGCAGAACTTACAGGATTCTCAATTTGTGCAGAACTTACTGGAGAGTCTCAGTTTGTGCAGAACTTAAAGGACTCTCAGTTTGTGCAGAACTTACAGGAGGGTCTCAGTTTGTGCAGAACTTACAGGATGGTGTCAGTTTGTGCAGAACATACAGGAGGGTCTCAGTTTATGCAGAACTTACAGGAGGGTCTCAGTTTGTGCAAAACTTACAGGAAAGTTTCAGTCTGTGCAGAAAATAAAGGATCGTTTCAGTTTGTGCAGAACTTACAGGAGTGTCTAAGTTTGTGCAGAACTTACAGGATTCTCAATTTGTGCAGAACTTACAGAAGGGTCTCAGTTTGTGCAGAACTTACAGGAGGGTTTCAGTTCGTGAAGAACTTACCGGAGAGTTTCAGTCCGTGCAGAACTTAGAGGATGGTTTCAGTTTGTGCAGAACTTACAGGAGTCTCAGTATTTGCAGAACTTACAGGAAGGTCTCAGTTTGTGTAGAACTTACAGGGCAGTCTCAATTTGTGCGAAACTTACTGGAGAGTCTCAGTTTGTGCAGAACTTACTGGAGAGTCTCAGTTTGTGCAGAACTTAAAGGACTCTCAGTTTGTGCAGAACTTACAGGAGGGTCTCAGTGTGTGCAGAACTTACAGGAGAGTCTCAATTAGAGCAGAACTTACCGGAGAGTTTCAGTCCGTGCAGAACTTACAGGATTGTTTCAGTTTGTGCAGAACTTACAGGAGTCTCAGTTTCTGCAGAACTTACAGGAGAGTCTCAGTTTTTGCAGAACTTACAGGAAGGTCTCAGTTTTTGTAAAACTTACAGGACAGTCTCAATTTGTGCAGAACTTACTGGAGAGTCTCAGTTTGTGCAGAACTTAAAGGACTCTCAGTTTGTGCAGAACTTACAGGAGGGTCTCAGTTTGTGCAGAACTTACAGGAGGGTGTCAGTTTGTGCAGAACATACAGGAGGGTCTCAGTTTGTGCAGAACTTACAGGAGGTTCTCAGTTTATGCAGAACTTACAGGAGGGTCTCAGTTTGTGCAAAACTTACAGGAGAGTTTCAGTCTGTGCAGAACTTAAAGGATCGTTTCAGTTTGTGCAGAACTTACAGGAGTGTCTAAGTTTGTGCAGAACTTACAGGAAGGTCTCAGTTTGTGTAGAACTTACAGGAGAGTCTCAGTTTGTGCAGAATTTAGAGGAGAGTCTCAGTTTGTGCAGAACTTACAGGAGAGTTTCAATTTGTGCAGAACTTACAGGACTCTCAGTTTGTGTAGAACTTACAGGAGAGTCTCAGTTTGTGCAGAACTTACAGGAGGGTCTCAGTTTGTGCAGAACTTGCAGGAGAGTCTCAGTTTGTGCAGAACTTACAGGAGAGTCTAAGTTTGTGCAGAACTTACAGAAGGGTCTCAGTTTGTGCAGAACTTACAGGAGGGTTTCAGTTCGTGAAGAACTTACCGGAGAGTTTCAGTCCGTGCAGAACTTAGAGGATGGTTTCAGTTTGTGCAGAACTTACTGGAGAGTCTCAGTTTGAGCAGAACTTACTGGAGAGTCTCAGTTTGTGCAGAACTTAAACGACTCTCAGTTTGTGCAGAACTTAAAGGACTCTCAGTTTGTGCAGAACTTGCAGGAGAGTCTCAGTTTGTGCAAAACTTAAAGGAGAGTCTCAGTTTGTGCAGAACTTACAGGAGAGTCTCAGTTTGTGCAGAACTTACAGGATTCTCAATTTGTGCAGAACTTACTGGAGAGTCTCAGTTTGTGCAGAACTTAAAGGACTCTCAGTTTGTGCAGAACTTACAGGAGGGTCTCAGTTTGTGCAGAACTTACAGGAGGGTGTCAGTTTGTGCAGAACATACAGGAGGGTCTCAGTTTATGCAGAACTTACAGGAGGTTCTCGGTTTATGCAGAACTTACAGGAGGGTCTCAGTTTGTGCAAAACTTACAGGAAAGTTTCAGTCTGTGCAGAAAATAAAGGATCGTTTCAGTTTGTGCAGAACTTACAGGAGTGTCTAAGTTTGTGCAGAACTTACAGGATTCTCAATTTGTGCAGAACTTACAGAAGGGTCTCAGTTTGTGCAGAACTTACAGGAGGGTTTCAGTTCGTGAAGAACTTACCGGAGAGTTTCAGTCCGTGCAGAACTTAGAGGATGGTTTCAGTTTGTGCAGAACTTACAGGAGTGTCAGTATTTGCAGAACTTACAGGAAGGTCTCAGTTTGTGTAGAACTTACAGGGCAGTCTCAATTTGTGCGAAACTTACTGGAGAGTCTCAGTTTGTGCAGAACTTACTGGAGAGTCTCAGTTTGTGCAGAACTTAAACGACTCTCAGTTTGTGCAGAACTTAAAGGACTCTCAGTTTGTGCAGAACTTGCAGGAGAGTCTCAGTTTGTGCAAAACTTAAAGGAGAGTCTCAGTTTGTGCAGAACTTACAGGAGAGTCTCAGTTTGTGCAGAACTTACAGGATTCTCAATTTGTGCAGAACTTACTGGAGTGTCTAAGTTTGTGCAGAACTTACAGGATTCTCAATTTGTGCAGAACTTACAGAAGGGTCTCAGTTTGTGCAGAACTTACAGGAGGGTTTCAGTTCGTGAAGAACTTACCGGAGAGTTTCAGTCCGTGCAGAACTTAGAGGATGGTTTCAGTTTGTGCAGAACTTACAGGAGTCTCAGTATTTGCAGAACTTACAGGAAGGTCTCAGTTTGTGTAGAACTTACAGGGCAGTCTCAATTTGTGCGAAACTTACTGGAGAGTCTCAGTTTGTGCAGAACTTACTGGATTCTCAATTTGTGCAGAACTTACTGGAGAGTCTCAGTTTGTGCAGAACTTACAGGGCAGTCTCAATTTGTGCAGAACTTACAGGAGAGTCTCAGTTTGTGCAGAACTTACAGGATTCTCAATTTGTGCAGAACTTACTGGAGAGTCTCAGTTTGTGCAGAACTTAAAGGACTCTCAGTTTGTGCAGAACTTACAGGAGGGTCTCAGTTTGTGCAGAACTTACAGGATGGTGTCAGTTTGTGCAGAACATACAGGAGGGTCTCAGTTTATGCAGAACTTACAGGAGGGTCTCAGTTTGTGCAAAACTTACAGGAAAGTTTCAGTCTGTGCAGAAAATAAAGGATCGTTTCAGTTTGTGCAGAACTTACAGGAGTGTCTAAGTTTGTGCAGAACTTAAAGGATTCTCAATTTGTGCAGAACTTACAGAAGGGTCTCAGTTTGTGCAGAACTTACAGGAGGGTTTCAGTTCGTGAAGAACTTACCGGAGAGTTTCAGTCCGTGCAGAACTTAGAGGATGGTTTCAGTTTGTGCAGAACTTACAGGAGTCTCAGTATTTGCAGAACTTACAGGAAGGTCTCAGTTTGTGTAGAACTTACAGGGCAGTCTCAATTTGTGCGAAACTTACTGGAGAGTCTCAGTTTGTGCAGAACTTACTGGAGAGTCTCAGTTTGTGCAGAACTTAAAGGACTCTCAGTTTGTGCAGAACTTACAGGAGGGTCTCAGTGTGTGCAGAACTTACAGGAGAGTCTCAATTAGAGCAGAACTTACCGGAGAGTTTCAGTCCGTGCAGAACTTACAGGATTGTTTCAGTTTGTGCAGAACTTACAGGAGTCTCAGTTTCTGCAGAACTTACAGGAGAGTCTCAGTTTTTGCAGAACTTACAGGAAGGTCTCAGTTTTTGTAAAACTTACAGGACAGTCTCAATTTGTGCAGAACTTACTGGAGAGTCTCAGTTTGTGCAGAACTTAAAGGACTCTCAGTTTGTGCAGAACTTACAGGAGGGTCTCAGTTTGTGCAGAACTTACAGGAGGGTGTCAGTTTGTGCAGAACATACAGGAGGGTCTCAGTTTGTGCAGAACTTACAGGAGGTTCTCAGTTTATGCAGAACTTACAGGAGGGTCTCAGTTTGTGCAAAACTTACAGGAGAGTTTCAGTCTGTGCAGAACTTAAAGGATCGTTTCAGTTTGTGCAGAACTTACAGGAGTGTCTAAGTTTGTGCAGAACTTACAGGAAGGTCTCAGTTTGTGTAGAACTTACAGGAGAGTCTCAGTTTGTGCAGAATTTAGAGGAGAGTCTCAGTTTGTGCAGAACTTACAGGAGAGTTTCAATTTGTGCAGAACTTACAGGACTCTCAGTTTGTGTAGAACTTACAGGAGAGTCTCAGTTTGTGCAGAACTTACAGGAGGGTCTCAGTTTGTGCAGAACTTGCAGGAGAGTCTCAGTTTGTGCAGAACTTACAGGAGAGTCTAAGTTTGTGCAGAACTTACAGAAGGGTCTCAGTTTGTGCAGAACTTACAGGAGGGTTTCAGTTCGTGAAGAACTTACCGGAGAGTTTCAGTCCGTGCAGAACTTAGAGGATGGTTTCAGTTTGTGCAGAACTTACTGGAGAGTCTCAGTTTGAGCAGAACTTACTGGAGAGTCTCAGTTTGTGCAGAACTTAAACGACTCTCAGTTTGTGCAGAACTTAAAGGACTCTCAGTTTGTGCAGAACTTGCAGGAGAGTCTCAGTTTGTGCAAAACTTAAAGGAGAGTCTCAGTTTGTGCAGAACTTACAGGAGAGTCTCAGTTTGTGCAGAACTTACAGGATTCTCAATTTGTGCAGAACTTACTGGAGAGTCTCAGTTTGTGCAGAACTTAAAGGACTCTCAGTTTGTGCAGAACTTACAGGAGGGTCTCAGTTTGTGCAGAACTTACAGGAGGGTGTCAGTTTGTGCAGAACATACAGGAGGGTCTCAGTTTATGCAGAACTTACAGGAGGTTCTCGGTTTATGCAGAACTTACAGGAGGGTCTCAGTTTGTGCAAAACTTACAGGAAAGTTTCAGTCTGTGCAGAAAATAAAGGATCGTTTCAGTTTGTGCAGAACTTACAGGAGTGTCTAAGTTTGTGCAGAACTTACAGGATTCTCAATTTGTGCAGAACTTACAGAAGGGTCTCAGTTTGTGCAGAACTTACAGGAGGGTTTCAGTTCGTGAAGAACTTACCGGAGAGTTTCAGTCCGTGCAGAACTTAGAGGATGGTTTCAGTTTGTGCAGAACTTACAGGAGTGTCAGTATTTGCAGAACTTACAGGAAGGTCTCAGTTTGTGTAGAACTTACAGGGCAGTCTCAATTTGTGCGAAACTTACTGGAGAGTCTCAGTTTGTGCAGAACTTACTGGAGAGTCTCAGTTTGTGCAGAACTTAAACGACTCTCAGTTTGTGCAGAACTTAAAGGACTCTCAGTTTGTGCAGAACTTGCAGGAGAGTCTCAGTTTGTGCAAAACTTAAAGGAGAGTCTCAGTTTGTGCAGAACTTACAGGAGAGTCTCAGTTTGTGCAGAACTTACAGGATTCTCAATTTGTGCAGAACTTACTGGAGAGTCTCAGTTTGTGCAGAACTTAAAGGACTCTCAGTTTGTGCAGAACTTACAGGAGGATCTCAGTTTGTGCAGAACTTACAGGAGGGTGTCAGTTTGTGCAGAACATACAGGAGGGTCTCAGTTTATGCAGAACTTACAGGAGGTTCTCAGTTTATGCAGAACTTACAGGAGGGTCTCAGTTTGTGCAAAACTTACAGGAGAGTTTCAGTCTGTGCAGAACTTAAAGGATCGTTTCAGTTTGTGCAGAACTTACAGGAGTGTCTAAGTTTGTGCAGAACTTACAGGAGGGTCTCAGTTTGTAAAGAACTTAAAGGACTCTCAGTTTGTGCAGAACTTACAGGAGAGTCTCAGTTTGTGCAGAACTTACAGGATTCTCAATTTGTGCAGAATTTACAGGAGAATCTCAGTTTGTGCAGAACTTACAGGAGGGTCTCAGTTTGTGCAGAACTTACAGGAGGGTCTCAGTTTACTCAGAACTTACAGAAGGGTCTCAGTTTGTGCAGAACTTACAGGAGGGTCTCAGTTTGTGAAGAATTTAGAGAAGCGTCTCAATATGTGAAGAACTTACAGGACGGTCTCTTTTTTTGCAGAACTTACAGGAGGGTTTCAGTCTCTGCAGAACTTACAGGAGGGTCTCAGTGTGTGCAGAACTTACAGGAGAGTCTCAATTACAGCAGAACTTACAGGATTCTCAATTTGTGCAGAACTTACTGGAGAGTCTCAGTTTGTGCAGAACTTAAAGGACTCTCAGTTTGTGCAGAACTTACAGGAGGGTCTCAGTTTGTGCAGAACTTACAGGAGGGTGTCAGTTTGTGCAGAACATACAGGAGGGTCTCAGTTTATGCAGAACTTACAGGAGGTTCTCAGTTTATGCAGAACTTACAGGAGGGTCTCAGTTTGTGCAAAACTTACAGGAAAGTTTCAGTCTGTGCAGAAAATAAAGGATCGTTTCAGTTTGTGCAGAACTTACAGGAGTGTCTAAGTTTGTGCAGAACTTACAGGAGGGTCTCAGTTTGTGCAGAACTTAAAGGACTCTCAGTTTGTGCAGAACTTGCAGGAAAGTCTCAGTTCGTGCAAAACTTAAAGGAGAGTCTCAGTTTGTGCAGAATTTACAGGAAAGTCTCAGTTTGTGCAGAACTTACAGGATTCTCAATTTGTGCAGAATTTACAGGAGAATCTCAGTTTGTGCAGAACTTACAGGAGGGTCTCAGTTTGTGCAGAACTTACAGAAGGGTCTCAGTTTGTGCAGAACTTACAGGAGGGTCTCAGTTTACTCAGAACTTACAGAAGGGTCTCAGTTTGTGCAGAACTTACAGGAGGGTCTCAGTTTACTCAGAACTTACAGAAAGGTCTCAGTTTGTGCAGAACTTACAGGAGGGTCTCAGTTTGTGAAGAATTTAGAGAAGGGTCTCAATATGTGAAGAACTTACAGGACGGTCTCTTTTTTTGCAGAACTTACAGGAGGGTCTCAGTCTCTGCAGAACTTACAGGAGGGTCTCAGTGTGTGCAGAACTTACAGGAGAGTCTCAATTACAGCAGAACTTACCGGAGAGTTTCAGTCCGTGCAGAACTTACAGGATTGTTTCAGTTTGTGCAGAACTTACAGGAGCCTCAGTTTTTGCAGAACTTACAGGAGAGTCTCAGTTTTTGCAGAAATTACAGGAAGGTCTCAGTTTTTGTAGAACTTACAGGACAGTCTCAATTTGTGCAGAACTTACTGGGAGTCTCAGTTTGTGCAGAAATTAAAGGACTCTCAGTTTGTGCAGAACTTACAGGAGGGTCTCAGTTTGTGCAGAACTTACAGGAGGGTGTCAGTTTGTGCAGAACATACTGGAGGGTCTCAGTTTGTGCAGAACTTACAGGAAGGTCTCGGTTTTTGTAGAACTTACAGGACAGTCTCAATTTGTGCAGAACTTACAGGACTCTCAGTTTGTGTAGAACTTACAGGAGAGTCTCAGTTTGTGCAGAACTTACAGGAGGGTCTCAGTTTGTGCAGAACTTGCAGGAGAGTCTCAGTTTGTGCAGAACTTACAGGAGAGTCTAAGTTTGTGCAGAACTTACAGGAGAGTCTCAGTTTGTGCAGAACTTACAGGAGTGTCTCAGTTTGTGCAGAACTTACAAGATTCTCAATTTGTGCAAAATTTACAGAAGGGTCTCAGTTTGTGCAGAACTTACAGGAGGGTTTCAGTTCGTGAAGAACTTACCGGAGAGTTTCTGTCCGTGCAGAACTTAGAGGATGGTTTCAGTTTGTGCAGAACTTACTGGAGAGTCTCAGTTTGAGCAGAACTTACTGGAGAGTCTCAGTTTGTGCAGAACTTAAACGACTCTCAGTTTGTGCAGAACTTAAAGGACTCTCAGTTTGTGCAGAACTTGCAGGAGAGTCTCAGTTTGTGCAAAACTTAAAGGAGAGTCTCAGTTTGTGCAGAACTTACAGGAGAGTCTCAGTTTGTGCAGAACTTACAGGATTCTCAATTTGTGCAGAACTTACTGGAGAGTCTCAGTTTGTGCTGAACTTAAAGGACTCTCAGTTTGTGCAGAACTTACAGGAGGGTCTCAGTTTGTGCAGAACTTACAGGAGGGTGTCAGTTTGTGCAGAACATACAGGAGGGTCTCAGTCTATGCAGAACTTACAGGAGGGTCTCAGTTTATGCAGAACTTACAGGAGGGTCTCAGTTTGTGCAAAACTTACAGGAAAGTTTCAGTCTGTGCAGAAAATAAAGGATCGTTTCAGTTTGTGCAGAACTTACAGGAGTGTCTAAGTTTGTGCAGAACTCACAGGATTCTCAATTTGTGCAGAACTTACAGAAGGGTCTCAGTTTGTGCAGAACTTACAGGAGGGTTTCAGTTCGTGAAGAACTTACCGGAGAGTTTCAGTCCGTGCAGAACTTAGAGGATGGTTTCAGTTTGTGCAGAACTTACAGGAGTCTCAGTATTTGCAGAACTTACAGGAAGGTCTCAGTTTGTGTAGAACTTACAGGGCAGTCTCAATTTGTGCGAAACTTACTGGAGAGTCTCAGTTTGTGCAGAACTTACTGGATTCTCAATTTGTGCAGAACTTACTGGAGAGTCTCAGTTTGTGCAGAACTTACAGGGCATTCTCAATTTGTGCAGAACTTACAGGAGAGTCTCAGTTTGTGCAGAACTTACAGGATTCTCAATTTGTGCAGAACTTACTGGAGAGTCTCAGTTTGTGCAGAACTTAAAGGACTCTCAGTTTGTGCAGAACTTACAGGAGGGTCTCAGTTTGTGCAGAACTTACAGGAGGGTGTCAGTTTGTGAAGAACATACAGGAGGGTCTCAGTTTATGCAGAACTTACAGGAGGGTCTCAGTTTGTGCAAAACTTACAGGAAAGTTTCAGTCTGTGCAGAAAATAAAGGATCGTTTCAGTTTGTGCAGAACTTACAGGAGTGTCTAAGTTTGTGCAGAACTTACAGGATTCTCAATTTGTGCAGAACTTATAGAAGGGTCTCAGTTTGTGCAGAACTTACAGGAGGGTTTCAGTTCGTGAAGAACTTACCGGAGAGTTTCAGTCCGTGCAGAACTTAGAGGATGGTTTCAGTTTGTGCAGAACTTACAGGAGTCTCAGTATTTGCAGAACTTACAGGAAGGTCTCAGTTTGTGTAGAACTTACAGGGCAGTCTCAATTTGTGCGAAACTTACTGGAGAGTCTCAGTTTGTGAAGAACTTACTGGATTCTCAATTTGTGCAGAACTTACTGGAGAGTCTCAGTTTGTGCAGAACTTACAGGGCAGTCTCAATTTGTGCAGAACTTACAGGAGAGTCTCAGTTTGTGCAGAACTTACAGGATTCTCAATTTGTGCAGAACTTACTGGAGAGTCTCAGTTTGTGCAGAACTTAAAGGACTCTCAGTTTGTGCAGAACTTACAGGAGGGTCTCAGTTTGTGCAGAACTTACAGGAGGGTGTCAGTTTGTGCAGAACATACAGGAGGGTCTCAGTTTATGCAGAACTTACAGGAGGGTCTCAGTTTGTGCAAAACTTACAGGAAAGTTTCAGTCTGTGCAGAAAATAAAGGATCGTTTCAGTTTGTGCAGAACTTACAGGAGTGTCTAAGTTTGTGCAGAACTTACAGGATTCTCAATTTGTGCAGAACTTACAGAAGGGTCTCAGTTTGTGCAGAACTTACAGGAGGGTTTCAGTTCGTGAAGAACTTACCGGAGAGTTTCAGTCCGTGCAGAACTTAGAGGATGGTTTCAGTTTGTGCAGAACTTACAGGAGTCTCAGTATTTGCAGAACTTACAGGAAGGTCTCAGTTTGTGTAGAACTTACAGGGCAGTCTCAATTTGTGCGAAACTTACTGGAGAGTCTCACTTTGTGCAGAACTTACTGGAGAGTGTCAGTTTGTGCAGAACTTAAACGACTCTCAGTTTGTGCAGAACTTACAGGAGGGTCTCAGTGTGTGCAGAACTTACAGGAGAGTCTCAATTAGAGCAGAACTTACCGGAGAGTTTCAGTCCGTGCAGAACTTACAGGATTGTTTCAGTTTGTGCAGAACTTACAGGAGTCTCAGTTTCTGCAGAACTTACAGGAGAGTCTCAGTTTGTGTAGAACTTACAGGGCAGTCTCAATTTGTGCGAAACTTACTGGAGAGTCTCAGTTTGTGCAGAACTTACTGGAGAGTCTCAGTTTGTGCAGAACTTAAACGACTCTCAGTTTGTGCAGAACTTAAAGGACTCTCAGTTTGTGCAGAACTTACAGGAGGGTCTCAGTGTGTGCAGAACTTACAGGAGAGTCTCAATTAGAGCAGAACTTACCGGAGAGTTTCAGTCCGTGCAGAACTTACAGGATTGTTTCAGTTTGTGCAGAACTTACAGGAGTCTCAGTTTCTGCAGAACTTACAGGAGAGTCTCAGTTTTTGCAGAACTTACAGGAAGGTCTCAGTTTTTGTAAAACTTACAGGACAGTCTCAATTTGTGCAGAACTTACTGGAGAGTCTCAGTTTGTGCAGAACTTAAAGGACTCTCAGTTTGTGCAGAACTTACAGGAGGGTCTCAGTTTGTGCAGAACTTACAGGAGGGTGTCAGTTTGTGCAGAACATACAGGAGGGTCTCAGTTTGTGCAGAACTTACAGGAGGTTCTCAGTTTATGCAGAACTTACAGGAGGGTCTCAGTTTGTGCAAAACTTACAGGAGAGTTTCAGTCTGTGCAGAACTTAAAGGATCGTTTCAGTTTGTGCAGAACTTACAGGAGTGTCTAAGTTTGTGCAGAACTTACAGGAAGGTCTCAGTTTGTGTAGAACTTACAGGAGAGTCTCAGTTTGTGCAGAACTTAGAGGAGAGTCTCAGTTTGTGCAGAACTTACAGGAGAGTTTCAATTTGTGCAGAACTTACAGGACTCTCAGTTTGTGTAGAACTTACAGGAGAGTCTCAGTTTGTGCAGAACTTACAGGAGGGTCTCAGTTTGTGCAGAACTTGCAGGAGAGTCTCAGTTTGTGCAGAACTTACAGGAGAGTCTAAGTTTGTGCAGAACTTACAGAAGGGTCTCAGTTTGTGCAGAACTTACAGGAGGGTTTCAGTTCGTGAAGAACTTACCGGAGAGTTTCAGTCCGTGCAGAACTTAGAGGATGGTTTCAGTTTGTGCAGAACTTACTGGAGAGTCTCAGTTTGAGCAGAACTTACTGGAGAGTCTCAGTTTGTGCAGAACTTAAACGACTCTCAGTTTGTGCAGAACTTAAAGGACTCTCAGTTTGTGCAGAACTTGCAGGAGAGTCTCAGTTTGTGCAAAACTTAAAGGAGAGTCTCAGTTTGTGCAGAACTTACAGGAGAGTCTCAGTTTGTGCAGAACTTACAGGATTCTCAATTTGTGCAGAACTTACTGGAGAGTCTCAGTTTGTGCAGAACTTAAAGGACTCTCAGTTTGTGCAGAACTTACAGGAGGGTCTCAGTTTGTGCAGAACTTACAGGAGGGTGTCAGTTTGTGCAGAACATACAGGAGGGTCTCAGTTTATGCAGAACTTACAGGAGGTTCTCGGTTTATGCAGAACTTACAGGAGGGTCTCAGTTTGTGCAAAACTTACAGGAAAGTTTCAGTCTGTGCAGAAAATAAAGGATCGTTTCAGTTTGTGCAGAACTTACAGGAGTGTCTAAGTTTGTGCAGAACTTACAGGATTCTCAATTTGTGCAGAACTTACAGAAGGGTCTCAGTTTGTGCAGAACTTACAGGAGGGTTTCAGTTCGTGAAGAACTTACCGGAGAGTTTCAGTCCGTGCAGAACTTAGAGGATGGTTTCAGTTTGTGCAGAACTTACAGGAGTGTCAGTATTTGCAGAACTTACAGGAAGGTCTCAGTTTGTGTAGAACTTACAGGGCAGTCTCAATTTGTGCGAAACTTACTGGAGAGTCTCAGTTTGTGCAGAACTTACTGGAGAGTCTCAGTTTGTGCAGAACTTAAACGACTCTCAGTTTGTGCAGAACTTAAAGGACTCTCAGTTTGTGCAGAACTTGCAGGAGAGTCTCAGTTTGTGCAAAACTTAAAGGAGAGTCTCAGTTTGTGCAGAACTTACAGGAGAGTCTCAGTTTGTGCAGAACTTACAGGATTCTCAATTTGTGCAGAACTTACTGGAGAGTCTCAGTTTGTGCAGAACTTAAAGGACTCTCAGTTTGTGCAGAACTTACAGGAGGATCTCAGTTTGTGCAGAACTTACAGGAGGGTGTCAGTTTGTGCAGAACATACAGGAGGGTCTCAGTTTATGCAGAACTTACAGGAGGTTCTCAGTTTATGCAGAACTTACAGGAGGGTCTCAGTTTGTGCAAAACTTACAGGAGAGTTTCAGTCTGTGCAGAACTTAAAGGATCGTTTCAGTTTGTGCAGAACTTACAGGAGTGTCTAAGTTTGTGCAGAACTTACAGGAGGGTCTCAGTTTGTAAAGAACTTAAAGGACTCTCAGTTTGTGCAGAACTTACAGGAGAGTCTCAGTTTGTGCAGAACTTACAGGATTCTCAATTTGTGCAGAATTTACAGGAGAATCTCAGTTTGTGCAGAACTTACAGGAGGGTCTCAGTTTGTGCAGAACTTACAGGAGGGTCTCAGTTTACTCAGAACTTACAGAAGGGTCTCAGTTTGTGCAGAACTTACAGGAGGGTCTCAGTTTGTGAAGAATTTAGAGAAGCGTCTCAATATGTGAAGAACTTACAGGACGGTCTCTTTTTTTGCAGAACTTACAGGAGGGTTTCAGTCTCTGCAGAACTTACAGGAGGGTCTCAGTGTGTGCAGAACTTACAGGAGAGTCTCAATTACAGCAGAACTTACAGGATTCTCAATTTGTGCAGAACTTACTGGAGAGTCTCAGTTTGTGCAGAACTTAAAGGACTCTCAGTTTGTGCAGAACTTACAGGAGGGTCTCAGTTTGTGCAGAACTTACAGGAGGGTGTCAGTTTGTGCAGAACATACAGGAGGGTCTCAGTTTATGCAGAACTTACAGGAGGTTCTCAGTTTATGCAGAACTTACAGGAGGGTCTCAGTTTGTGCAAAACTTACAGGAAAGTTTCAGTCTGTGCAGAAAATAAAGGATCGTTTCAGTTTGTGCAGAACTTACAGGAGTGTCTAAGTTTGTGCAGAACTTACAGGAGGGTCTCAGTTTGTGCAGAACTTAAAGGACTCTCAGTTTGTGCAGAACTTGCAGGAAAGTCTCAGTTCGTGCAAAACTTAAAGGAGAGTCTCAGTTTGTGCAGAATTTACAGGAAAGTCTCAGTTTCTGCAGAACTTACAGGATTCTCAATTTGTGCAGAATTTACAGGAGAATCTCAGTTTGTGCAGAACTTACAGGAGGGTCTCAGTTTGTGCAGAACTTACAGAAGGGTCTCAGTTTGTGCAGAACTTACAGGAGGGTCTCAGTTTACTCAGAACTTACAGAAGGGTCTCAGTTTGTGCAGAACTTACAGGAGGGTCTCAGTTTACTCAGAACTTACAGAAAGGTCTCAGTTTGTGCAGAACTTACAGGAGGGTCTCAGTTTGTGAAGAATTTAGAGAAGGGTCTCAATATGTGAAGAACTTACAGGACGGTCTCTTTTTTTGCAGAACTTACAGGAGGGTCTCAGTCTCTGCAGAACTTACAGGAGGGTCTCAGTGTGTGCAGAACTTACAGGAGAGTCTCAATTACAGCAGAACTTACCGGAGAGTTTCAGTCCGTGCAGAACTTACAGGATTGTTTCAGTTTGTGCAGAACTTACAGGAGCCTCAGTTTTTGCAGAACTTACAGGAGAGTCTCAGTTTTTGCAGAAATTACAGGAAGGTCTCAGTTTTTGTAGAACTTACAGGACAGTCTCAATTTGTGCAGAACTTACTGGGAGTCTCAGTTTGTGCAGAAATTAAAGGACTCTCAGTTTGTGCAGAACTTACAGGAGGGTCTCAGTTTGTGCAGAACTTACAGGAGGGTGTCAGTTTGTGCAGAACATACTGGAGGGTCTCAGTTTGTGCAGAACTTACAGGAAGGTCTCGGTTTTTGTAGAACTTACAGGACAGTCTCAATTTGTGCAGAACTTACAGGACTCTCAGTTTGTGTAGAACTTACAGGAGAGTCTCAGTTTGTGCAGAACTTACAGGAGGGTCTCAGTTTGTGCAGAACTTGCAGGAGAGTCTCAGTTTGTGCAGAACTTACAGGAGAGTCTAAGTTTGTGCAGAACTTACAGGAGAGTCTCAGTTTGTGCAGAACTTACAGGAGTGTCTCAGTTTGTGCAGAACTTACAAGATTCTCAATTTGTGCAAAATTTACAGAAGGGTCTCAGTTTGTGCAGAACTTACAGGAGGGTTTCAGTTCGTGAAGAACTTACCGGAGAGTTTCTGTCCGTGCAGAACTTAGAGGATGGTTTCAGTTTGTGCAGAACTTACTGGAGAGTCTCAGTTTGAGCAGAACTTACTGGAGAGTCTCAGTTTGTGCAGAACTTAAACGACTCTCAGTTTGTGCAGAACTTAAAGGACTCTCAGTTTGTGCAGAACTTGCAGGAGAGTCTCAGTTTGTGCAAAACTTAAAGGAGAGTCTCAGTTTGTGCAGAACTTACAGGAGAGTCTCAGTTTGTGCAGAACTTACAGGATTCTCAATTTGTGCAGAACTTACTGGAGAGTCTCAGTTTGTGCTGAACTTAAAGGACTCTCAGTTTGTGCAGAACTTACAGGAGGGTCTCAGTTTGTGCAGAACTTACAGGAGGGTGTCAGTTTGTGCAGAACATACAGGAGGGTCTCAGTCTATGCAGAACTTACAGGAGGGTCTCAGTTTATGCAGAACTTACAGGAGGGTCTCAGTTTGTGCAAAACTTACAGGAAAGTTTCAGTCTGTGCAGAAAATAAAGGATCGTTTCAGTTTGTGCAGAACTTACAGGAGTGTCTAAGTTTGTGCAGAACTCACAGGATTCTCAATTTGTGCAGAACTTACAGAAGGGTCTCAGTTTGTGCAGAACTTACAGGAGGGTTTCAGTTCGTGAAGAACTTACCGGAGAGTTTCAGTCCGTGCAGAACTTAGAGGATGGTTTCAGTTTGTGCAGAACTTACAGGAGTCTCAGTATTTGCAGAACTTACAGGAAGGTCTCAGTTTGTGTAGAACTTACAGGGCAGTCTCAATTTGTGCGAAACTTACTGGAGAGTCTCAGTTTGTGCAGAACTTACTGGATTCTCAATTTGTGCAGAACTTACTGGAGAGTCTCAGTTTGTGCAGAACTTACAGGGCATTCTCAATTTGTGCAGAACTTACAGGAGAGTCTCAGTTTGTGCAGAACTTACAGGATTCTCAATTTGTGCAGAACTTACTGGAGAGTCTCAGTTTGTGCAGAACTTAAAGGACTCTCAGTTTGTGCAGAACTTACAGGAGGGTCTCAGTTTGTGCAGAACTTACAGGAGGGTGTCAGTTTGTGAAGAACATACAGGAGGGTCTCAGTTTATGCAGAACTTACAGGAGGGTCTCAGTTTGTGCAAAACTTACAGGAAAGTTTCAGTCTGTGCAGAAAATAAAGGATCGTTTCAGTTTGTGCAGAACTTACAGGAGTGTCTAAGTTTGTGCAGAACTTACAGGATTCTCAATTTGTGCAGAACTTATAGAAGGGTCTCAGTTTGTGCAGAACTTACAGGAGGGTTTCAGTTCGTGAAGAACTTACCGGAGAGTTTCAGTCCGTGCAGAACTTAGAGGATGGTTTCAGTTTGTGCAGAACTTACAGGAGTCTCAGTATTTGCAGAACTTACAGGAAGGTCTCAGTTTGTGTAGAACTTACAGGGCAGTCTCAATTTTTGCGAAACTTACTGGAGAGTCTCAGTTTGTGAAGAACTTACTGGATTCTCAATTTGTGCAGAACTTACTGGAGAGTCTCAGTTTGTGCAGAACTTACAGGGCAGTCTCAATTTGTGCAGAACTTACAGGAGAGTCTCAGTTTGTGCAGAACTTACAGGATTCTCAATTTGTGCAGAACTTACTGGAGAGTCTCAGTTTGTGCAGAACTTAAAGGACTCTCAGTTTGTGCAGAACTTACAGGAGGGTCTCAGTTTGTGCAGAACTTACAGGAGGGTGTCAGTTTGTGCAAAACATACAGGAGGGTCTCAGTTTATGCAGAACTTACAGGAGGGTCTCAGTTTGTGCAAAACTTACAGGAAAGTTTCAGTCTGTGCAGAAAATAAAGGATCGTTTCAGTTTGTGCAGAACTTACAGGAGTGTCTAAGTTTGTGCAGAACTTACAGGATTCTCAATTTGTGCAGAACTTACAGAAGGGTCTCAGTTTGTGCAGAACTTACAGGAGGGTTTCAGTTCGTGAAGAACTTACCGGAGAGTTTCAGTCCGTGCAGAACTTAGAGGATGGTTTCAGTTTGTGCAGAACTTACAGGAGTCTCAGTATTTGCAGAACTTACAGGAAGGTCTCAGTTTGTGTAGAACTTACAGGGCAGTCTCAATTTGTGCGAAACTTACTGGAGAGTCTCACTTTGTGCAGAACTTACTGGAGAGTGTCAGTTTGTGCAGAACTTAAACGACTCTCAGTTTGTGCAGAACTTACAGGAGGGTCTCAGTGTGTGCAGAACTTACAGGAGAGTCTCAATTAGAGCAGAACTTACCGGAGAGTTTCAGTCCGTGCAGAACTTACAGGATTGTTTCAGTTTGTGCAGAACTTACAGGAGTCTCAGTTTCTGCAGAACTTACAGGAGAGTCTCAGTTTTTGCAGAACTTACAGGAAGGTCTCAGTTTTTGTAAAACTTACAGGACAGTCTCAATTTGTGCAGAACTTACTGGAGAGTCTCAGTTTGTGCAGAACTTAAAGGACTCTCAGTTTGTGCAGAACTTACAGGAGGGTCTCAGTTTGTGCAGAACTTACAGGAGGGTGTCAGTTTGTGCAGAACATACAGGAGGGTCTCAGTTTGTGCAGAACTTACAGGAGGTTCTCAGTTTATGCAGAACTTACAGGAGGGTCTCAGTTTGTGCAGAACTTGCAGGAGAGTCTCAGTTTGTGCAGAACTTACAGGAGAGTCTAAGTTTGTGCAGAACTTACAGGAGAGTCTCAGTTTGTGCAGAACTTACAGGAGTGTCTCAGTTTGTGCAGAACTTACAAGATTCTCAATTTGTGCAAAATTTACAGAAGGGTCTCAGTTTGTGCAGAACTTAGAGGATGGTTTCAGTTTGTGCAAAACTTACTGGAGAGTCTCAGTTTGTGCAGAACTTACAAGATTCTCAATTTGTGCAAAATTTACAGAAGGGTCTCAGTCCGTGCAGAACTTAGAGGATGGTTTCAGTTTGTGCAGAACTTACTGGAGAGTCTCAGTTTGAGCAGAACTTACTGGAGAGTCTCAGTTTGTGCAGAACTTAAACGACTCTCAGTTTGTGCAGAACTTAAAGGACTCTCAGTTTGTGCAGAACTTGCAGGAGAGTCTCAGTTTGTGCAAAACTTAAAGGAGAGTCTCAGTTTGTGCAGAACTTACAGGAGAGTCTCAGTTTGTGCAGAACTTACAGGATTCTCAATTTGTGCAGAACTTACTGGAGAGTCTCAGTTTGTGCAGAACTTAAAGGACTCTCAGTTTGTGCAGAACTTACAGGAGGGTCTCAGTTTGTGCAGAACTTACAGGAGTGTGTCAGTTTGTGCAGAACATACAGGAGGGTCTCAGTTTATGCAGAACTTACAGGAGGTTCTCAGTTTATGCAGACCTTACAGGAGGGTCTCAGTTTGTGCAAAACTTACAGGAGAGTTTCAGTCTGTGCAGAACTTAAAGGATCGTTTCAGTTTGTGCAGAACTTACAGGAGTGTCTAAGTTTGTGCAGAACTTACAGGAGGGTCTCAGTTTGTGCAGAACTTGCAGGAAAGTCTCAGTTTGTGCAAAACTTAAAGGAGAGTCTCAGTTTGTGCAGAACTTACAGGAGAGTCTCAGTTTGTGCAGAACTTACAGGATTCTCAATTTTTGTGCAGAATTTACAGGAGAATCTCAGTTTGTGCAGAACTTACAGGAGGGTCTCAGTTTGTGCAGAACTTACAGGAGGGTCTCAGTTTACTCAGAACTTACAGAAGGGTCTCAGTTTGTGCAGAACTTACAGGAGGGTCTCAGTTTGTGAAGAATTTAGAGAAGGGTCTCAATATGTGAAGAACTTACAGGACGGTCTCTTTTTTTGCAGAACTTACAGGAGGGTTTCAGTCTCTGCAGAACTTACAGGAGGGTCTCAGTGTGTGCAGAACTTACAGGAGAGTCTCAATTACAGCAGAACTTACAGGATTCTCAATTTGTGCAGAACTTACTGGAGAGTCTCAGTTTGTGCAGAACTTAAAGGACTCTCAGTTTGTGCAGAACTTACAGGAGGGTCTCAGTTTGTGCAGAACTTACAGGAGGGTGTCAGTTTGTGCAGAACATACAGGAGGGTCTCAGTTTATGCAGAACTTACAGGAGGTTCTCAGTTTATGCAGAACTTACAGGAGGGTCTCAGTTTGTGCAAAACTTACAGGAAAGTTTCAGTCTGTGCAGAAAATAAAGGATCGTTTCAGTTTGTGCAGAACTTACAGGAGTGTCTAAGTTTGTGCAGAACTTACAGGATTCTCAATTTGTGCAGAACTTACAGAAGGGTCTCAGTTTGTGCAGAACTTACAGGAGGGTTTCAGTTCGTGAAGAACTTACCGGAGAGTTTCAGTCCGTGCAGAACTTAGAGGATGGTTTCAGTTTGTGCAGAACTTACAGGAGTCTCAGTTTTTGCAGAACTTACAGGAAGGTCTCAGTTTGTGTAGAACTTACAGGGCAGTCTCAATTTGTGCGAAACTTACTGGAGAGTCTCAGTTTGTGCAGAACTTACTGGAGAGTCTCAGTTTGTGCAGACCTTAAACGACTCTCAGTTTGTGCAGAACTTAAAGGACTCTCAGTTTGTGCAGAACTTGCAGGAGAGTCTCAGTTTGTGCAAAACTTAAAGGAGAGTCTCAGTTTGTGCAGAACTTACAGGAGAGTCTCAGTTTGTGCAGAACTTACAGGATTCTCAATTTGTGCATAACTTACTGGAGAGTCTCAGTTTGTGCAGAACTTAAAGGACTCTCAGTTTGTGCAGAACTTACAGGAGGGTCTCAGTTTGTGAAGAACTTACAGGAGGGTGTCAGTTTGTGCAGAACATACAGGAGGGTCTCAGTTTATGCAGAACTTACAGGAGGTTCTCAGTTTATGCAGAACTTACAGGAGGGTCTCAGTTTGTGCAAAACTTACAGGAGAGTTTCAGTCTGTGCAGAACTTAAAGGATCGTTTCAGTTTGTGCAGAAATTACAGGAGTGTCTAAGTTTGTGCAGAACTTACAGGAGGGTCTCAGTTTGTGCAGAACTTAAAGGACTCTCAGTTTGTGCAGAACTTGCAGGAAAGTCTCAGTTCGTGCAAAACTTAAAGGAGAGTCTCAGTTTGTGCAGAACTTACAGGAAAGTCTCAGTTTGTGCAGAACTTACAGGGTTCTCAATTTGTGCAGAATTTACAGGAGAATCTCAGTTTGTGCAGAACTTACAGGAGGGTCTCAGTTTGTGCAGAACTTACAGAAGGGTCTCAGTTTGTGCAGAACTTACAGGAGGGTCTCAGTTTACTCAGAACTTACAGAAGGGTCTCAGTTTGTGCAGAACTTACAGGAGGGTCTCAGTTTACTCAGAACTTACAGAAAGGTCTCAGTTTGTGCAGAACTTACAGGAGGGTCTCAGTTTGTGAAGAATTTAGAGAAGGGTCTCAATATGTGAAGAACTTACAGGACGGTCTCTTTTTTTGCAGAACTTACAGGAGGGTCTCAGTGTGTGCAGAACTTACAGGAGAGTCTCAATTACAGCAGAACTTACCGGAGAGTTTCAGTCCGTGCAGAACTTACAGGATTGTTTCAGTTTGTGCAGAACTTACAGGAGCCTCAGTTTTTGCAGAACTTACAGGAGAGTCTCAGTTTTTGCAGAACTTACAGGAAGGTCTCGGTTTTTGTAGAACTTACAGGACAGTCTCTATTTGTGCAGAACTTACTGGGAGTCTCAGTTTGTGCAGAACTTAAAGGACTCTCAGTTTGTGCAGAACTTACAGGAGGGTCTCAGTTTGTGCAGAACTTACAGGAGGGTGTCAGTTTGTGCAGAACATACTGGAGGGTCTCAGTTTGTGCAGAACTTACAGGAGGTTCTCAGTTTATGCAGAACTTACAGGAGGGTCTCAGTTTGTGCAAAACTTACAGGAGAGTTTCAGTCTGTGCAGAACTTAAAGGATCGTTTCAGTTTGTGCAGAACTTACAGGAGTGTCTAAGTTTGTGCAGAACTTACAGGAGGGTCTCAGTTTGTGCAGAACTTACAGGAGGGTCTCAGTTTGTGTAGAACTTACAGGAGAGTCTCAGTTTGTGAAGAACTTACAGGATCTCAATTTGTGCTGAACTTACAGGAGAATCTCAGTTTGTGCAGAACTTACAGGAGAGTCTCAGTTTGTGCAGAACTTACAGGAGAGTCTCAATTTGTGCAGAACTTACAGGACTCTCAGTTTGTGTAGAACTTACAGGAGGGTCTCAGTTTGTGCAGAACTTGCAGGAGAGTCGCAGTTTGTGCAGAACTTACAGGAGAGTCTAAGTTTGTTGAGAACTTACAGGAGAGTCTCAGTTTGTGCAGAACTTACAGGAATGTCAGTTGGTGCAAAACTTAAAGGAGAGTCTCAGTTTGTGCAGAACTTACAGGAGGGTCTCAGTTTGTGCAGAACTTACAGGATTCTCAATTTGTGCAGAATTTACAGAAGGGTCTCAGTTTGTGCAGAACTTACAGGAGGGTTTCAGTTCGTGAAGAACTTACAGGAGGGTCTCAGTCTGTGCAGAACTTACAGGAGAGTCTCAATTAGTGCAGAACTTACCGGAGAGTTTCAGTCCGTGCAGAACTTACAGGATGGTTTCAGTTTGTGCAGAACTTACAGGAGTCTCAGTTTTTGCAGAACTTACAGGACAGTCTCAATTTGTGCGAAACTTACTGGAGAGTCTCAGTTTGTTTAGAACTCAAAGGACTCTCAGTTTGTGCAGAACTTAAAGGACTCTCAGTTTGTGCAGAACTTACAGGATTCTCAATTTGTGCAGAATTTACTGGAGAATCTCAGTTTGTGCAGAACTTACAGGAGAGTCTCAGTTTGTGCAGAACTTACAGGAGGGTCTCAGTTTGTGCAGAACTTACAGGACTCTCAGTTTGTGTAGAACTTACAGGAGAGTCTCAATTTGTGCAGAACTTACAGGACGGTCTCAGTTTGTGCAGAACTTACAGGAGGGTCTCAGTTTACTCAGAACTTACAGGAGGGTCTCAGTTTGTGCAGAAAATACAGGATAATCTCAGTTTTTGCTGAATTTACAGGAGAGTCTCAGTTTGTGCAGAACTTGCAGGAGATTCTCAGTTTTTGCAGAACTTACAGGAGAGTCTCAGTTTTTGCAGAACTTACAGGAGAGTCTCAGTTAGTGCAGAACTTACAGGAGGTTCTCAGTTTGTGCAGAAATTACAGAATATCAATTTGTGCAGAACTTACAGGAGGGTCTCAGTTTGTGCAGAACTTACAGGATCTCAATTTCTGCAAAACTTACAGGAGGGTCTCAGTCTGTACAGAACTTACAGGAGGATCTCAGTTTGTGCTAAACTTACAGGAGAGTCTTAGTTTCTGCAGAACTTACAGGAGAGTCTCAGTTTGTGCAGAACTTACAGGAGTGTCAGTTGGTGCAAAACTTAAAGGAGAGTCTCAGTTTGTGCAGAACTTACAGGAGGGTCTCAGTTTGTGCAGAACTTACAGGATTCTCAATTTTTGCAGAATTTAAAGAAGGGTCTCAGTTTGTGCAGAACTTACAGGAGGGTGTCAGTGTCTGCAGAACTTACAGGAGAGTCTCAATTAGAGCAGAACTTACCGAAGAGTTTCAGTCCGTGCAGAACTTACAGGATTGTTTCAGTTTGTGCAGAACTTACAGGAGTCTCAGTTTTTGCAGAACTTACAGAAGAGTCTCAGTTTGTGCTGAACTTACAGGAGGGTCTCAGTTTGTGCAGAACTTACAGGAGGGTGTCAATTTGTGCAGAACTTACAGGAGGGTCTAAGTTTATGCAGAACTTACAGGAGGGTCTCAGTTTGTGCAAAACTTACAGGAGAGTTTCAGTCCGTGCAGAACTTAAAGGATCGTTTCAGTTTGTGCAGAACTTACAGGAGTGTCTAAGTTTGTGCAGAACTTACAGGAGAATCTCAGTTTGTGCAGAACTTACAGGACAGTCTCAATTTGTGCAGAACTTACTGGAGAGTCTCAGTTTGTTCAGAACTTAAAGGACTCTCAGATTGTGCAGAACTTACAGGAGAGTCTCAGTTTGTGCAGAACTTGCAGGAGAGTCTCAGTTTGTGCAGAACTTACAGGAGAGTATAAGTTTGTGCAGAACTTACATGAGAGTCTCAGTTTGTGCAGAACTTACAGGAGTGTCAGTTGGTGCAAAACTTAAAGGAGAGTCTCAGTTTGTGCAGAACTTACAGGAGGGTCTCAGTTTGTGCAGAACTTACAGGAGGGTCTCAGTTTGTGAAGAACTTACAGGAGGGTCTCAGTCTGTGCAGAACTTACAGGATTCTCAATTTGTGCAGAATTTACAGGAGGGTCTCAGTGTGTGCAGAACTTACAGGAGAGTCTCAATTAGAGCAGAACTTACCGGGGAGTTTCAGTCCGTGCAGAACTTACAGGATTGTTTCAGTTTGTGCAGAACTTACAGGAGCCTCAGTTTTTGCAGAACTTACAGGAGAGTCTCAGTCTTTGCAGAACTTACAGGAAGGTCTCAGTTGTTGTAGAACTTACAGGACAGTCTCAATTTGTGCAGAACTTACTGGAGAGTCTCAGTTTGTGCAGAACTTAAAGGAGAGTCTCAGTTTGTGCAGAACTTACAGGAGTGTCTGAGTTAGTGCAGAACTTACAGGAGTGTCAGTTTGTGCAGAACTTACAGGAGGGTCTCAGTTTGTGCAAAACTTACAGGAGGGTGTCAATTTGTGCAGAACTTACAGGAGGGTCTAAGTTTATGCAGAACTTACAGGAGGGTCTCAGTTTGTGCAAAACTTACAGGGGAGTTTCAGTCCGTGCAGAACTTAAAGGATCGTTTCAGTTTGCGCAGAACTTACAGGAGTGTCTAAGTTTGTGCAGAACTTACAGGAGAATCTCAGTTTGTGCAGAACTTACAGGACAGTCTCAATTTGTGCAGAACTTACTGGAGAGTCTCAGTTTGTTCAGAACTTAAAGGACTCTCAGATTGTGCAGAACTTACAGGAGAGTCTCAGTTTGTGCAGAACTTGCAGGAGAGTCTCAGTTTGTGCAGAACTTACAGGAGAGTATAAGTTTGTGCAGAACTTACATGAGAGTCTCAGTTTGTGCAGAACTTACAGGAGTGTCAGTTGGTGCAAAACTTAAAGGAGAGTCTCAGTTTGTGCAGAACTTACAGGAGGGTCTCAGTTTGTGCAGAACTTACAGGAGGGTCTCAGTTTGTGAAGAACTTACAGGAGGGTCTCAGTCTGTGCAGAACTTACAGGATTCTCAATTTGTGCAGAATTTACAGGAGGGTCTCAGTGTGTGCAGAACTTACAGGAGAGTCTCAATTAGAGCAGAACTTACCGGAGAGTTTCAGTCCGTGCAGAACTTACAGGATTGTTTCAGTTTGTGCAGAACTTACAGGAGCCTCAGTTTTTGCAGAACTTACAGGAGAGTCTCAGTCTTTGCAGAACTTACAGGAAGGTCTCAGTTGTTGTAGAACTTACAGGACAGTCTCAATTTGTGCAGAACTTACTGGAGAGTCTCAGTTTGTGCAGAACTTAAAGGACTCTCAGTTTGTGCAGAACTTACAGGAGGGTCTCAGTTTGTGCAGAACTTACAGGAGGGTGTCAGTTTGTGCAGAACTTACAGGAGGGTCTCAGTTTGTGCAGAACCTACAGGAAGTTCTCAGTTTATGCAGAACTTACAGGAGGGTCTCAGTTTGGGCATAACTTACAGGAGTGTCAGTTTGTGCAGAACTTACAGGAGGGTCTAAGTTTGTGCAGAACTTACAGGAGGGTCTCAGTTTGGGCATAACTTAAAGGAGGGTCTCAGTTTGTGTAGAACTTACAGGAGAGTCTCAGTTTGTGAGGAACTTACAGGATCTCAATTTGTGCTGAACTTACAGGAGAATCTCAGTTTGTGCAGAACTTACAGGAGAGTCTCAGTTTGTGCAGAACTTACAGGAGTGTCTGAGTTAGTGCAGAACTTACAGGAGTGTCAGTTTGTGCAGAACTTACAGGAGGGTCTCAGTTTGTGCAGAACTTACAGAATATCAATTTGTGCAGAACTTACAGGAGGGTCTCAGTTTGTGCAGAACTTAAAGGATCTCAATTTCTGCAAAACTTACAGGAGGGTCTGAGTTAGTGCAGAACTTACAGGAGTGTCAGTTTGTGCAGAACTTACAGGAGGGTCTCAGTCTTTGCAGAACCTACAGGAGGGTCTCAGTTTTTGCCGAACTTACAAGAGAGTCTCAGTTTTTGCAGAACTTACAGGAGGGTCTCAGTTTGTGCAGAACTTACAGGATCTCAATTTGTGCAGGACTTACAGGAGGGTCTCAGTTTGTGCAGAACTTACAGAATATCAATTTGTGCAGAACTTACAGGAGGCTCTCAGTTTGTGCAGAACTTAAAGGATCTCAATTTCTGCAAAACTTACAGGAGGGTCTGAGTTAGAGCAGAACTTACAGGAGTGTCAGTTGTTGCAGAACTTACAGGAGGGTCTCAGTTTGTGCAGAACTTACAGAATATAAATTTGTACAGAACTTACAGGAGGATCTCAGTTTGTGCAAAACTTACAGGAGAGTCTTAGTTTGTCCAGAACTCACCGGAGAGTTTCGGTCTGTGCAGAACTTACAGGATTGTTTCAGTTTGTGTAGAACTTACAGGAGAGTCTCAATTTGTGCAGAACTTACTGGAGAGTCTCAGTTTGTGCAAAACTTAAAGGACTCTCAGATTGTGCAGAACTTACAGGAGAGTCTCAGTTTGTGCAGAACTTGCAGGAGAGTCTCAGTTTGTGCAGAACTTACAATAGAGTCTCAGTTTGTACAGAACTTGCAGGAGAGTCTCAGTTTGTGCAAAACTTACAGGAGAGTCTCAGTTTGGGCAGAACCTACAGGAGGGTCTCAGTTTTTGCCGAACTTACAAGAGAGTCTCAGTTTTTGCAGAACTTACAGGAGGGTCTCAGTTTGTGCAGAACGTACAGGATCTCAATTTGTGCAGGACTTACAGGAGAATCTCAGTTTGTGCAGAACTTACAGGAGGATCTCAGTTTGTGCAGAACTTACAGGATTCTAAATTCGTGCAGAACTTACAGGAGAATCTCAGTTAATACAGAACTTACAGGACCTTCAGTTTGGAAAGAACTTACAGGACTCTCAGTTTGTGCAGAACTTATAAGAGAGTCTCAGTTTGTGCAGAACTTGCAGGAGAGTCTCAGTTTGTGCAGAACTTACAATGGAGTCTCAGTTTGTTTAGAACTTGCAGGAGAGTCTCAGTTTTTGCAGAACTTAGAGGAGAGTATCAGTTTGTGCAGAACTTACACGAGGGTCAAAGTTTGTGCTGAACTTACAGGATTCTCAATTTGTGCAGAACTTACAGTAGGGTCTCAGTTTGTGCAGAACTTACAGGAGGGTCTAAGTTTGTGCAGAACTTACAGGAGAATATAAGTTTGTGCAGAACTTACAGGAGAGTCTCAGTTTGTGCAGAACTTACAGGAGAGTCTCAATTTGTGCAGAACTTACAGGACTCTCAGTTTGTGCAGAACTTACAGGAGGATCTCAGTTTGTGCAGAATTTACAGGAGGGTCTCAGTTTGTGCAGAAAATACAGGATAATCTCAGTTTGTGCTGAATTTACAGGAGAGTCTCAGTTTTTGCAGAACTTGCAGGAGATTCTCAGTTTGTGCAAAACTTACAGGAGAGTCTCAGTTTGTTTAGAACTTACAGGAGAGTCTCAGTGTGTGAAGAACTTACAGGATCTCAATTTGTGCTGAACTTACAGGAGGATCTCAGTTTGTGCAGAACTTACAGGATTCTAAATTCGTGCAGAACTTACAGGAGAATCTCAGTTAATACAGAACTTACAGGACCCTCAGTTTGGAAAGAACTTACAGGATTCTCAATTTGTGCAGAACTTACAGTAGGGTCTCAGTTTGTGCAGAACTTACAGGAGGGTTTAAGTTTGTGCAGAACTTACAGGAGAATATAAGTTTGTGCAGAACTTACAGGAGAGTCTCAGTTTGTGCAGAACTTACAGGAGAATCTCAATTTGTGCAGAACTTACAGGACTCTCAGTTTGTGCAGA
Source organism: Eucyclogobius newberryi (assembly GCA_026437355.1). NCBI lineage: Eukaryota > Metazoa > Chordata > Actinopteri > Gobiiformes > Gobiidae > Eucyclogobius > Eucyclogobius newberryi. The sequence goes on along the minus strand of JAPEHP010000001.1, from coordinate 53,151,565 downwards.
ACTTACAGGAGGATCTCAGTTTGTGCAGAACTTACAGGAGGGTCTCAGTTTGAGCAGAAAATACAGGATAATCTCAGTTTGTGCTGAATTTACAGGAGAGTCTCAGTTTTTGCAGAACTTGCAGGAGTTTCTCAGTTTGTGCAAAACTTACAGGAGAGTCTCAGTTTGTGTAGAACTTACAGGAGAGTCTCAGTGTGTGAAGAACTTACAGGATCTCAATTTGTGCTGAACTTACAGGAGAGTCTCAATTTGTGCAGAACTTACAGGACTCTCAGTTTGTGTAGAACTTACAGGAGAGTCTCAGTTTGTGCTGAACTTACAGGAGGGTCTCAGTTTGTGCAGAACTTACAGGAGGGTTTCAGTTTGTGCAGAACTTACAGGAGGGTCTCAGTTTGTGCAAAACTTACAGGAGAGTTTCAGTCTGTGCAGAACTTAAAGGATCGTTTCAGTTTGTGCAGAACTTACAGGAGTTTCTAAGTTTGTGCAGAACTTACAGGAGGGTCTCAGTTTGTGTAGAACTTACAGGAGAGTCTCAGTGTGTGAAGAACTTACAGGATCTCAATTTGTGCTGAACTTACAGGAGAATCTCAGTTTGTGCAGAACTTACAGGAGAGTCTCAGTTTGTGCAGAACTTACAGGAGAGTCTCAATTTGTGCAGAACTTACAGGACTCTCAGTTTGTGTAGAACTTACAGGAGAGTCTCAGTTTGTGCAGAACTTACAGGAGGGTCTCAGTTTGTGCAGAAAATACAGGATAATCTCAGTTTGTGCTGAATTTACAGGAGAGTCTCAGTTTGTGCAGAACTTGCAGGAGATTCTCAGTTTGTGCAGAACTTACAGGAGAGTCTCAGTTTGTGCAGAACTTACAGGAGTGTTTCAGTTAGTGCAGAACTTACAGGAGTGTCAGTTTGTGCAGAACTTACAGGAGGGTCTCAGTTTGTGCAGAACTTACAGAATATCAATTTGTGCAGAACTTACAGGAGGGTCTCAGTTTGTGCAGAACTTATAGGATATAAATTTCTGCAAAACTTACAGGAAGATCTCAGTCTGTACAGAACTTACAGGAGGATCTCAGTTTGTGCAAAACTTACAGGAGGGTCTTAGTTTGTGCAGAACTTACCGGAGAGTTTCAGTCTGTGCAGAACTTACAGGATTGTTTCAGTTTGTGTAGAACTTACAGGACAGTCTCAATTTGTGCAGAACTTACTGGAGAGTCTCAGTTTGTTCAGAACTTAAAGGACTCTCAGATTGTGCAGAACTTACAGGAGAGTCTCAGTTTGTGCAGAACTTGCAGGAGAGTCTCAGTTTGTGCAGAACTTACAGGAGAGTATAAGTTTGTGCAGAACTTACATGAGAGTCTCAGTTTGTGCAGAACTTACAGGAGTGTCAGTTGGTACAAAACTTAAAGGAGAGTCTCAGTTTGTGCAGAACTTACAGGAGGGTCTCAGTTTGTGCAGAACTTACAGGATTCTCAATTTGTGCAGAATTTACAGAAGGGTCTCAGTTTGTGCAGAACTTACAGGAGGGTCTCAGTTTGTGAAGAACTTACAGGAGGGTCTCAGTCTGTGCGGAACTTACAGGATTCTCAATTTGTGCAGAATTTACAGGAGGGTCTCAGTGTGTGCAGAACTTACAGGAGAGTCTCAATTAGAGCAGAACTTACCGGAGAGTTTCAGTCCGTGCAGAACTTACAGGATTGTTTCAGTTTGTGCAGAACTTACAGGAGCCTCAGTTTTTGCAGAACTTACAGGAGAGTCTCAGTTTTTGCAGAACTTACAGGAAGGTCTCAGTTTTTGTAGAACTTACAGGACAGTCTCAATTTGTGCAGAACTTACTGGAGAGTCTCAGTTTGTGCAGAACTTAAAGGACTCTCAGTTTGTGCAGAACTTACAGGAGGGTCTCAGTTTGTGCAGAACTTACAGGAGGGTGTCAGTTTGTGCAGAACTTACAGGAGGGTCTCAGTTTGTGCAGAACTTACAGGAAGTTCTCAGTTTATGCAGAACTTACAGGAGGGTCTCAGTTTGGGCATAACTTACAGGAGTGTCAGTTTGTGCAGAACTTACAGGAGGGTCTAAGTTTGTGCAGAACTTACAGGAGGGTCTCAGTTTGGGCATAACTTAAAGGAGGGTCTCAGTTTGTGCAGAACTTACAGGAGGGTCTAAGTTTATGCAGAACTTACAGGAGGGTCTCAGTTTGTGCAAAACTTACAGGAGAGTTTCAGTCCGTGCAGAACTTAAAGGATCGTTTCAGTTTGTGCAGAACTTACAGGAGTGTCTAAGTTTGTGCAGAACTTACAGGAGGGTCTCAGTTTGTGTAGAACTTACAGGAGAGTCTCAGTGTGTGCAGAACTTACATGATCTCAATTTGTGCTAAACTTACAGGAGGATCTCAGTTTGTGCAAAACTTACAGGAGAGTCTTAGTTTGTGCAGAACTTACCGGAGAGTTTCAGTCTGTGCATAACTTACAGGATTGTTTCAGTTTGTGTAGAACTTACAGGAGAGTCTCAATTTGTGCAGAACTTACTGGAAAGTCTCAGTTTGTGCAGAACTTAAAGGACTCTCAGATTGTGCAGAACTTACAGGAGAGTCTCAGTTTGTGCAGAACTTGCAGGAGAGTCTCAGTTTGTGCAGAACTTACAATAGAGTCTCAGTTTGTACAGAACTTGCAGGAGAGTCTGAGTTTGTGCAAAACTTACAGGAGAGTCTCAGTTTGGGCAGAACCCACAGGAGGGTCTCAGTTTTTGCCGAACTTACAAGAGAATCTCAGTTTTTGCAGAACTTACAGGAGGGTCTCAGTTTGTGCAGAACTTACAGGATCTCAATTTGTGCAGGACTTACAGGAGAATCTCAGTTTGTGCAGAACTTACAGGAGGATCTCAGTTTGTGCAGAACTTACAGGATTCTAAATTCGTGCAGAACTTACAGGAGAATCTCAGTTAATACAGAACTTACAGGACCCTCAGTTTGGAAAGAACTTACAGGACTCTCAGTTTGTGCAGAACTTATAAGAGAGTCTCAGTTTGTGCAGAACTTGCAGGAGAGTCTCAGTTTGTGCAGAACTTACAATGGAGTCTCAGTTTGTTTAGAACTTGCAGGAGAGTCTCAGTTTTTGCAGAACTTAGAGGAGAGTATCAGTTTGTGCAGAACTTACACGAGGGTCAAAGTTTGTGCTGAACTTACAGGATTCTCAATTTGTGCAGAACTTACAGTAGGGTCTCAGTTTGTGCAGAACTTACAGGAGGGTCTAAGTTTGTGCAGAACTTACAGGAGAATATAAGTTTTTTGCAGAACTTGCAGGAGATTCTCAGTTTGTGCAAAACTTACAGGAGAGTCTCAGTTTGTGTAGAACTTACAGGAGAGTCTCAGTGTGTGAAGAACTTACAGGATCTCAATTTGTGCTGAACTTACAGGAGAATCTCAGTTTGTGCAGAACTTACAGGAGGGTCTCAGTTTGTGCAGAAAATACAGGATAATCTCAGTTTGTGCTGAATTTACAGGAGAGTCTCAGTTTGTGCAGAACTTACAGGAGAGTCTCAGTTTGTGCAGAACTTACAGGAGTGTCTCAGTTAGTGCAGAACTTACAGGAGTGTCAGTTTGTGCAGAACTTACAGGAGGGTCTCAGTTTGTGCAGAACTTACAGAATATCAATTTGTGCAGAACTTACAGGAGGGTCTCAGTTTGTGCAGAACTTATAGGATATCAATTTCTGCAAAACTTACAGGAAGATCTCAGTCTGTACAGAACTTACAGGAGGATCTCAGTTTGTGCAAAACTTACAGGAGGGTCTTAGTTTGTGCAGAACTTACCGGAGAGTTTCAGTCTGTGCAGAACTTACAGGATTGTTTCAGTTTGTGTAGAACTTACAGGACAGTCTCAATTTGTGCAGAACTTACTGGAGAGTCTCAGTTTTGTTCAGAACTTAAAGGACTCTCAGATTGTGCAGAACTTACAGGAGAGTCTCAGTTTGTGCAGAACTTGCAGGAGAGTCTCAGTTTGTGCAGAACTTACAGGAGAGTATAAGTTTGTGCAGAACTTACATGAGAGTCTCAGTTTGTGCAGAACTTACAGGAGTGTCAGTTGGGGCAAAACTTAAAGGAGAGTCTCAGTTTGTGCAGAACTTACAGGAGGGTCTCAGTTTGTGCAGAACTTACAGGATTCTCAATTTGTGCAGAATTTACAGAAGGGTCTCAGTTTGTGCAGCACTTACAGGAGGGTCTCAGTTTGTGAAGAACTTACAGGAGGGTCTCAGTCTGTGCAGAACTTACAGGATTCTCAATTTTTGCAGAATTTACAGGAGGGTCTCAGTGTGTGCAGAACTTACAGGAGAGTCTCAATTAGAGCAGAACTTACCGGAGAGTTTCAGTCCGTGCAGAACTTACAGGATTGTTTCAGTTTGTGCAGAACTTACAGGAGCCTCAGTTTTTGCTGAACTTACAGGTCAGTCTCAATTTGTGCAGAACTTACTGGAGAGTCTCAGTTTGTGCAGAACTTAAAGGACTCTCAGTTTGTGCAGAACTTACAGGAGGGTCTCAGTTTGTGCAGAACTTACAGGAGGGTGTCAGTTTGTGCAGAACCTACAGGAGGGTCTCAGTTTGTGCAGAACTTACAGGAAGTTCTCAGTTTATGCAGAACTTACAGGAGGGTCTCAGTTTGGGCATAACTTATAGGAGTGTCAGTTTGTGCAGAACTTACAGGAGGGTCTAAGTTTGTGCAGAACTTACAGGAGGGTCTCAGTTTGGGCATAACTTAAAGGAGGGTCTCGGTTTGTGTAGAACTTACAGGAGAGTCTCAGTTTGTGAAGAACTTACAGGATCTCAATTTGTGCTGAACTTACAGGAGAATCTCAGTTTGTGCAGAACTTACAGTAGAGTCTCAGTTTGTGCAGAACTTACAGGAGTGTCTGAGTTAGTGCAGAACTTACAGGAGTGTCAGTTTGTGCAGAACTTACAGGAGGGTCTCAGTTTGTGCAGAACTTACAGAATATCAATTTGTGAAGAACTTATAGGAGGGTCTCAGTTTGTGCAGAACTTATAGGATATCAATTTCTGCAAAACTTACAGGAAGATCTCAGTCTGTACAGAACTTACAGGAGGATCTCAGTTTGTGCAAAACTTACAGGAGGGTCTTAGTTTGTGCAGAACTTACCGGAGAGTTTCAGTCTGTGCAGAACTTACAGGATTGTTTCAGTTTGTGTAGAACTTACAGGACAGTCTCAATTTGTGCAGAACTTACTGGAGAGTCTCAGTTTGTTCAGAACTTAAAGGACTCTCAGATTGTGCAGAACTTACAGGAGAGTCTCAGTTTGTGCAGAACTTGCAGGAGAGTCTCAGTTTGTGCAGAACTTACAGGAGAGTATAAGTTTGTGCAGAACTTACATGAGAGTCTCAGTTTGTGCAGAACTTACAGGAGTGTCAGTTGGTGCAAAACTTAAAGGAGAGTCTCAGTTTGTGCAGAACTTACAGGAGGGTCTCAGTTTGTGCAGAACTTACAGGATTCTCAATTTGTGCAGAATTTACAGAAGGGTCTCAGTTTGTGCAGAACTTACAGGAGGGTCTCAGTTTGTGAAGAACTTACAGGAGGGTCTCAGTCTGTGCAGAACTTACAGGATTCTCAATTTGTGCAGAATTTACAGGAGGGTCTCAGTGTGTGCAGAACTTACAGGAGAGTCTCAATTAGAGCAGAACTTACCGGAGAGTTTCAGTCCGTGCAGAACTTACAGGATTGTTTCAGTTTGTGCAGAACTTACAGGAGCCTCAGTTTTTGCAGAACTTACAGGACAGTCTCAATTTTTGCAGAACTTACTGGAGAGTCTCAGTTTGTGCAGAACTTAAAGGACTCTCAGTTTGTGCAGAACTTACAGGAGGGTCTCAGTTTGTGCAGAACTTACAGGAGGGTGTCAGTTTGTGCAGAACTTACAGGAGGGTCTCAGTTTGTGCAGAACTTACAGGAAGTTCTCAGTTTATGCAGAACTTACAGGAGGGTCTCAGTTTGGGCATAACTTACAGGAGTGTCAGTTTGTGCAGAACTTACAGGAGGGTCTAAGTTTGTGCAGAACTTACAGGAGGGTCTCAGTTTGGGCATAACTTAAAGGAGGGTCTCGGTTTGTGTAGAACTTACAGGAGAGTCTCAGTTTGTGAAGAACTTACAGGATCTCAATTTGTGCTGAACTTACAGGAGAATCTCAGTTTGTGCAGAACTTACAGGAGAGTCTCAGTTTGTGCAGAACTTACAGGAGTGTCTGAGTTAGTGCAGAACTTACAGGAGTGTCAGTTTGTGCAGAACTTACAGGAGGGTCTCAGTTTGTGCAGAACTTACAGAATATCAATTTGTGCAGAACTTACAGGAGGGTCTCAGTTTGTGCAGAACTTAAAGGATCTCAATTTCTGCAAAACTTACAGGAGGGTCTGAGTTAGTGCAGAACTTACAGGAGTGTCAGTTTGTGCAGAACTTACAGGAGGGTCTCAGTTTGTGCAGAACTTACAGAATATCAATTTGTACAGAACTTACAGGAGGATCTCAGTTTGTGCAAAACTTACAGGAGAGTCTTAGTTTGTGCAGAACTTACCGGAGAGTTTCAGTCTGTGCAGAACTTACAGGATTGTTTCAGTTTGTGTAGAACTTACAGGAGAGTCTCAATTTGTGCAGAACTTACTGGAGAGTCTCAGTTTGTGCAGAACTTAAAGGACTCTCAGATTGTGCAGAACTTACAGGAGAGTCTCAGTTTGTGCAGAACTTGCAGGAGAGTCTCAGTTTGTGCAGAACTTACAATAGAGTCTCAGTTTGTACAGAACTTGTAGGAGAGTCTCAGTTTGGGCAGAACCTACAGGAGGGTCTCAGTTTTTGCCGAACTTACAAGAGAGTCTCAGTTTTTGCAGAACTTACAGGAGGGTCTCAGTTTGTGCAGAACTTACAGGATCTCAATTTGTGCAGGACTTACAGGAGAATCTCAGTTTGTGCAGAACTTACAGGAGGATCTCAGTTTGTGCAGAACTTACAGGATTCTAAATTCGTGCAGAACTTACAGGAGAATCTCAGTCAATACAGAACTTACAGGACCCTCAGTTTGGAAAGAACTTACAGGACTCTCAGTTTGTGCAGAACTTATAAGAGAGTCTCAGTTTGTGCAGAACTTACAGGAGTGTCAGTTGGTGCAAAACTTAAAGGAGAGTCTCAGTTTGTGCAGAACTTACAGGAGGGTCTCAGTTTGTGCAGAACTTACAGGATTCTCAATTTGTGCAGAATTTACAGAAGGGTCTCAGTTTGTGCAGAACTTACAGGAGGGTCTCAGTTTGTGAAGAACTTACAGGAGGGTCTCAGTCTCTGCAGAACTTACAGGAGGGTCTCAGTGTGTGCAGAACTTACAGGAGAGTCTCAATTAGAGCAGAACTTACCGGAGAGTTTCAGTCCGTGCAGAACTTACAGGATTGTTTCAGTTTGTGCAGAACTTACAGGAGCCTCAGTTTTTGCAGAACTTACAGGAGAGTCTCAGTTTTTGCAGAACTTACAGGAAGGTCTCAGTTTTTGTAGAACTTACAGGACAGTCTCAATTTGTGCAGAACTTACTGGAGAGTCTCAGTTTGTGCAGAACTTAAAGGACTCTCAGTTTGTGCAGAACTTACAGGAGAGTCTCAGTTTGGGCAGAACCTACAGGAGGGTCTCAGTTTTTGCCGAACTTACAAGAGAGTCTCAGTTTTTGCAGAACTTACAAGAGGGTCTCAGTTTGTGCAGAACTTACAGGATCTCAATTTGTGCAGGACTTACAGGAGGATCTCAGTTTGTGCAGAACTTACAGGATTCTAAATTCGTGCAGAACTTACAGGAGAATCTCAGTTAATACAGAACTTACAGGACCCTCAGTTTGGAAAGAACTTACAGGACTCTCAGTTTGTGCAGAACTTATAAGAGAGTCTCAGTTTGTGCAGAACTTGCAGGAGAGTCTCAGTTTGTGCAGAACTTACTATGGAGTCTCAGTTTGTTTAGAACTTGCAGGAGAGTCTCAGTTTTTGCAGAACTTAGAGGAGAGTATCAGTTTGTGCAGAACTTACACGAGGGTCAAAGTTTGTGCTGAACTTACAGGATTCTCAATTTGTGCAGAACTTACAGTAGGGTCTCAGTTTGTGCAGAACTTACAGGAGGGTCTAAGTTTGTGCAGAACTTACAGGAGAATATAAGTTTTTGCAGAACTTGCAGGAGATTCTCAGTTTGTGCAAAACTTACAGGAGAGTCTCAGTTTGTGTAGAACTTACAGGAGAGTCTCAGTGTGTGAAGAACTTACAGGATCTCAATTTGTGCTGAACTTACAGGAGAATCTCAGTTTGTGCAGAACTTACAGGAGAGTCTCAGTTTGTGCAGAACTTACAGGAGAGTCTCAATTTGTGCAGAACTTACAGGACTCTCAGTTTGTGTAGAACTTACAGGAGAGTCTCAGTTTGTGCTGAACTTACAGGAGAGTCTCAATTTGTGCAGAACTTACAGGACTCTCAGTTTGTGCAGAACTTACAGGAGGATCTCAGTTTGTGCAGAATTTACAGGAGGGTCTCAGTTTGTGCAGAAAATACAGGATAATCTCAGTTTGTGCTGAATTTACAGGAGAGTCTCAGTGTGTGAAGAACTTACAGGATCTCAATTTGTGCTGAACTTTCAGGAGAATCTCAGTTTGTGCAGAACTTACAGGAGAGTCTCAGTTTGTGCAGAACTTACAGGAGAGTCTCAATTTGTGCAGAACTTACAGGAGTTTCAGTTTGTGCAGAACTTACAGAAGGGTCTCAGTTTGTGCAGAAATTACAGTATATCAATTTGTGCAGAACTTACAGGAGGGTCTCAGTTTGTGCAGAACTTACAGGATCTCAATTTCTGCAAAACTTACAGGAGGGTCTCAGTCTGTACAGAACTTACAGGAGGATCTCAGTTTGTGCAAAACTTACAGGAGTCTTAGTTTGTGCAGAACTTACCTGAGAGTTTCAGTCCGTGCAGAACTTACAGGATTCTTTCAGTTTGTGTAGAACTTACAGGACAGTCTCAATTTGTGCAGAACTTACTGGAGAGTCTCAGTTTGTGCAGAACTTAAAGGACTCTCACATTGTGCAGAACTTACAGGAGAGTCTCAATTTGTGCAGAACTTACTGGAGAGTCTCAGTTTGTGCAGAACTTAAAGGACTCTCACATTGTGCAGAACTTACAGGATAGTCTAAGTTTGTGCAGAACTTACAGGAGGGTCTCAGTTTGTGCAGAACTTACAGGATTCTCAATTTGTGCAGAATTTACAGAAGGATCTCAGTTTGTGCAGAACTTACAGGAGGGTCTCAGTTTGTGAAGAACTTACAGGAGGGTTTCAGTCTCTGCAGAACTTACAGGAGGGTCTCAGTGTGTGCAAAACTTACAGGAGAGTCTCAATTAGAGCAGAACTTACCGGAGAGTTTCAGTCCGTGCAGAACTTACAGGATTGTTTCAGTTTGTGCAGCACTTACAGGAGTATCAGTTTTTGCAGAACTTACAGGAGAGTCTCAGTTTTTGCAGAACTTACAGGAAGGTCTCAGTTTTTGTAGAACTTACAGGACAGTCTCAAATTGTGCAGAACTTACTGGAGAGTCTCAGTATGTCCAGAACTTAAAGGACTCTCAGTTTGTGCAGAACTTACAGGAGGGTCTCAGTTTGTGCAGAACGTAAAGGATCGTTTCAGTTTGTGCAGAACTTACAGGAGGGTCTAAGTTTGTGCAGAACTTACAGGAGGGTCTCAGTTTGTGCAGAACTTACAGGAGGGTCTCAGTTTGGGCAGAACTTACAGGAGAGTCTCCGTTTGTGCAGAACTTACAGGAGAGTCTCAGTTTGTGCAGAACTTACAGGATTCTCAATATGTGCAGAACTTACAGGAGAATCTCAGTTTGTGCAGAACTTACAGGAGGGTCTAAGTTTGTGCAGAACTTACAGGAGAGTCTCAGTTTGTGCAGAACTTACAGGAGGGTCTCAGTTTGTGCAGAACTTACAGGATTCTCAATTTGTGCAGAATTTACAGAAGGGTCTCAGTTTGTGCAGAACTTACAGGAGGGTCTCAGTTTGTGAAGAACTTACAGGAGGGTCTCAGTCTCTGCAGAACTTACAGGAGGGTCTCAGTGTGTGCAAAACTTACAGGAGAGTCTCAATTAGAGCAGAACTTACCGGAGAGTTTCAGTCCGTGCAGAACTTACAGGATTGTTTCAGTTTGTGCAGAACTTACAGGATTGTTTCAGTTTGTGCAGAACTTACAGGAGCCTCAGTTTTTGCAGAACTTACAGGAGAGTCTCAGTTTTTGCAGAACTTACAGGAAGGTCTCAGTTTTTGTAGAACTTACAGGACAGTCTCAATTTGTGCAGAACTTACTGGAGCGTCTCAGTTTGTGCAGAACTTAAAGGACTCTCAGTTTGTGCAGAACTTACAGGAGAGTCTCAGTTTGGGCAGAACCTACAGGAGGGTCTCAGTTTTTGCCGAACTTACAAGAGAGTCTCAGTTTTTGCAGAACTTACAGGAGGGTCTCAGTTTGTGCAGAACTTACAGGATCTCAATTTGTGCAGGACTTACAGGAGAATCTCAGTTTGTGCAGAACTTACAGGAGGATCTCAGTTTGTGCAGAACTTACAGGATTCTAAATTCGTGCAGAACTTACAGGAGAATATCAGTTAATACAGAACTTACAGGACCCTCAGTTTGGAAAAAACTTACAGGATTCTCAGTTTGTGCAGAACTTATAAGAGAGTCTCAGTTTGTTTAGAACTTGCAGGAGAGTCTCAGTTTTTGCAGAACTTAGAGGAGAGTATCAGTTTGTGCAGAACTTACACGAGGGTCAAAGTTTGTGCTGAACTTACAGGATTCTCAATTTGTGCATAACTTACAGTAGGGTCTCAGTTTGTGCAGAACTTACAGGAGGGTCTAAGTTTGTGCAGAACTTACAGGAGAATATAAGTTTGTGCAGAACTTACAGGAGAGTCTCAGTTTGTGCAGAACTTACAGGAGAGTCTCAATTTGTGCAGAACTTACAGGACTCTCAGTTTGTGCAGAACTTACAGGAGTATCTCAGTTTGTGCAGAATTTACAGGAGGGTCTCAGTTTGTGCAGAAAATACAGGATAATCTCAGTTTGTGCTGAATTTACAGGAGAGTCTCAGTGTGTGAAGAACTTACAGGATCTCAATTTGTGCTGAACTTACAGGAGAATCTCAGTTTGTGCAGAACTTACAGGAGAGTCTCAGTTTGTGCAGAACTTACAGGATAGTCTCAATTTGTGCAGAACTTACAGGAGTTTCAGTTTGTGCAGAACTTACAGAAGGGTCTCAGTTTGTGCAGAAATTACAGTATATCAATTTGTGCAGAACTTACAGGAGGGTCTCAGTTTGTGCAGAACTTACAGGATCTCAATTTCTGCAAAACTTACAGGAGGGTCTCAGTCTGTACAGAACTTACAGGAGGATCTCAGATTGTGCAAAACTTACAGGAGAGTCTTAGTTTGTGCAGAACTTACCGGAGAGTTTCAGTCCGTGCAGAACTTACAGGATTCTTTCAGTTTGTGTAGAACTTACAGGACAGTCTCAATTTGTGCAGAACTTACTGGAGAGTCTCAGTTTGTGCAGAACTTAAAGGACTCTCACATTGTGCAGAACTTACAGGAGAGTCTCAATTTGTGCAGAACTTACTGGAGAGTCTCAGTTTGTGCAGAACTTAAAGGACTCTCACATTGTGCAGAACTTACAGGATAGTCTAAGTTTGTGCAGAACTTACAGGAGGGTCTCAGTTTGTGCAGAACTTACAGGATTCTCAATTTGTGCAGAATTTACAGAAGGATCTCAGTTTGTGCAGAACTTACAGGAGGGTCTCAGTTTGTGAAGAACTTACAGGAGGGTTTCAGTCTCTGCAGAACTTACAGGAGGGTCTCAGTGTGTGCAAAACTTACAGGAGAGTCTCAATTAGAGCAGAACTTACCGGAGAGTTTCAGTCCGTGCAGAACTTACAGGATTGTTTCAGTTTGTGCAGCACTTACAGGAGTATCAGTTTTTGCAGAACTTACAGGAGAGTCTCAGTTTTTGCAGAACTTACAGGAAGGTCTCAGTTTTTGTAGAACTTACAGGACAGTCTCAAATTGTGCAGAACTTACTGGAGAGTCTCAGTATGTCCAGAACTTAAAGGACTCTCAGTTTGTGCAGAACTTACAGGAGGGTCTCAGTTTGTGCAGAACGTAAAGGATCGTTTCAGTTTGTGCAGAACTTACAGGAGGGTCTAAGTTTGTGCAGAACTTACAGGAGGGTCTCAGTTTGTGCAGAACTTACAGGAGGGTCTCAGTTTGGGCAGAACTTACAGGAGAGTCTCCGTTTGTGCAGAACTTACAGGAGAGTCTCAGTTTGTGCAGAACTTACAGGATTCTCAATATGTGCAGAACTTACCGGAGAATCTCAGTTTGTGCAGAACTTACAGGAGGGTCTAAGTTTGTGCAGAACTTACAGGAGAGTCTCAGTTTGTGCAGAACTTACAGGAGGGTCTCAGTTTGTGCAGAACTTACAGGATTCTCAATTTGTGCAGAATTTACAGAAGGGTCTCAGTTTGTGCAGAACTTACAGGAGGGTCTCAGTTTGTGAAGAACTTACAGGAGGGTCTCAGTCTCTGCAGAACTTACAGGAGGGTCTCAGTGTGTGCAAAACTTACAGGAGAGTCTCAATTAGAGCAGAACTTACCGGAGAGTTTCAGTCCGTGCAGAACTTACAGGATTGTTTCAGTTTGTGCAGAACTTACAGGAGCCTCAGTTTTTGCAGAACTTACAGGAGAGTCTCAGTTTTTGCAGAACTTACAGGAAGGTCTCAGTTTTTGTAGAACTTACAGGACAGTCTCAATTTGTGCAGAACTTACTGGAGCGTCTCAGTTTGTGCAGAACTTAAAGGACTCTCAGTTTGTGCAGAACTTACAGGAGAGTCTCAGTTTGGGCAGAACCTACAGGAGGGTCTCAGTTTTTGCCGAACTTACAAGAGAGTCTCAGTTTTTGCAGAACTTACAGGAGGGTCTCAGTTTGTGCAGAACTTACAGGATCTCAATTTGTGCAGGACTTACAGGAGAATCTCAGTTTGTGCAGAACTTACAGGAGGATCTCAGTTTGTGCAGAACTTACAGGATTCTAAATTCGTGCAGAACTTACAGGAGAATATCAGTTAATACAGAACTTACAGGACCCTCAGTTTGGAAAAAACTTACAGGATTCTCAGTTTGTGCAGAACTTATAAGAGAGTCTCAGTTTGTTTAGAACTTGCAGGAGAGTCTCAGTTTTTGCAGAACTTAGAGGAGAGTATCAGTTTGTGCAGAACTTACACGAGGGTCAAAGTTTGTGCTGAACTTACAGGATTCTCAATTTGTGCATAACTTACAGTAGGGTCTCAGTTTGTGCAGAACTTACAGGAGGGTCTAAGTTTGTGCAGAACTTACAGGAGAATATAAGTTTGTGCAGAACTTACAGGAGAGTCTCAGTTTGTGCAGAACTTACAGGAGAGTCTCAATTTGTGCAGAACTTACAGGACTCTCAGTTTGTGCAGAACTTACAGGAGGATCTCAGTTTGTGCAGAATTTACAGGAGAGTCTCAGTTTGTGCAGAACTTACAGGAGGGTCTCAGTTTGTGCAGAACTTACAGGATTCTCAATTTGTGCAGAATTTACAGAAGGGTCTCAGTTTGTGCAGAACTTACAGGAGGGTCTCAGTTTGTGAAGAACTTACAGGAGGGTCTCAGTCTCTGCAGAACTTACAGGAGGGTCTCAGTGTGTGCAAAACTTACAGGAGAGTCTCAATTAGAGCAGAACTTACCGGAGAGTTTCAGTCCGTGCAGAACTTACAGGATTGTTTCAGTTTGTGCAGAACTTACAGGAGCCTCAGTTTTTGCAGAACTTACAGGAGAGTCTCAGTTTTTGCAGAACTTACAGGAAGGTCTCAGTTTTTGTAGAACTTACAGGACAGTCTCAATTTGTGCAGAACTTACTGGAGCGTCTCAGTTTGTGCAGAACTTAAAGGACTCTCAGTTTGTGCAGAACTTACAGGAGAGTCTCAGTTTGGGCAGAACCTACAGGAGGGTCTCAGTTTTTGCCGAACTTACAAGAGAGTCTCAGTTTTTGCAGAACTTACAGGAGGGTCTCAGTTTGTGCAGAACTTACAGGATCTCAATTTGTGCAGGACTTACAGGAGAATCTCAGTTTGTGCAGAACTTACAGGAGGATCTCAGTTTGTGCAGAACTTACAGGATTCTAAATTCGTGCAGAACTTACAGGAGAATATCAGTTAATACAGAACTTACAGGACCCTCAGTTTGGAAAAAACTTACAGGATTCTCAGTTTGTGCAGAACTTATAAGAGAGTCTCAGTTTGTTTAGAACTTGCAGGAGAGTCTCAGTTTTTGCAGAACTTTGAGGAGAGTATCAGTTTGTGCAGAACTTACACGAGGGTCAAAGTTTGTGCTGAACTTACAGGATTCTCAATTTGTGCATAACTTACAGTAGGGTCTCAGTTTGTGCAGAACTTACAGGAGGGTCTAAGTTTGTGCAGAACTTACAGGAGAATATAAGTTTGTGCAGAACTTACAGGAGAGTCTCAGTTTGTGCAGAACTTACAGGAGAGTCTCAATTTGTGCAGAACTTACAGGACTCTCAGTTTGTGCAGAACTTACAGGAGGATCTCAGTTTGTGCAGAATTTACAGGAGGGTCTCAGTTTGTGCAGAAAATACAGGATAATCTTAGTTTGTGCTGAATTTACAGGAGAGTCTCAGTGTGTGAAGAACTTACAGGATCTCAATTTGTGCTGAACTTACAGGAGAATCTCAGTTTGTGCAGAACTTACAGGAGAGTCTCAGTTTGTGCAGAACTTACAGGATAGTCTCAATTTGTGCAGAACTTACAGGAGTTTCAGTTTGTGCAGAACTTACAGAAGGGTCTCAGTTTGTGCAGAAATTACAGTATATCAATTTGTGCAGAACTTACAGGAGGGTCTCAGTTTGTGCAGAACTTACAGGATCTCAATTTCTGCAAAACTTACAGGAGGGTCTCAGTCTGTACAGAACTTACAGGAGGATCTCAGATTGTGCAAAACTTACAGGAGAGTCTTAGTTTGTGCAGAACTTACCGGAGAGTTTCAGTCCGTGCAGAACTTACAGGATTCTTTCAGTTTGTGTAGAACTTACAGGACAGTCTCAATTTGTGCAGAACTTACTGGAGAGTCTTAGTTTGTGCAGAACTTAAAGGACTCTCACATTGTGCAGAACTTACAGGAGAGTCTCGATTTGTGCAGAACTTACTGGAGAGTCTCAGTTTGTGCAGAACTTAAAGGACTCTCACATTGTGCAGAACTTACAGGATAGTCTAAGTTTGTGCAGAACTTACAGGAGGGTCTCAGTTTGTGCAGAACTTACAGGATTCTCAATTTGTGCAGAATTTACAGAAGGATCTCAGTTTGTGCAGAACTTACAGGAGGGTCTCAGTTTGTGAAGAACTTACAGGAGGGTTTTAGTCTCTGCAGAACTTACAGGAGGGTCTCAGTGTGTGCAAAACTTACAGGAGAGTCTCAATTAGAGCAGAACTTACCGGAGAGTTTCAGTCCGTGCAGAACTTACAGGATTGTTTCAGTTTGTGCAGCACTTACAGGAGTATCAGTTTTTGCAGAACTTACAGGACTCTCAGTTTGTGCAGAACTTACAGGACTCTCAGTTTGTGCAGAACTTACAGGAGGGTCTCAGTTTGTGCAGAACTTACAGGAGGGTCTCAGTTTGTGCAGAACTTAAAGGACTCTCAGTCTGTGCAGAACTTACAGAAGAGTCTCAGTTTGTGCAGAACTTACATGAGGGTCTCAGTTTTTTTTGAGAACTTACAGGACTCTCAGTTTGTGCAGAACTTACAGGACTCTCAGTTTGTGCAGAACTTACAGGAGGGTCTCAGTTTGTGCAGAACTTACAGGAGGGTCTCAGTTTGTGCAGAACTTACAGGAGGGTCTCGGTTAGTGCAGAACTTAGAGGATGGTCTAAGTTTGTGAAGGACTTACAGGACTCTCAGTTTGTGTTGAACTTACAGGACTCTCAGTTTGTGCAGAACTTGCAGGAGAGTCTCAGTTTTTGCAGAACTTACAAGAGAGTCTCAGTTTGTGCAGAACTTGCAGGAGAGTCTCAGTTTGTGCAGAACTTACAGGAGGGTCTCAGTTTGGGCAGAACTTACAGGAGAGTCTCCGTTTGTGCAGAACTTACAGGAGAGTCTCAGTTTGTGCAGAACTTACAGGATTCTCAATATGTGCAGAACTTACAGGAGAATCTCAGTTTGTGCAGAACTTACAGGAGGGTCTAAGTTTGTGCAGAACTTACAGGAGAGTCTCAGTTTGTGCAGAACTTACAGGAGGGTCTCAGTTTGTGCAGAACTGACAGGAGAGTCTCAGTTTGTTTAGAACTTACAGGAGAGTTTCAGTCTGTGCAGAACTTACAGGAGGGTATCAGTCTGTGCAGATCTTACAGGAGAGTCTCAGTCCGTGCAGAAGTTACAGGAGTGTCTAAGTTTGTGCAGAACTTACAGGAGAGTCTCAGTTTGTGCAGAACTTACAGAGGAGTCTCAGTTTGTGCAAAACTTACAGGAGGGTCTCAGTTTGTGCAGAACTTACAGGAGAGTCTCAGTTTGTGCAGAGCTAACATGAGGATCTCAGTTCATGCAGAACTTACAGGACTCTCAGTTTGTGCAGAACTTACAGGACTCTCAGTTTGTGCAGAACTTGCAGGAGAGTCTCAGTTTGTGCAGAACTTAAAAGAGAGTCTCAATTTTTGCAAAACTTATGGGAGAGTCTCAGTTTGTGCAGAACTTACAGGAGAGTCTCAGTTTGTGCAGAACTTACAGGAGGGTCTCGGTTAGTGCAGAACTTAGAGGATGGTCTAAGTTTGTGAAGAACTTACAGGACTCTCAGTTTGTGTTGAACTTACAGGACTCTCAGTTTGTGCAGAACTTGCAGGAGAGTCTCAGTTTTTGCAGAACTTACAAGAGAGTCTCAGTTTGTGCAGAACTTGCAGGAGAGTCTCAGTTTGTGCAGAACTTACAGGATTCTTAATTTGTGCAGAACTTACAGGAGAATCTCAGTTTGTGCAGAATTTACAGGAGGGTCTCAGTGTGCTGAGAACTTACAGAAGGTTCACAATTTGTGCAAAACTTACAGGAAGGTCTCAGTTTGGGCGAAACTTACAGGATTCTCGATATGTGCAGAACTTACAGGAGAATCTCAGTTTGTGCAGAACTTACAGGAGGGTCTAAGTTTGTGCAGAACTTACAGGAGAGTCTCAGTTTGTGCAGAACTTACAGGAGGGTCTCAGTTTGTGCAGAACTTACAGGAGAATCTCAGTTTGTGCAGAACTTACAGGAGGGTCTAAGTTTGTGCAGAACTTACAGGAGAGTCTCAGTTTGTGCAGAACTTACAGGAGGGTCTCAGTTTGTGCAGAACTTACAGGAGAGTCTCAGTTTGGGCAGAACTGACAGGAGGGTCTCAGTTTGGGCAGAACTTACAGGAGAGTCTCAGTTTGTTTAGAACTTACAGGAGAGTCTCAGTCTGTGCAGAACTTACAGGAGGGTGTCAGTCTGTGCAGAACTTACAGGAGTGTCTAAGTTTGTGCAGAACTTAAAGGGGAGTCTCAGTTTGTGCAGAACTTACATGAGGGTCTCAGTTTTTTTTGAGAACTTACAGGACTCTCAGTTTGTGCAGAACTTACAGGACTCTCAGTTTGTGCAGAACTTACAGGAGGGTCTCAGTTTGTGCAGAACTTACAGGAGGGTCTCAGTTTGTGCAGAACTTACAGGACTCTCAGTCTGTGCAGAACTTACAGAAGAGTCTCAGTTTGAACAGAACTTACAGGACTCTCAGTTTGTGCAGAACTTGCAGGAGAGTCTCAGTTTTTGCAGAACTTACAAGAGAGTCTCAGTTTGTGCAGAACTTGCAGGAGAGTCTCAGTTTTTGCAGAACTTACAATAGAGTCTCAGTTTGTACAGAACTTGCAGGAGAGTCTCAGTTTGTGCAAAACTTACAGGAGAGTCTCAGTTTGGGCAGAACCTACAGGAGGGTCTCAGTTTTTGCCGAACTTACAGGAGAGTTTCAGTTTGTGCAGAACTTACAGGAGGGTCTCAGTTTGTGCAGAACTTACAGGAGTTTCAGTTGGTGCAAAACTTACAGGAGAGTCTCAGTTTGTGCAGAACTTACAGGAGGGTCTCAGTTTGGGCAGAACTTACAGGAGAGTCTCCGTTTGTGCAGAACTTACAGGAGAGTCTCAGTTTGTGCAGAACTTACAGGATTCTCAATATGTGCAGAACTTACAGGAGAATCTCAGTTTGTGCAGAACTTACAGGAGGGTCTAAGTTTGTGCAGAACTTACAGGAGAGTCTCAGTTTGTGCAGAACTTACAGGAGGGTCTCAGTTTGTGCAAAACTTACAGGAGAGTCTCAGTTTGGGCAGAACTGACAGGAGAGTCTCAGTTTGTTTAGAACTTACAGGAGTGTCTAAGTTTGTGCAGAACTTAAAGGGGAGTCTCAGTTTGTGCAGAACTTACATGAGGGTCTCAGTTTTTTTTGAGAACTTACAGGACTCTCAGTTTGTGCAGAACTTACAGGACTCTCAGTTTGTGCAGAACTTACAGGAGGGTCTCAGTTTGTGCAGAACTTACAGGAGGGTCTCAGTTTGTGCAGAACTTACAGGACTCTCAGTCTGTGCAGAACTTACAGAAGAGTCTCAGTTTGAACAGAACTTACAGGACTCTCAGTTTGTGCAGAACTTGCAGGAGAGTCTCAGTTTTTGCAGAACTTACAAGAGAGTCTCAGTTTGTGCAGAACTTGCAGGAGAGTCTCAGTTTTTGCAGAACTTACAATAGAGTCTCAGTTTGTACAGAACTTGCAGGAGAGTCTCAGTTTGTGCAAAACTTACAGGAGAGTCTCAGTTTGGGCAGAACCTACAGGAGGGTCTCAGTTTTTGCCGAACTTACAGGAGAGTTTCAGTTTGTGCAGAACTTACAGGAGGGTCTCAGTTTGTGCAGAACTTACAGGAGTTTCAGTTGGTGCAAAACTTACAGGAGAGTCTCAGTTTGTGCAGAACTTACAGGAGGGTCTCAGTTTGGGCAGAACTTACAGGAGAGTCTCCGTTTGTGCAGAACTTACAGGAGAGTCTCAGTTTGTGCAGAACTTACAGGATTCTCAATATGTGCAGAACATACAGGAGAATCTCAGTTTGTGCAGAACTTACAGGAGGGTCTAAGTTTGTGCAGAACTTACAGGAGAGTCTCAGTTTGTGCAGAACTTACAGGAGGGTCTCAGTTTGTGCAAAACTTACAGGAGAGTCTCAGTTTGGGCAGAACTGACAGGAGAGTCTCAGTTTGTTTAGAACTTACAGGAGAGTCTCAGTTTGTGCAGAACTTACAGGAGGGTCTCGGTTAGTGCAGAACTTAGAGGATGATCTAAGTTTGTGCAGAACTTACAGGAGGGTCTCAGTTTGTGCAGAACTTACAGGAGAGTCTCAGTTTGTGCAGAACTTGCAGGAGAGTCTCAGTTTTTGCAGAACTTACAATAGAGTCTCAGTTTGTACAGAACTTGCAGGAGAGTCTCAGTTTGTGCAAAACTTACAGGAGAGTCTCAGTTTGGGCAGAACCTACAGGAGGGTCTCAGTTTTTGCCGAACTTACAAGAGAGTCTCAGTTTTTGCAGAACTTACAGGAGAGTTTCAGTTTGTGCAGAACTTACAGGAGGGTCTCAGTTTGTGCAGAACTTACAGGAGTTTCAGTTGGTGCAAAACTTACAGGAGAGTCTCAGTTTGTGCAGAACTTACAGGAGGGTCTCAGTTTGGGCAGAACTTACAGGAGAGTCTCCGTTTGTGCAGAACTTACAGGAGAGTCTCAGTTTGTGCAGAACTTACAGGATTCTCAATATGTGCAGAACTTACAGGAGAATCTCAGTTTGTGCAGAACTTACAGGAGGGTCTAAGTTTGTGCAGAACTTACAGGAGAGTCTCAGTTTGTGCAGAACTTACAGGAGGGTCTCAGTTTGTGCAAAACTTACAGGAGAGTCTCAGTTTGGGCAGAACTGACAGGAGAGTCTCAGTTTGTTTAGAACTTACAGGAGAGTCTCAGTTTGTGCAGAACTTACAGGAGGGTCTCGGTTAGTGCAGAACTTGGAGGATGATCTAAGTTTGTGCAGAACTTACAGGAGAGTCTCAGTTTGTGCAGAACTTACAGGAGAGTCTCAGTTTGGGCAGAACTTACAGGAGAGTCTCAGCTTGTTTAGAACTTACAGGAGAGTCTCAGTCTGTGCAGAACTTACAGGAGGGTCTCAGTCTGTGCAGATCTTACAGGAGAGTCTCAGTCCGTGCAGAAGTTACAGGAGTGTCTCAGTTTGTGCAGAACTTACAGGACTCTCAGTTTGTGCAGATCTTACAGGAGGGTCTCAGTGTGTGCAGAACTTACAGGAGGGTCTAAGTTTGTGCAGAACTTACAGGAGAGTCTCAGTTTGTGCAGAACTTACAGGAGGGTCTCAGTTTGTGCAGAACTTACAGGGGAGTCTCAGTTTGTGCAGAACTTACATGAGGGTCTCAGTTTTTTTTGAGAACTTACAGGACTCTCAGTTTGTGCAGAACTTACAGGACTCTCAGTTTGTGCAGAACTTACAGGAGGGTCTCAGTTTGTGCAGAACTTACAGGATGGTCTCAGTTTGTGCAGAACTTACAGGACTATCAGTCTGTGCAGAACTTACAGAAGAGTCTCAGTCTGAACAGAACTTGCAGGACTCTCAGTTTGTGCAGAACTTGCAGGAGAGTCTCAGTTTTTGCAGAACTTACAAGAGAGTCTCAGTTTGTGCAGAACTTGCAGGAGAGTCTCAGTTTGTGCAGAACTTACAATAGAGTCTCAGTTTGTACAGAACTTGCAGGAGAGTCTCAGTTTGTGCAAAACTTACAGGAGAGTCTCAGTTTGGGCAGAACCTACAGGAGGGTCTCAGTTTTTGCCGAACTTACAAGAGAGTCTCAGTTTTTGCAGAACTTACAGGAGAGTTTCAGTATGTGCAGAACTTACAGGAGGGTCTCTGTTTGTGCAGAACTTACAGGAGTTTCAGTTGGTGCAAAACTTACAGGAGAGTCTCAGTTTGTGCAGAACTTACAGGAGGGTCTCAGTTTGTGCAGAACTTACAGGAGGGTCTCAGTTTGTGCAGAACTTACAGGAGGGTCTAAGTTTGGGCAGAACTTACAGGAGAGTCTCCGTTTGTGCAGAACTTACAGGAGAGTCTCAGTTTGTGCAGAACTTACAGGATTCTCAATATGTGCAGAACTTACAGGAGAATCTCAGTTTGTGCAGAACTTACAGGAGGGTCTAAGTTTGTGCAGAACTTACAGGAGAGTCTCAGTTTGTGCAGAACTTAGAGGAGGGTCTCAGTTTGTGCAGAACTTACAGGAGAGTCTCAGTTTGGGCAGAACTGACAGGAGGGTGTCAGTCTGTGCAGAACTTACAGGAGTGTCTAAGTTTGTGCAGAACTTAAAGGGGAGTCTCAGTTTGTGCAGAACTTACATGAGGGTCTCAGTTTTTTTTGAGAACTTACAGGACTCTCAGTTTGTGCAGAACTTACAGGACTCTCAGTTTGTGCAGAACTTACAGGAGGGTCTCAGTTTGTGCAGAACTTACAGGAGGGTCTCAGTTTGTGCAGAACTTACAGGACTCTCAGTCTGTGCAGAACTTACAGAAGAGTCTCAGTTTGAACAGAACTTACAGGACTCTCAGTTTGTGCAGAACTTGCAGGAGAGTCTCAGTTTTTGCAGAACTTACAAGAGAGTCTCAGTTTGTGCAGAACTTGCAGGAGAGTCTCAGTTTTTGCAGAACTTACAATAGAGTCTCAGTTTGTACAGAACTTGCAGGAGAGTCTCAGTTTGTGCAAAACTTACAGGAGAGTCTCAGTTTGGGCAGAACCTACAGGAGGGTCTCAGTTTTTGCCGAACTTACAAGAGAGTCTCAGTTTTTGCAGAACTTACAGGAGAGTTTCAGTTTGTGCAGAACTTACAGGAGGGTCTCAGTTTGTGCAGAACTTACAGGAGTTTCAGTTGGTGCAAAACTTACAGGAGAGTCTCAGTTTGTGCAGAACCTACAGGAGGGTCTCAGTTTTTGCCGAACTTACAAGAGAGTCTCAGTTTTTGCAGAACTTACAGGAGAGTTTCAGTTTGTGCAGAACTTACAGGAGGGTCTCAGTTTGTGCAGAACTTACAGGAGTTTCAGTTGGTGCAAAACTTACAGGAGAGTCTCAGTTTGTGCAGAACTTACAGGAGGGTCTCAGTTTGTGCAGAACTTACAGGAGGGTCTCAGTTTGTGCAGAACTTACAGGAGGGTCTAAGTTTGGGCAGAACTTACAGGAGAATCTCCGTTTGTGCAGAACTTACAGGAGAGTCTCAGTTTGTGCAGAACTTACAGGATTCTCAATATGTGCAGAACTTACAGGAGAATCTCAGTTTGTGCAGAACTTACAGGAGGGTCTCAGTTTTTGCAGAACTTACAGGAGAGTCTCAGTTTTGGCAGAACTGACAGGAGAGTCTAAGTTTGTGCAGAACTTACAGGAGAGTCTCAGTTTGTGCAGAACTTACAGAGGAGTCTCAGTTTGTGCAAAACTTACAGGAGGGTCTCAGTTTGTGCAGAACTTACAGGAGAGTCTCAGTTTGTGCAGAGCTTACATGAGGGTCTCAGTTCATGCAGAACTTACAGGACTCTCAGTTTGTGCAGAACTTACAGGACTCTCAGTTTGTGCAGAACTTGCAGGAGAGTCTCAGTTTGTGCAGAACTTAAAAGAGAGTCTCAATTTGTGCAAAACTTATGGGAGAGTCTCAGTTTGTGCAGAACTTACAGGAGAGTCTCAGTTTGTGCAGAAGTTACAGGAGGGTCTCGGTTAGTGCAGAACTTAGAGGATGGTCTAAGTTTGTGCAGAACTTACAGGACTCTCAGTTTGTGTTGAACTTATAGGACTCTCAGTTTGCGCAGAACTGACAGGAGAGTTTCAGTTTTTGCAGAACTTACAGGAGGGTTTCAGATTTTCAGAACTTACAGGAGGGTTTCAGTTTGCTGAGAACTTACAGGATTCTTAATTTGTGCAGAACTTACAGGAGAATCTCAGTTTGTGCAGAATTTACAGGAGGGTCTCAGTGTGCTGAGAACTTACAGAAGGTTCACAATTTGTGCAAAACTTACAGGAAGGTCTCAGTTTGGGCGAAACTTACAGGATTCTCGATATGTGCAGAACTTACAGGAGAATCTCAGTTTGTGCAGAACTTACAGGAGGGTCTAAGTTTGTGCAGAACTTACAGGAGAGTCTCAGTTTGTGCAGAACTTACAGGAGGGTCTCAGTTTGTGCAGAACTTACAGGAGAATCTCAGTTTGTGCAGAACTTACAGGAGGGTCTAAGTTTGTGCAGAACTTACAGGAGAGTCTCAGTTTGTGCAGAACTTACAGGAGGGTCTCAGTTTGTGCAGAACTTACAGGAGAGTCTCAGTTTGGGCAGAACTGACAGGAGGGTCTCAGTTTGGGCAGAACTTACAGGAGAGTCTCAGTTTGTTTAGAACTTACAGGAGAGTCTCAGTCTGTGCAGAACTTACAGGAGGGTGTCAGTCTGTGCAGAACTTACAGGAGTGTCTAAGTTTGTGCAGAACTTAAAGGGGAGTCTCAGTTTGTGCAGAACTTACATGAGGGTCTCAGTTTTTTTTGAGAACTTACAGGACTCTCAGTTTGTGCAGAACTTACAGGACTCTCAGTTTGTGCAGAACTTACAGGAGGGTCTCAGTTTGTGCAGAACTTACAGGAGGGTCTCAGTTTGTGCAGAACTTACAGGACTCTCAGTCTGTGCAGAACTTACAGAAGAGTCTCAGTTTGAACAGAACTTACAGGACTCTCAGTTTGTGCAGAACTTGCAGGAGAGTCTCAGTTTTTGCAGAACTTACAAGAGAGTCTCAGTTTGTGCAGAACTTGCAGGAGAGTCTCAGTTTTTGCAGAACTTACAATAGAGTCTCAGTTTGTACAGAACTTGCAGGAGAGTCTCAGTTTGTGCAAAACTTACAGGAGAGTCTCAGTTTGGGCAGAACCTACAGGAGGGTCTCAGTTTTTGCCGAACTTACAAGAGAGTCTCAGTTTTTGCAGAACTTACAGGAGAGTTTCAGTTTGTGCAGAACTTACAGGAGGGTCTCAGTTTGTGCAGAACTTACAGGAGTTTCAGTTGGTGCAAAACTTACAGGAGAGTCTCAGTTTGTGCAGAACTTACAGGAGGGTCTCAGTTTGTGCAGAACTTACAGGAGGGTCTCAGTTTGTGCAGAACTTACAGGAGGGTCTAAGTTTGGGCAGAACTTACAGGAGAATATCCGTTTGTGCAGAACTTACAGGAGAGTCTCAGTTTGTGCAGAACTTACAGGATTCTCAATATGTGCAGAACTTACAGGAGAATCTCAGTTTGTGCAGAACTTACAGGAGGGTCTAAGTTTGTGCAGAACTTAGAGGAGAGTCTCAGTTTGTGCAGAACTTACAGGAGGGTCTCAGTTTGTGCAGAACTTACAGGAGAGTCTCAGTTTGGGCAGAACTGACAGGAGAGTCTAAGTTTGTGCAGAACTTACAGGAGAGTCTCAGTTTGTGCAGAACTTACAGAGGAGTCTCAGTTTGTGCAAAACTTACAGGAGGGTCTCAGTTTGTGCAGAACTTACAGGAGAGTCTCAGTTTGTGCAGAGCTTACATGAGGGTCTCAGTTCATGCAGAACTTACAGGACTCTCAGTTTGTGCAGAACTTACAGGACTCTCAGTTTGTGCAGAACTTGCAGGAGAGTCTCAGTTTGTGCAGAACTTAAAAGAGAGTCTCAATTTGTGCAAAACTTATGGGAGAGTCTCAGTTTGTGCAGAACTTACAGGAGAGTCTCAGTTTGTGCAGAACTTACAGGAGGGTCTCGGTTAGTGCAGAACTTAGAGGATGGTCTAAGTTTGTGCAGAACTTACAGGACTCTCAGTTTGTGTTGAACTTATAGGACTCTCAGTTTGTGCAGAACTGACAGGAGAGTTTCAGTTTTTGCAGAACTTACAGGAGGGTTTCAGATTTTCAGAACTTACAGGAGGGTTTCAGTTTGCTGAGAACTTACAGGATTCTTAATTTGTGCAGAACTTACAGGAGAATCTCAGTTTGTGCAGAATTTACAGGAGGGTCTCAGTGTGCTGAGAACTTGCAGAAGGTTCACAATTTGTGCAAAACTTACAGGAAGGTCTCAGTTTGGGCAGAACTTACAGGATTCTCAATATGTGCAGAACTTACAGGAGAATCTCAGTTTGTGCAGAACTTACAGGAGGGTCTAAGTTTGTGCAGAACTTACAGGAGAGTCTCAGTTTGTGCAGAACTTACAGGAGGGTCTCAGTTTGGGCAGAACTTACAGGAGAGTCTCCGTTTGTGCAGAACTTACAGGAGTTTCAGTTGGTGCAAAATTACAGGAGAGTCTCAGTTTGTGCAGAACTTACAGGAGGGTCTCAGTTTGTGCAGAACTTACAGGAGGGTCTCAGTTTGTGCAGAACTTACAGGAGGGTCTAAGTTTGGGCAGAACTTACAGGAGAGTCTCCGTTTGTGCAGAACTTACAGGAGTTTCAGTTGGTGCAAAACTTACAGGAGAGTCTCAGTTTGTGCAGAACTTACAGGAGGGTCTCAGTTTGTGCAGAACTTACAGGAGGGTCTCAGTTTGTGCAGAACTTACAGGAGGGTCTCAGTTTGTGCAGAACTTACAGGAGTTTCAGTTGGTGCAAAACTTACAGGAGAGTCTCAGTTTGTGCAGAACTTACAGGAGGGTCTCAGTTTGTGCAGAACTTACAGGAGGGTCTCAGTTTGTGCAGAACTTACAGGAGGGTCTAAGTTTGGGCAGAACTTACAGGAGAGTCTCCGTTTGTGCAGAACTTACAGGAGAGTCTCAGTTTGTGCAGAACTTACAGGATTCTCAATATGTGCAGAACTTACAGGAGAATCTCAGTTTGTGCAGAACTTACAGGAGGGTCTAAGTTTGTGCAGAACTTACAGGAGAGTCTCAGTTTGTGCAGAACTTACAGGAGGGTCTCAGTTTGTGCAGAACTTACAGGAGAGTCTCAGTTTGGGCAGAACTGACAGGAGGGTCTCAGTTTGGGCAGAACTTACAGGAGAGTCTCAGTTTGTTTAGAACTTACAGGAGAGTCTCAGTCTGTGCAGAACTTACAGGAGGGTGTCAGTCTGTGCAGAACTTACAGGAGTGTCTAAGTTTGTGCAGAACTTAAAGGGGAGTCTCAGTTTGAGCAGAACTTACATGAGGGTCTCAGTTTTTTTTGAGAACTTACAGGACTCTCAGTTTGTGCAGAACTTACAGGACTCTCAGTTTGTGCAGAACTTACAGGAGGGTCTCAGTTTGTGCAGAACTTACAGGAGGGTCTCAGTTTGTGCAGAACTTACAGGACTCTCAGTCTGTGCAGAACTTACAGAAGAGTCTCAGTTTGAACAGAACTTACAGGACTCTCAGTTTGTGCAGAACTTGCAGGAGAGTCTCAGTTTTTGCAGAACTTACAAGAGAGTCTCAGTTTGTGCAGAACTTGCAGGAGAGTCTCAGTTTTTGCAGAACTTAGAAATAGAGTCTCAGTTTGTACAGAACTTGCAGGAGAGTCTCAGTTTGTGCAAAACTTACAGGAGAGTCTCAGTTTGGGTAGAACCTACAGGAGGGTCTCAGTTTTTGCCGAACTTACAAGAGAGTCTCAGTTTTTGCAGAACTTACAGGAGAGTTTCAGTTTGGGCAGAACTTACAGGAGGGTCTCAGTTTGTGCAGAACTTACAGGAGTTTCAGTTGGTGCAAAACTTACAGGAGAGTCTCAGTTTGTGCAGAACTTACAGGAGGGTCTCAGTTTGTGCAGAACTTACAGGAGGGTCTCAGTTTGTGCAGAACTTACAGGAGGGTCTAAGTTTGGGCAGAACTTACAGGAGAATCTCCGTTTGTGCAGAACTTACAGGAGAGTCTCAGTTTGTGCAGAACTTACAGGATTCTCAATATGTGCAGAACTTACAGGAGAATCTCAGTTTGTGCAGAACTTACAGGAGGGTCTAAGTTTGTGCAGAACTTACAGGAGAGTCTCAGTTTGTGCAGAACTTACAGGAGGGTCTCAGTTTGTGCAGAACTTACAGGAGAGTCTCAGTTTGGGCAGAACTGACAGGAGAGTCTAAGTTTGTGCAGAACTTACAGGAGAGTCTCAGTTTGTGCAGAACTTACAGAGGAGTCTCAGTTTGTGCAAAACTTACAGGAGGGTCTCAGTTTGTGCAGAACTTACAGGAGAGTCTCAGTTTGTGCAGAGCTTACATGAGGGTCTCAGTTCATGCAGAACTTACAGGACTCTCAGTTTGTGCAGAACTTACAGGACTCTCAGTTTGTGCAGAACTTGCAGGAGAGTCTCAGTTTGTGCAGAACTTACAGGAGAGTCTCAGTTTGTGCAGAACTTACAGGGGGGTCTCGGTTAGTGCAGAACTTAGAGGATGGTCTAAGTTTTTGCAGAACTTACAGGACTCTCAGTTTGTGTTGAACTTATAGGACTCTCAGTTTGTGCAGAACTGACAGGAGGGTTTCAGATTTTCAGAACTTACAGGAGGGTTTCAGTTTGCTGAGAACTTACAGGATTCTTAATTTGTGCAGAACTTACAGGAGAATCTCAGTTTGTGCAGAATTTACAGGAGGGTCTCAGTGTGCTGAGAACTTACAGAAGGTTCACAATTTGTGCAAAACTTACAGGAAGGTCTCAGTTTGGGCAGAACTTACAGGATTCTCAATATGTGCAGAACTTACAGGAGAATCTCAGTTTGTGCAGAACTTACAGGAGGGTCTAAGTTTGTGCAGAACATACAGGAGAGTCTCAGTTTGTGCAGAACTTACAGGAGGGTCTCAGTTTGTGCAGAACTTACAGGAGGGTCTCAGTTTGTGTAGAACTTACAGGAGGGTCTCAGTTTGGGCAGAACTTACAGGAGAGTCTCAGTTTGTTTAGAACTTACAGGAGAGTCTCAGTCTGTGCAGAACTTACAGGAGGGTGTCAGTCTGTGCAGAACTTACAGGAGTGTCTAAGTTTGTGCAGAACTTAAAGGGGAGTCTCAGTTTGTGCAGAACTTACATGAGGGTCTCAGTTTTTTTTGAGAACTTACAGGACTCTCAGTTTGTGCAGAACTTACAGGACTCTCAGTTTGTGCAGAACTTACAGGAGGGTCTCAGTTTGTGCAGAACTTACAGGAGGGTCTCAGTTTGTGCAGAACTTACAGGACTCTCAGTCTGTGCAGAACTTACAGAAGAGTCTCAGTTTGAACAGAACTTACAGGACTCTCAGTTTGTGCAGAACTTGCAGGAGAGTCTCAGTTTTTGCAGAACTTACAAGAGAGTCTCAGTTTGTGCAGAACTTGCAGGAGAGTCTCAGTTTTTGCAGAACTTACAATAGAGTCTCAGTTTGTACAGAACTTGCAGGAGAGTCTCAGTTTGTGCAAAACTTACAGGAGAGTCTCAGTTTGGGCAGAACCTACAGGAGGGTCTCAGTTTTTGCCGAACTTACAAGAGAGTCTCAGTTTTTGCAGAACTTACAGGAGAGTTTCAGTTTGTGCAGAACTTACAGGAGGGTCTCAGTTTGTGCAGAACTTACAGGAGTTTCAGTTGGTGCAAAACTTACAGGAGAGTCTCAGTTTGTGCAGAACTTACAGGAGGGTCTCAGTTTGTGCAGAACTTACAGGAGGGTCTCAGTTTGTGCAGAACTTACAGGAGGGTCTAAGTTTGGGCAGAACTTACAGGAGAATCTCCGTTTGTGCAGAACTTACAGGAGAGTCTCAGTTTGTGCAGAACTTACAGGATTCTCAATATGTGCAGAACTTACAGGAGAATCTCAGTTTGTGCAGAACTTACAGGAGAGTCTCAGTCTGTGCAGAACTTACAGGAGGGTGTCAGTCTGTGCAGAACTTACAGGAGTGTCTAAGTTTGTGCAGAACTTAAAGGGGAGTCTCAGTTTGTGCAGAACTTACATGAGGGTCTCAGTTTTTTTTGAGAACTTACAGGACTCTCAGTTTGTGCAGAACTTACAGGACTCTCAGTTTGTGCAGAACTTACAGGAGGGTCTCAGTTTGTGCAGAACTTACAGGAGGGTCTCAGTTTGTGCAGAACTTACAGGACTCTCAGTCTGTGCAGAACTTACAGAAGAGTCTCAGTTTGAAAAGAACTTACAGGACTCTCAGTTTGTGCAGAACTTGCAGGAGAGTCTCAGTTTTTGCAGAACTTACAAGAGAGTCTCAGTTTGTGCAGAACTTGCAGGAGAGTCTCAGTTTTTGCAGAACTTACAATAGAGTCTCAGTTTGGGTAGAACCTACAGGAGGGTCTCAGTTTTTGCCGAACATACAAGAGAGTCTCAGTTTTTGCAGAACTTACAGGAGAGTTTCAGTTTGTGCAGAACTTACAGGAGTGTCTCAGTTTGTGCAGAACGTACAGGAGTTTCAGTTGGTGCAAAACTTACAGGAGAGTCTCAGTTTGTGCAGAACTTACAGGAGGGTCTCAGTTTGTGCAGAACTTACAGGAGGGTCTCAGTTTGTGCAGAACTTACAGGAGGGTCTAAGTTTGGGCAGAACTTACAGGAGAATCTCCGTTTGTGCAGAACTTACAGGAGAGTCTCAGTTTGTGCAGAACTTACAGGATTCTCAATATGTGCAGAACTTACAGGAGAATCTCAGTTTGTGCAGAACTTACAGGAGGGTCTAAGTTTGTGCAGAACTTACAGGAGAGTCTCAGTTTGTGCAGAACTTACAGGAGGGTCTCAGTTTGTGCAGAACTTACAGGAGAGTCTCAGTTTGGGCAGAACTGACAGGAGAGTCTAAGTTTGTGCAGAACTTACAGGAGAGTCTCAGTTTGTGCAGAACTTACAGAGGAGTCTCAGTTTGTGCAAAACTTACAGGAGGGTCTCAGTTTGTGCAGAACTTACAGGAGAGTCTCAGTTTGTGCAGAGCTTACATGAGGGTCTCAGTTCATGCAGAACTTACAGGACTCTCAGTTTGTGCAGAACTTACAGGACTCTCAGTTTGTGCAGAACTTTCAGGAGAGTCTCAGTTTGTGCAGAACTTAAAAGAGAGTCTCAATTTGTGCAAAACTTATGGGAGAGTCTAAGTTTGTGCAGAACTTACAGGAGAGTCTCAGTTTGTGCAGAACTTACAGGAGGGTCTCGGTTAGTGCAGAACTTAGAGGACTCTCAGTTTGTGTTGAACTTATAGGACTCTCAGTTTGTGCAGAACTGACAGGAGAGTTTCAGTTTTTGCAGAACTTACAGGAGGGTTTCAGATTTTCAGAACTTACAGGAGGGTTTCAGTTTGCTGAGAACTTACAGGATTCTTAATTTGTGCAGAACTTACAGGAGAATCTCAGTTTGTGCAGAATTTACAGGAGGGTCTCAGTGTGCTGAGAACTTACAGAAGGTTCACAATTTGTGCAAAACTTACAGGAAGGTCTCAGTTTGGGCAGAACTTACAGGATTCTCAATATGTGCAGAACTTACAGGAGAATCTCAGTTTGTGCAGAACATACAGGAGAGTCTCAGTTTGTGCAGAACTTACAGGAGGGTCTCAGTTTGTGCAGAACTTACAGGAGAGTCTCAGTTTGGGCAGAACTGACAGGAGGGTCTCAGTTTGGGCAGAACTTACAGGAGAGTCTCAGTTTGTTTAGAACTTACAGGAGAGTCTCAGTCTGTGCAGAACTTACAGGAGGGTGTCAGTCTATGCAGAACTTACAGGAGTGTCTAAGTTTGTGCAGAACTTAAAGGGGAGTCTCAGTTTGTGCAGAACTTACATGAGGGTCTCAGTTTTTTTTGAGAACTTACAGGACTCTCAGTTTGTGCAGAACTTACAGGACTCTCAGTTTGTGCAGAACTTACAGGAGGGTCTCAGTTTGTGCAGAACTTACAGGAGGGTCTCAGTTTGTGCAGAACTTACAGGACTCTCAGTCTGTGCAGAACTTACAGAAGAGTCTCAGTTTGAAAAGAACTTACAGGACTCTCAGTTTGTGCAGAACTTGCAGGAGAGTCTCAGTTTTTGCAGAACTTACAAGAGAGTCTCAGTTTGTGCAGAACTTGCAGGAGAGTCTCAGTTTTTGCAGAACTTACAATAGAGTCTCAGTTTGTCCAGAACTTGCAGGAGAGTCTCAGTTTGTGCAAAACTTACAGGAGAGTCTCAGTTTGGGCAGAACCTACAGGAGGGTCTCAGTTTTTGCCGAACTTACAAGAGAGTCTCAGTTTTTGCAGAACTTACAGGAGAGTTTCAGTTTGTGCAGAACTTACAGGAGGGTCTCAGTTTGTGCAGAACTTACAGGAGTTTCAGTTGGTGCAAAACTTACAGGAGAGTCTCAGTTTGTGCAGAACTTACAGGAGGGTCTCAGTTTGTGCAGAACTTACAGGAGGGTCTCAGTTTGTGCAGAACTTACAGGAGGGTCTAAGTTTGGGCAGAACTTACAGGAGAATCTCCGTTTGTGCAGAACTTACAGGAGAGTCTCAGTTTGTGCAGAACTTACAGGATTCTCAATATGTGCAGAACTTATAGGAGAATCTCAGTTTGTGCAGAACTTACAGGAGGGTCTACGTTTGTGCAGAACTTATAGGAGAGTCTCAGTTTGTGCAGAACTTACAGGAGGGTCTCAGTTTGTGCAGAACTTACAGGAGAGTCTCAGTTTGGGCAGAACTGACAGGAGAGTCTCAGTTTGTTTAGAACTTACAAGAGAGTCTCAGTCTGTGCAGAACTTACAGGAGTGTCTAAGTTTGTGCAGAACTTACAGGAGAGTCTCAGTTTGTGCAGAACTTACAGAGGAGTCTCAGTTTGTGCAAAACTTACAGGAGGGTCTCAGTTTGTGCAGAACTTACAGGAGAGTCTCAGTTTGTGCAGAGCTTACATGAGGGTCTCAGTTCATGCAGAACTTACAGGACTCTCAGTTTGTGCAGAACTTACAGGACTCTCAGTTTGTGCAGAACTTGCAGGAGAGTCTCAGTTTGTGCAGAACTTAAAAGAGAGTCTCAATTTGTGCAAAACTTATGGGAGAGTCTCAGTTTGTGCAGAACTTACAGGAGAGTCTCAGTTTGTGCAGAACTTACAGGAGGGTCTCGGTTAGTGCAGAACTTAGACGATGGTCTAAGTTTGTGCAGAACTTACAGGACTCTCAGTTTGTGTTGAACTTATAGGACTCTCAGTTTGTGCAGAACTGACAGGAGAGTTTCAGTTTGTGCAGAACTTACAGGAGGGTCTCAATTTGTGCAGAACTTACAGGAGGGTCTCAGTGTGCTGAGAACCTACAGGAGGTTCACAATTTGTGCAAAACTTACAGGAAGGTCTCAGTTTGGGCAGAACTTACAGGAGAGTCTCCGTTTTTGCAGAACTTACAGGAGAGTCTCAGTTTGTGCAGAACTTACAAGAGGGTCTCAGTCTGTGCAGAACTTACAGGAGAGTCTCAGTTTGTGCAAAACTTACAGGAGAGTCTCAGTTTGGGCAGAACCTACAGGAGGGTCTCAGTTTTTGCCGAACTTACAAGAGAGTCTCAGTTTTTGCAGAACTTACAGGAGAGTTTCAGTTTGTGCAGAACTTACAGGAGGGTCTCAGTTTGTGCAGAACTTACAGGAGTTTCAGTTGGTGCAAAACTTACAGGAGAGTCTCAGTTTGTGCAGAACTTACAGGAGGGTCTCAGTTTGTGCAGAACTTACAGGAGGGTCTCAGTTTGTGCAGAACTTACAGGAGGGTCTCAGTTTGGGCAGAACTTACAGGAGAGTCTCCGTTTGTGCAGAACTTACAGGAGAGTCTCAGTTTGTGCAGAACTTACAGGATGGTTTCAGTTTGTGCAGAACTTACAGGAGAGTCTCAGTTTGGGCAGAACTGACAGGAGAGTCTCAGTTTGTTTAGAACTTACAGGAGAGTCTCAGTCCGTGCAGAAGTTACAGGAGTGTCTAAGTTTGTGCAGAACTTACAGGAGAGTCTCAGTTTGTGCAGAACTTACAGAGGAGTCTCAGTTAGTGCAAAACTTACAGGGGGGTCTCAGTTTGTGCAGAACTTACAGGAGAGTCTCAGTTTGGGCCAAACTTACAGGACAGTGTCAGTTTGTGCAGAACTTACAGGAGGGTCTCAGTCTGTGCAGAACTTACAGGAGGGTCTAAGTTTGTGCAGAACTTACAGGAGAGTCTCAGTTTGTGCAGAACTTACAGGAGGGTCTCAGTCTGTGCAGAACTTACAGGAGAGTCTCAGTCTGTGCAGATCTTACAGGAGAGTCTCAGTCCGTGCAGAAGTTACAGGAGTGTCTAAGTTTGTGCAGAACTTACAGGGGAGTCTCAGTTTGTGCAAAACTTACATGAGGGTCTCAGTTTTTTTTGAGAACTTACAGGACTCTCAGTTTGTGCAGAACTTACAGGACTCTCAGTTTGTGCAGAACTTACAGGAGGGTCTCAGTTTGTGCAGAACTTACAGGAGGGTCTCAGTTTGGGCAGAACTTACAGGAGAGTCTCTGTTTGTGCAGAACTTAACGGAGAGTCACGGTTTGTGCAGAGCTTACAGGAGGGTCTCAGTCTGTGCAGAACTTACAGAAGAGTCTCAGTTCGGGCAGAACTTACAGGAGAGTCTCAGTTTGTTTAGAACTTACAGGAGAGTCTCAGTCTGTGCAGAACTTACAGGAGGGTCTCAGTCTGTGCAGATCTTACAGGAGAGTCTCAGTCCGTGCAGAAGTTACAGGAGTGTCTCAGTTTGTGCAGAACTTACAGGACTCTCAGTTTGTGCAGATCTTACAGGAGGGTCTCAGTGTGTGCAGAACTTACAGGAGGGTCTAAGTTTGTGCAGAACTTACAGGAGAGTCTCAGTTTGTGCAGAACTTACAGGAGGGTCTCAGTCTGTGCAGAACTTACAAGAGAGTCTCAGTTTGGGCAGAACTTACAGGAGAGTCTCAGTTTGTTTAGAACTTACAGGAGAGTCTCAGTCTGTGCAGAACTTACAGGAGGGTGTCAGTCTGTGCAGAACTTACAGGAGTGTCTAAGTTTGTGCAGAACTTACAGGGGAGTCTCAGTTTGTGCAGAACTTACATGAGGGTCTCAGTTTTTTTTGAGAACTTACAGGACTCTCAGTTTGTGCAGAACTTACAGGACTCTCAGTTTGTGCAGAACTTACAGGAGGGTCTCAGTTTGTGCAGAACTTACAGGATGGTCTCAGTTTGTGCAGAACTTACAGGACTATCAGTCTGTGCAGAACTTACAGAAGAGTCTCAGTCTGAACAGAACTTACAGGACTCTCAGTTTGTGCAGAACTTGCAGGAGAGTCTCAGTTTTTGCAGAACTTACAAGAGAGTCTCAGTTTGTGCAGAACTTGCAGGAGAGTCTCAGTTTGTGCAGAACTTACAATAGAGTCTCAGTTTGTACAGAACTTGCAGGAGAGTCTCAGTTTGTGCAAAACTTACAGGAGAGTCTCAGTTTGGGCAGAACCTACAGGAGGGTCTCAGTTTTTGCCGAACTTACAAGAGAGTCTCAGTTTTTGCAGAACTTACAGGAGAGTTTCAGTTTGTGCAGAACTTACAGGAGGGTCTCAGTTTGTGCAGAACTTACAGGAGTTTCAGTTGGTGCAAAACTTACAGGAGAGTCTCAGTTTGTGCAGAACTTACAGGAGAGTCTCAGTTTGTGCAGAACTTACAGGAGGGTCTCAGTTTGTGCAGAACTTACAGGAGGGTCTAAGTTTGGGCAGAACTTACAGGAGAGTCTCCGTCTGTGCAGAACTTACAGGAGAGTCTCAGTTTGTGCAGAACTTACAGGATTCTCAATATGTGCAGAACTTACAGGAGAATCTCAGTTTGTGCAGAACTTACAGGAGGGTCTAAGTTTGTGCAGAACTTACAGGAGAGTCTCAGTTTGTGCAGAACTTACAGGAGGGTCTCAGTTTGTGCAGAACTTACAGGAGAGTCTCAGTTTGGGCAGAACTGACAGGAGGGTCTCAGTTTGGGCAGAACTTACAGGAGAGTCTCAGTTTGTTTAGAACTTACAGGAGAGTCTCAGTCTGTGCAGAACTTACAGGAGGGTGTCAGTCTGTGCAGAACTTACAGGAGTGTCTAAGTTTGTGCAGAACTGAAAGGGGAGTCTCAGTTTGTGCAGAACTTACATGAGGGTCTCAGTTTTTTTTGAGAACTTACAGGACTCTCAGTTTGTGCAGAACTTACAGGACTCTCAGTTTGTGCAGAACTTACAGGAGGGTCTCAGTTTGTGCAGAACTTACAGGACTCTCAGTCTGTGCAGAACTTACAGAAGAGTCTCAGTTTGAACAGAACTTACAGGACTCTCAGTTTGTGCAGAACTTGCAGGAGAGTCTCAGTTTTTGCAGAACTTACAAGAGAGTCTCAGTTTGTGCAGAACTTGCAGGAGAGTCTCAGTTTTTGCAGAACTTACAATAGAGTCTCAGTTTGTACAGAACTTGGAGGAGAGTCTCAGTTTGTGCAAAACTTACAGGAGAGTCTCAGTTTGGGCAGAACCTAAAGGAGAGTCTCAGTTTTTGCCGAACTTACAAGAGAGTCTCAGTTTTTGCAGAACTTACAGGAGAGTTTCAGTTTGTGCAGAACTTACAGGAGGGTCTCAGTTTGTGCAGAACTTACAGGAGTTTCAGTTGGTGCAAAACTTACAGGAGAGTCTCAGTTTGTGCAGAACTTACAGGAGGGTCTCAGTTTGTGCAGAACTTACAGGAGGGTCTCAGTTTGTGCAGAACTTACAGGAGGGTCTAAGTTTGGGCAGAAGTTACAGGAGAATCTCCGTTTGTGCAGAACTTACAGGAGAGTCTCAGTTTGTGCAGAACTTACAGGATTCTCAATATGTGCAGAACTTACAGGAGAATCTCAGTTTGTGCAGAACTTACAGGAGGGTCTAAGTTTGTGCAGAACTTACAGGAGAGTCTCAGTTTGTGCAGAACTTACAGGAGGGTCTCAGTTTGTGCAGAACTTACAGGAGAGTCTCAGTTTGGTTAGAACTGACAGGAGAGTCTAAGTTTGTGCAGAACTTACAGGAGAGTCTCAGTTTGTGCAGAACTTACAGAGGAGTCTCAGTTTGTGCAAAACTTACAGGAGGGTCTCAGTTTGTGCAGAACTTACAGGAGAGTCTCAGTTTGTGCAGAGCTTACATGAGGGTCTCAGTTCATGCAGAACTTACAGGACTCTCAGTTTGTGCAGAACTTACAGGACTCTCAGTTTGTGCAGAACTTGCAGGAGAGTCTCAGTTTGTGCAGAACTTAAAAGAGAGTCTCAATTTGTGCAAAACTTATGGGAGAGTCTCAGTTTGTGCAGAACTTACAGGAGAGTCTCAGTTTGTGCAGAACTTACAGGAGGGTCTCGGTTAGTGCAGAACTTAGAGGATGGTCTAAGTTTGTGCAGAACTTACAGGACTCTCAGTTTGTGTTGAACTTATAGGACTCTCAGTTTGTGCAGAACTGACAGGAGAGTTTCAGTTTTTGCAGAACTTACAGGAGGGTTTCAGATTTTCAGAACTTACAGGAGGGTTTCAGTTTGCTGAGAACTTACAGGATTCTTAATTTGTGCAGAACTTACAGGAGAATCTCAGTTTGTGCAGAATTTACAGGAGGGTCTCAGTGTGCTGAGAACTTACAGAAGGTTCACAATTTGTGCAAAACTTACAGGAAGGTCTCAGTTTGGGCAGAACTTACAGGATTCTCAATATGTGCAGAACTTACAGGAGAATCTCAGTTTGTGCAGAACTTACAGGAGGGTCTAAGTTTGTGCAGAACTTACAGGAGAGTCTCAGTTTGTGCAGAACTTACAGGAGGGTCTCAGTTTGTGCAGAACTTACAGGAGAGTCTCAGTTTGGGCAGAACTGACAGGAGGGTCTCAGTTTGGGCAGAACTTACAGGAGAGTCTCAGTTTGTTTAGAACTTACAGGAGAGTCTCAGTCTGTGCAGAACTTACAGGAGGGTGTCAGTCTGTGCAGAACTTACAGGAGTGTCTAAGTTTGTGCAGAACTTAAAGGGGAGTCTCAGTTTGTGCAGAACTTACATGAGGGTCTCAGTTTTTTTTGAGAACTTACAGGACTCTCAGTTTGTGCAAAACTTACAGGACTCTCAGTTTGTGCAGAACTTACAGGAGGGTCTCAGTTAGTGCAGAACTTACAGGAGGGTCTCAGTTTGTGCAGAACTTACAGGACTCTCAGTCTGTGCAGAACTTACAGAAGAGTCTCAGTTTGAACAGAACTTACAGGACTCTCAGTTTGTGCAGAACTTGCAGGAGAGTCTCAGTTTTTGCAGAACTTACAAGAGAGTCTCAGTTTGTGCAGAACTTGCAGGAGAGTCTCAGTTTTTGCAGAACTTACAATAGAGTCTCAGTTTGTGCAGAACTTACAGGAGAGTCTCAGTTTGTGCAAAACTTACAGGAGAGTCTCAGTTTGGGCAGAACCTACAGGAGGGTCTCAGTTTTTGCCGAACTTACAAGAGAGTCTCAGTTTTTGCAGAACTTACAAGAGAGTTTCAGTTTGTGCAGAACTTACAGGAGGGTCTCAGTTTGTGCAGAACTTACAGGAGTTTCAGTTGGTGCAAAACTTACAGGAGAGTCTCAGTTTGTGCAGAACTTACAGGAGGGACTCAGTTTGTGCAGAACTTACAGGAGGGTCTCAGTTTGTGCAGAACTTACAGGAGGGTCTCAGTTTGGGCAGAACTTACAGGAGAGTCTCCGTTTGTGCAGAACTTACAGGAGAGTCTCAGTTTGTGCAGAACTTACAGGATGGTTTCAGTTTGTGCAGAACTTACAGGAGAGTCTCAGTTTGGGCAGAACTGACAGGAGAGTCTCAGTTTGTTTAGAACTTACAGGAGAGTCTCAGTCTGTGCAGAACTTACAGGAGAGTCTCAGTCCGTGCAGAAGTTACAGGAGTGTCTAAGTTTGTGCAGAACTTACAGGAGAGTCTCAGTTTGTGCAGAACTTACAGAGGAGTCTCAGTTAGTGCAAAACTTACAGGGGGGTCTCAGTTTGTGCAGAACTTACAGGAGAGTCTCAGTTTGGGCCAAACTTACAGGACAGTGTCAGTTTGTGCAGAACTTACAGGAGGGTCTCAGTCTGTGCAGAACTTACAGGAGGGTCTAAGTTTGTGCAGAACTTACAGGAGAGTCTCAGTTTGTGCAGAACTTACAGGAGGGTCTCAGTCTGTGCAGAACTTACAGGAGAGTCTCAGTCTGTGCAGAACTTACAGGAGGGTCTCAGTCTGTGCAGATCTTACAGGAGAGTCTCAGTCCGTGCAGAAGTTACAGGAGTGTCTAAGTTTGTGCAGAACTTACAGGGGAGTCTCAGTTTGTGCAAAACTTACATGAGGGTCTCAGTTTTTTTTGAGAACTTACAGGACTCTCAGTTTGTGCAGAACTTACAGGACTCTCAGTTTGTGCAGAACTTACAGGAGGGTCTCAGTTTGTGCAGAACTTACAGGAGGGTCTCAGTTTGGGCAGAACTTACAGGAGAGTCTCTGTTTGTGCAGAACTTAACGGAGAGTCACGGTTTGTGCAGAGCTTACAGGAGGGTCTCAGTCTGTGCAGAACTTACAGAAGAGTCTCAGTTTGAACAGAACTTACAGGACTCTCAGTTTGTGCAGAACTTGCAGTAGAGTCTCAGTTTTTGCAAAACTTACAAGAGAGTCTCAGTTTGTGCAGAACTTGCAGGAGAGTCTCAGTTTGTGCAGAACTTACAATAGAGTCTCAGTTTGTACAGAACTTGCAGGAGAGTCTCAGTTTGTGCAAAACTTACAGGAGAGTCTCAGTTTGGGCAGAACTTACAGGAGAGTCTCAGTTTGTTTAGAACTTACAGGAGAGTCTTAGTCTGTGCAAAACTTACAGGAGGGTCTCAGTCTGTGCAGATCTTACAGGAGAGTCTCAGTTTGTTTAGAACTTACAGGAGAGTCTCAGTCCGTGCAGAAGTTACAGGAGTGTCTAAGTTTGTGCAGAACTTACAGGGGAGTCTCAGTTTGTGCAAAACTTACATGAGGGTCTCAGTTTTTTTTGAGAACTTACAGTACTCTCAGTTTGTGCAGAACTTACAGGACTCTCAGTTTGTGCAGAACTTACAGGAGGGTCTCAGTTTGTGCAGAACTTACAGGAGGGTCTCAGTTTGGGCAGAACTTACAGGAGAGTCTCTGTTTGTGCAGAACTTAACGGAGAGTCACGGTTTGTGCAGAGCTTACAGGAGGGTCTCAGTCCGTGCAGAAGTTACAGGAGTGTCTAAGTTTGTGCAGAACTTACAGGGGAGTCTCAGTTTGTGCAAAACTTACATGAGGGTCTCAGTTTTTTTTGAGAACTTACAGTACTCTCAGTTTGTGCAGAACTTACAGGACTCTCAGTTTGTGCAGAACTTACAGGACTCTCAGTTTGTGCAGAACTTACAGGAGGGTCTCAGTTTGTGCAGAACTTACAGGAGGGTCTCAGTTTGTGCAGAACTTACAGGACTCTCAGTCTGTGCAGAACTTACAGAAGAGTCTCAGTTTGAACAGAACTTACAGGACTCTCAGTTTGTGCAGAACTTGCAGGAGAGTCTCAGTTTTTGCAGAACTTACAAGAGAGTCTCAGTTTGTGCAGAACTTGCAGGAGAGTCTCAGTTTGTGCAGAACTTACAATAGAGTCT
Organism: Eucyclogobius newberryi; assembly: GCA_026437355.1. Lineage (NCBI taxonomy): Eukaryota > Metazoa > Chordata > Actinopteri > Gobiiformes > Gobiidae > Eucyclogobius > Eucyclogobius newberryi. The sequence continues at coordinate 53,111,939 of JAPEHP010000001.1, read as the reverse complement.
CAGTTTGTACAGAACTTGCAGGAGAGTCTCAGTTTGTGCAAAACTTACAGGAGAGTCTCAGTTTGGGCAGAACCTACAGGAGGGTCTCAGTTTTTGCCGAACTTACAAGAGAGTCTCAGTTTTTGCAGAACTTACAGGAGAGTTTCAGTTAGTGCAGAACTTACAGGAGGGTCTCAGTTTGTGCAGAACTTACAGGAGTTTCAGTTGGTGCAAAACTTACAGGAGAGTCTCAGTTTGTGCAGAACTTACAGGAGGGTCTCAGTTTGTGCAGAACTTACAGGAGGGTCTCAGTTTGTGCAGAACTTACAGGAGGGTCTAAGTTTGGGCAGAACTTACATGAGAATCTCCGTTTGTGCAGATTTTACAGGAGAGTCTCAGTTTGTGCAGAACTTAAAGGATTCTCAATATGTGCAGAACTTACAGGAGAATCTCAGTTTGTGCAGAACTTACAGGAGGGTCTAAGTTTGTGCAGAACTTACAGGAGAGTCTCAGTTTGTGCAGAACTTACAAGAGGGTCTCAGTTTGTGCAGAACTTACAGGAGAGTCTCAGTTTGGGCAGAACTGACAGGAGAGTCTCAGTTTGTTTAGAACTTACAAGAGAGTCTCAGTCTGTGCAGAACTTACAGGAGTGTCTAAGTTTGTGCAGAACTTACAGGAGAGTCTCAGTTTGTGCAGAACTTACAGAGAAGTGTCAGTTTGTGCAAAACTTACAGGAGGGTCTCAGTTTGTGCAGAACTTACAGGAGAGTCTCAGTTTGTGCAGAGCTTACATGAGGGTCTCAGTTCATGCAGAACTTACAGGACTCTCAGTTTGTGCAGAACTTACAGGACTCTCAGTTTGTGCAGAACTTGCAGGAGAGTCTCAGTTTGTGCAGAACTTACAGGATTCTCAATTTGTGCAGAACTTACAGGAGGGTCTAAGTTCGTGCAGAACTTACAGGATTCTCAATTTGTGCAGAACTTACAGTAGGGTCTCGGTTTGTGCAGAACTTACAGGAGTCTCAGTTTGTGCAGAACTTACAGGAGTGTCTCAGTTTGTGCAGAACTTACAGGAGAGTCTCAGTTTGTGCAAAACTTAAAGGAGAGTCTCAGTTTGTGCAGAACTTACAGGATTCTCAATTTGTGCAGAACTTACAGGAGAGTCTCAGTTTGTGCAGAACTTACAGGATAGTCTCAGTTTGTGCAAAACTTAAAGGAGAGTCTCAGTTTGTGCAGAACTTACAGGATTCTCAATTTGTGCAGAACTTACAGGAGAGTCTCAGTTTGTGCAGAACTTACAGGAGAGTCTCAATTTATGCAGAACTTACAGGAGAGTCTCAGTTTGTGCAGAACTTACAGGAGAGTCTCAGTTTGTGCAAAACTTAAAGGAGAGTCTCAGTTTGTGCAGAACTTACAGGATTCTCAATTTGTGCAGAACTTACAGGAGAGTCTCAGTTTGTGCAGAACTTACAGGAGAGTCTCAGTTTGTGCAGAACTTACAGGAGAGTCTCAGTTTGGGCAGAACTGACAGGAGAGTCTCAGTTTGTTTAGAACTTACAGGAGAGTCTCAGTTTGTGCAGAACTTACAGGATTTTAAATATGTGCAGAACTTACAGGAGAATCTCAGTTTGTGCAGAACTTACAGGAGGGTCTAAGTTTGTGCAGAACTTACAGGAGAGTCTCAGTTTGTGCAGAACTTACAGGAGGGTCTCAGTTTGTGCAGAACTTACAGGAGAGTCTCAGTTTGGGCAGAACTGACAGGAGAGTCTCAGTTTGTTTAGAACTTACAGGAGAGTCTCAGTCTGTGCAGAACTTGCAGGAGGGTATCAGTCTGTGCAGATCTTACAGGAGAGTCTCAGTCCGTGCAGAAGTTACAGGAGTGTCTAAGTTTGTGCAGAACTTACAGGAGAGTCTCAGTTTGTGCAGAACTTACAGAGGAGTCTCAGTTTGTGCAAAACTTACAGGAGGGTCTCAGTTTGTGCAGAACTTACAGGAGAGTCTCAGTTTGTGCAGAGCTTACATGAGGGTCTCAGTTTATGCAGAACTTACAGGACTCTCAGTTTGTGCAGAACTTGCAGGAGAGTCTCATTTTGTGCAGAACTTACAGGAGAGTCTCAGTTTTGGCAGAACTGACAGGAGAGTCTCAGTTTGTTTAGAACTTACAGGAGAGTCTCAGTCTGTGCAGAACTTGCAGGAGGGTATCAGTCTGTGCAGATCTTACAGGAGAGTCTCAGTTTGTGCAAAACTTACAGGAGGGTCTCAGTTTGTGCAGAACTTACAGGAGAGTCTCAGTTTGTGCAGAGCTTACATGAGGGTCTCAGTTTATGCAGAACTTACAGGACTCTCAGTTTGTGCAGAACTTGCAGGAGAGTCTCAGTTTGTGCAGAACTTAAAAGAGAGTCTCAATTTGTGCAAAACTCATGGGAGAGTCTCAGTTTGTGCAGAACTTACAGGAGAGTCTCAGTTTGTGCAGAACTTACAGGAGGGTCTCGGTTTGTGTAGAACTTACAGGACTCTCAGTTTGTGTTGAACTTACAGGACTCTCAGTTTGTGCAGAACTTGCAGGAGAGTCTCAGTTTTTGCAGAACTTACAAGAGAGTCTCAGTTTGTGCAGAACTTGCAGGAGAGTCTCAGTTTGTGCAGAACTTACAATAGAGTCTCAGTTTGTACAGAACTTGCAGGAGAGTCTCAGTTTGTGCAAAACTTACAGGAGAGTCTCAGTTTGGGCAGAACCTACAGGAGGGTCTCAGTTTTTGCCGAACTTACAAGAGAGTCTCAGTTTGTGCAGAACTTGCAGGAGAGTCTCAGTTTTTGCAGAACTTACAAGAGAGTCTCAGTTTGTGCAGAACTTGCAGGAGAGTCTCAGTTTGTGCAGAACTTACAATAGAGTCTCAGTTTGTACAGAACTAGCAGGAGAGTTTCAGTTTGTGCAAAACTTACAGGAGAGTCTCAGTTTGGGCAGAACCTACAGGAGGGTCTCAGTTTTTGCCGAACTTACAAGAGAGTCTCAGTTTTTGCAGAACTTACAGGAGAGTTTCAGTTTGTGCAGAACTTACAGGAGGGTCTCAGTTTGTGCAGAACTTACAGGAGGGTCTCAGTTTGTGCAGAACTTACAGGAGGGTCTCAGTTTGGGCAGAACTTACAGGAGAGTCTCAGTTTGTTTAGAACCTACAGGAGAGTCTCAGTCTGTGCAGAACTTGCAGGAGGGTATCAGTCTGTGCAGATCTTACAGGAGAGTCTCAGTCCGTGCAGAAGTTACAGGAGTGTCTAAGTTTGTGCAGAACTTACAGGAGAGTCTCAGTTTGTGCAGAACTTACAGAGGAGTCTCAGTTTGTGCAAAACTTACAGGAGGGTCTCAGTTTGTGCAGAACTTACAGGAGAGTCTCAGTTTGTGCAGAGCTTACATGAGGGTCTCAGTTTATGCAGAACTTACAGGACTCTCAGTTTGTGCAGAACTTGCAGGAGAGTCTCAGTTTGTGCAGAACTTAAAAGAGAGTCTCAATTTGTGCAAAACTCATGGGAGAGTCTCAGTTTGTGCAGAACTTACAGGAGAGTCTCAGTTTGTGCAGAACTTACAGGAGGGTCTCGGTTTGTGTAGAACTTACAGGACTCTCAGTTTGTGTTGAACTTACAGGACTCTCAGTTTGTGCAGAACTTGCAGGAGAGTCTCAGTTTTTGCAGAACTTACAAGAGAGTCTCAGTTTGTGCAGAACTTGCAGGAGAGTCTCAGTTTGTGCAGAACTTACAATAGAGTCTCAGTTTGTACAGAACTTGCAGGAGAGTCTCAGTTTGTGCAAAACTTACAGGAGAGTCTCAGTTTGGGCAGAACCTACAGGAGGGTCTCAGTTTTTGCCGAACTTACAAGAGAGTCTCAGTTTGTGCAGAACTTGCAGGAGAGTCTCAGTTTTTGCAGAACTTACAAGAGAGTCTCAGTTTGTGCAGAACTTGCAGGAGAGTCTCAGTTTGTGCAGAACTTGCAGGAGAGTCTCAGTTTTTGCAGAACTTACAAGAGAGTCTCAGTTTGTGCAGAACTTGCAGGAGAGTCTCAGTTTGTGCAGAACTTACAATAGAGTCTCAGTTTGTACAGAACTAGCAGGAGAGTTTCAGTTTGTGCAAAACTTACAGGAGAGTCTCAGTTTGGGCAGAACCTACAGGAGGGTCTCAGTTTTTGCCGAACTTACAAGAGAGTCTCAGTTTTTGCAGAACTTACAGGAGAGTTTCAGTTTGTGCAGAACTTACAGGAGGGTCTCAGTTTGTGCAGAACTTACAGGAGGGTCTCAGTTTGTGCAGAACTTACAGGAGGGTCTCAGTTTGGGCAGAACTTACAGGAGAGTCTCAGTTTGTTTAGAACCTACAGGAGAGTCTCAGTCTGTGCAGAACTTGCAGGAGGGTATCAGTCTGTGCAGATCTTACAGGAGAGTCTCAGTCCGTGCAGAAGTTACAGGAGTGTCTAAGTTTGTGCAGAACTTACAGGAGAGTCTCAGTTTGTGCAGAACTTACAGAGGAGTCTCAGTTTGTGCAAAACTTACAGGAGGGTCTCAGTTTGTGCAGAACTTACAGGAGAGTCTCAGTTTGTGCAGAGCTTACATGAGGGTCTCAGTTTATGCAGAACTTACAGGACTCTCAGTTTGTGCAGAACTTGCAGGAGAGTCTCAGTTTGTGCAGAACTTAAAAGAGAGTCTCAATTTGTGCAAAACTCATGGGAGAGTCTCAGTTTGTGCAGAACTTACAGGAGAGTCTCAGTTTGTGCAGAACTTACAGGAGGGTCTCGGTTTGTGTAGAACTTACAGGACTCTCAGTTTGTGTTGAACTTACAGGACTCTCAGTTTGTGCAGAACTTGCAGGAGAGTCTCAGTTTTTGCAGAACTTACAAGAGAGTCTCAGTTTGTGCAGAACTTGCAGGAGAGTCTCAGTTTGTGCAGAACTTACAATAGAGTCTCAGTTTGTACAGAACTTGCAGGAGAGTCTCAGTTTGTGCAAAACTTACAGGAGAGTCTCAGTTTGGGCAGAACCTACAGGAGGGTCTCAGTTTTTGCCGAACTTACAAGAGAGTCTCAGTTTGTGCAGAACTTGCAGGAGAGTCTCAGTTTTTGCAGAACTTACAAGAGAGTCTCAGTTTGTGCAGAACTTGCAGGAGAGTCTCAGTTTGTGCAGAACTTACAATAGAGTCTCAGTTTGTACAGAACTAGCAGGAGAGTTTCAGTTTGTGCAAAACTTACAGGAGAGTCTCAGTTTGGGCAGAACCTACAGGAGGGTCTCAGTTTTTGCCGAACTTACAAGAGAGTCTCAGTTTTTGCAGAACTTACAGGAGAGTTTCAGTTTGTGCAGAACTTACAGGAGGGTCTCAGTTTGTGCAGAACTTACAGGAGGGTCTCAGTTTGTGCAGAACTTACAGGAGGGTCTCAGTTTGGGCAGAACTTACAGGAGAGTCTCCGTTTGTGCAGAACTTACAGGAGAGTCTCAGTTTGTGCAGAACTTACAGGATTCTCAATATGTGCAGAACTTACAGGAGAATCTCAGTTTGTGCAGAACTTACAGGGGAGTCTCAGTTTGTGCAGAACTTACATGAGGGTCTCAGTTTTTTTTGAGAACTTACAGGACTCTCAGTTTGTGTAGAACTTACAGGACTCTCAGTTTGTGCAGAACTTACAGGAGGGTCTCAGTTTGTGCAGAACTTACAGGAGGGTCTCAGTTTGTGCAGAACTTAAAGGACTCTCAGTCTGTGCAGAACTTACAGAAGAGTCTCAGTTTGTGCAGAACTTACATGAGGGTCTCAGTTTTTTTTTGAGAACTTACAGGACTCTCAGTTTGTGCAGAACTTACAGGACTCTCAGTTTGTGCAGAACTTACAGTAGGGTCTCAGTTTGTGCAGAACTTACAGGAGGGTCTCAGTTTGTGCAGAACTTAAAGGACTCTCAGTCTGTGCAGAACTTACAGAAGAGTCTCAGTCTGAACAGAACTTACAGGACTCTCAGTTTGTGCAGAACTTACAGGACTCTCAGTTTGTGCAGAACTTACAGGAGGGTCTCAGTTTTTGCAGAACTTACAGGAGAGTTTCAGTTTGTGCAGAACTTACAGGAGGGTCTCAGTTTGTGCAGAACTTACAGGAGTTTCAGTTGGTGCAAAACTTACAGGAGAGTCTCAGTTTGTGCAGAACTTACAGGAGGGTCTCAGTCTGTGCAGAACTTACAGAAGAGTCTCAGTTTGAACAGAACTTACAGGACTCTCAGTTTGTGCAGAACTTGCAGGAGAGTCTCAGTTTTTGCAGAACTTACAAGAGAGTCTCAGTTTGTGCAGAACTTGCAGGAGAGTCTCAGTTTTTGCAGAACTTACAATAGAGTCTCAGTTTGTACAGAACTTGCAGGAGAGTCTCAGTTTGTGCAAAACTTACAGGAGAGTCTCAGTTTGGGCAGAACTTACAGGAGAGTCTCAGTTTGTTTAAAACTTACAGGAGAGTCTTAGTCTGTGCAGAACTTACAGGAGGGTCTCAGTCTGTGCAGATCTTACAGGAGAGTCTCAGTCCGTGCAGAAGTTACAGGAGTGTCTAAGTTTGTGCAAAACTTACAGGGGAGTCTCAGTTTGTGCAAAACTTACATGAGGGTCTCAGTTTTTTTTGAGAACATACAGGACTCTCAGTTTGTGCAGAACTTACAGGAGGGTCTCAGTTTGGGCAGAACTTACAGGAGAGTCTCTGTTTGTGCGGAACTTAACGGAGAGTCACGGTTTGTGCAGAGATTACAGGAGGGTCTCAGTCAGTGCAGAACTTACAGAAGAGTCTCAGTTTGAACAGAACTTACAGGACTCTCAGTTTGTGCAGAACTTGCAGGAGAGTCTCAGTTTTTGCAGAACTTACAAGAGAGTCTCAGTTTGTGCAGAACTTGCAGGAGAGTCTCAGTTTGTGCAGAACTTACAATAGAGTCTTAGTTTGTACAGAACTTGCAGGAGAGTCTCAGTTTGTGCAAAACTTACAGGAGAGTCTCAGTTTGGGCAGAACCTACAGGAGGGTCTCAGTTTTTGCCGAACTTACCAGAGAGTCTCAGTTTGTGCAGAACTTACAGGAGTTTCAGTTGGTGCAAAACTTACAGGAGAGTCTCAGTTTGTGTAGAACTTACAGGAGGGTCTCAGTTTGTGCAGAACTTACAGGAGGGTCTCAGTTTGGGCAGAACTTACAGGAGGGTCTCAGTTTGGGCAGAATTTACAGGAGAGTCTCAGTTTGTGCAGAACTTACAGGAGAGTCTCAGTTTGTGCAGAACTTACAGGATTTTGAATATGTGCAGAACTTACAGGAGAATCTCAGTTTGTGCAGAACTTACAGGAGGGTCTAAGTTTGTGCAGAACTTACAGGAGAGTCTCAGTTTGTGCAGAACTTACAGGAGGGTCTCAGTTTGTGCAGAACTTACAGGAGAGTCTCAGTTTGGGCAGAACTGACAGGAGAGTCTCAGTTTGTTTAGAACTTACAGGAGAGTCTCAGTCTGTGCAGAACTTGCAGGAGGGTATCAGTCTGTGCAGATCTTACAGGAGAGTCTCAGTCCGTGCAGAAGTTACAGGAGTGTCTAAGTTTGTGCAGAACTTACAGGAGAGTCTCAGTTTGTGCAGAACTTACAGAGGAGTCTCAGTTTGTGCAAAACTTACAGGAGGGTCTCAGTTTGTGCAGAACTTACAGGAGAGTCTCAGTTTGTGCAGATCTTACATGAGGGTCTCAGTTTATGCAGAACTTACAGGACTCTCAGTTTGTGCAGAACTTGCAGGAGAGTCTCAGTTTGTGCAGAACTTAAAAGAGAGTCTCAATTTGTGCAAAACTCATGGGAGAGTCTCAGTTTGTGCAGAACTTACAGGAGAGTCTCAGTTTGTTTAGAACTTACAGGAGGGTCTCGGTTAGTGCAGAACTTAGAGGATGGTCTAAGTTTGTGCAGAACTTACAGGACTCTCAGTTTGTGTTGAACTTACAGGACTCTCAGTTTGTGCAGAACTTGCAGGAGAGTCTCAGTTTTTGCAGAACTTACAAGAGAGTCTCAGTTTGTGCAGAACTTGCAGGAGAGTCTCAGTTTGTGTAGAACTTACAATAGAGTCTCAGTTTGTACAGAACTTGCAGGAGAGTCTCAGTTTGTACAAAACTTACAGGAGAGTCTCAGTTTGGGCAGAACCTACAGGAGGGTCTCAGTTTTTGCCGAACTTACAAGAGAGTCTCAGTTTTTGCAGAACTTACAGGAGAGTTTCAGTTTGTGCAGAACTTACAGGAGGGTCTCAGTTAGTGCAGAACTTACAGGAGGGTCTCAGTTTGTGCAGAACTTACAGGAGGGTCTCAGTTTGGGCAGAACTTACAGGAGAGTCTCCGTTTGTGCAGAACTTACAGGAGAGTCTCAGTTTGTGCAGAACTTACAGGATTCTCAATATGTGCAGAACTTACAGGAGAATCTCAGTTTGTGCAGAACTTACAGGAGGGTCTAAGTTTGTGCAGAACTTACAGGAGAGTCTCAGTTTGTGCAGAACTTACAGGAGGGTCTCAGTTTGTGCAGAACTTACAGGAGAGTCTCAGTTTGGGCAGAACTGACAGGAGAGTCTCAGTTTGTTTAGAACTTACAGGAGAGTTTCAGTCTGTGCAGAACTTACAGGAGGGTCTCAGTCTGTGCAGATCTTACAGGAGAGTCTCAGTCCGTGCAGAAGTTACAGGAGTGTCTAAGTTTGTGCAGAACTTACAGGAGAGTCTCAGTTTGTGCAGAACTTACAGAGGAGTCTCAGTTTGTGCAAAACTTACAGGAGGGTCTCAGTTTGTGCAGAACTTACAGGAGAGTCTCAGTTTGTGCAGAGCTAACATGAGGATCTCAGTTCATGCAGAACTTACAGGACTCTCAGTTTGTGCAGAACTTACAGGACTCTCAGTTTGTGCAGAACTTGCAGGAGAGTCTCAGTTTGTGCAGAACTTAAAAGAGAGTCTCAATTTTTGCAAAACTTATGGGAGAGTCTCAGTTTGTGCAGAACTTACAGGAGAGTCTCGGTTAGTGCAGAACTTAGAGGATGATCTAAGTTTGTGCAGAACTTACAGGAGGGTCTCAGTCTGTGCAGAAATTACAGGAGAGTCTCAGTTTGGGCAGAACTTACAGGAGAGTCTCATCCTTTTAGAACTTACAGGAGAGTCTCAGTCTGTGCAGAACTTACAGGAGGGTCTCAGTCTGTGCAGATCTTACAGGAGAGTCTCAGTCCGTGCAGAAGTTACAGGAGTGTCTCAGTTTGTGCAGAACTTACAGGACTCTCAGTTTGTGCAGATCTTACAGGAGGGTCTCAGTGTGTGCAGAACTTACAGGAGGGTCTAAGTTTGTGCAGAACTTACAGGAGAGTCTCAGTTTGTGCAGAACTTACAGGAGGGTCTCAGTCTGTGCAGAACTTACAGGAGAGTCTCAGTTTGGGCAGAACTTACAGGAGAGTCTCAGTTTGTTTAGAACTTACAGGAGAGTCTCAGTCTGTGCAGAACTTACAGGAGGGTGTCAGTCAGTGCAGAACTTACAGGAGTGTCTAAGTTTGTGCAGAACTTACAGGGGAGTCTCAGTTTGTGCAGAACTTACATGAGGGTCTCAGTTTTTTTTGAGAACTTACAGGACTCTCAGTTTGTGCAGAACTTACAGGACTCTCAGTTTGTGCAGAACTTACAGGAGGGTCTCAGTTTGTGCAGAACTTACAGGAGGGTCTCAGTTTGTGCAGAACTTACAGGACTATCAGTCTGTGCAGAACTTACAGAAGAGTCTCAGTCTGAACAGAACTTACAGGACTCTCAGTTTGTGCAGAACTTGCAGGAGAGTATCAGTTTTTGCAGAACTTACAAGAGAGTCTCAGTTGTGCAGAACTTGCAGGAGAGTCTCAGTTTGTGCAGAACTTACAATAGAGTCTCAGTTTGTACAGAACTTGCAGGAGGGTCTCAGTTTGTGCAAAACTTACAGGAGAGTCTCAGTTTGGGCAGAACCTACAGGAGGGTCTCAGTTTTTGCCGAACTTACAAGAGTCTCAGTTTTTGCAGAACTTACAGGAGAGTTTCAGTTTGTGCAGAACTTACAGGAGGGTCTCAGTTTGTGCAGAACTTACAGGAGTTTCAGTTGGTGCAAAACTTACAGGAGAGTCTCAGTTTGTGCAGAACTTACAGGAGGGTCTCAGTTTGTGCATAACTTACAGGAGGGTCTCAGTTTGTGCAGAACTTACAGGAGGGTCTAAGTTTGGGCAGAACTTACAGGAGAGTCTCCGTTTGTGCAGAACTTACAGGAGAGTCTCAGTTTGTGCAGAACTTACAGGATTCTCAATATGTGCAGAACTTACAGGAGAATCTCAGTTTGTGCAGAACTTACAGGAGGGTCTAAGTTTGTGCAGAACTTACAGGAGAGTCTCAGTTTGTGCAGAACTTACAGGAGGGTCTCAGTTTGTGCAGAACTTACAGGAGAGTCTCAGTTTGGGCAGAACTGACAGGAGGGTCTCAGTTTGGGCAGAACCTACAGGAGGGTCTCAGTTTTTGCCGAACTTACAAGAGAGTCTCAGTTTTTGCAGAACTTACAGGAGAGTTTCAGTTTGTGCAGAACTTACAGGAGGGTCTCAGTTTGTGCAGAACTTACAGGAGTTTCAGTTGGTGCAAAACTTACAGGAGAGTCTCAGTTTGTGCAGAACTTACAGGAGGGTCTCAGTTTGTGCATAACTTACAGGAGGGTCTCAGTTTGTGCAGAACTTACAGGAGGGTCTAAGTTTGGGCAGAACTTACAGGAGAGTCTCCGTTTGTGCAGAACTTACAGGAGAGTCTCAGTTTGTGCAGAACTTACAGGATTCTCAATATGTGCAGAACTTACAGGAGAATCTCAGTTTGTGCAGAACTTACAGGAGGGTCTAAGTTTGTGCAGAACTTACAGGAGAGTCTCAGTTTGTGCAGAACTTACAGGAGGGTCTCAGTTTGTGCAGAACTTACAGGAGAGTCTCAGTTTGGGCAGAACAGACAGGAGGGTCTCAGTTTGGGCAGAACTTACAGGAGAGTCTCAGTTTGTTTAGAACTTACAGGAGAGTCTCAGTCTGTGCAGAACTTACAGGAGGGTGTCAGTCTGTGCAGAACTTACAGGAGTGTCTAAGTTTGTGCAGAACTTAAAGGGGAGTCTCAGTTTGTGCAGAACTTACATGAGGGTCTCAGTTTTTTTTGAGAACTTACAGGACTCTCAGTTTGTGCAGAACTTACAGGACTCTCAGTTTGTGCAGAACTTACAGGAGGGTCTCAGTTTGTGCAGAACTTACAGGAGGGTCTCAGTTTGTGCAGAACTTACAGGACTCTCAGTCTGTGCAGAACTTACAGAAGAGTCTCAGTTTGAACAGAACTTACAGGACTCTCAGTTTGTGCAGAACTTGCAGGAGAGTCTCAGTTTTTGCAGAACTTACAAGAGAGTCTCAGTTTGTGCAGAACTTGCAGGAGAGTCTCAGTTTTTGCAGAACTTACAATAGAGTCTCAGTTTGTACAGAACTTGCAGGAGAGTCTCAGTTTGTGCAAAACTTACAGGAGAGTCTCAGTTTGGGCAGAACCTACAGGAGGGTCTCAGTTTTTGCCGAACTTACAAGAGAGTCTCAGTTTTTGCAGAACTTACAGGAGAGTTTCAGTTTGTGCAGAACTTACAGGAGAGTCTCAGTTTGTGCAGAACTTACAGGAGTTTCAGTTGGTGCAAAACTTACAGGAGAGTCTCAGTTTGTGCAGAACTTACAGGAGGGTCTCAGTTTGTGCAGAACTTACAGGAGGGTCTCAGTTTGTGCAGAACTTACAGGAGGGTCTAAGTTTGGGCAGAACTTACAGGAGAATCTCCGTTTGTGCAGAACTTACAGGAGAGTCTCAGTTTGTGCAGAACTTACAGGATTCTCAATATGTGCAGAACTTACAGGAGAATCTCAGATTGTGCAGAACTTACAGGAGGGTCTAAGTTTGTGCAGAACTTACAGGAGAGTCTCAGTTTGTGCAGAACTTACAGGAGGGTCTCAGTTTGTGCAGAACTTACAGGAGAGTCTCAGTTTGGGCAGAACTGACAGGAGAGTCTCAGTTTGTTTAGAACTTACAAGAGAGTCTCAGTCTGTGCAGAACTTACAGGAGTGTCTAAGTTTGTGCAGAACTTACAGGAGAGTCTCAGTTTGTGCAGAACTTACAGAGGAGTCTCAGTTTGTGCAAAACTTACAGGAGGGTCTCAGTTTGTGCAGAACTTACAGGAGAGTCTCAGTTTGTGCAGAGCTTACATGAGGGTCTCAGTTCATGCAGAACTTACAGGACTCTCAGTTTGTGCAGAACTTACAGGACTGTCAGTTTGTGCAGAACTTGCAGGAGAGTCTCAGTTTGTGCAGAACTTAAAAGAGAGTCTCAATTTGTGCAAAACTTATGGGAGAGTCTCAGTTTGTGCAGAACTTACAGGAGAGTCTCAGTCTGTGCAGAACTTACAGGAGTGTCTAAGTTTGTGCAGAACTTACAGGAGAGTCTCAGTTTGTGCAGAACTTACAGAGGAGTCTCAGTTTGTGCAAAACTTACAGGAGGGTCTCAGTTTGTGCAGAACTTACAGGAGAGTCTCAGTTTGTGCAGAGCTTACATGAGGGTCTCAGTTCATGCAGAACTTACAGGACTCTCAGTTTGTGCAGAACTTACAGGACTGTCAGTTTGTGCAGAACTTGCAGGAGAGTCTCAGTTTGTGCAGAACTTAAAAGAGAGTCTCAATTTGTGCAAAACTTATGGGAGAGTCTCAGTTTGTGCAGAACTTACAGGAGAGTCTCAGTTTGTGCAGAACTTACAGGAGGGTCTCAGTGTGCTGAGAACTTACAGGAGGTTCACAATTTGTGCAAAACTTACAGGAAGGTCTCAGTTTGGGCAGAACTTACAGGAGAGTCTCCGTTTTTGCAGAACTTACAGGAGGGTCTCAGTTTGTGCAGAACTTACAGGAGGGTCTCAGTTTGTGCAGAACTTACAGGACTCTCATTCTGTGCAGAACTTACAGAAAAGTCTCAGTTTGAACAGAACTTACAGGACTCTCAGTTTGTGCAGAACTTGCAGGAGAGTCTCAGTTTTTGCAGAACTTACAAGAGAGTCTCAGTTTGTGCAGAACTTGCAGGAGAGTCTCAGTTTTTGCAGAACTTACAATAGAGTCTCAGTTTGTACAGAACTTGCAGGAGAGTCTCAGTTTGTGCAAAACTTACAGGAGAGTCTCAGTTTGGGCAGAACCTACAGGAGGGTCTCAGTTTTTGCCGAACTTACAAGAGAGTCTCAGTTTTTGCAGAACTTACAGGAGAGTTTCAGTTTGTGCAGAACTTACAGGAGGGTCTCAGTTTGTGCAGAACTTACAGGAGTTTCAGTTGGTGCAAAACTTACAGGAGAGTCTCAGTTTGTGCAGAACTTACAGGAGGGTCTCAGTTTGGGCAGAACTTACAGGAGAGTCTCCGTTTGTGCAGAACTTACAGGAGAGTCTCAGTTTGTGCAGAACTTACAGGATTCTCAATATGTGCAGAACTTACAGGAGAATCTCAGTTTGTGCAGAACTTACAGGAGGGTCTAAGTTTGTGCAGAACTTACAGGAGAGTCTCAGTTTGTGCAGAACTTACAGGAGGGTCTCAGTTTGTGCAAAACTTACAGGAGAGTCTCAGTTTGGGCAGAACTGACAGGAGAGTCTCAGTTTGTTTAGAACTTACAGGAGAGTCTCAGTTTGTGCAGAACTTACAGGAGGGTCTCGGTTAGTTCAGAACTTAGAGGATGATCTAAGTTTGTGCAGAACTTACAGGAGGGTCTCAGTTTGTGCAGAACTTACAGGAGAGTCTCAGTTTGGGCAGAACTTACAGGAGAGTCTCAGCTTGTTTAGAACTTACAGGAGAGTCTCAGTCCGTGCAGAACTTACAGGAGGGTCTCAGTCTGTGCAGATCTTACAGGAGAGTCTCAGTCCGTGCAGAAGTTACAGGAGTGTCTCAGTTTGTGCAGAACTTACAGGACTCTCAGTTTGTGCAGATCTTACAGGAGGGTCTCAGTGTGTGCAGAACTTACAGGAGGGTCTAAGTTTGTGCAGAACTTACAGGAGAGTCTCAGTTTGTGCAGAACTTACAGGAGGGTCTCAGTTTGTGCAGAACTTACAGGGGAGTCTCAGTTTGTGCAGAACTTACATGAGGGTCTCAGTTTTTTTTGAGAACTTACAGGACTCTCAGTTTGTGCAGAACTTACAGGACTCTCAGTTTGTGCAGAACTTACAGGAGGGTCTCAGTTTGTGCAGAACTTACAGGACTATCAGTCTGTGCAGAACTTACAGAAGAGTCTCAGTCTGAACAGAACTTGCAGGACTCTCAGTTTGTGCAGAACTTGCAGGAGAGTCTCAGTTTTTGCAGAACTTACAAGAGAGTCTCAGTTTGTGCAGAACTTGCAGGAGAGTCTCAGTTTGTGCAGAACTTACAATAGAGTCTCAGTTTGTACAGAACTTGCAGGAGAGTCTCAGTTTGTGCAAAACTTACAGGAGAGTCTCAGTTTGGGCAGAACCTACAGGAGGGTCTCAGTTTTTGCCGAACTTACAAGAGAGTCTCAGTTTTTGCAGAACTTACAGGAGAGTTTCAGTATGTGCAGAACTTACAGGAGGGTCTCAGTTTGTGCAGAACTTACAGGAGTTTCAGTTGGTGCAAAACTTACAGGAGAGTCTCAGTTTGTGCAGAACTTACAGGAGGGTCTCAGTTTGTGCAGAACTTACAGGAGGGTCTCAGTTTGTGCAGAACTTACAGGAGGGTCTAAGTTTGGGCAGAACTTACAGGAGAGTCTCCGTTTGTGCAGAACTTACAGGAGAGTCTCAGTTTGTGCAGAACTTACAGGATTCTCAATATGTGCAGAACTTACAGGAGAATCTCAGTTTGTGCAGAACTTACAGGAGGGTCTAAGTTTGTGCAGAACTTACAGGAGAGTCTCAGTTTGTGCAGAACTTAGAGGAGGGTCTCAGTTTGTGCAGAACTTACAGGAGAGTCTCAGTTTGGGCAGAACTGACAGGAGGGTCTCAGTTTGGGCAGAACTTACAGGAGAGTCTCAGTTTGTTTAGAACTTACAGGAGAGTCTCAGTCTGTGCAGAACTTACAGGAGGGTGTCAGTCTGTGCAGAACTTACAGGAGTGTCTAAGTTTGTGCAGAACTTAAAGGGGAGTCTCAGTTTGTGCAGAACTTACATGAGGGTCTCAGTTTTTTTTGAGAACTTACAGGACTCTCAGTTTGTGCAGAACTTACAGGACTCTCAGTTTGTGCAGAACTTACAGGAGGGTCTCAGTTTGTGCAGAACTTACAGGAGGGTCTCAGTTTGTGCAGAACTTACAGGACTCTCAGTCTGTGCAGAACTTACAGAAGAGTCTCAGTTTGAACAGAACTTACAGGACTCTCAGTTTGTGCAGAACTTGCAGGAGAGTCTCAGTTTTTGCAGAACTTACAAGAGAGTCTCAGTTTGTGCAGAACTTGCAGGAGAGTCTCAGTTTTTGCAGAACTTACAATAGAGTCTCAGTTTGTACAGAACTTGCAGGAGAGTCTCAGTTTGTGCAAAACTTACAGGAGAGTCTCAGTTTGGGCAGAACCTACAGGAGGGTCTCAGTTTTTGCCGAACTTACAAGAGAGTCTCAGTTTTTGCAGAACTTACAGGAGAGTTTCAGTTTGTGCAGAACTTACAGGAGGGTCTCAGTTTGTGCAGAACTTACAGGAGTTTCAGTTGGTGCAAAACTTACAGGAGAGTCTCAGTTTGTGCAGAACCTACAGGAGGGTCTCAGTTTTTGCCGAACTTACAAGAGAGTCTCAGTTTTTGCAGAACTTACAGGAGAGTTTCAGTTTGTGCAGAACTTACAGGAGAGTCTCAGTTTGTGCAGAACTTACAGGAGTTTCAGTTGGTGCAAAACTTACAGGAGAGTCTCAGTTTGTGCAGAACTTACAGGAGGGTCTCAGTTTGTGCAGAACTTACAGGAGGGTCTCAGTTTGTGCAGAACTTACAGGAGGGTCTAAGTTTGGGCAGAACTTACAGGAGAATCTCCGTTTGTGCAGAACTTACAGGAGAGTCTCAGTTTGTGCAGAACTTACAGGATTCTCAATATGTGCAGAACTTACAGGAGAATCTCAGTTTGTGCAGAACTTACAGGAGGGTCTCAGTTTTTGCAGAACTTACAGGAGAGTCTCAGTTTTGGCAGAACTGACAGGAGAGTCTAAGTTTGTGCAGAACTTACAGGAGAGTCTCAGTTTGTGCAGAACTTACAGAGGAGTCTCAGTTTGTGCAAAACTTACAGGAGGGTCTCAGTTTGTGCAGAACTTACAGGAGAGTCTCAGTTTGTGGAGAGCTTACATGAGGGTCTCAGTTCATGCAGAACTTACAGGACTCTCAGTTTGTGCAGAACTTACAGGACTCTCAGTTTGTGCAGAACTTGCAGGAGAGTCTCAGTTTGTGCAGAACTTAAAAGAGAGTCTCAATTTGTGCAAAACTTATGGGAGAGTCTCAGTTTGTGCAGAACTTACAGGAGAGTCTCAGTTTGTGCAGAACTTACAGGAGGGTCTCGGTTAGTGCAGAACTTAGAGGATGGTCTAAGTTTGTGCAGAACTTACAGGACTCTCAGTTTGTGTTGAACTTATAGGACTCTCAGTTTGTGCAGAACTGACAGGAGAGTTTCAGTTTTTGCAGAACTTACAGGAGGGTTTCAGATTTTCAGAACTTACAGGAGGGTTTCAGTTTGCTGAGAACTTACAGGATTCTTAATTTGTGCAGAACTTACAGGAGAATCTCAGTTTGTGCAGAATTTACAGGAGGGTCTCAGTGTGCTGAGAACTTACAGAAGGTTCACAATTTGTGCAAAACTTACAGGAAGGTCTCAGTTTGGGCGAAACTTACAGGATTCTCGATATGTGCAGAACTTACAGGAGAATCTCAGTTTGTGCAGAACTTACAGGAGGGTCTAAGTTTGTGCAGAACTTACAGGAGAGTCTCAGTTTGTGCAGAACTTACAGGAGGGTCTCAGTTTGTGCAGAACTTACAGGAGAATCTCAGTTTGTGCAGAACTTACAGGAGGGTCTAAGTTTGTGCAGAACTTACAGGAGAGTCTCAGTTTGTGCAGAACTTACAGGAGGGTCTCAGTTTGTGCAGAACTTACAGGAGAGTCTCAGTTTGGGCAGAACTGACAGGAGGGTCTCAGTTTGGGCAGAACTTACAGGAGAGTCTCAGTTTGTTTAGAACTTACAGGAGAGTCTCAGTCTGTGCAGAACTTACAGGAGGGTGTCAGTCTGTGCAGAACTTACAGGAGTGTCTAAGTTTGTGCAGAACTTAAAGGGGAGTCTCAGTTTGTGCAGAACTTACATGAGGGTCTCAGTTTTTTTGAGAACTTACAGGACTCTCAGTTTGTGCAGAACTTACAGGACTCTCAGTTTGTGCAGAACTTACAGGAGGGTCTCAGTTTGTGCAGAACTTACAGGAGGGTCTCAGTTTGTGCAGAACTTACAGGACTCTCAGTCTGTGCAGAACTTACAGAAGAGTCTCAGTTTGAACAGAACTTACAGGACTCTCAGTTTGTGCAGAACTTGCAGGAGAGTCTCAGTTTTTGCAGAACTTACAAGAGAGTCTCAGTTTGTGCAGAACTTGCAGGAGAGTCTCAGTTTTTGCAGAACTTACAATAGAGTCTCAGTTTGTACAGAACTTGCAGGAGAGTCTCAGTTTGTGCAAAACTTACAGGAGAGTCTCAGTTTGGGCAGAACCTACAGGAGGGTCTCAGTTTTTGCCGAACTTACAAGAGAGTCTCAGTTTTTGCAGAACTTACAGGAGAGTTTCAGTTTGTGCAGAACTTACAGGAGGGTCTCAGTTTGTGCAGAACTTACAGGAGTTTCAGTTGGTGCAAAACTTACAGGAGAGTCTCAGTTTGTGCAGAACTTACAGGAGGGTCTCAGTTTGTGCAGAACTTACAGGAGGGTCTCAGTTTGTGCAGAACTTACAGGAGGGTCTAAGTTTGGGCAGAACTTACAGGAGAATCTCCGCTTGTGCAGAACTTACAGGAGAGTCTCAGTTTGTGCAGAACTTACAGGATTCTCAATATGTGCAGAACTTACAGGAGAATCTCAGTTTGTGCAGAACTTACAGGAGGGTCTAAGTTTGTGCAGAACTTAGAGGAGAGTCTCAGTTTGTGCAGAACTTACAGGAGGGTCTCAGTTTGTGCAGAACTTACAGGAGAGTCTCAGTTTGGGCAGAACTGACAGGAGAGTCTAAGTTTGTGCAGAACTTACAGGAGAGTCTCAGTTTGTGCAGAACTTACAGAGGAGTCTCAGTTTGTGCAAAACTTACAGGAGGGTCTCAGTTTGTGCAGAACTTACAGGAGAGTCTCAGTTTGTGCAGAGCTTACATGAGGGTCTCAGTTCATGCAGAACTTACAGGACTCTCAGTTTGTGCAGAACTTACAGGACTCTCAGTTTGTGCAGAACTTGCAGGAGAGTCTCAGTTTGTGCAGAACTTAAAAGAGAGTCTCAATTTGTGCAAAACTTATGGGAGAGTCTCAGTTTGTGCAGAACTTACAGGAGAGTCTCAGTTTGTGCAGAACTTACAGGAGGGTCTCGGTTAGTGCAGAACTTAGAGGATGGTCTAAGTTTGTGCAGAACTTAAAGGACTCTCAGTTTGTGTTGAACTTATAGGACTCTCAGTTTGTGCAGAACTGATAGGAGAGTTTCAGTTTTTGCAGAACTTACAGGAGGGTTTCAGATTTTCAGAACTTACAGGAGGGTTTCAGTTTGCTGAGAACTTACAGGATTCTTAATTTGTGCAGAACTTACAGGAGAATCTCAGTTTGTGCAGAATTTACAGGAGGGTCTCAGTGTGCTGAGAACTTGCAGAGGGTTCACAATTTGTGCAAAACTTACAGGAAGGTCTCAGTTTGGGCAGAACTTACAGGATTCTCAATATGTGCAGAACTTACAGGAGAATCTCAGTTTGTGCAGAACTTACAGGAGGGTCTAAGTTTGTGCAGAACTTACAGGAGAGTCTCAGTTTGTGCAGAACTTACAGGAGGGTCTCAGTTTGGGCAGAACTTACAGGAGAGTCTCCGTTTGTGCAGAACTTACAGGAGTTTCAGTTGGTGCAAAACTTACAGGAGAGTCTCAGTTTGTGCAGAACTTACAGGAGGGTCTCAGTTTGTGCAGAACTTACAGGAGGGTCTCAGTTTGTGCAGAACTTACAGGAGGGTCTAAGTTTGGGCAGAACTTACAGGAGAGTCTCCGTTTGTGCAGAACTTAGAGGAGTTTCAGTTGGTGCAAAACTTACAGGAGAGTCTCAGTTTGTGCAGAACTTACAGGAGGGTCTCAGTTTGTGCAGAACTTACAGGAGGGTCTCAGTTTGTGCAGAACTTACAGGAGGGTCTCAGTTTGTGCAGAACTTACAGGAGTTTCAGTTGGTGCAAAACTTACAGGAGAGTCTCAGTTTGTGCAGAACTTACAGGAGGGTCTCAGTTTGTGCAGAACTTACAGGAGGGTCTCAGTTTGTGCAGAACTTATGGGAGGGTCTAAGTTTGGGCAGAACTTACAGGAGAGTCTCCGTTTGTGCAGAACTTACAGGAGAGTCTCAGTTTGTGCAGAACTTACAGGATTCTCAATATGTGCAGAACTTACAGGAGAATCTCAGTTTGTGCAGAACTTACAGGAGGGTCTAAGTTTGTGCAGAACTTACAGGAGAGTCTCAGTTTGTGCAGAACTTACAGGAGGGTCTCAGTTTGTGCAGAACTTACAGGAGAGTCTCAGTTTGGGCAGAACTGACAGGAGGGTCTCAGTTTGGGCAGAACTTACAGGAGAGTCTCAGTTTGTTTAGAACTTACAGGAGAGTCTCAGTCTGTGCAGTACTTACAGGAGGGTGTCAGTCTGTGCAGAACTTACAGGAGTGTCTAAGTTTGTGCAGAACTTAAAGGGGAGTCTCAGTTTGTGCAGAACTTACATGAGGGTCTCAGTTTTTTTTGAGAACTTACAGGACTCTCAGTTTGTGCAGAACTTACAGGACTCTCAGTTTGTGCAGAACTTACAGGAGGGTCTCAGTTTGTGCAGAACTTACAGGAGGGTCTCAGTTTGTGCAGAACTTACAGGACTCTCAGTCTGTGCAGAACTTACAGAAGAGTCTCAGTTTGAACAGAACTTACAGGACTCTCAGTTTGTGCAGAACTTGCAGGAGAGTCTCAGTTTTTGCAGAACTTACAAGAGAGTCTCAGTTTGTGCAGAACTTGCAGGAGAGTCTCAGTTTTTGCAGAACTTAGAAATAGAGTCTCAGTTTGTACAGAACTTGCAGGAGAGTCTCAGTTTGTGCAAAACTTACAGGAGAGTCTCAGTTTGGGTAGAACCTACAGGAGGGTCTCAGTTTTTGCCGAACTTACAAGAGAGTCTCAGTTTTTGCAGAACTTACAGGAGAGTTTCAGTTTGGGCAGAACTTACAGGAGGGTCTCAGTTTGTGCAGAACTTACAGGAGTTTCAGTTGGTGCAAAACTTACAGGAGAGTCTCAGTTTGTGCAGAACTTACAGGAGGGTCTCAGTTTGTGCAGAACTTACAGGAGGGTCTCAGTTTGTGCAGAACTTACAGGAGGGTCTAAGTTTGGGCAGAACTTACAGGAGAATCTCCGTTTGTGCAGAACTTACAGGAGAGTCTCAGTTTGTGCAGAACTTACAGGATTCTCAATATGTGCATAACTTACAGGAGAATCTCAGTTTGTGCAGAACTTACAGGAGGGTCTAAGTTTGTGCAGAACTTACAGGAGAGTCTCAGTTTGTGCAGAACTTACAGGAGGGTCTCAGTTTGTGCAGAACTTACAGGAGAGTCTCAGTTTGGGCAGAACTGACAGGAGAGTCTAAGTTTGTGCAGAACTTACAGGAGAGTCTCAGTTTGTGCAGAACTTACAGAGGAGTCTCAGTTTATGCAAAACTTACAGGAGGGTCTCAGTTTGTGCAGAACTTACAGGAGAGTCTCAGTTTGTGCAGAGCTTACATGAGGGTCTCAGTTCATGCAGAACTTACAGGACTCTCAGTTTGTGCAGAACTTACAGGACTCTCAGTTTGTGCAGAACTTGCAGGAGAGTCTCAGTTTGTGCAGAACTTACAGGAGAGTCTCAGTTTGTGCAGAACTTACAGGAGGGTCTCGGTTAGTGCAGAACTTAGAGGATGGTCTAAGTTTTTGCAGAACTTACAGGACTCTCAGTTTGTGTTGAACTTATAGGACTCTCAGTTTGTGCAGAACTGACAGGAGGGTTTCAGATTTTCAGAACTTACAGGAGGGTTTCAGTTTGCTGAGAACTTACAGGATTCTTAATTTGTGCAGAACTTACAGGAGAATCTCAGTTTGTGCAGAATTTACAGGAGGGTCTCAGTGTGCTGAGAACTTACAGAAGGTTCACAATTTGTGCAAAACTTACAGGAAGGTCTCAGTTTGGGCAGAACTTACAGGATTCTCAATATGTGCAGAACTTACAGGAGAATCTCAGTTTGTGCAGAACTTACAGGAGGGTCTAAGTTTGTGCAGAACATACAGGAGAGTCTCAGTTTGTGCAGAACTTACAGGAGGGTCTCAGTTTGTGCAGAACTTACAGGAGGGTCTCAGTTTGTGTAGAACTTACAGGAGGGTCTCAGTTTGGGCAGAACTTACAGGAGAGTCTCAGTTTGTTTAGAACTTACAGGAGAGTCTCAGTCTGTGCAGAACTTACAGGAGGGTGTCAGTCTGTGCAGAACTTACAGGAGTGTCTAAGTTTGTGCAGAACTTAAAGGGGAGTCTCAGTTTGTGCAGAACTTACATGAGGGTCTCAGTTTTTTTTGAGAACTTACAGGACTCTCAGTTTGTGCAGAACTTACAGGACTCTCAGTTTGTGCAGAACTTACAGGAGGGTCTCAGTTTGTGCAGAACTTACAGGAGGGTCTCAGTTTGTGCAGAACTTACAGGACTCTCAGTCTGTGCAGAACTTACAGAAGAGTCTCAGTTTGAACAGAACTTACAGGACTCTCAGTTTGTGCAGAACTTGCAGGAGAGTCTCAGTTTTTGCAGAACTTACAAGAGAGTCTCAGTTTGTGCAGAACTTGCAGGAGAGTCTCAGTTTTTGCAGAACTTACAATAGAGTCTCAGTTTGTACAGAACTTGCAGGAGAGTCTCAGTTTGTGCAAAACTTACAGGAGAGTCTCAGTTTGGGCAGAACCTACAGGAGGGTCTCAGTTTTTGCCGAACTTACAAGAGAGTCTCAGTTTTTGCAGAACTTACAGGAGAGTTTCAGTTTGTGCAGAACTTACAGGAGGGTCTCAGTTTGTGCAGAACTTACAGGAGTTTCAGTTGGTGCAAAACTTACAGGAGAGTCTCAGTTTGTGCAGAACTTACAGGAGGGTCTCAGTTTGTGCAGAACTTACAGGAGGGTCTCAGTTTGTGCAGAACTTACAGGAGGGTCTAAGTTTGGGCAGAACTTACAGGAGAATCTCCGTTTGTGCAGAACTTACAGGAGAGTCTCAGTTTGTGCAGAACTTACAGGATTCTCAATATGTGCAGAACTTACAGGAGAATCTCAGTTTGTGCAGAACTTACAGGAGGGTCTAAGTTTGTGCAGAACTTAGAGGAGAGTCTCAGTTTGTGCAGAACTTACAGGAGGGTCTCAGTTTGTGCAGAACTTACAGGAGAGTCTCAGTTTGGGCAGAACTGACAGGAGAGTCTAAGTTTGTGCAGAACTTACAGGAGAGTCTCAGTTTGTGCAAAACTTACAGAGGAGTCTCAGTTTGTGCAAAACTTACAGGAGGGTCTCAGTTTGTGCAGAACTTACAGGAGAGTCTCAGTTTGTGCAGAGCTTACATGAGGGTCTCAGTTCATGCAGAACTTACAGGACTCTCAGTTTGTGCAGAACTTACAGGACTCTCAGTTTGTGCAGAACTTGCAGGAGAGTCTCAGTTTGTGCAGAACTTAAAAGAGAGTCTCAATTTGTGCAAAACTTATGGGAGAGTCTCAGTTTGTGCAGAACTTACAGGAGAGTCTCAGTTTGTGCAGAACTTACAGGAGGGTCTCGGTTAGTGCAGAACTTAGAGGATGGTCTAAGTTTGTGCAGAACTTACAGGACTTTCAGTTTGTGTTGAACTTATAGGACTCTCAGTTTGTGCAGAACTGACAGGAGAGTTTCAGTTTTTGCAGAACTTACAGGAGGGTTTCAGATTTTCAGAACTTACAGGAGGGTTTCAGTTTGCTGAGAACTTACAGGTTTCTTAATTTGTGCAGAACTTACAGGAGAATCTCAGTTTTTGCAGAATTTACAGGAGGGTCTCAGTGTGCTGAGAACTTGCAGAAGGTTCACAATTTGTGCAAAACTTACAGGAAGGTCTCAGTTTGGGCAGAACTTACAGGATTCTCAATATGTGCAGAACTTACAGGAGAATCTCAGTTTGTGCAGAACTTACAGGAGGGTCTAAGTTTGTGCAGAACTTACAGGAGAGTCTCAGTTTGTGCAGAACTTACAGGAGAGTTTAAGTTTGTGCAGAACTTACAGGAGGGTCTCAGTTTGTGCAGAACTTACAGGAGTTTCAGTTGGTGCAAAACTTACAGGAGAGTCTCAGTTTGTGCAGAACTTACAGGAGGGTCTCAGTTTGTGCAGAACTTACAGGAGGGTCTCAGTTTGTGCAGAACTTACAGGAGGGTCTAAGTTTGGGCAGAACTTACAGGAGAGTCTCCGTTTGTGCAGAACTTACAGGAGAGTCTCAGTTTGTGCAGAACTTACAGGATTCTCAATATGTGCAGAACTTACAGGAGAGTCTCAGTTTGTGCAGAACTTACAGGAGGGTCTAAGTTTGTGCAGAACTTACAGGAGAGTCTCAGTTTGTGCAGAACTTACAGGAGGGTCTCAGTTTGTGCAGAACTTACAGGAGAGTCTCAGTTTGGGCAGAACTGACAGGAGGGTCTCAGTTTGTTTAGAACTTACAGGAGAGTCTCAGTCTGTGCAGAACTTACAGGAGGGTGTCAGTCTGTGCAGAACTTACAGGAGTGTCTAAGTTTGTGCAGAACTTAAAGGGGAGTCTCAGTTTGTGCAGAACTTACATGAGGGTCTCAGTTTTTTTTGAGAACTTACAGGACTCTCAGTTTGTGCAGAACTTACAGGACTCTCAGTTTGTGCAGAACTTACAGGAGGGTCTCAGTTTGTGCAGAACTTACAGGAGGGTCTCAGTTTGTGCAGAACTTACAGGACTCTCAGTTTGTGCAGAACTTGCAGGAGAGTCTCAGTTTGAACAGAACTTACAGGACTCTCAGTTTGTGCAGAACTTGCAGGAGAGTCTCAGTTTTTGCAGAACTTACAAGAGAGTCTCAGTTTGTGCAGAACTTGCAGGAGAGTCTCAGTTTTTGCAGAACTTACAATAGAGTCTCAGTTTGGGTAGAACCTACAGGAGGGTCTCAGTTTTTGCCGAACTTACAAGAGAGTCTCAGTTTTTGCAGAACTTACAGGAGAGTTTCAGTTTGTGCAGAACTTACAGGAGGGTCTCAGTTTGTGCAGAACTTACAGGAGTTTCAGTTGGTGCAAAACTTACAGGAGAGTCTCAGTTTGTGCAGAACTTACAGGAGGGTCTCAGTTTGTGCAGAACTTACAGGAGGGTCTCAGTTTGTGCAGAACTTACAGGAGGGTCTAAGTTTGGGCAGAACTTACAGGAGAATCTCCGTTTGTGCAGAACTTACAGGAGAGTCTCAGTTTGTGCAGAACTTACAGGAGAGTCTCAGTTTGTGCAAAACTTACAGAGGAGTCTCAGTTTGTGCAAAACTTACAGGAGGGTCTCAGTTTGTGCAGAACTTACAGGAGAGTCTCAGTTTGTGCAGAGCTTACATGAGGGTCTCAGTTCATGCAGAACTTACAGGACTCTCAGTTTGTGCAGAACTTACAGGACTCTCAGTTTGTGCAGAACTTGCAGGAGAGTCTCAGTTTGTGCAGAACTTAAAAGAGAGTCTCAATTTGTGCAAAACTTATGGGAGAGTCTCAGTTTGTGCAGAACTTACAGGAGAGTCTCAGTTTGTGCAGAACTTACAGGAGGGTCTCGGTTAGTGCAGAACTTAGAGGATGGTCTAAGTTTGTGCAGAACTTACAGGACTTTCAGTTTGTGTTGAACTTATAGGACTCTCAGTTTGTGCAGAACTGACAGGAGAGTTTCAGTTTTTGCAGAACTTACAGGAGGGTTTCAGATTTTCAGAACTTACAGGAGGGTTTCAGTTTGCTGAGAACTTACAGGTTTCTTAATTTGTGCAGAACTTACAGGAGAATCTCAGTTTTTGCAGAATTTACAGGAGGGTCTCAGTGTGCTGAGAACTTGCAGAAGGTTCACAATTTGTGCAAAACTTACAGGAAGGTCTCAGTTTGGGCAGAACTTACAGGATTCTCAATATGTGCAGAACTTACAGGAGAATCTCAGTTTGTGCAGAACTTACAGGAGGGTCTAAGTTTGTGCAGAACTTACAGGAGAGTCTCAGTTTGTGCAGAACTTACAGGAGAGTTTAAGTTTGTGCAGAACTTACAGGAGGGTCTCAGTTTGTGCAGAACTTACAGGAGTTTCAGTTGGTGCAAAACTTACAGGAGAGTCTCAGTTTGTGCAGAACTTACAGGAGGGTCTCAGTTTGTGCAGAACTTACAGGAGGGTCTCAGTTTGTGCAGAACTTACAGGAGGGTCTAAGTTTGGGCAGAACTTACAGGAGAGTCTCCGTTTGTGCAGAACTTACAGGAGAGTCTCAGTTTGTGCAGAACTTACAGGATTCTCAATATGTGCAGAACTTACAGGAGAGTCTCAGTTTGTGCAGAACTTACAGGAGGGTCTAAGTTTGTGCAGAACTTACAGGAGAGTCTCAGTTTGTGCAGAACTTACAGGAGGGTCTCAGTTTGTGCAGAACTTACAGGAGAGTCTCAGTTTGGGCAGAACTGACAGGAGGGTCTCAGTTTGTTTAGAACTTACAGGAGAGTCTCAGTCTGTGCAGAACTTACAGGAGGGTGTCAGTCTGTGCAGAACTTACAGGAGTGTCTAAGTTTGTGCAGAACTTAAAGGGGAGTCTCAGTTTGTGCAGAACTTACATGAGGGTCTCAGTTTTTTTTGAGAACTTACAGGACTCTCAGTTTGTGCAGAACTTACAGGACTCTCAGTTTGTGCAGAACTTACAGGAGGGTCTCAGTTTGTGCAGAACTTACAGGAGGGTCTCAGTTTGTGCAGAACTTACAGGACTCTCAGTCTGTGCAGAACTTACAGAAGAGTCTCAGTTTGAACAGAACTTACAGGACTCTCAGTTTGTGCAGAACTTGCAGGAGAGTGTCAGTTTTTGCAGAACTTACAAGAGAGTCTCAGTTTGTGCAGAACTTGCAGGAGAGTCTCAGTTTTTGCAGAACTTACAATAGAGTCTCAGTTTGGGTAGAACCTACAGGAGGGTCTCAGTTTTTGCCGAACTTACAAGAGAGTCTCAGTTTTTGCAGAACTTACAGGAGAGTTTCAGTTTGTGCAGAACTTACAGGAGGGTCTCAGTTTGTGCAGAACTTACAGGAGTTTCAGTTGGTGCAAAACTTACAGGAGAGTCTCAGTTTGTGCAGAACTTACAGGAGGGTCTCAGTTTGTGCAGAACTTACAGGAGGGTCTCAGTTTGTGCAGAACTTACAGGAGGGTCTAAGTTTGGGCAGAACTTACAGGAGAATCTCCGTTTGTGCAGAACTTACAGGAGAGTCTCAGTTTGTGCAGAACTTACAGGATTCTCAATATGTGCAGAACTTACAGGAGAATCTCAGTTTGTGCAGAACTTACAGGAGGGTCTAAGTTTGTGCAGAACTTACAGGAGAGTCTCAGTTTGTGCAGAACTTACAGGAGGGTCTCAGTTTGTGCAGAACTTACAGGAGAGTCTCAGTTTGGGCAGAACTGACAGGAGAGTCTAAGTTTGTGCAGAACTTACAGGAGAGTCTCAGTTTGTGCAGAACTGACAGGAGAGTCTCAGTTTGTGCAGAGCTTACATGAGGGTCTCAGTTCATGCAGAACTTACAGGACTCTCAGTTTGTGCAGAACTTACAGGACTCTCAGTTTGTGCAGAACTTTCAGGAGAGTCTCAGTTTGTGCAGAACTTAAAAGAGAGTCTCAATTTGTGCAAAACTTATGGGAGAGTCTCAGTTTGTGCAGAACTTACAGGAGAGTCTCAGTTTGTGCAGAACTTACAGGAGGGTCTCGGTTAGTGCAGAACTTAGAGGACTCTCAGTTTGTGTTGAACTTATAGGACTCTCAGTTTGTGCAGAACTGACAGGAGAGTTTCAGTTTTTGCAGAACTTACAGGAGGGTTTCAGATTTTCAGAACTTACAGGAGGGTTTCAGTTTGCTGAGAACTTACAGGATTCTTAATTTGTGCAGAACTTACAGGAGAATCTCAGTTTGTGCAGAATTTACAGGAGGGTCTCAGTGTGCTGAGAACTTACAGAAGGTTCACAATTTGTGCAAAACTTACAGGAAGGTCTCAGTTTGGGCAGAACTTACAGGATTCTCAATATGTGCAGAACTTACAGGAGAATCTCAGTTTGTGCAGAACATACAGGAGAGTCTCAGTTTGTGCAGAACTTACAGGAGGGTCTCAGTTTGTGCAGAACTTACAGGAGAGTCTCAGTTTGGGCAGAACTGACAGGAGGGTCTCAGTTTGGGCAGAACTTACAGGAGAGTCTCAGTTTGTTTAGAACTTACAGGAGAGTCTCAGTCTGTGCAGAACTTACAGGAGGGTGTCAGTCTGTGCAGAACTTACAGGAGTGTCTAAGTTTGTGCAGAACTTAAAGGGGAGTCTCAGTTTGTGCAGAACTTACATGAGGGTCTCAGTTTTTTTTGAGAACTTACAGGACTCTCAGTTTGTGCAGAACTTACAGGACTCTCAGTTTGTGCAGAACTTACAGGAGGGTCTCAGTTTGTGCAGAACTTACAGGAGGGTCTCAGTTTGTGCAGAACTTACAGGACTCTCAGTCTGTGCAGAACTTACAGAAGAGTCTCAGTTTGAAAAGAACTTACAGGACTCTCAGTTTGTGCAGAACTTGCAGGAGAGTCTCAGTTTTTGCAGAACTTACAAGAGAGTCTCAGTTTGTGCAGAACTTGCAGGAGAGTCTCAGTTTTTGCAGAACTTACAATAGAGTCTCAGTTTGTACAGAACTTGCAGGAGAGTCTCAGTTTGTGCAAAACTTACAGGAGAGTCTCAGTTTGGGCAGAACCTACAGGAGGGTCTCAGTTTTTGCCGAACTTACAAGAGAGTCTCAGTTTTTGCAGAACTTACAGGAGAGTTTCAGTTTGTGCAGAACTTACAGGAGGGTCTCAGTTTGTGCAGAACTTACAGGAGTTTCAGTTGGTGCAAAACTTACAGGAGAGTCTCAGTTTGTGCAGAACTTACAGGAGGGTCTCAGTTTGTGCAGAACTTACAGGAGGGTCTCAGTTTGTGCAGAACTTACAGGAGGGTCTAAGTTTGGGCAGAACTTACAGGAGAATCTCCGTTTGTGCAGAACTTACAGGAGAGTCTCAGTTTGTGCAGAACTTACAGGATTCTCAATATGTGCAGAACTTATAGGAGAATCTCAGTTTGTGCAGAACTTACAGGAGGGTCTACGTTTGTGCAGAACTTACAGGAGAGTCTCAGTTTGTGCAGAACTTACAGGAGGGTCTCAGTTTGTGCAGAACTTACAGGAGAGTCTCAGTTTGGGCAGAACTGACAGGAGAGTCTCAGTTTGTTTAGAACTTACAAGAGAGTCTCAGTCTGTGCAGAACTTACAGGAGTGTCTAAGTTTGTGCAGAACTTACAGGAGAGTCTCAGTTTGTGCAGAACTTACAGAGGAGTCTCAGTTTGTGCAAAACTTACAGGAGGGTCTCAGTTTGTGCAGAACTTACAGGAGAGTCTCAGTTTGTGCAGAGCTTACATGAGGGTCTCAGTTCATGCAGAACTTACAGGACTCTCAGTTTGTGCAGAACTTGCAGGAGAGTCTCAGTTTGTGCAGAACTTAAAAGAGAGTCTCAATTTGTGCAAAACTTATGGGAGAGTCTCAGTTTGTGCAGAACTTACAGGAGAGTCTCAGTTTGTGCAGAACTTACAGGAGGGTCTCGGTTAGTGCAGAACTTAGACGATGGTCTAAGTTTGTGCAGAACTTACAGGACTCTCAGTTTGTGTTGAACTTATAGGACTCTCAGTTTGTGCAGAACTGACAGGAGAGTTTCAGTTTGTGCAGAACTTACAGGAGGGTCTCAATTTGTGCAGAACTTACAGGAGGGTCTCAGTGTGCTGAGAACTTACAGGAGGTTCACAATTTGTGCAAAACTTACAGGAAGGTCTCAGTTTGGGCAGAACTTACAGGAGAGTCTCCGTTTTTGCAGAACTTACAGGAGAGTCTCAGTTTGTGCAGAACTTACAAGAGGGTCTCAGTTTGTGCAGAACTTACAGGAGAGTCTCAGTTTGTGCAAAACTTACAGGAGAGTCTCAGTTTGGGCAGAACCTACAGGAGGGTCTCAGTTTTTGCCGAACTTACAAGAGAGTCTCAGTTTTTGCAGAACTTACAGGAGAGTTTCAGTTTGTGCAGAACTTACAGGAGGGTCTCAGTTTGTGCAGAACTTACAGGAGTTTCAGTTGGTGCAAAACTTACAGGAGAGTCTCAGTTTGTGCAGAACTTACAGGAGGGTCTCAGTTTGTGCAGAACTTACAGGAGGGTCTCAGTTTGTGCAGAACTTACAGGAGGGTCTCAGTTTGGGCAGAACTTACAGGAGAGTCTCCGTTTGTGCAGAACTTACAGGAGAGTCTCAGTTTGTGCAGAACTTACAGGATGGTTTCAGTTTGTGCAGAACTTACAGGAGAGTCTCAGTTTGGGCAGAACTGACAGGAGAGTCTCAGTTTGTTTAGAACTTACAGGAGAGTCTCAGTCCGTGCAGAAGTTACAGGAGTGTCTAAGTTTGTGCAGAACTTACAGGAGAGTCTCAGTTTGTGCAGAACTTACAGAGGAGTCTCAGTTAGTGCAAAACTTACAGGGGGGTCTCAGTTTGTGCAGAACTTACAGGAGAGTCTCAGTTTGGGCCAAACTTACAGGACAGTGTCAGTTTGTGCAGAACTTACAGGAGGGTCTCAGTCTGTGCAGAACTTACAGGAGGGTCTAAGTTTGTGCAGAACTTACAGGAGAGTCTCAGTTTGTGCAGAACTTACAGGAGGGTCTCAGTCTGTGCAGAACTTACAGGAGAGTCTCAGTCTGTGCAGATCTTACAGGAGAGTCTCAGTCCGTGCAGAAGTTACAGGAGTGTCTAAGTTTGTGCAGAACTTACAGGGGAGTCTCAGTTTGTGCAAAACTTACATGAGGGTCTCAGTTTTTTTTGAGAACTTACAGGACTCTCAGTTTGTGCAGAACTTACAGGACTCTCAGTTTGTGCAGAACTTACAGGAGGGTCTCAGTTTGTGCAGAACTTACAGGAGGGTCTCAGTTTGGGCAGAACTTACAGGAGAGTCTCTGTTTGTGCAGAAATTAACGGAGAGTCACGGTTTGTGCAGAGCTTACAGGAGGGTCTCAGTCTGTGCAGAACTTACAGAAGAGTCTCAGTTTGGGCAGAACTTACAGGAGAGTCTCAGCTTGTTTAGAACTTACAGGAGAGTCTCAGTCTGTGCAGAACTTACAGGAGGGTCTCAGTCTGTGCAGATCTTACAGGAGAGTCTCAGTCCGTGCAGAAGTTACAGGAGTGTCTCAGTTTGTGCAGAACTTACAGGACTCTCAGTTTGTGCAGATCTTACAGGAGGGTCTCAGTGTGTGCAGAACTTACAGGAGGGTCTAAGTTTGTGCAGAACTTACAGGAGAGTCTCAGTTTGGGCAGAACTGACAGGAGAGTCTCAGTTTGTTTAGAACTTACAAGAGAGTCTCAGTCTGTGCAGAACTTACAGGAGTGTCTAAGTTTGTGCAGAACTTACAGGAGAGTCTCTGTTTGTGCAGAACTTAACGGAGAGTCACGGTTTGTGCAGAGCTTACAGGAGGGTCTCAGTCTGTGCAGAACTTACAGAAGAGTCTCAGTTTGGGCAGAACTTACAGGAGAGTCTCAGCTTGTTTAGAACTTACAGGAGAGTCTCAGTCTGTGCAGAACTTACAGGAGGGTCTCAGTCTGTGCAGATCTTACAGGAGAGTCTCAGTCCGTGCAGAAGTTACAGGAGTGTCTCAGTTTGTGCAGAACTTACAGGACTCTCAGTTTGTGCAGATCTTACAGGAGGGTCTCAGTGTGTGCAGAACTTACAGGAGGGTCTAAGTTTGTGCAGAACTTACAGGAGAGTCTCAGTTTGGGCAGAACTGACAGGAGAGTCTCAGTTTGTTTAGAACTTACAAGAGAGTCTCAGTCTGTGCAGAACTTACAGGAGTGTCTAAGTTTGTGCAGAACTTACAGGAGAGTCTCAGTTTGTGCAGAACTTACAGAGGAGTCTCAGTTTGTGCAAAACTTACAGGAGGGTCTCAGTTTGTGCAGAACTTACAGGAGAGTCTCAGTTTGTGCAGAGCTTACATGAGGGTCTCAGTTCATGCAGAACTTACAGGACTCTCAGTTTGTGCAGAACTTGCAGGAGAGTCTCAGTTTGTGCAGAACTTAAAAGAGAGTCTCAATTTGTGCAAAACTTATGGGAGAGTCTCAGTTTGTGCAGAACTTACAGGAGAGTCTCAGTTTGTGCAGAACTTACAGGAGGGTCTCGGTTAGTGCAGAACTTAGACGATGGTCTAAGTTTGTGCAGAACTTACAGGACTCTCAGTTTGTGTTGAACTTATAGGACTCTCAGTTTGTGCAGAACTGACAGGAGAGTTTCAGTTTGTGCAGAACTTACAGGAGGGTCTCAATTTGTGCAGAACTTACAGGAGGGTCTCAGTGTGCTGAGAACTTACAGGAGGTTCACAATTTGTGCAAAACTTACAGGAAGGTCTCAGTTTGGGCAGAACTTACAGGAGAGTCTCCGTTTTTGCAGAACTTACAGGAGAGTCTCAGTTTGTGCAGAACTTACAAGAGGGTCTCAGTTTGTGCAGAACTTACAGGAGAGTCTCAGTTTGTGCAAAACTTACAGGAGAGTCTCAGTTTGGGCAGAACCTACAGGAGGGTCTCAGTTTTTGCCGAACTTACAAGAGAGTCTCAGTTTTTGCAGAACTTACAGGAGAGTTTCAGTTTGTGCAGAACTTACAGGAGGGTCTCAGTTTGTGCAGAACTTACAGGAGTTTCAGTTGGTGCAAAACTTACAGGAGAGTCTCAGTTTGTGCAGAACTTACAGGAGGGTCTCAGTTTGTGCAGAACTTACAGGAGGGTCTCAGTTTGTGCAGAACTTACAGGAGGGTCTCAGTTTGGGCAGAACTTACAGGAGAGTCTCCGTTTGTGCAGAACTTACAGGAGAGTCTCAGTTTGTGCAGAACTTACAGGATGGTTTCAGTTTGTGCAGAACTTACAGGAGAGTCTCAGTTTGGGCAGAACTGACAGGAGAGTCTCAGTTTGTTTAGAACTTACAGGAGAGTCTCAGTCCGTGCAGAAGTTACAGGAGTGTCTAAGTTTGTGCAGAACTTACAGGAGAGTCTCAGTTTGTGCAGAACTTACAGAGGAGTCTCAGTTAGTGCAAAACTTACAGGGGGGTCTCAGTTTGTGCAGAACTTACAGGAGAGTCTCAGTTTGGGCCAAACTTACAGGACAGTGTCAGTTTGTGCAGAACTTACAGGAGGGTCTCAGTCTGTGCAGAACTTACAGGAGGGTCTAAGTTTGTGCAGAACTTACAGGAGAGTCTCAGTTTGTGCAGAACTTACAGGAGGGTCTCAGTCTGTGCAGAACTTACAGGAGAGTCTCAGTCTGTGCAGATCTTACAGGAGAGTCTCAGTCCGTGCAGAAGTTACAGGAGTGTCTAAGTTTGTGCAGAACTTACAGGGGAGTCTCAGTTTGTGCAAAACTTACATGAGGGTCTCAGTTTTTTTTGAGAACTTACAGGACTCTCAGTTTGTGCAGAACTTACAGGACTCTCAGTTTGTGCAGAACTTACAGGAGGGTCTCAGTTTGTGCAGAACTTACAGGAGGGTCTCAGTTTGGGCAGAACTTACAGGAGAGTCTCTGTTTGTGCAGAAATTAACGGAGAGTCACGGTTTGTGCAGAGCTTACAGGAGGGTCTCAGTCTGTGCAGAACTTACAGAAGAGTCTCAGTTTGGGCAGAACTTACAGGAGAGTCTCAGCTTGTTTAGAACTTACAGGAGAGTCTCAGTCTGTGCAGAACTTACAGGAGGGTCTCAGTCTGTGCAGATCTTACAGGAGAGTCTCAGTCCGTGCAGAAGTTACAGGAGTGTCTCAGTTTGTGCAGAACTTACAGGACTCTCAGTTTGTGCAGATCTTACAGGAGGGTCTCAGTGTGTGCAGAACTTACAGGAGGGTCTAAGTTTGTGCAGAACTTACAGGAGAGTCTCAGTTTGGGCAGAACTGACAGGAGAGTCTCAGTTTGTTTAGAACTTACAAGAGAGTCTCAGTCTGTGCAGAACTTACAGGAGTGTCTAAGTTTGTGCAGAACTTACAGGAGAGTCTCTGTTTGTGCAGAACTTAACGGAGAGTCACGGTTTGTGCAGAGCTTACAGGAGGGTCTCAGTCTGTGCAGAACTTACAGAAGAGTCTCAGTTTGGGCAGAACTTACAGGAGAGTCTCAGCTTGTTTAGAACTTACAGGAGAGTCTCAGTCTGTGCAGAACTTACAGGAGGGTCTCAGTCTGTGCAGATCTTACAGGAGAGTCTCAGTCCGTGCAGAAGTTACAGGAGTGTCTCAGTTTGTGCAGAACTTACAGGACTCTCAGTTTGTGCAGATCTTACAGGAGGGTCTCAGTGTGTGCAGAACTTACAGGAGGGTCTAAGTTTGTGCAGAACTTACAGGAGAGTCTCAGTTTGGGCAGAACTGACAGGAGAGTCTCAGTTTGTTTAGAACTTACAAGAGAGTCTCAGTCTGTGCAGAACTTACAGGAGTGTCTAAGTTTGTGCAGAACTTACAGGAGAGTCTCAGTTTGTGCAGAACTTACAGAGGAGTCTCAGTTTGTGCAAAACTTACAGGAGGGTCTCAGTTTGTGCAGAACTTACAGGAGAGTCTCAGTTTGTGCAGAGCTTACATGAGGGTCTCAGTTCATGCAGAACTTACAGGACTCTCAGTTTGTGCAGGACTTGCAGGAGAGTCTCAGTTTGTGCAGAACTTAAAAGAGAGTCTCAATTTGTGCAAAACTTATGGGAGAGTCTCAGTTTGTGCAGAACTTACAGGAGAGTCTCAGTTTGTGCAGAACTTACAGGAGGGTCTCGGTTAGTGCAGAACTTAGACGATGGTCTAAGTTTGTGCAGAACTTACAGGACTCTCAGTTTGTGTTGAACTTATAGGACTCTCAGTTTGTGCAGAACTGACAGGAGAGTTTCAGTTTGTGCAGAACTTACAGGAGGGTCTCAATTTGTGCAGAACTTACAGGAGGGTCTCAGTGTGCTGAGAACTTACAGGAGGTTCACAATTTGTGCAAAACTTACAGGAAGGTCTCAGTTTGGGCAGAACTTACAGGAGAGTCTCCGTTTTTGCAGAACTTACAGGAGAGTCTCAGTTTGTGCAGAACTTACAAGAGGGTCTCAGTTTGTGCAGAACTTACAGGAGAGTCTCAGTTTGTGCAAAACTTACAGGAGAGTCTCAGTTTGGGCAGAACCTACAGGAGGGTCTCAGTTTTTGCCGAACTTACAAGAGAGTCTCAGTTTTTGCAGAACTTACAGGAGAGTTTCAGTTTGTGCAGAACTTACAGGAGGGTCTCAGTTTGTGCAGAACTTACAGGAGGGTCTCAGTTTGTGCAGAACTTACAGGAGGGTCTCAGTTTGGGCAGAACTTACAGGAGAGTCTCCGTTTGTGCAGAACTTACAGGAGAGTCTCAGTTTGTGCAGAACTTACAGGATGGTTTCAGTTTGTGCAGAACTTACAGGAGAGTCTCAGTTTGGGCAGAACTGACAGGAGAGTCTCAGTTTGTTTAGAACTTACAGGAGAGTCTCAGTCCGTGCAGAAGTTACAGGAGTGTCTAAGTTTGTGCAGACCTTACAGGAGAGTCTCAGTTTGTGCAGAACTTACAGAGGAGTCTCAGTTAGTGCAAAACTTACAGGGGGGTCTCAGTTTGTGCAGAACTTACAGGAGAGTCTCAGTTTGGGCCAAACTTACAGGACAGTGTCAGTTTGTGCAGAACTTACAGGAGGGTCTCAGTCTGTGCAGAACTTACAGGAGGGTCTAAGTTTGTGCAGAACTTACAGGAGAGTCTCAGTTTTTGCAGAACTTACAGGAGGGTCTCAGTCTGTGCAGAACTTACAGGAGAGTCTCAGTCTGTGCAGATCTTACAGGAGAGTCTCAGTCCGTGCAGAAGTTACAGGAGTGTCTAAGTTTGTGCAGAACTTACAGGGGAGTCTCAGTTTGTGCAAAACTTACATGAGGGTCTCAGTTTTTTTTGAGAACTTACAGGACTCTCAGTTTGTGCAGAACTTACAGGACTCTCAGTTTGTGCAGAACTTACAGGAGGGTCTCAGTTTGTGCAGAACTTACAGGAGGGTCTCAGTTTGGGCAGAACTTACAGGAGAGTCTCTGTTTGTGCAGAGCTTACAGGAGGGTCTCAGTCTGTGCAGAACTTACAGAAGAGTCTCAGTTTGGGCAGAACTTACAGGAGAGTCTCAGCTTGTTTAGAACTTACAGGAGAGTCTCAGTCTGTGCAGAACTTACAGGAGGGTCTCAGTCTGTGCAGATCTTACAGGAGAGTCTCAGTCCGTGCAGAAGTTACAGGAGTGTCTCAGTTTGTGCAGAACTTACAGGACTCTCAGTTTGTGCAGATCTTACAGGAGGGTCTCAGTGTGTGCAGAACTTACAGGAGGGTCTAAGTTTGTGCAGAACTTACAGGAGAGTCTCAGTTTGTGCAGAACTTACAGGAGGGTCTCAGTCTGTGCAGAACTTACAAGAGAGTCTCAGTTTGGGCAGAACTTACAGGAGAGTCTCAGTTTGTTTAGAACTTACAGGAGAGTCTAAGTCTGTGCAGAACTTACAGGAGGGTGTCAGTCTGTGCAGAACTTACAGGAGTGTCTAAGTTTGTGCAGAACTTACAGGGGAGTCTCAGTTTGTGCAGAACTTACATGAGGGTCTCAGTTTTTTTTGAGAACTTACAGGACTCTCAGTTTGTGCAGAACTTACAGGACTCTCAGTTTGTGCAGAACTTACAGGAGGGTCTCAGTTTGTGCAGAACTTACAGGATGGTCTCAGTTTGTGCAGAACTTACAGGACTATCAGTCTGTGCAGAACTTACAGAAGAGTCTCAGTCTGAACAGAACTTACAGGACTCTCAGTTTGTGCAGAACTTGCAGGAGAGTCTCAGTTTTTGCAGAACTTACAAGAGAGTCTCAGTTTGTGCAGAACTTGCAGGAGAGTCTCAGTTTGTGCAGAACTTACAATAGAGTCTCAGTTTGTACAGAACTTGCAGGAGAGTCTCAGTTTGTGCAAAACTTACAGGAGAGTCTCAGTTTGGGCAGAACCTACAGGAGGGTCTCAGTTTTTGCCGAACTTACAAGAGAGTCTCAGTTTTTGCAGAACTTACAGGAGAGTTTCAGTTTGTGCAGAACTTACAGAAGGGTCTCAGTTT
Source organism: Eucyclogobius newberryi (assembly GCA_026437355.1). Lineage (NCBI taxonomy): Eukaryota > Metazoa > Chordata > Actinopteri > Gobiiformes > Gobiidae > Eucyclogobius > Eucyclogobius newberryi. The sequence goes on along the minus strand of JAPEHP010000001.1, from coordinate 53,075,388 downwards.
GTGCAGAACTTACAGGAGTTTCAGTTGGTGCAAAACTTACAGGAGAGTCTCAGTTTGTGCAGAACTTACAGGAGAGTCTCAGTTTGTGCAGAACTTACAGGAGGGTCTCAGTTTGTGCAGAACTTACAGGAGGGTCTAAGTTTGGGCAGAACTTACAGGAGAGTCTCCGTTTGTGCAGAACTTACAGGAGAGTCTCAGTTTGTGCAGAACTTACAGGATTCTCAATATGTGCAGAACTTACAGGAGAATCTCAGTTTGTGCAGAACTTACAGGAGGGTCTAAGTTTGTGCAGAACTTACAGGAGAGTCTCAGTTTGGGCAGAACTGACAGGAGGGTCTCAGTTTGGGCAGAACTTACAGGAGAGTCTCAGTTTGTTTAGAACTTACAGGAGAGTCTCAGTCTGTGCAGAACTTACAGGAGGGTGTCAGTCTGTGCAGAACTTACAGGAGTGTCTAAGTTTGTGCAGAACTGAAAGGGGAGTCTCAGTTTGTGCAGAACTTACATGAGGGTCTCAGTTTTTTTTGAGAACTTACAGGACTCTCAGTTTGTGCAGAACTTACAGGACTCTCAGTTTGTGCAGAACTTACAGGAGGGTCTCAGTTTGTGCAGAACTTACAGGAGGGTCTCAGTTTGTGCAGAACTTACAGGACTCTCAGTCTGTGCAGAACTTACAGAAGAGTCTCAGTTTGAACAGAACTTACAGGACTCTCAGTTTGTGCAGAACTTGCAGGAGAGTCTCAGTTTTTGCAGAACTTACAAGAGAGTCTCAGTTTGTGCAGAACTTGCAGGAGAGTCTCAGTTTTTGCAGAACTTACAATAGAGTCTCAGTTTGTACAGAACTTGCAGGAGAGTCTCAGTTTGTGCAAAACTTACAGGAGAGTCTCAGTTTGGGCAGAACCTAAAGGAGAGTCTCAGTTTTTGCCGAACTTACAAGAGAGTCTCAGTTTTTGCAGAACTTACAGGAGAGTTTCAGTTTGTGCAGAACTTACAGGAGGGTCTCAGTTTGTGCAGAACTTACAGGAGTTTCAGTTGGTGCAAAACTTACAGGAGAGTCTCAGTTTGTGCAGAACTTACAGGAGGGTCTCAGTTTGTGCAGAACTTACAGGAGGGTCTCAGTTTGTGCAGAACTTACAGGAGGGTCTAAGTTTGGGCAGAACTTACAGGAGAATCTCCGTTTGTGCAGAACTTACAGGAGAGTCTCAGTTTGTGCAGAACTTACAGGATTCTCAATATGTGCAGAACTTACAGGAGAATCTCAGTTTGTGCAGAACTTACAGGAGGGTCTAAGTTTGTGCAGAACTTACAGGAGAGTCTCAGTTTGTGCAGAAATTACAGGAGGGTCTCAGTTTGTGCAGAACTTACAGGAGAATCTCAGTTTGGTTAGAACTGACAGGAGAGTCTAAGTTTGTGCAGAACTTACAGGAGAGTCTCAGTTTGTGCAGAACTTACAGAGGAGTCTCAGTTTGTGCAGAACTTACAGGAGAGTCTCAGTTTGTGCAGAGCTTACATGAGGGTCTCAGTTCATGCAGAACTTACAGGACTCTCAGTTTGTGCAGAACTTACAGGACTCTCAGTTTGTGCAGAACTTGCAGGAGAGTCTCAGTTTGTGCAGAACTTAAAAGAGAGTCTCAATTTGTGCAAAACTTATGGGAGAGTCTCAGTTTGTGCAGAACTTACAGGAGAGTCTCAGTTTGTGCAGAACTTACAGGAGGGTCTCGGTTAGTGCAGAACTTAGAGGATGGTCTAAGTTTGTGCAGAACTTACAGGACTCTCAGTTTGTGTTGAACTTATAGGACTCTCAGTTTGTGCAGAACTGACAGGAGAGTTTCAGTTTTTGCAGAACTTACAGGAGGGTTTCAGATTTTCAGAACTTACAGGAGGGTTTCAGTTTGCTGAGAACTTACAGGATTCTTAATTTGTGCAGAACTTACAGGAGAATCTCAGTTTGTGCAGAATTTACAGGAGGGTCTCAGTGTGCTGAGAACTTACAGAAGGTTCACAATTTGTGCAAAACTTACAGGAAGGTCTCAGTTTGGGCAGAACTTACAGGATTCTCAATATGTGCAGAACTTACAGGAGAATCTCAGTTTGTGCAGAACTTACAGGAGGGTCTAAGTTTGTGCAGAACTTACAGGAGAGTCTCAGTTTGTGCAGAACTTACAGGAGGGTCTCAGTTTGTGCAGAACTTACAGGAGAGTCTCAGTTTGGGCAGAACTGACAGGAGGGTCTCAGTTTGGGCAGAACTTACAGGAGAGTCTCAGTTTGTTTAGAACTTACAGGAGAGTCTCAGTCTGTGCAGAACTTACAGGAGGGTGTCAGTCTGTGCAGAACTTACAGGAGTGTCTAAGTTTGTGCAGAACTTAAAGGGGAGTCTCAGTTTGTGCAGAACTTACATGAGGGTCTCAGTTTTTTTTGAGAACTTACAGGACTCTCAGTTTGTGCAAAACTTACAGGACTCTCAGTTTGTGCAGAACTTACAGGAGGGTCTCAGTTTGTGCAGAACTTACAGGAGGGTCTCAGTTTGTGCAGAACTTACAGGACTCTCAGTCTGTGCAGAACTTACAGAAGAGTCTCAGTTTGAACAGAACTTACAGGACTCTCAGTTTGTGCAGAACTTGCAGGAGAGTCTCAGTTTTTGCAGAACTTACAAGAGAGTCTCAGTTTGTGCAGAACTTGCAGGAGAGTCTCAGTTTTTGCAGAACTTACAATAGAGTCTCAGTTTGTGCAGAACTTACAGGAGAGTCTCAGTTTGTGCAAAACTTACAGGAGAGTCTCAGTTTGGGCAGAACCTACAGGAGGGTCTCAGTTTTTGCCGAACTTACAAGAGAGTCTCAGTTTTTGCAGAACTTACAGGAGAGTTTCAGTTTGTGCAGAACTTACAGGAGGGTCTCAGTTTGTGCAGAACTTACAGGAGTTTCAGTTGGTGCAAAACTTACAGGAGAGTCTCAGTTTGTGCAGAACTTACAGGAGGGACTCAGTTTGTGCAGAACTTACAGGAGGGTCTCAGTTTGTGCAGAACTTACAGGAGGGTCTCAGTTTGGGCAGAACTTACAGGAGAGTCTCCGTTTGTGCAGAACTTACAGGAGAGTCTCAGTTTGTGCAGAACTTACAGGATGGTTTCAGTTTGTGCAGAACTTACAGGAGAGTCTCAGTTTGGGCAGAACTGACAGGAGAGTCTCAGTTTGTTTAGAACTTACAGGAGAGTCTCAGTCTGTGCAGAACTTACAGGAGAGTCTCAGTCCGTGCAGAAGTTACAGGAGTGTCTAAGTTTGTGCAGAACTTACAGGAGAGTCTCAGTTTGTGCAGAACTTACAGAGGAGTCTCAGTTAGTGCAAAACTTACAGGGGGGTCTCAGTTTGTGCAGAACTTACAGGAGAGTCTCAGTTTGGGCCAAACTTACAGGACAGTGTCAGTTTGTGCAGAACTTACAGGAGGGTCTCAGTCTGTGCAGAACTTACAGGAGGGTCTAAGTTTGTGCAGAACTTACAGGAGAGTCTCAGTTTGTGCAGAACTTACAGGAGGGTCTCAGTCTGTGCAGAACTTACAGGAGAGTCTCAGTCTGTGCAGAACTTACAGGAGGGTCTCAGTCTGTGCAGATCTTACAGGAGAGTCTCAGTCCGTGCAGAAGTTACAGGAGTGTCTAAGTTTGTGCAGAACTTACAGGGGAGTCTCAGTTTGTGCAAAACTTACATGAGGGTCTCAGTTTTTTTTGAGAACTTACAGGACTCTCAGTTTGTGCAGAACTTACAGGACTCTCAGTTTGTGCAGAACTTACAGGAGGGTCTCAGTTTGTGCAGAACTTACAGGAGGGTCTCAGTTTGGGCAGAACTTACAGGAGAGTCTCTGTTTGTGCAGAACTTAACGGAGAGTCACGGTTTGTGCAGAGCTTACAGGAGGGTCTCAGTCTGTGCAGAACTTACAGAAGAGTCTCAGTTTGAACAGAACTTACAGGACTCTCAGTTTGTGCAGAACTTGCAGTAGAGTCTCAGTTTTTGCAAAACTTACAAGAGAGTCTCAGTTTGTGCAGAACTTGCAGGAGAGTCTCAGTTTGTGCAGAACTTACAATAGAGTCTCAGTTTGTACAGAACTTGCAGGAGAGTCTCAGTTTGTGCAAAACTTACAGGAGAGTCTCAGTTTGGGCAGAACTTACAGGAGAGTCTCAGTTTGTTTAGAACTTACAGGAGAGTCTTAGTCTGTGCAAAACTTACAGGAGGGTCTCAGTCTGTGCAGATCTTACAGGAGAGTCTCAGTTTGTTTAGAACTTACAGGAGAGTCTCAGTCCGTGCAGAAGTTACAGGAGTGTCTAAGTTTGTGCAGAACTTACAGGGGAGTCTCAGTTTGTGCAAAACTTACATGAGGGTCTCAGTTTTTTTTGAGAACTTACAGTACTCTCAGTTTGTGCAGAACTTACAGGACTCTCAGTTTGTGCAGAACTTACAGGAGGGTCTCAGTTTGTGCAGAACTTACAGGAGGGTCTCAGTTTGGGCAGAACTTACAGGAGAGTCTCTGTTTGTGCAGAACTTAACGGAGAGTCACGGTTTGTGCAGAGCTTACAGGAGGGTCTCAGTCCGTGCAGAAGTTACAGGAGTGTCTAAGTTTGTGCAGAACTTACAGGGGAGTCTCAGTTTGTGCAAAACTTACATGAGGGTCTCAGTTTTTTTTGAGAACTTACAGTACTCTCAGTTTGTGCAGAACTTACAGGACTCTCAGTTTGTGCAGAACTTACAGTACTCTCAGTTTGTGCAGAACTTACAGGAGGGTCTCAGTTTGTGCAGAACTTACAGGAGGGTCTCAGTTTGTGCAGAACTTACAGGACTCTCAGTCTGTGCAGAACTTACAGAAGAGTCTCAGTTTGAACAGAACTTACAGGACTCTCAGTTTGTGCAGAACTTGCAGGAGAGTCTCAGTTTTTGCAGAACTTACAAGAGAGTCTCAGTTTGTGCAGAACTTGCAGGAGAGTCTCAGTTTGTGCAGAACTTACAATAGAGTCTCAGTTTGTACAGAACTTGCAGGAGAGTCTCAGTTTGTGCAAAACTTACAGGAGAGTCTCAGTTTGGGCAGAACCTACAGGAGGGTCTCAGTTTTTGCCGAACTTACAAGAGAGTCTCAGTTTTTGCAGAACTTACAGGAGAGTTTCAGTTAGTGCAGAACTTACAGGAGGGTCTCAGTTTGTGCAGAACTTACAGGAGTTTCAGTTGGTGCAAAACTTACAGGAGAGTCTCAGTTTGTGCAGAACTTACAGGAGGGTCTCAGTTTGTGCAGAACTTACAGGAGGGTCTCAGTTTGTGCAGAACTTACAGGAGGGTCTAAGTTTGGGCAGAACTTACATGAGAATCTCCGTTTGTGCAGATTTTACAGGAGAGTCTCAGTTTGTGCAGAACTTAAAGGATTCTCAATATGTGCAGAACTTACAGGAGAATCTCAGTTTGTGCAGAACTTACAGGAGGGTCTAAGTTTGTGCAGAACTTACAGGAGAGTCTCAGTTTGTGCAGAACTTACAAGAGGGTCTCAGTTTGTGCAGAACTTACAGGAGAGTCTCAGTTTGGGCAGAACTGACAGGAGAGTCTCAGTTTGTTTAGAACTTACAAGAGAGTCTCAGTCTGTGCAGAACTTACAGGAGTGTCTAAGTTTGTGCAGAACTTACAGGAGAGTCTCAGTTTGTGCAGAACTTACAGAGAAGTGTCAGTTTGTGCAAAACTTACAGGAGGGTCTCAGTTTGTGCAGAACTTACAGGAGAGTCTCAGTTTGTGCAGAGCTTACATGAGGGTCTCAGTTCATGCAGAACTTACAGGACTCTCAGTTTGTGCAGAACTTACAGGACTCTCAGTTTGTGCAGAACTTGCAGGAGAGTCTCAGTTTGTGCAGAACTTAAAAGAGAGTCTCAATTTGTGCAAAACTTATGGGAGAGTCTCAGTTTGTGCAGAACTTACAGGAGAGTCTCAGTTTGTGCAGAACTTACAGGAGGGTCTCGGTTAGTGCAGAACTTAGAGGATGGTCTAAGTTTGTGCAGAACTTACAGGACTCTCAGTTTGTGTTGAACTTATAGGACTCTCAGTTTGTGCAGAACTGACAGGAGGGTTTCAGATTTTCAGAACTTACAGGAGGGTTTCAGTTTGCTGAGAACTTACAGGATTCTTAATTTGTGCAGAACTTACAGGAGAATCTCAGTTTGTGCAGAACTTACAGGAGGTTCACAATTTGTGCAAAACTTACAGGAAGGTCTCAGTTTGGGCAGAACTTACAGGAGAGTCTCCGTTTTTGCAGAACTTACAGGAGAGTCTCAGTTTGTGCAGAACTTACAGGAGGGTCTCAGTTTGTGCAGAACTTACAGGAGTTTCAGTTGGTGCAAAACTTACAGGAGAGTCTCAGTTTGTGCAGAACTTACAGGAGGGTCTCAGTTTGTGCAGAACTTACAGGAGGGTCTCAGTTTGTGCAGAACTTACAGGAGGGTCTCAGTTTGGGCAGAACTTACAGGAGAGTCTCCGTTTGTGCAGAACTTACAGGAGAGTCTCAGTTTGTGCAGAACTTACAGGATTCTCAATATGTGCAGAACTTACAGGAGAATCTCAGTTTGTGCAGAACTTACAGGAAGGTCTCAGTTTTTGCTGAACTTACAGGAGAGTTTAAGTTTGTGCAGAACTTTCAGGAGAGTCTCAGTCCCTGCAGAACTTACAGAAGAGTCTCAGTTTGAACAGAACTTACAGGACTCTCAGTTTGTGCAGAACTTGCAGGAGAGTCTCAGATTTTGCAGAACTTACAAGAGAGTCATAGTTTGTGCAGAACTTGCAGGAGAGTCTCAGTTTGTGCAGAACTTACAGGAGGGTCTCAGTCTGTGCAGAACTTACAGGAGGGTCTCAGTCTGTGCAGAATTTACAGGAGGGTCTAAGTTTGTGCAGAACTTACAGGAGAGTCTCAGTTTGTGCAGAACTTACAGGAGGGTCTCAGTCCGTGCAGAACTTACAGGAGGGTCTAAGTTTGTTCAGAACTTATAGGAGAGTGTCAGTTTGTGCAGAACTTACAGGACTCTCAGTTTGTGAAGAACTTACAAGAGAGTCTCAGTTTGTGCAGAACTTAAAAGAGAGTCTCAGTTTGTGCAGAACTTAAAGGAAAGTCTCAGTTTGTGCAGAACTTACAGGAGGGTCTAAGTTCGTGCAGAACTTACAGGATTCTCAATTTGTGCAGAACTTACAGTAGGGTCTCAGTTTGTGCAGAACTTACAGGAGTCTCAGTTTGTGCAGAACTTACAGGAGAGTCCCAGATTGTGCAGAACTTACAGGACCCTCAGTTTGTGCAGAACTTACAGGAGTGTCTCAGTTTGTGCAGAACTTACAGGAGAGTATCAGTTTTTGCATAACTTAAAGGAGAGTCTCAGTTTGTGCAGAACTTACAGGATTCTCAATTTGTGCAGAACTTACAGGAGGGTCTAAGTTCGTGCAGAACTTACAGTAGGGTCTCGGTTTGTGCAGAACTTACAGGAGTCTCAGTTTGTGCAGAACTTACAGGAGTGTCTCAGTTTGTGCAGAACTTACAGGAGAGTCTCAGTTTGTGCAAAACTTAAAGGAGAGTCTCAGTTTGTGCAGAACTTACAGGATTCTCAATTTGTGCAGAACTTACAGGAGAGTCTCAGTTTGTGCAGAACTTACAGGAGAGTCTCAGTTTGTGCAAAACTTAAAGGAGAGTCTCAGTTTGTGCAGAACTTACAGGATTCTCAACTTGTGCAGAACTTACAGGAGAGTCTCAGTTTGTGCAGAACTTACAGGAGAGTCTCAATTTATGCAGAACTTACAGGAGAGTCTCAGTTTGTGCAGAACTTACAGGAGAGTCTCAGTTTGTGCAAAACTTAAAGGAGAGTCTCAGTTTGTGCAGAACTTACAGGATTCTCAATTTGTGCAGAACTTACAGGAGAGTCTCAGTTTGTGCAGAACTTACAGGAGAGTCTCAGTTTGTGCAGAACTTACAGGAGAGTCTCAATTTATGCAGAACTTACAGGAGAGTCTCAGTTTGTGCAGAACTTACAGGAGAGTCTCAGTTTGTGGGAGGAGCAAATTGGTGTGGAAGTCGTCTCCACATCACGTGGTCTACGCACTGCGCAGTGCAGAAGCCCGAGGTCTGTTGTGTGGACTAACACCTGTTTTCTGCAGTTACAGGCACTCTCTGGAAGAGTTCCTGAAGGAGAACCTGAAGGAGAACCTGAAGGAGAACCTGAAGGAGAACCTGAAGGAGAACCTGAAGGAGAACCAGATTAACACTGCGCGTGTGGTCAAAGCTCAGCTCGTGTGTGAGGAGCAGCTCAGGTCAAACACACTTCATTTCTTAGTTTCTTTGTGAGTTTGTTTGTCCTGAGTCAAAGCTTCTGTTCTTCAGAGACTGAGTCAAAGTCAGGAGATGAATGTCGCTCTGAGACGCCGATGTTTGGACGCTCTCTCAGCCCTGAGGGATTGTGGGTACTGTAGTCTGACCAGCAATGTCCAGTCACAGCTAAAGGTGAGTCAGACCGTCCAATCACAGCTTAGTGGGTGACACTTGACCCACATGGGTGTGAGGGGACTTATGGCCTGTGGCTACAATAATAATAATAATAATAATAATAACTTTTATTTATATAGCGCTTTTCAGTGACCCAAAGACGCTGAACATAATAAAAAAAAGGGGGGTATTTACAGACAGGGGGGGACAACACGTACAGAACACATTAATATACAGATAAAATGAACGAGACAGAAGAAGTAGAGAGAAAAAGATGGGGATGTAACAGGGGGTAGAAGAGTAGGCAATGGGGTAGAGGAGGCTAGGGGTAGGGGAGGTCATAGGCTTGGGTGAAGAGGTATGTTTTTAGGTGGGATTTGAATGTTGTGAGTGAGGGAGAGTGGGACGGGGGGGAGGGAGTTCCAGAGTCGGGGTGCTGTTCGGGAGAACGCTCTGTCGCCAAAAGTTTTGAGTCGGGATGTTGGTGCAGTCAGGGTGAGAGAGGAGGAGGATCGGAGAGCTCGGGTGGGGCGGTGGGGGATGAGGAGGTCAGACAGGTAGGGGGGGGCAAGGTGGTGAAGAGCTTTGAAGGTGAGGAGGAGTATTTTAAAGTTTATGCGCTGGTTGATGGGGAGAGAGCGGAGAACGGGAGTGATGTGATCACGGGACCGGGTGTGGGTGAAGAGGCGGGTGTGGGTGAGGAGACGGGTGTGGGTGAGGAGGAGGGTGTGGGTGAGGAGGCGGGCAGCGGAGTTTTGGACCATTTGGAGTCTATGGAGGGAATGGGAGGAGGTGCCAGTGAGGAGGGAGTTGCAGTAGTCGAGGCGGGAGGAGATGATGGCCTGGATGAGGGATTCAGCAGCGGGGAGGGTGAGGCAGTGTCGGATTTTGGCGATGCGGCGGAGGTGGAAGTATGAGGTCTTGACGATGTGGCTGACATGGGGAGTGAAGGAGAGGGTGGGGTCCATGATGACACCGAGATTGCGTACCAGGGTAGAGGGGGTGATATTACAAAAACAAAGCTAAGCTGGTTTATTTTAAATATAGAGTCAGAGTCAGGGTCAGAGTCAAAGTCAGAGTCAGAATCAGGGTCAGGGTCAGAGTCAGGAGGTTTAGGGTTCACAAACATAGGAACTTAGGGTTCAACATAAAACAATGATCAATGAATTAGTCAAAAGAGGAAAAATTTTAATCTTCTAATTCTTCTAAATAAGAATGACAATAAAAATAGGCAGTTCAGAACTTCACACTTTACAGAACTTTACACTTGACAGAACTTTACACTTGACAGAACTTCACACTTTACAGAACTTTACACTTGACAGAACTTTACACTTTACAGAACTTCACACTTTACAGAACTTTACACTTTACAGAACTTTACACTTTACAGAACTTTACAGAACTTTACAGAACTTTACACTTGACAGAACTTTACAGAACTTTACACTTTACAGAACTTCACACTTTACAGAACTTTACACTTTACAGAACTTTACACTTGACAGAACTTTACACTTTACAGATATCAATTTCAATTCAATTTATTTTTGTAACGCCCAAAATCACAACAACAGTTTCCTCTGAGGGCGATGTCCCAAGGTCCTCTGTCCTTAGCTCCTCCTTCTGTCCTTAGCTCCTCCTTCTGCAGGAAAAACTACAAAAAACCTTTTTGAGAAAAAGTATAAACCTGAAAGAGTTAGACAGTGGAGCTGGAGCCACTCAGGAGGAGAACCAGATCTACAGGAGGAGAACCGGTTCTTCAGGAGGAGAACCGGTTCTTCAGGAGGAGAACCGGTTCTTCAGGAGGAGAACCGGTTCTTCAGTAGGAGAACCGGATCTTCAGGAGGAGAACCGGTTCTTCAGGAGGAGAACCGGTTCTTCAGGAGGAGAACCGGTTCTTCAGGAGGAGAACCGGTTCTTCAGGAGGAGAACCACCTCTTCAGGAGGAGAACCGGTTCTTCAGTAGGAGAACCAGATCTTCAGGGGGAGAACTGGTTCTTCAGGAGGAGAACCAGTTCTTCAGGAGGAGAACCGGTTCTTCAGGAAGAGAACCACCTCTTCAGGAGGAGAACCGGTTCTTCAGTAGGAGAACCAGTTCTTCAGGAGGAGAACCGGTTCTTCAGGAGGAGAACCGGTTCTTCAGGAGGAGAACCGGTTCTTCAGGAGGAGAACCAGATCTTCAGGAGGAGAACCACTTCTTCAGGAGGAGAACCGGTTCTTCAGTAGGAAAACCAGATCCTCAGGAGGAGAACCGGTTCTTCAGGAGGAGAACCGGGTCTTCAGTAGGAGAACCGGTTCTTCAGGAGGAGAACCGGTTCTTCAGGAGGAGAACCGGTTCTTCAGTAGGAGAAGCAGATCTTCAGGAGGAGAACCAGTTCTTCAGGAGGAGAACCGGTTCTTCAGGAAGAGAACAACTTCTTCAGGAGGAGAACCGAAGAACCGGTTCTTCAGGAGGAGAACCAGTTCTTCAGGAGGAGAACCAGATCTTCAGGAGGAGAACCGTTCATCTGGAGTAGAACCAGATCTTCAGGAGGAGAACCGGTTCTTCAGGAGGAGAACCAGATCTTCAGGAGGAGAAACGTTCATCTGGAGTAGAACCAGATCTTCAGGAGGAGAACCGGTTCTTCAGGAGGAGAACCAGATCTTCAGGAGGAGAACCGTTCCTCTGGAGTAGATGTTTCTCCAGGATCATCTGGATCCACATCATGGATGTGTCTGTTTCACTCTCGACAGGAAGTGAGAGAAGAAGAAAAGACGATGAACAAAACAAGTGAAATCCCCCAGAGTTGCTGCTAGGGCAGCGGAGCTGAAACTGTGGGTTTATATTTCTGTTCCTAACTAGTCTGACCATAAGTCATTTCAAAGAGGAACATTTTAAGCCTGGACTTAAATGAAGAGACTGTGTCAGCATATTTAACATGGACAGGACTCAACCTTCTACTGTGCTTTTAGAGACTCTTGGCACCACCAAAAGGCTCTACCTCCTACTGTGCTTTTAGAGACTCTTGGAACCACCAGAAGGCTGTACCTCCTACTGTGCTTTTAGAGACTCTTGGAACCACCAGAAGGCTGTACCTCCTGCTGTGCTTTTAGAGACTCTTGGGACCACCAGAAGGCTCTACCTCCTACTGTGCTTTTAGAGACTCTTGGCACCACCAGAAGGCTCTACCTCCTACTGTGCTTTTAGAGACTCTTGGAACCACCAGAAGGCTGTACCTCCTACTGTGCTTTTAGAGACTCTTGGGACCACCAGAAGGCTCTACCTCCTACTGTGCTTTTAGAGACTCTTGGCACCACCAGAAGGCTCTACCTCCTACTGTGCTTTTAGAGACTCTTGGCACCACCAGAAGGCTCTACCTCCTACTGTGCTTTTAGAGACTCTTGGGACCACCAGAAGTCCAGCATTGAGAGTGAAGAGCTCTGATTGGATGAGATGGTTCTATAGCATCTTTGAGGTGGGAGGGGCCATGTCATTTATGGCTTTGTTAAATCAGGAGGAGTTTAAATGTGATTCTAAACCGGACAGGAGCCAGTGAAGAGACTCCAGCACCGGCGTAATGTGTTCTCTTCTTTTAGTTGCTGTTGTAATCTTGCTGCTGCATTTTCAACCAGTTAAAGCTTTTTATGGAGCTTTTAGGACCTGCTGTGAGCAGGAGTTACAGGAGAATCGAGACGTTACAGATGCAGGAGACGTGACCCAAATTTTATAATTGGGAAATTTCTGAAATTCTAGCTACATTTTGCGGCTTCTCCGCTCAGAGACCCAGCCCCGCCCCTCAGAGACCCGGCCCCGCCCTCAACACGTTTCATCAACGCTGTGGGAGGAGTTTGTAAAAGTACCACATTGTGTTGCCAATTTTGAACCAATATGGCCGACGTTTGGTGGGCGGAGCTTTGCTGTGGTCATAGTTTCACTTCCTGTTTCACGTTTCAGTGGATTTTTTCTCTCGCAACGTTTTTTTGTTCATTTGGGGGAAATCGACACCAAATGTTTAAACGTCAGAAACAGAGAAAGTCACAAGAAAGAAGATTTATATTTATAATATTTATATTCATAAGCTTTTTTCAAATATAAACTATACATTTTTGGAAAATGCTCACTACATCCTGGGCCCCTGGTCACTGATGGGCCCCTGGTCACTGACGGGCCCCTGGTCACTGACGGTCACTGACAGGCCCCTGGTCACTGACGGTCACTGACGGGCCCCTGGTCACTGGTCACTGACAGGCCCCTGGTCACTGACGGTCACTGGTCACTGACGGGCCCCTGGTCACTGACGGTCACTGACGGGCCCCTGGTCACTGACGGTCACTGACGGGCCCCTGGTCACTGACGGTCACTGGTCACTGACGGGCCCCTGGTCACTGACGGGCCCCTGGTCACTGACGGTCACTGACGGGCCCCTGGTCACTGACGGTCACTGACGGTCACTGGTCACTGACGGACCCCTGGTCACTGACGGGCCCCTGGTCACTGACGGGCCCCTGGTCACTGACTTGACTCTAGTCGTTTTATGAAGCGACTAAAGGTTTGAATCTGATGCATTCAAAGACAAGATAAAGACTTGTTTATCTCAAATATGTAATTTTTGGCAGTGAAAAGTAAAAAAGTCTCAAAGTTTCTTGGCTGCTTCACTTAAGGCCTGAATGTAAAGTTTGTGGTCTGATTTCAGACGCTTCTGTCTGGACTCTGGACTCAGCCCTGGCTCTCTGGGACTCTGGACGTCCTGGACTTTCTCCTGGACTTTCTGAGTCCTAAACTGGACCAACTGCAGGACCTGAAACCCACCTGTCGCAAGGTAACGGCACCTGTCGCCAGGTAACGGCACCTGTCGCGAGGTAAAACAATGCCGGATCGTAGCTCTAGTCTATTCCTGGTTTAAACCTGCTTCTGGTTTCTCTTTAGATCTGGGTTAGAGCCAGTTTAGACTCAGCTTAGACTCAGTTTAGACTCTGTTTAGAGCCAGTTTAGTTCTGATTTTGGTCTCTTTTCAGATTGTGCTGAATCGCCTTCACCAGCAGGTGGCACTGCGTTTTGTGAAAAACCTGCTGAAGTCCAGAAAGCAGAATCACGAAGATCAGGAGGGCGGGGCCAGTCGGATGAAGGCCGACGCCCACAAACTGCACACCTTTTTCACTGCTCAGGTGAGACGGAGGCGGGACCATCAGGTGAGACGGAGGCGAGACCATCAGGTGAGACGGAGGCGTGACCATCAGGTGAGCGTGACCATCAGGTGAGACGGAGGCGTCGGAGGCGGGACCATCAGGTGAGACGGAGGCGGGACCATCAGGTGAGACGGAGGCGAGACCATCAGGTGAGACGGAGGTGTGACCATCAGGTGAGACGGAGGCGGGACCATCAGGTGAGACGGAGGCGAGACCATCAGGTGAGACGGAGGCGTGACCATCAGGTGAGCGTGACCATCAGGTGAGACGGAGGCGTCGGAGGCGAGACCATCAGGTGAGACGGAGGCGTGACCATCAGGTGAGACGGAGGCGGGACCATCAGGTGAGCGTGACCATCAGGTGAGATGGAGGCGTCGGAGGCGGGACCATCAGGTGAGACGGAGGCGAGACCATCAGGTGAGACGGAGGCGGGACCATCAGGTGAAACGGAGGCGTCGGAGGCGGGACCATCAGATGAGACGGAGGCGAGACCATCAGGTGAGACGGAGGCGGGACCATCAGGTGAAACGGAGGCGTCGGAGGCGGGACCATCAGATGAGACGGAGGCGAGACCATCAGGTGAGACGGAGGCGGGACCATCAGGCGAGACGGAGGCGGGACCATCAGGTGAGACGGAGGCGTCGGAGGCGGGACCATCAGATGAGACGGAGGCGAGACAGTCAGGTGAGACGGAGGCGGGACCATCAGGCGAGACGGAGGCGGGACCATCAGGTGAGACGGAGGCGTCGGAGGCGGGACCATCAGGTGAGACGGAGGCGAGACCATCAGGTGAGACGGAGGCGGGACCATCAGGTGAGACGGAGGCGTGACCATCAGGTGAGACGGAGGCGAGACCATCAGATGAGACGGAGGCGTGACCATCAGGTGAGCGTGACCATCAGGTGAGACGGAGGCGTCGGAGGCGGGACCATCAGGTGAGACGGAGGCTAGACCATCAGGTGAGACGGAGGCGGGACCATCAGGTGAAACGGAGGCGTCGGAGGCAGGACCATCAGGTGAGACGGAGGCGAGACCATCAGGTGAGACGGAGGCGGGACCATCAGGTGAGACGGAGGTGTGACCATCAGGTGAGACGGAGGCGAGACCATCAGGTGAGACGGAGGCGTCGGAGGCGGGACCATCAGGTGAGACGGAGGCAGGACCATCAGGCGAGACGGAGGCGGGACCATCAGGTGAGAGGGAGGCGTCGGAGGCGGGACCATCAGGTGAGACGGAGGCGGGACCATCAGGTGAGACGGAGGCGAGACCATCAGGTGAGTCGGAGGCGGGACCATCAGGTGAGACGGAGGCGGGACCATCAGGTAAGACGGAGGCGAGACCATCAGGTGAGACGGAGGCGGGACCATCAGGTGAGACGGAGGTGTGACCATCAGGTGAGACGGAGGCGAGACCATCAGGTGAGACGGAGGCGGGACCATCAGGTGAAACGGAGGCGGGACAATCAGGTGAGACGGAGGCGGGACCATCAAGTGAGACTGAGGCGTCGGAGGCGGGACCATCAGGTGAGACGGAGGCGGGACCATCAGGTGAGACGGAGGCGAGACCATCAGGTGAGACGGAGGCGGGACCATCAGGTGAGACGGAGGCGGAACCATCAGGTGAGACGGAGGCGTCGGAGGCGGGACCATCAGGTGAGACGGAGGCGGGACCATCAGGTGAGACGGAGGCGAGACCATCAGGTGAGACGGAGGCGGGAACATCAAGTGAGACGGAGGCGGGACCATCAGGTGAGACGGAGGCGTCGGAGGCGGGACCATCAGGTGAGACGGAGGCGGGACCATCAGGTGAGACGGAGGCGTGACCATCAGGTGAGACGGAGGCGGGACCATCAGGTGAGACGGAGGGCGGGACCATCAGGTGAGACGGAGGCGGGACCATCAGGTGAGACAGAGGCGAGACCATCAGGTGAGACGGAGGCGGGACCATCAGGTGAGACGGAGGCGGGACCATCAGGTGAGACGGAGGCGGGACCATCAGGTGAGAAGGAGGCGTCGGAGGCGGGACCATCAGGTGAGACGGAGGCGGGACCATCAGGTGAGAAGGAGGCGTCGGAGGCGGGACCATCAGGTGAGACAGAGGCGAGACCATCAGGTGAGACAGAGGAGAGACCATCAGGTGAGACGGAGGCGGGACCATCAGGTGAGACGGAGGCGGGACCATCAGGTGAGACGGAGGCGGGACCATCAGGTGAGAAGGAGGCGTCGGAGGCGGGACCATCAGGTGAGACAGAGGCGAGACCATCAGGTGAGACGGAGGCGGGACCATCAGGTGAGACGGAGGCGAGACCATCAGGTGAGATGGAGGCGGGACCATCAGGTGAAACGGAGGCGTCGGAGGCGGGACCATCAGGTGAGACGGAGGCGAGACCATCAGGTGAGACGGAGGCGGGACCATCAGGCAAGACGGAGGCGGGACCATCAGGTGAGACGGAGGCGAGACCATCAGGTGAGACGGAGGCGGGACCATCAGGCAAGACGGAGGCGGGACCATCAGGTGAGACGGAGGCGTCGGAGGCGGGACCATCAGGTGAGACGGAGGCGGAACCATCAGGTGAGACGGAGGTGTGACCATCAGGTGAGACGGAGGCGTGACCATCAGGTGAGACGGAGGCGGGACCATCAGGTGAGACGGAGGCGGGACCATCAGGTGAGCGTGACCATCAGGTGAGATGAAGGCGTCGGAGGCGGGACCATCAGGTGAGACGGAGGCGAGACCATCAGGTGAGACGGAGGCGGGACCATCAGGTGAAACGGAGGCGTCGGAGGCGGGACCATCAGATGAGACGGAGGCGAGACCATCAGGTGAGACGGAGGGAGGACCATCAGGCGAGACGGAGGCGAGACCATCAGGTGAGACGGAGGCGGGACCATCAGGCGAGACGGAGGCGGGACCATCAGGTGAGACGGAGGCGTCGGAGGCGGGACCATCAGGTGAGACGGAGGCGTCGGAGGCGGGACCATCAGGTGAGACGGAGGCGGGACCATCAGGTGAGACGGAGGCGAGACCATCAGGTGAGACGGAGGCGGGACCATCAGGTGAGACGGAGGCGGGACCATCAGGTGAGACGGAGGCGTCGGAGGCGGGACCATCAGGTGAGACGGAGGCGGGACCATCAGGTGAGACGGAGGCGGGACTATCAGGTGAGACGGAGGTGTGACCATCAGGTGAGACGGAGGCGGGACCATCAGGTGAGACGGAGGCGTGACCATCAGGTGAGCGTGACCATCAGGTGAGACGGAGGCGTCGGAGGCGGGACCATCAGGTGAGACGGAGGCTAGACCATCAGGTGAGACGGAGGCGGGACCATCAGGTGAAACGGAGGCGTCGGAGGCAGGACCATCAGGTGAGACGGAGGCGAGACCATCAGGTGAGACGGAGGCGGGACCATCAGGTGAGACGGAGGTGTGACCATCAGGTGAGACGGAGGCGAGACCATCAGGTGAGACGGAGGCGTCGGAGGCGGGACCATCAGGTGAGACGGAGGCAGGACCATCAGGCGAGACGGAGGCGGGACCATCAGGTGAGAGGGAGGCGTCGGAGGCGGGACCATCAGGTGAGACGGAGGCGGGACCATCAGGTGAGACGGAGGCGAGACCATCAGGTGAGTCGGAGGCGGGACCATCAGGTGAGACGGAGGCGGGACCATCAGGTAAGACGGAGGCGAGACCATCAGGTGAGACGGAGGCGGGACCATCAGGTGAGACGGAGGTGTGACCATCAGGTGAGACGGAGGCGAGACCATCAGGTGAGACGGAGGCGGGACAATCAGGTGAAACGGAGGCGGGACAATCAGGTGAGACGGAGGCGTGACCATCAGGTGAGACGGAGGCGGGACCATCAAGTGAGACTGAGGCGTCGGAGGCGGGACCATCAGGTGAGACGGAGGCGGGACCATCAGGTGAGACGGAGGCGAGACCATCAGGTGAGACGGAGGCGGGACCATCAGGTGAGACGGAGGCGGAACCATCAGGTGAGACGGAGGCGTCGGAGGCGGGACCATCAGGTGAGACGGAGGCGGGACCATCAGGTGAGACGGAGGCGAGACCATCAGGTGAGACGGAGGCGGGAACATCAAGTGAGACGGAGGCGGGACAATCAGGTGAGACGGAGGCGTCGGAGGCGGGACCATCAGGTGAGACGGAGGCGGGACCATCAGGTGAGACGGAGGCGTGACCATCAGGTGAGACGGAGGCGGGACCATCAGGTGAGACGGAGGGCGGGACCATCAGGTGAGACGGAGGCGGGACCATCAGGTGAGACGGAGGCAAGACCATCAGGTGAGACGGAGGCGGGACCATCAGGTGAGACAGAGGCGAGACCATCAGGTGAGACGGAGGCGGGACCATCAGGTGAGACGGAGGCGGGACCATCAGGTGAGACGGAGGCGGGACCATCAGGTGAGAAGGAGGCGTCGGAGGCGGGACCATCAGGTGAGACGGAGGCGGGACCATCAGGTGAGAAGGAGGCGGGACCATCAGGTGAGAAGGAGGCGTCGGAGGCGGGACCATCAGGTGAGACAGAGGCGAGACCATCAGGTGAGACAGAGGCGAGACCATCAGGTGAGACGGAGGCGGGACCATCAGGTGAGACGGAGGCGGGACCATCAGGTGAGACGGAGGCGGGACCATCAGGTGAGAAGGAGGCGTCGGAGGCGGGACCATCAGGTGAGACAGAGGCGAGACCATCAGGTGAGACGGAGGCGGGACCATCAGGTGAGACGGAGGCGAGACCATCAGTTGAGATGGAGGCGGGACCATCAGGTGAAACGGAGGCGTCGGAGGCGGGACCATCAGGTGAGACGGAGGCGAGACCATCAGGTGAGACGGAGGCGGGACCATCAGGCAAGACGGAGGCGGGACCATCAGGTGAGACGGAGGCGTCGGAGGCGGGACCATCAGGTGAGACGGAGGCGGAACCATCAGGTGAGACGGAGGTGTGACCATCAGGTGAGACGGAGGCGTGACCATCAGGTGAGACGGAGGCGGGACCATCAGGTGAGACGGAGGCGGGACCATCAGGTGAGCGTGACCATCAGGTGAGATGAAGGCGTCGGAGGCGGGACCATCAGGTGAGACGGAGGCGAGACCATCAGGTGAGACGGAGGCGGGACCATAAGGTGAAACGGAGGCGTCGGAGGCGGGACCATCAGATGAGACGGAGGCGAGACCATCAGGTGAGACGGAGGGAGGACCATCAGGCGAGACGGAGGCGAGACCATCAGGTGAGACGGAGGCGGGACCATCAGGCGAGACGGAGGCGGGACCATCAGGTGAGACGGAGGCGTCGGAGGCGGGACCATCAGGTGAGACGGAGGCGGGACCATCAGGTGAGACGGAGGCGAGACCATCAGGTGAGACGGAGGCGGGACCATCAGGTGAGACGGAGGCGTGACCATCAGGTGAGACGAAGGCGGGACCATCAGGTGAGACGGAGGCGTCGGAGGCGGGACCATCAGGTGAGACGGAGGCGGGACCATCAGGTGAGACGGAGGCGGGACTATCAGGTGAGACGGAGGTGTGACCATCAGGTGAGACGGAGGCGGGACCATCAGGTGAGACGGAGGCGAGACCATCAGGTGAGATGGAGGCGGGACCATCAGGTGAAACGGAGGCGTCGGAGGCGGGACCATCAGGTGAGACGGAGGCGAGACCATCAGGTGAGACGGAGGCGGGACCATCAGGCAAGACGGAGGCGGGACCATCAGGTGAGACGGAGGCGTCGGAGGCGGGACCATCAGGTGAGACGGAGGCGGAACCATCAGGTGAGACGGAGGTGTGACCATCAGGTGAGACGGAGGCGTGACCATCAGGTGAGACGGAGGCGGGACCATCAGGTGAGACGGAGGCGGGACCATCAGGTGAGCGTGACCATCAGGTGAGATGAAGGCGTCGGAGGCGGGACCATCAGGTGAGACGGAGGCGAGACCATCAGGTGAGACGGAGGCGGGACCATCAGGTGAAACGGAGGCGTCGGAGGCGGGACCATCAGATGAGACGGAGGCGAGACCATCAGGTGAGACGGAGGGAGGACCATCAGGCGAGACGGAGGCGAGACCATCAGGTGAGACGGAGGCGGGACCATCAGGCGAGACGGAGGCGGGACCATCAGGTGAGACGGAGGCGTCGGAGGCGGGACCATCAGGTGAGACGGAGGCGTCGGAGGCGGGACCATCAGGTGAGACGGAGGCGGGACCATCAGGTGAGACGGAGGCGAGACCATCAGGTGAGACGGAGGCGGGACCATCAGGTGAGACGGAGGCGTGACCATCAGGTGAGACGGAGGCGGGACCATCAGGTGAGACGGAGGCGTCGGAGGCGGGACCATCAGGTGAGACGGAGGCGGGACCATCAGGTGAGACGGAGGCGGGACTATCAGGTGAGACGGAGGTGTGACCATCAGGTGAGACGGAGGCGGGACCATCAGGTGAGACGGAGGCGAGACCATCAGGTGAGACGGAGGCGTGACCATCAGGTGAGCGTGACCATCAGGTGAGACGGAGGCGTCGGAGGCGAGACCATCAGGTGAGACGGAGGCGTGACCATCAGGTGAGACGGAGGCGGGACCATCAGGTGAGCGTGACCATCAGGTGAGACGGAGGCGTCGGAGGCGAGACCATCAGGTGAGACGGAGGCGAGACCATCAGGTGAGACGGAGGCGGGACCATCAGGTGAAACGGAGGCGTCGGAGGCGGGACCATCAGGTGAGACGGAGGCAGGACCATCAGGCGAGACGGAGGCGGGACCATCAGGTGAGAGGGAGGCGTCGGAGGCGGGACCATCAGGTGAGACGGAGGCGGGACCATCAGGTAAGACGGAGGCGAGACCATCAGGTGAGACGGAGGCGGGACCATCAGGTGAGACGGAGGTGTGACCATCAGGTGAGACGGAGGCGAGACCATCAGGTGAGTCGGAGGCGGGACCATCAGGTGAGACGGAGGCGGCACCATCAGGTAAGACGGAGGCGAGACCATCAGGTGAGACGGAGGCGGGACCATCAGGTGAGACGGAGGTGTGACCATCAGGTGAGACGGAGGCGAGACCATCAGGTGAGACGGAGGCGTCGGAGGCGGGACCATCAGGTGAGACGGAGGCGGGACCATCAGGTGAGACGGAGGCGAGACCATCAGGTGAGACGGAGGCGGGACCATCAGTTGAGACGGAGGCGTGACCATCAGGTGAGACGGAGGCGGGACCATCAGGTGAGACGGAGGCGTGACCATCAGGTGAGCGTGACCATCAGGTGAGACGGAGGCGTCGGAGGCGGGACCATCAGGTGAGACGGAGGCTAGACCATCAGGTGAGACGGAGGCGGGACCATCAGGTGAAACGGAGGCGTCGGAGGCGGGACCATCAGGTGAGACGGAGGCGAGACCATCAGGTGAGACGGAGGTGGGACCATCAGGTGAGACGGAGGTGTGACCATCAGGTGAGACGGAGGCGAGACCATCAGGTGAGACGGAGGCGTGACCATCAGGTGAGACGGAGGCGTGACCATCAGGTGAGCGTGACCATCAGGTGAGACGGAGGCGTCGGAGGCGGGACCATCAGGTGAGACGGAGGCAGGACCATCAGGTAAGACGGAGGCGAGACCATCAGGTGAGACGGAGGCGGGACCATCAGGTGAGACGGAGGTGTGACCATCAGGTGAGACGGAGGCGAGACCGTCAGGTGAGTCGGAGGCGGGACCATCAGGTGAGACGGAGGCGGCACCATCAGGTAAGACGGAGGCGAGACCATCAGGTGAGACGGAGGCGGGACCATCAGGTGAGACGGAGGTGTGACCATCAGGTGAGACGGAGGCGAGACCATCAGGTGAGACGGAGGCGGGACCATCAGGTGAAACGGAGGCGGGACCATCAGGTGAGACGGAGGCGTGACCATCAGGTGAGACGGAGGCGGGACCATCAAGTGAGACTGAGGCGTCGGAGGCGAGACCATCAGGTGAGACGGAGGCGGGACCATCAGGTGAGACGGAGGCGGGACCATCAGGTGAGACGGAGGCGGGACCATCAGGTGAGACGGAGGCGTGACCATCAGGTGAGACGGAGGCGGGACTATCAAGTGAGACTGAGGCGTCGGAGGCGGGACCATCAGGTGAGACGGAGGCAAGACCATCAGGTGAGACAGAGGCGGGACCATCAGGTGAGACAGAGGCGAGACCATCAGGTGAGACGGAGGCGGGACCATCAGGTGAGACGGAGGCGGGACCATCAGGTGAGACGGAGGCGGGACCATCAGGTGAGAAGGAGGCGTCGGAGGCGGGACCATCAGGTGAGACGGAGGCGGGACCATCAGGTGAGAAGGAGGCGGGACCATCAGGTGAGAAGGAGGCGTCGGAGGCGGGACCATCAGGTGAGACAGAGGCGAGACCATCAGGTGAGACAGAGGCGAGACCATCAGGTGAGACGGAGGCGGGACCATCAGGTGAGACGGAGGCGGGACCATCAGGTGAGACGGAGGCGGGACCATCAGGTGAGAAGGAGGCGTCGGAGGCGGGACCATCAGGTGAGACAGAGGCGAGACCATCAGGTGAGACGGAGGCGGGACCATCAGGTGAGACGGAGGCGAGACCATCAGGTGAGATGGAGGCGGGACCATCAGGTGAAACGGAGGCGTCGGAGGCGGGACCATCAGGTGAGACGGAGGCGAGACCATCAGGTGAGACGGAGGCGGGACCATCAGGCAAGACGGAGGCGGGACCATCAGGTGAGACGGAGGCGTCGGAGGCGGGACCATCAGGTGAGACGGAGGCGGAACCATCAGGTGAGACGGAGGTGTGACCATCAGGTGAGACGGAGGCGTGACCATCAGGTGAGACGGAGGCGGGACCATCAGGTGAGACGGAGGCGGGACCATCAGGTGAGCGTGACCATCAGGTGAGATGAAGGCGTCGGAGGCGGGACCATCAGGTGAGACGGAGGCGAGACCATCAGGTGAGACGGAGGCGGGACCATAAGGTGAAACGGAGGCGTCGGAGGCGGGACCATCAGATGAGACGGAGGCGAGACCATCAGGTGAGACGGAGGGAGGACCATCAGGCGAGACGGAGGCGAGACCATCAGGTGAGACGGAGGCGGGACCATCAGGCGAGACGGAGGCGGGACCATCAGGTGAGACGGAGGCGTCGGAGGCGGGACAATCAGGTGAGACGGAGGCGGGACCATCAGGTGAGACGGAGGCGAGACCATCAGGTGAGACGGAGGCGGGACCATCAGGTGAGACGGAGGCGTGACCATCAGGTGAGACGGAGGCGGGACCATCAGGTGAGACGGAGGCGTCGGAGGCGGGACCATCAGGTGAGACGGAGGCGGGACCATCAGGTGAGACGGAGGCGGGACTATCAGGTGAGACGGAGGTGTGACCATCAGGTGAGACGGAGGCGGGACCATCAGGTGAGACGGAGGCGAGACCATCAGGTGAGATGGAGGCGGGACCATCAGGTGAAACGGAGGCGTCGGAGGCGGGACCATCAGGTGAGACGGAGGCGAGACCATCAGGTGAGACGGAGGCGGGACCATCAGGCAAGACGGAGGCGGGACCATCAGGTGAGACGGAGGCGTCGGAGGCGGGACCATCAGGTGAGACGGAGGCGGAACCATCAGGTGAGACGGAGGTGTGACCATCAGGTGAGACGGAGGCGTGACCATCAGGTGAGACGGAGGCGGGACCATCAGGTGAGACGGAGGCGGGACCATCAGGTGAGCGTGACCATCAGGTGAGATGAAGGCGTCGGAGGCGGGACCATCAGGTGAGACGGAGGCGAGACCATCAGGTGAGACGGAGGCGGGACCATCAGGTGAAACGGAGGCGTCGGAGGCGGGACCATCAGATGAGACGGAGGCGAGACCATCAGGTGAGACGGAGGGAGGACCATCAGGCGAGACGGAGGCGAGACCATCAGGTGAGACGGAGGCGGGACCATCAGGCGAGACGGAGGCGGGACCATCAGGTGAGACGGAGGCGTCGGAGGCGGGACCATCAGGTGAGACGGAGGCGTCGGAGGCGGGACCATCAGGTGAGACGGAGGCGGGACCATCAGGTGAGACGGAGGCGAGACCATCAGGTGAGACGGAGGCGGGACCATCAGGTGAGACGGAGGCGTGACCATCAGGTGAGACGGAGGCGGGACCATCAGGTGAGACGGAGGCGTCGGAGGCGGGACCATCAGGTGAGACGGAGGCGGGACCATCAGGTGAGACGGAGGCGGGACTATCAGGTGAGACGGAGGTGTGACCATCAGGTGAGACGGAGGCGGGACCATCAGGTGAGACGGAGGCGAGACCATCAGGTGAGACGGAGGCGTGACCATCAGGTGAGCGTGACCATCAGGTGAGACGGAGGCGTCGGAGGCGAGACCATCAGGTGAGACGGAGGCGTGACCATCAGGTGAGACGGAGGCGGGACCATCAGGTGAGCGTGACCATCAGGTGAGACGGAGGCGTCGGAGGCGAGACCATCAGGTGAGACGGAGGCGAGACCATCAGGTGAGACGGAGGCGGGACCATCAGGTGAAACGGAGGCGTCGGAGGCGGGACCATCAGGTGAGACGGAGGCAGGACCATCAGGCGAGACGGAGGCGGGACCATCAGGTGAGAGGGAGGCGTCGGAGGCGGGACCATCAGGTGAGACGGAGGCGGGACCATCAGGTAAGACGGAGGCGAGACCATCAGGTGAGACGGAGGCGGGACCATCAGGTGAGACGGAGGTGTGACCATCAGGTGAGACGGAGGCGAGACCATCAGGTGAGTCGGAGGCGGGAACATCAGGTGAGACGGAGGCGGCACCATCAGGTAAGACGGAGGCGAGACCATCAGGTGAGACGGAGGCGGGACCATCAGGTGAGACGGAGGTGTGACCATCAGGTGAGACGGAGGCGAGACCATCAGGTGAGACGGAGGCGTCGGAGGCGGGACCATCAGGTGAGACGGAGGCGGGACCATCAGGTGAGACGGAGGCGAGACCATCAGGTGAGACGGAGGCGGGACCATCAGTTGAGACGGAGGCGTGACCATCAGGTGAGACGGAGGCGGGACCATCAGGTGAGACGGAGGCGTGACCATCAGGTGAGCGTGACCATCAGGTGAGACGGAGGCGTCGGAGGCGGGACCATCAGGTGAGACGGAGGCTAGACCATCAGGTGAGACGGAGGCGGGACCATCAGGTGAAACGGAGGCGTCGGAGGCGGGACCATCAGGTGAGACGGAGGCGAGACCATCAGGTAAGACGGAGGCGAGACCATCAGGTGAGACGGAGGCGGGACCATCAGGTGAGACGGAGGTGTGACCATCAGGTGAGACGGAGGCGAGACCGTCAGGTGAGTCGGAGGCGGGACCATCAGGTGAGACGGAGGCGGCACCATCAGGTAAGACGGAGGCGAGACCATCAGGTGAGACGGAGGCGGGACCATCAGGTGAGACGGAGGTGTGACCATCAGGTGAGACGGAGGCGAGACCATCAGGTGAGACGGAGGCGGGACCATCAGGTGAAACGGAGGCGGGACCATCAGGTGAGACGGAGGCGTGACCATCAGGTGAGACGGAGGCGGGACCATCAAGTGAGACTGAGGCGTCGGAGGCGAGACCATCAGGTGAGACGGAGGCGGGACCATCAGGTGAGACGGAGGCGGGACCATCAGGTGAGACGGAGGCGGGACCATCAGGTGAGACGGAGGCGTGACCATCAGGTGAGACGGAGGCGGGACTATCAAGTGAGACTGAGGCGTCGGAGGCGGGACCATCAGGTGAGACGGAGGCGAGACCATCAGGTGAGACGCAGGCGGGACCATCAGGTGAGACGGAGGCGGGACCATCAGGTGAGACGGAGGCGTTGGAGGCGGGACCATCAGGTGAGACGGAGGCGGGACCATCAGGTGAGACGGAGGCGAGACCATCAGGTGAGACGGAGGCGGGACCATCAGGTGAGACGGAGGCGGGACCATCAGGTGAGACGGAGGCGGGACCATTAGGTGAGACGGAGGCGGGACCATCAGGTGAGACGGAGGCGTCGGAGGCGGGAACATCAGGTGAGACGGAGGCGGGACCATCAGGTGAGAAGGAGGCGGGACAATCAGGTGGAACGGAGGCGTGACCATCAGGTGAGATGGAGGCGAGACCATCAGGTGAGACGGAGGCGGGACCATCAGGTGAGAAGGAGGCGTCGGAGGCGGGACCATCAGGTGAGACGGAGGCGAGACCATCAGGTGAGACGGAGGCGGGACTATCAGGTGAGATGGAGGCGTCGGAGGCGGGACCATCAGGTGAGACGGAGGCGGGACCATCAGGTGAGACGGAGGCGGGACCATCAGGTGAAACAGAGGCGGGACCATCAGGTGAGACGGAGGCGGGACCATCAGGTGAGACGGAGGCGTCGGAGGCGGGACCATCAGGTGAGACGGAGGCGGGACCATCAGGTGAGACGGAGGCGTCGGAGGCGGGACCATCAGGTGAGACGGAGGCGGGACCATCAGGTGAGACGGAGGCGGGACCATCGGGTGAGACGGAGGCGGGACCATCAGGTGAGACGGAGGCGGGACCATCAGGTGAGACGGGGGCGTCGGAGGCGGGACCATCAGGTGAGACGGAGGCGGGACAATCAGGTGAGACGGAGGCTGGACCATCAGGTGAGACGGAGGCGGGACCATCAGGTGAGACGGAGGCGTCGGAGGCGGGACCATCAGGTGAGACGGAGGCGGGACCATCAGGTGAGACGGAGGCGGGACCATCAGGTGAGACGGAGGCGGGACCATCAGGTGAGACGGAGGCGTCGGAGGTGGGACCATCAGGTGAGACGGAGGCGTCGGAGGCGGGACCATCAGGTGAGACGGAGGCGTCGGAGGCGGGACCATCAGGTGAGACGGAGGCGGGACCATCAGGTGAGACGGAGGCGGGACCATCAGGTGAGACAGAGGCGGGACCATCAGGTGAGACGGAGGCGTCGGAGGCGGGACCATCAGGTGAGACGCAGGCGGGACCATCAGGTGAGACGGAGGCGTCGGAGGCGGGACCATCAGGTGAGACGGAGGCGGGACCATCAGGTGAGACGGAGGCGGGACCATCAGGTGAGACGGAGGCGGGACCATCACGGTGTTGTCGTTATTGTCGTTTTGAAGGAATATTTGTCATTGAGTTCTAATAAATTCTAGAGCTCATGTTCTGTCGCCATTTTTTGACTGAGAAGCAGAAAATCTTTACAGTCTTAGCGCGTTATTATATTAGCGTGTTAGCATATTAGCGCGTTATCATATTAGCGTGCTAGCATATTAGCATGTAAGCATATTAGCATGTTATCATAGGGTGTTCGCATATTAGCGTGTTCGCACATTAGCGTGTTAGCATATTAGCCTGTTAGCATATTTGTTTGGTAGAACATAAGAGTTAAAGTGCAAAGTAATTATAACAAAATGATGATTAAAAGTGCATTTCCAACACAACATGGAGCTGGATCATGTTACCATGGCAACGAGGGCTCTAGTGTTCATTACAAACACATTGATATTGATAGGGTTAGAGTCATGTGACTCTTCTCGTCTTCCTGTCGTCATGTCACATGACACCTGTGTTTTTAGGGCGGGGCTTGTGAAAGGACCACCCACATCCTGATCCAGGTCTCAGAAGTTGTCAGACTCAAGGATCCAGACTTCATCCAACTGGAACTGGTCAGTCTGACCCAGACCTGCCCTGACCTGAGGTACGGGAGGGCATCTGACACAGGGGGAGGGCATCTGACACAGGGGGAGGGGCATCTGACACAGGGGGAGGGCATCTGACACAGGGGGAGGGGCATCTGACACAGGGGGAGGGCATCTGACACAGGGGGAGGGGCATCTGACACAGGGGGAGGGCATCTGACACAGGGGGAGGGGCATCTGACACAGGGGGAGGGCATCTGACACAGGGGGAGGGGCATCTGACACAGGGGAGGGCATCTGACACAGGGGGAGGGGCATCTGACACAGGGGGAGGGCATCTGACACAGGGGGAGGGGCATCTGACACAGGGGGAGGGCATCTGACATCGGGGGAGGGGCATCTGACACAGGGGGAGGGGCATCTGACACAGGGGGAGGGCATCTGACACAGGGGGAGGGGCATCTGACACACAGGGAGGGCATCTGAAACAGGGGGAGGGCATCTGACACAGGGGGAGGGGCATCTGACACAGGGGGAGGGCATCTGACACAGGGGGAGGGCATCTGACACAGGGGGAGGGCATCTGACACAGGGGGAGGGCATCTGACACAGGGAGGGCATCTGAAACAGGGGGAGGGCATCTGACACACAGGGAGGGGCATCTGACACAGGGGGAGGGCATCTGACACAGGGGGAGGGCATCTGACACAGGGGGAGGGCATCTGACACACAGGGAGGGGCATCTGACACACAGGGAGGGCATCTGAAACAGGGGGAGGGCATCTGACACAGGGGGAGGGCATCTAACACAGGGGGAGGGCATCTAACACAGGGAGGGCATCTGACACAGGGGGAGGGGCATCTGACACAGGGGGAGGGGCATACACAGGGGGAGGGGCATCTGACACACAGGGAGGGCATCTGACACAGGGGGAGGGGCATCTGACACACAGGGAGGGGCATCTGACACACAGGGGGAGGGGCATCTGACACACAGGAAGGGCATCTGACACAGGGGGAGAGGCATCTGACACAGGGGGAGGGGCATCTGACACAAAGGGAGGGCATCTGACACACAGGGGGAGGGGCATCTGACACAGGGGGAGGGGCATCTGACACACAGGGAGGGCATCTGACACAAGAGGAGGGGCATCTGACACAGGGGGAGGGGCATCTGACACACAGGGAGGGCATCTGACACAGGGGGAGGGGCATCTGACACAGGGGAGGGGCATCTGACACAGGGGGAGGGGCATCTGACACACAGGGAGGGCATCTGACTCACAGGGAGGGGCATCTGACACAGGGGGAGGGCATCTGACACAGGGGGAGGGGCATCTGGCACAGGGGGAGGGGCATCTGACACAGAGGGAGGGCATCTGACACAGGGGGAGGGGCATCTGACACAGGGGGAGGGGCATCTGGCACAGGGGGAGGGGCATCTGACACAGAGGGAGGGGCATCTGACACACAGGGAGGGGCATCTGACACAAGGGGAGGGCATCTGACACAAGGGGAGGGCATCTGACACAGGGGGAGGGCATCTGACACAGGGGGAGGGGCATCTGACACAGGGGGAGGGCATCTGACACAGGGGGAGGGGCATCTGACACAGGGGGAGGGCATCTGACACAGGGGGAGGGGCATCTGACACAGGGGGAGGGCATCTGACATCGGGGGAGGGGCATCTGACACAGGGGGAGGGCATCTGACACAGGGGGAGGGGCATCTGACACAGGGGGAGGGGCATCTGACACACAGGGAGGGCATCTGAAACAGGGGGAGGGCATCTGACACAGGGGGAGGGCATCTGACACAGGGGGAGGGCATCTGAAACAGGGGGAGGGCATCTGACACAGGGGGAGGGGCATCTGACACAGGGGGAGGGCATCTGACACAGGGGGAGGGGCATCTGACACAAGGGGAGGGCATCTGACACAGGGAGGGCATCTGAAACAGGGGGAGGGCATCTGACACACAGGGAGGGGCATCTGACACAGGGGGAGGGCATCTGACACAGGGAGGGCATCTGAAACAGGGGGAGGGCATCTGACACACAGGGAGGGGCATCTGACACACAGGGAGGGCATCTAACACAGGGGGAGGGGCATCTGACACACAGGGAGGGCATCTGACACAGGGGGAGGGGCATCTGACACAGGGGGAGGGCATCTGACACAGGGGGAGGGGCATCTGACACACAGGGAGGGGCATCTGACACACAGGAAGGGCATCTGACACAGGGGGAGAGGCATCTGACACACAGGGAGGGCATCTGACACAGGGGGAGGGGCATCTGACACAAAGGGAGGGCATCTGACACAGGGGGAGGGCATCTGGCACAGGGGGAGGGGCATCTGACACAGAGGGAGGGGCATCTGACACACAGGGAGGGGCATCTGACACAAGGGGAGGGCATCTGACACAAGGGGAGGGCATCTGACACAAGGGGAGGGCATCTGACACAGGGGGAGGGCATCTGACACAGGGGGAGGGGCATCTGACACAGGGGGAGGGCATCTGACACAGGGGGAGGGGCATCTGACACAGGGGGAGGGCATCTGACACAGGGGGAGGGGCATCTGACACAGGGGGAGGGCATCTGACACAGGGGGAGGGGCATCTGACACAGGGGGAGGGCATCTGACATCGGGGGAGGGGCATCTGACACAGGGGGAGGGCATCTGACACAGGGGGAGGGCATCTGACACAGGGGGAGGGGCATCTGACACAGGGGGAGGGGCATCTGACACACAGGGAGGGCATCTGAAACAGGGGGAGGGCATCTGACACAGGGGGAGGGGCATCTGACACAGGGGGAGGGCATCTGAAACAGGGGGAGGGCATCTGACACAGGGGGAGGGCATCTGACACAGGGAGGGCATCTGAAACAGGGGGAGGGCATCTGACACACAGGGAGGGGCATCTGACACAGGGGGAGGGCATCTGACACACAGGGAGGGGCATCTGACACACAGGGAGGGCATCTGACACACAGGGAGGGGCATCTGACACACAGGGAGGGCATCTGAAACAGGGGGAGGGCATCTGACACAGGGGGAGGGGCATCTGACACAGGGGGAGGGCATCTAACACAGGGGGAGGGGCATCTGACACAGGGGGAGGGGCATACACAGGGGGAGGGGCATCTGACACACAGGGAGGGCATCTGACACAGGGGGAGGGGCATCTGACACACAGGGAGGGGCATCTGACACACAGGAAGGGCATCTGACACAGGGGGAGAGGCATCTGACACACAGGGAGGGCATCTGACACAGGGGGAGGGGCATCTGACACAAAGGGAGGGCATCTGACACACAGGGGGAGGGGCATCTGACACAGGGGGAGGGGCATCTGACACACAGGGAGAGGCATCTGACACACAGGGAGGGCATCTGACACAGGGGGAGAGGCATCTGACACAGGGGGAGGGCATCTGACACAGGGGGAGGGGCATCTGACACAGGGGAGGGGCATCTGACACAGGGGGAGGGGCATCTGACACACAGGGAGGGCATCTGACTCACAGGGAGGGGCATCTGACACAGGGGGAGGGCATCTGACACAGGGGGAGGGGCATCTGGCACAGGGGGAGGGGCATCTGACACAGAGGGAGGGCATCTGACACAGGGGGAGGGGCATCTGACACAGGGGGAGGGGCATCTGGCACAGGGGGAGGGGCATCTGACACAGAGGGAGGGGCATCTGACACACAGGGAGGGGCATCTGACACAAGGGGAGGGCATCTGACACAAGGGGAGGGCATCTGACACAGGGGGAGGGCATCTGACACAGGGGGAGGGGCATCTGACACACAGGGAGGGCATCTGACACAGGGGGAGGGGCATCTGACACAGGGGGAGGGCATCTAACACAGGGGGAGGGGCATCTGACACAAGGGGAGGGCATCTGACACAGGGGGAGGGGCATCTGACACAGGGAGGGCATCTTACACAGTGAGGGCATCTGACACACAGGGAGGGCATCTCACTCAGGGGCATCTGACACAGGGGGAGGGCATCTAACACAGGGGGAGGGGCATCTGACACAAGGGGAGGGCATCTGACACAGGGGGAGGGGCATCTGACACAGGGAGGGGCATCTGACACACAGGGAGGGCATCTCACTCAGGGGGAGGGGCATCTGACACAGGGGGAGGGCATCTAACACAGGGGGAGGGGCATCTGACACAAGGGGAGGGCATCTGACACAGGGGGAGGGCATCTCACTCAGGGGGAGGGGCATCTGACACACAGGGAGGGCATCTAACACAGGGGGAGGGGCATCTGACACAGGGGGAGGGGCATACACAGGGGGAGGGGCATCTGACACACAGGGAGGGCATCTGACACAGGGGGAGGGGCATCTGACACACAGGGAGGGGCATCTGACACACAGGAAGGGCATCTGACACAGGGGGAGAGGCATCTGACACACAGGGAGGGCATCTGACACAGGGGGAGGGGCATCTGACACAGGGGGAGGGGCATCTGACACAGGGAGGGCATCTGACACAGGGGGAGGGGCATCTGACACACAGGGAGGGCATCTCACTCAGGGGGAGGGGCATCTGACACAGGGGGAGGGGCATCTGACACAGGGGGAGGGGCATCTGACACAGGGGGAGGGCATCTGACACAGGGGAGGGGCATCTGACACAGGGGGAGGGGCATCTGACACAGGGGGAGGGGCATCTGACACAGGGGGAGGGGCATCTGACACACAGGGAGGGGCATCTGACACACAGGAAGGGCATCTGACACAGGGGGAGAGGCATCTGACACACAGGGAGGGCATCTGACACAGGGGGAGGGGCATCTGACACAAAGGGAGGGCATCTGACACACAGGGGGAGGGGCATCTGACACAGGGGGAGGGGCATCTGACACACAGGGAGAGGCATCTGACACACAGGGAGGGCATCTGACACAGGGGGAGAGGCATCTGACACAGGGGGAGGGCATCTGACACAGGGGGAGGGGCATCTGACACAGGGGAGGGGCATCTGACACAGGGGGAGGGGCATCTGACACACAGGGAGGGCATCTGACTCACAGGGAGGGGCATCTGACACAGGGGGAGGGCATCTGACACAGGGGGAGGGGCATCTGGCACAGGGGGAGGGGCATCTGACACAGAGGGAGGGCATCTGACACAGGGGGAGGGGCATCTGACACAGGGGGAGGGGCATCTGGCACAGGGGGAGGGGCATCTGACACAGAGGGAGGGGCATCTGACACACAGGGAGGGGCATCTGACACAAGGGGAGGGCATCTGACACAAGGGGAGGGCATCTGACACAGGGGGAGGGCATCTGACACAGGGGGAGGGGCATCTGACACACAGGGAGGGCATCTGACACAGGGGGAGGGGCATCTGACACAGGGGGAGGGCATCTAACACAGGGGGAGGGGCATCTGACACAAGGGGAGGGCATCTGACACAGGGGGAGGGGCATCTGACACAGGGAGGGCATCTTACACAGTGAGGGCATCTGACACACAGGGAGGGCATCTCACTCAGGGGGAGGGGCATCTGACACAGGGGGAGGGCATCTAACACAGGGGGAGGGGCATCTGACACAAGGGGAGGGCATCTGACACAGGGGGAGGGGCATCTGACACAGGGAGGGGCATCTGACACACAGGGAGGGCATCTCACTCAGGGGGAGGGGCATCTGACACAGGGGGAGGGCATCTAACACAGGGGGAGGGGCATCTGACACAAGGGGAGGGCATCTGACACAGGGGGAGGGCATCTCACTCAGGGGGAGGGGCATCTGACACACAGGGAGGGCATCTAACACAGGGGGAGGGGCATCTGACACAGGGGGAGGGGCATACACAGGGGGAGGGGCATCTGACACACAGGGAGGGCATCTGACACAGGGGGAGGGGCATCTGACACACAGGGAGGGGCATCTGACACACAGGAAGGGCATCTGACACAGGGGGAGAGGCATCTGACACAGGGGGAGGGGCATCTGACACAGGGGGAGGGGCATCTGACACAGGGGGAGGGGCATCTGACACACAGGGAGGGGCATCTGACACAGGGGGAGGGGCATCTGACACACAGGGAGGGGCATCTGACACACAGGGAGGGCATAAGACCATCTTTACACAATGACACACACAACTAAACAAAGATGGAGGAATAAGTCTGGACGAGGAAATTAAGTTTCATGTCTGTGTAAGTTGAAGCTCCTTGTCTCGTCTCCTCTTTCCTCACTCATCTCCTTGTCTCCTTCCCTCAGTGCGGCTCACATTTCCAGGCTCCTTTTCCTGAAAAGCGGCCAATCAGCAGCCTCTATTCGCCAGATCAAACGTAGCGTGGAGGAGATCCGCCCCTTGCCGCTGGGATCGACCAATCCGAGCGCTGCGTTCTTCTCCAGGATCAAAGTGAAGTGGCTCAATGGTGAAGCGGATCAAGAGTGAAGCGGCTCGAGGGTGAAGCGGCTCGAGGGTGAAGCGGCTCGAGGGTGAAGCGGCTCGAGGGTGAAGCGGCTCGAGGGTGAAGCGGCTCGAGGGTGAAGCGGCTCGAGGGTGAAGCGGCTCGAGGGTGAAGCGGCTCGAGGGTGAAGCGGCTCCAGGGTGAAGCGGCTCCAGGGTGAAGCGGCTCCACGGTGAAGCGGCTCCAGGGTGAAGCGGATCGAGGGTGAAGCGGCTCCAGGGTGAAGCGGCTCGAGGGTGAAGCGGCTCGAGGGTGAAGCGGCTCGAGGGTGAAGCGGCTCGAGGGTGAAGCGGCTCGAAGGTGAAGCGGCTCCAGGGTGAAGCGGCTCGAGGGTGAAGCGGCTCGAGGGTGAAGCGGCTCGAGGGTGAAGCGGCTCCAGGGTGAAGCGGCTCGAGGGTGAAGCGGCTCGAGGGTGAAGCGGCTCCAGGGTGAAGCGGCTCCAGGGTGAAGCGGCTCCAGGGTGAAGCGGCTCGAGGGTGAAGCGGCTCCAGGGTGAAGCGGCTCGAGGGTGAAGCGGCTCGAGGGTGAAGCGGCTCGAGGGTGAAGCGGCTCCAGGGTGAAGCGGCTCGAGGGTGAAGCGGCTCGAGGGTGAAGCGGCTCCAGGGTGAAGCGGCTCGAGGGTGAAGCGGCTCCAGGGTGAAGCGGCTCCAGGGTGAAGCGGCTCCAGTGTGAAGCGGCTCCAGGTGAAGCGGCTCCAGTGTGAAGCGGCTCCAGGGTGAAGCGGCTCCAGGGTGAAGCGGCTCCAGGGTGAAGCGGCTCCAGGGTGAAGCGGCTCCAGTGTGAAGCGGCTCCAGTGTGAAGCGGCTCGAGGGTGAAGCGGCTCCACGGTGAAGCGGCTCGAGGGTGAAGCGGCTCCAGGGTGAAGCGGCTCCAGGGTGAAGCGGCTCCAGGGTGAAGCGGCTCCAGGGTGAAGCGGCTCCAGGGTGAAGCGGCTCGAGGGTGAAGCGGCTCCAGTGTGAAGCGGCTCCAGGTGAAGCGGCTCCAGTGTGAAGCGGCTCCAGGTGAAGCAGCTCCAGTGTGAAGCGGCTCCAGGGTGAAGCGGCTCCAGGGTGAAGCGGCTCCAGTGTGAAGCGGCTCCAGTGTGAAGCGGCTCCAGGGTGAAGCGGCTCGAGGGTGAAGCGGCTCCAGTGTGAAGTGGCTCCAGGGTGAAGCGGCTCCAGGGTGAAGCGGCTCCAGGTGAAGCGGCTCCAGGTGAAGCGGCTCCAGGGTGAAGCGGCTCCAGGTGAAGCGGCTCCAGGGTGAAGCGGCTCCAGTGTGAAGCGGCTCCAGGTGAAGCGGCTCCAGTGTGAAGCGGCTCCAGGGTGAAGCGGCTCGAGGGTGAAGCGGCTCCAGGGTGAAGCGGCTCCAGGTGAAGCGGCTCCAGGGTGAAGCGGCTCCAGGGTGAAGCGGCTCCAGTGTGAAGCGGCTCCAGGGTGAAGCGGCTCAAGGGTGAAGCGGCTCCAGGGTGAAGCGGCTCGAGGGTGAAGCGGCTCCAGTGTGAAGCGGCTCCAGGTGAAGCGGCTCCAGTGTGAAGCGGCTCCAGGTGAAGCGGCTCCAGTGTGAAGCGGCTCCAGGGTGAAGCGGCTCCAGGGTGAAGCGGCTCCAGTGTGAAGCGGCTCCAGGTGAAGCGGCTCCAGGGTGAAGCGGCTCGAGGGTGAAGCGGCTCCAGTGTGAAGCGGCTCCAGGGTGAAGCGGCTCCAGGTGAAGCGGCTCCAGGGTGAAGCGGCTCCAGGGTGAAGCGGCTCCAGTGTGAAGCGGCTCCAGGTGAAGCGGCTCCAGTGTGAAGCGGCTCCAGGGTGAAGCGGCTCCAGGGTGAAGCGGCTCCAGGGTGAAGCGGCTCCAGGTGAAGCGGCTCCAGGGTGAAGCGGCTCCAGGGTGAAGCGGCTCCAGTGTGAAGCGGCTCCAGTGTGAAGCGGCTCCAGGTGAAGCGGCTCCAGTGTGAAGCGGCTCCAGGTGAAGCGGCTCGAGGGTGAAGCGGCTCCAGGTGAAGCGGCTCCAGGGTGAAGCGGCTCCAGGGTGAAGCGGCTCCAGGGTGAAGCGGCTCCAGGGTGAAGCGGCTCCAGGGTGAAGCGGCTCCAGGTGAAGCGGCTCCAGTGTGAAGCGGCTCCACGGTGAAGCGGCTCCAGGGTGAAGCGGCTCCAGGGTGAAGCGGCTCCAGGGTGAAGCGGCTCGAGGGTGAAGCGGCTCCAGGGTGAAGCGGCTCGAGGGTGAAGCGGCTCCAGGGTGAAGCGGCTCCAGGGTGAAGCGGCTCCAGGGTGAAGCGGCTCGAGGGTGAAGCGGCTCCAGGGTGAAGCGGCTCGAGGGTGAAGCGGCTCCAGTGTTATGCGGCTCCAGGTGAAGCGGCTCCAGTGTGAAGCGGCTCCAGGTGAAGCGGCTCCAGTGTGAAGCGGCTCCAGGGTGAAGCGGCTCCAGGGTGAAGCGGCTCCAGTGTGAAGCGGCTCCAGGTGAAGCGGCTCCAGGGTGAAGCGGCTCGAGGGTGAAGCGGCTCCAGTGTGAAGCGTCTCCAGGGTGAAGCGGCTCCAGGGTGAAGCGGCTCCAGGTGAAGCGGCTCCAGGGTGAAGCGGCTCCAGTGTGAAGCGGCTCCAGGTGAAGCGGCTCCAGTGTGAAGCGGCTCCAGGGTGAAGCGGCTCCAGGGTGAAGCGGCTCGAGGGTGAAGCGGCTCCAGGTGAAGCGGCTCCAGGGTGAAGCGGCTCCAGGGTGAAGCGGCTCCAGGGTGAAGCGGCTCCAGGGTGAAGCGGCTCCAGGTGAAGCGGCTCCAGTGTGAAGCGGCTCCAGGGTGAAGCGGCTCCAGGGTGAAGCGGCTCCAGGTGAAGCGGCTCCAGGGTGAAGCGGCTCCAGGTGAAGCGGCTCCAGTGTGAAGCGGCTCCAGGGTGAAGCGGCTCCAGGTGAAGCGGCTCCAGGTGAAGCGGCTCCAGGTGAAGCGGCTCCAGGGTGAAGCGGCTCCAGGTGAAGCGGCTCCAGGGTGAAGCGGCTCCAGTGTGAAGCGGCTCCAGGTGAAGCGGCTCCAGTGTGAAGCGGCTCCAGGGTGAAGCGGCTCGAGGGTGAAGCGGCTCCAGGGTGAAGCGGCTCCAGGTGAAGCGGCTCCAGGGTGAAGCGGCTCCAGTGTGAAGCGGCTCCAGTGTGAAGCGGCTCCAGGTGAAGCGGCTCCAGTGTGAAGCGGCTCCAGGTGAAGCGGCTCCAGGGTGAAGCGGCTCGAGGGTGAAGCGGCTCCAGGTGAAGCGGCTCCAGGGTGAAGCGGCTCCAGGGTGAAGCGGCTCCAGGGTGAAGCGGCTCCAGGGTGAAGCGGCTCCAGGGTGAAGCGGCTCCAGGTGAAGCGGCTCCAGTGTGAAGCGGCTCCAGGGTGAAGCGGCTCCACGGTGAAACGGCTCCAGGGTGAAGCGGCTCCAGGGTGAAGCGGCTCCAGGGTGAAGCGGCTCGAGGGTGAAGCGGCTCCAGGGTGAAGCGGCTCGAGGGTGAAGCGGCTCCAGGGTGAAGCGGCTCCAGGGTGAAGCGGCTCCAGGGTGAAGCGGCTCGAGGGTGAAGCGGCTCCAGGGTGAAGCGGCTCCAGTGTGAAGCGGCTCCAGGTGAAGCGGCTCCAGTGTGAAGCGGCTCCAGGTGAAGCGGCTCCAGTGTGAAGCGGCTCCAGGGTGAAGCGGCTCCAGGGTGAAGCGGCTCGAGGGTGAAGCGGCTCCAGTGTGAAGCGGCTCCAGGTGAAGCGGCTCCAGTGTGAAGCGGCTCCAGGTGAAGCGGCTCCAGTGTGAAGCGGCTCCAGGGTGAAGCGGCTCCAGGGTGAAGCGGCTCCAGTGTGAAGCGGCTCCAGGTGAAGCGGCTCCAGGGTGAAGCGGCTCGAGGGTGAAGCGGCTCCAGTGTGAAGCGGCTCCAGGGTGAAGCGGCTCCAGGGTGAAGCGGCTCCAGGTGAAGCGGCTCCAGGGTGAAGCGGCTCCAGGTGAAGCGGCTCCAGGGTGAAGCGGCTCCAGGGTGAAGCGGCTCCAGGGTGAAGCGGCTCCAGGTGAAGCGGCTCCAGTGTGAAGCGGCTCCAGGTGAAGCGGCTCCAGGGTGAAGCGGCTCGAGGGTGAAGCGGCTCCAGGTGAAGCGGCTCCAGGGTGAAGCGGCTCCAGGGTGAAGCGGCTCCAGGGTGAAGCGGCTCCAGGGTGAAGCGGCTCCAGGTGAAGCGGCTCCAGGTGAAGCGGCTCCAGGGTGAAGCGGCTCCAGTGTGAAGCGGCTCCAGGGTGAAGCGGCTCCAGGGTGAAGCGGCTCCAGGGTGAAGCGGCTCCAGGGTGAAGCGGCTCCAGTGTGAAGCGGCTCCAGGGTGAAGCGGCTCCAGGTGAAGCGGCTCCAGGTGAAGCGGCTCCAGTGTGAAGCGGCTCCAGGTGAAGTGGCTCCAGGGTGAAGCGGCTCGAGGGTGAAGCGGCTCCAGGTGAAGCGGCTCCAGGGTGAAGCGGCTCCAGGGTGAAGCGGCTCCAGGGTGAAGCGGCTCCAGGTGAAGCGGCTCCAGGTGAAGCGGCTCCAGGTGAAGCGGCTCCAGGTGAAGCGGCTCCAGGGTGAAGCGGCTCCAGTGTGAAGCGGCTCCAGGGTGAAGCGGCTCCAGGGTGAAGCGGCTCCAGGGTGAAGCGGCTCCAGGGTGAAGCGGCTCCAGGGTGAAGCGGCTCCAGGGTGAAGCGGCTCCAGTGTGAAGCGGCTCCAGGTGAAGCGGCTCCAGGGTGAAGCGGCTCCAGTGTGAAGCGGCTCCAGGTGAAGCGGCTCCAGGGTGAAGCGGCTCCAGGGTGAAGCGGCTCCAGGGTGAAGCGGCTCCAGGGTGAAGCGGCTCCAGTGTGAAGCGGCTCCAGGGTGAAGCGGCGACGGCGCTGAAACTTGGATTTATACAATATTTAGAGCGTAAATAGAATAAACACAATATAAATATTGTTTAGACAGCTTTAATTAGTTTTTACATGTTTTTATTATTTTTCTTACTTTGACTTCCTTAATTAAAAAGATCTTTTAAAGTGATTCCACCAGAAACAGTAGTGTCATGTTACAGTGTTTGATCCACAGTCAAATAAAGTGTTCCCGATCCTCAGCAGCAGAAATAAAAGCATAAAATCATCATAAAATCATCATAAAATCATCATAAAATCATCAAATGTCTCATTATTTTGACAGGTTTGGTGACACAAAATGGCTGCCGTCCGGCTACAAACATATAAAGTATTTAAAGATAAAGTTACACTATTTTCTTATTTGCACAAGTTCCTTCAGCAGCTTTAAAATGTTTTCAAAAGATAAAATCGACAAAACTGTAAATATTTAAAGAGATAAAGTTTAGAAGCCACAGGAATATTCTCCAGTAGAATGTTCTTTTTAGTGTTTTTAAGAGCAAACGCTGGACCCGGAACTAAAAGCAGGACTAAACCAGGTCTAAACCAGGTCTAAACCAGGTCTAAACCAGGTCTAAACCAGGACTAAACCAGGTCTAAACCAGGTCTAAACCAGGTCTAAACCAGGTCTAAACCAGGACTAAACCAGGTCTAAACCAGGTCTAAACCAGGACTAAACCAGGACTAAACCAGGACTAAACCAGGTCTAAACCAGGTCTAAACCAGGACTAAACCAGGACTAAACCAGGTCTAAACCAGGACTAAACCAGGACTAAACCAGGTCTAAACCAGGACTAAACCAGGACTAAACCAGGACTAAACCAGGTGTCTGGGTCCCGACCCAGACCAGACCCAGTCAGTTGAATTGGTCTAGGTCCAGGTCCAGGTCCAGCTCGGGGGTCCGGTGGGGCGAGTTGGGCGATGGCGGGCTGCTCGGGTTGGAGGAGTTAGACGAGAGTTTGACTGAGTCCGAGTCCTGAAACACAGAGGAACTGTCAAAGACCAGATCAAATGTTCTAGTTACAAACCTCAGGACGTCCCGCCTCTACATCGGGACGTCCCGCCTCTACATCGGGACGTCCCGCCTCTACATCTGGACGTCCCGCCTCTACATCGGGACGTCCCGCCTCTACATCTGGACGTCCCGCCTCTACATCGGGACGTCCCGCCTCTACATCGGGACGTCCCGCCTCTACATCGCGACGTCCCTCCTCTACATCGGGACGTCCCGCCTCTACATCGGGACGTCCCGCCTCTACATCGGGACGTCCCGCCTCTACATCGGGACGTCCCGCCTCTACATCGCGACGTCCCGCCTCTACATCGGGACGTCCCGCCTCTACATCGGGACGTCCCTCCTCTACATCGGGACGTCCCGCCTCTACATCAGGACGTCCCGCCTCTACATCGCGACGTCCCTCCTCTACATCGGGACGTCCCGCCTCTACATCGGGACGTCCCGCCTCTACATCGGGACGTCCCGCCTCTACATCGCGACGTCCCGCCTCTACATCGCGACGTCCCGCCTCTACATCGGGACGTCCCTCCTCTACATCGGGACGTCCCGCCTCTACATCTGGACGTCCCGCCTCTACATCAGGACGTCCCGCCTCTACATCTGGACGTCCCGCCTCTACATCAGGACGTCCCGCCTCTACATCAGGACGTCCCGCCTCTACATCAGGACGTCCCACCTCGAGATCAGGATCCAGCTCCAGCCGAGAAGAAACTCCACCTCCAAAATCTAGAGGAACCACAACACAGAAGAGGTGAGGAACGCTCTAGTACGATTCATGCAGAGCAATGAAGAGACAGGGGCGTGACAGGGCGTGGCAGGGGCGTGGAGGAGTGTGCGGGGCTCAAACCTGACGCCGTCCTGGTGATGTGGCTCTTGCTGCGCTGTTGGTTCCTGGAGATACTGGACAAAGGTCTGGAACGATTCACAGGCTCCTGCTCCTGAGCCACGCCCTGGAACACAGAACAGACCATGTGACCACAGGACCCCCGACCACGGGACCCCCGACGACGGGACCCCCGACCATTGGACCCCCGGTCAGAATTTACCTTATCCCACCTCGCCCACTTTTCCCTTTTCGTTCTAACTGCAGGTCACTCACTCACCACAGGCAAGTCCCTCACTCATCACAGGCAGGTCACTCACCACAGGCAGATCCCTCACTCATCACAG
Organism: Eucyclogobius newberryi; assembly: GCA_026437355.1. Classification (NCBI taxonomy): domain Eukaryota; kingdom Metazoa; phylum Chordata; class Actinopteri; order Gobiiformes; family Gobiidae; genus Eucyclogobius; species Eucyclogobius newberryi. Next base: position 53,034,648 of record JAPEHP010000001.1, on the reverse strand, counting down.
GCAGGTCACTCACCACAGGCAGATCCCTCACTCATCACAGGCAGGTCTGTCACTCATCACAAGCAGGTAACTCACTCACCACAGGTAAGTCCCTCACTCATCACACGCAGGTCCCTCCCTCACCACAGGCAGGTCCCTCCCTCACCACAGGCAGGTCCCTCCCTCATCACACGCAGGTCCCTCACTCATCACAGGCAGGTCCCTCCCTCACCACACGCAGCTCCCTCCCTCACCACAGGCAGGTCACTCACTCACCACAGGCCGGTCCCTCACTCACCACAGGCCGGTCCCTCACTCACCATAGGCAGGTCACTCACTCATCACACGCAGGTCCCTCCCTCACCACAGGCAGGTCACTCACTCACCACAGGCCGGTCCCTCACTCACCATAGGCAGGTCACTCACTCATCACACGCAGGTCCCTCCCTCACCACAGGCCGGTCCCTCCCTCACCACAGGCAGGTCACTCACTCACCACAGGCAGGTCACTCACTCACCACAGGCAGGTCCCTCACTCACCACAGGCCGGTCCCTCACTCACCATAGGCAGGTCACTCACTCATCACACGAAGGTCACTCACTCATCACAGGCAGGTCACTCACCACAGGCAGGTCCCTCACTCATCACAGGCAGGTCTGTCACTCATCACAAGCAGGTAACTCACTCACCACAGGTAAGTCCCTCACTCATCACACGCAGGTCCCTCCCTCACCACAGGCAGGTCCCTCCCTCACCACAGGTAGGTCCCTCCCTCATCACACGCAGGTCCCTCACTCATCACAGGCAGGTCCCTCCCTCACCACAGGCAGGTCCCTCACTCATCACAGGCAGGTCCCTCACTCATCACAGGCAGGTCCCTCACTCAGCACACGAAGGTCACTCACTCATCACAGGCAGGTCCCTCCCTCACCACAGGCAGGTCACTCACTCACCACAGGCCGGTCCCTCACTCACCACAGGCCGGTCCCTCACTCACCATAGGCAGGTCACTCACTCATCACACGCAAGTCCCTCCCTCACCACAGGCAGGTCACTCACTCACCACAGGCCGGTCCCTCACTCACCATAGGCAGGTCACCCACTCATCACACGCAGGTCCCTCCCTCACCACAGGCCGGTCCCTCCCTCACCACAGGCAGGTCCCTCCCTCACCACAGGCCGGTCACTCACTCATCACATGCAGGTCCCTCCCTCACCACAGGCAGGTCACTCTCACCACATGCAGGTCCCTCCCTCACCACAGGCCGGTCCCTCCCTCACCACAGGCCGGTCACTCACTCACCACATGCAGGTCCCTCCCTCACCAAAGGCAGGTCCCTCTCTCGCCACAGGCAGGTCACTCACTCATCACATGCAGGTCCCTCCCTCACCACAGGCAGGTCACTCACTCACCACAGGCAGCTAACTCACTCACCACATGCAGGTCCCTCCCTCACCACAGGCAGGTCCCTCTCTCACCACAGGCAGGTCACTCACTCATCACATACAGGTCCCTCCCTCACCACAGGCCGGTCCCTCTCTCACCACAGGCCGGTCCCTCCCTCACCACAGGCAGGTCACTCACTCACCACAGGCAGGTCACTCACTCATCACATACAGGTCCCTCCCTCACCACAGGCCGGTCCCTCTCTCACCACAGGCCGGTCCCTCCCTCACCACAGGCCGGTCCCTCACTCACCATAGGCAGGTCACTCACTCATTACACGCAGGTCCCTCTCTCACCACAGGCAGGTCACTCACTCATCACATACAGGTCCCTCACTCATCACACGCAGGTCCCTCTCTCACCACAGGCCGGTCCCTCCCTCACCACAGGCAGGTCACTCACTCACCACAGGCAGGTCACTCACTCACCACATGCAGGCCCCTCCCTCACCACAGGCAGGTCCCTCTCTCACCACAGGCCGGTCCCTCACTCACCATAGGCAGGTCACTCACTCATCACACGCAGGTCCCTCCCTCACCACAGGCAGGTCCCTCACTCATCACAGGCAGGTCACTCACCACAGGCAGGTCCCTCACTCATCACAGGCAGGTCTGTCACTCATCACAAGCAGGTAACTCACTCACCACAGGTAAGTCCCTCACTCATCACACGCAGGTCCCTCCCTCACCACAGGCAGGTCCCTCCCTCACCACAGGCAGGTCCCTCCCTCATCACACGCAGGTCACTCACTCATCACATACAGGTCCCTCACTCATCACACGCAGGTCCCTCTCTCACCACAGGCAGGTCACTCACTCACCACAGGCCGGTCCCTCACTCACCACAGGCCGGTCCCTCACTCACCATAGGCAGGTCACTCACTCATCACACGCAGGTCCCTCCCTCACCACAGGCAGGTCACTCACTCACCACAGGCCGGTCCCTCACTCACCATAGGCAGGTCACTCACTCATCACACGCAGGTCCCTCCCTCACCACAGGCCGGTCCCTCCCTCACCACAGGCAGGTCACTCACTCAACACAGGCAGGTCCCTCCCTCATCACATGCAGGTCCCTCCCTCACCACAGGCAGGTCACTCTCACCACATGCAGGTCCCTCCCTCACCACAGGCCGGTCCCTCCCTCACCACAGGCCGGTCACTCACTCACCACATGCAGGTCACTCACTCACCACAGGCAGCTCACTCACTCACCACATGCAGGTCCCTCCCTCACCACAGGCAGGTCCCTCTCTCACCACAGGCAGGTCACTCACTCATCACATACAGGTCCCTCCCTCACCACAGGCCGGTCCCTCTCTCACCACAGGCCGGTCCCTCCCTCACCACAGGCAGGTCACTCACTCACCACAGGCAGGTCACTCACTCATCACATACAGGTCCCTCCCTCACCACAGGCCGGTCCCTCTCTCACCACAGGCCGGTCCCTCCCTCACCACAGGCCGGTCCCTCACTCACCATAGGCAGGTCACTCACTCATCACACGCAGGTCCCTCTCTCACCACAGGCAGGTCACTCACTCATCACACGCAGGTCCCTCTCTCACCACAGGCCGGTCCCTCCCTCACCACAGGCAGGTCACTCACTCACCACAGGCAGGTCACTCACTCACCAAATGCAGGCCCCTCCCTCACCACAGGCAGGTCCCTCTCTCACCACAGGCCGGTCCCTCTCTCACCACAGGCCGGTCCCTCACTCACCATAGGCAGGTCCCTCTCTCACCACAGGCCGGTCCCTCTCTCACCACAGGCCGGTCCCTCACTCACCATAGGCAGGTCACTCACTCATCACACGCAGGTCCCTCCCTCACCACAGGCAGGTCCCTCACTCATCACAGGCAGGTCACTCACCACAGGCAGGTCCCTCACTCATCACAGGCAGGTCTGTCACTCATCACAAGCAGGTAACTCACTCACCACAGGTAAGTCCCTCACTCATCACACGCAGGTCCCTCCCTCACCACAGGCAGGTCCCTCCCTCATCACACGCAGGTCCCTCACTCATCACAGGCAGGTCCCTCCCTCATCACACGCAGGTCCCTCACTCATCACAGGCAGGTCCCTCCCTCACCACAGGCAGGTCCCTCACTCACCACAGGCCGGTCCCTCACTCACCACAGGCCGGTCCCTCACTCACCATAGGCAGGTCACTCACTCATCACACGCAGGTCCCTCACTCATCACAGGCAGGTCACTCACTCACCACAGGCCGGTCCCTCACTCACCATAGGCAGGTCACTCACTCATCACACGCAGGTCCCTCACTCATCACAGGCAGGTCACTCACTCACCACAGGCCGGTCCCTCACTCACCATAGGCAGGTCCCTGAGGATCTGCATGCCGTCCCCGGGGCCCATGTGTGAGATGTGGTTGAAGTTGGTGGGGCCTGAGATCATCTTGGAGCGGAGCTCGGGGTCGCGCAGCATCTCCCTGAAACATGTCAATCAAACTTAAACTTATTATAAAGAAAAGTTTAGAGCAAGTGTCAGTTTGTGATGAGAAGTTTCTGGATCCACCGTCCTGCAACTGACCACAACTGACCACAACTGACCACAACTGACCACAACTGACCACAACTGACCACAACTGACCATCTGCACCAGGATCAGTCCCTAAACCCTTCCCGTTTTCACGTCCCATCTCAGGTCAGGGGCCCCTCACAGGTCAGGGGCACCCCACAGGTCAGGGGCACCTCACAGGTCAGGGGCACCTCACAGGTCAGGGGCCCCTCACAGGTCAGGGGCACCCCACAGGTCAGGGGCGCCTCACAGGTCAGGGGCACCTCACAGGTCAGGGGCACCTCACAGGTCAGGGCCCCCCCACAGGTCAAGGGCACCCCACAGGTCAGGGGCACCTCACAGGTCAGGGGCACCTCACAGGTAAGGGGCCCCTCACTGGTCAGGGGCACCCCACAGGTCAGGGGCACCTCGGCACCTCACAGGTCAGGGGCACCTCACAGGTCAGGGGCCCCCCACAGGTCAGAGGCACCCCACAGGTCAGGAGGCACCTCACAGGTCAGGGGCACCCCACAGGTCAGGGACAGGTGTACGACTTGTAGTATGTGTAGTATTGGTACTTTTAGTATTAATACCTGTAATGTGTAGTATTAGTAGTACTTGCTGCATCAGTAGTTGCAGTAGTAGTACTCACAGTATCAGTACTTGCAGTAGTAGTATTTGCAGTAGAAGTACTTGCAGTAGTAGTAATGAAAGTATAAGTACTTTCAGAAGTATTACATTCAGTAGTAATACTCACAGTATCAGTACTTGCAGTAGTAGTATTTGCAGGGGTAGTACTCACAGTATCAGTATTGGCAGTATCCGTACTTGCATTAGTAGTACTTGCAGTAGTATTACTTGCAATAGTAGTACTTGCAGAAGTAGTACTTGCATTAGCAGTACTAAGTATCAGTGCTGGTAGCATCAGTACTTGAAGTAGTACTTGCAGTAGTAGTACTTGCAGTAGTAGTACTTAGAGTACAAGTACTCCCTCTCGCTCACTAAGGTCCTTGGATCAGAAACTGTTGCTGGTTCCTCGCACTCGTTTTGACTCAGTTGTTTCTACGGTCACTGGACTCAGTTGTTGCTACGGTCACTGGACTCAGTTGTTGCTACGGTCACTGGACTCAGTTGTTGCTACGGTCACTGGACTCAGTTGTTGCTACGGTCACTGGACTCAGTTGTTGCTGCGGTCACTGGACTCAGTTGTTGCTACGGTCACTGGACTCAGTTGTTGCTACGGTCACTGGACTCAGTTGTTGCTACGGTCACTGGACTCAGTTGTTGCTACGGTCACTGGACTCAGTTGTTTCTACGGTCACTGGACTCAGTTGTTGCTACGGTCACTGGACTCAGTTGTTGCTACGGTCACTGGACTCAGTTGTTTCTACGGTCACTGGACTCAGTTGTTGCTACGGTCACTGGACTCAGTTGTTGCTACGGTCACTGGACTCAGTTGTTGCTACGGTCACTGGACTCAGTTGTTGCTACGGTCACTGGACTCAGTTGTTGCTGCGGTCACTGGACTCAGTTGTTGCTACGGTCACTGGACTCAGTTGTTGCTACGGTCACTGGACTCAGTTGTTGCTACGGTCACTGGACTCAGTTGTTGCTGCGGTCACTGGCAGTATCAGTACTGGCAGTATCAGTACTGGCAGTATCAGTACTTGCAGTAGTAGTACTTGCAGTAGTAGTACTCACAGTATCAGTACTGGCAGTATCAGTATTTGCAGTAGTAGCACTGGCAGTAGTAGTACTCTCAGTAGTAGTACTCACAGTAGTAGTACTCACAGTATCAGTACTTGCAGTAGTAGTACTTGCAGTAGTAGTACTGGCAGTATCAGTACTTGCAGTATCAGTACTGGCAATATCAGTACTTGCAGTAGTAGTACTTGCATTAGTAGTACTCACGGTATCAGTACTGGCAGTATCAGTACTTGAAGAAGTAGTACTTGCAGTAGAAGTACTTGCAGTAGTAGTACTTTCAGTAGCAGTACTTTCAGTAGTAGTACTTTCAGTGGAAGAACTTTCAGTAGTAGTACGTGCAGTAGTAGTACTTTCAGTAGTAGTACTTGCAGTAGAAGTACTTGCAGTAGAAGTACTTGCAGTAGAAGTACTTTCAGTAGTAGTTTGTGCAGTAGTAGTACTTGCAGTATCAGTACTTGCAGTAGTAGTACTTGCAGTATCAGTACTTGCAGTAGTAGTACTTTCAGTAGTAGTACGTGCAGTAGTAGTACTTGCAGTAGTAGTACTTGCAGTAGTAGTACTTGCAGTAGTAGTACTTGCAGTATCAGTACTTGCAGTAGTAGTACTTTCAGTAGTAGTACGTGCAGTAGTAGTACTTGCAGTAGTAGTACTTGCAGTAGTAGTACTTGCAGTAGTAGTTCGTGCAGTAGTAGTACTTGCAGTATCAGTACTTGCAGTAGTAGTACTTGCAGTATCAGTACTTGCAGTAGTAGTACTTTCAGTAGTAGTACGTGCAGTAGTAGTACTTGCAGTAGTAGTACTTGCAGTAGTAGTACTTGCAGTAGTAGTACTTGCAGTAGTAGTAGTTTTACCTTCGTTGTTGTTGTCGTTCTTCTTCAGGAAGTTTAAACAGAAACTTTCTTTTGCTCCGAGTTCGAACCATCAGTTTCCTGCTGCTGCTCTCAGAGGTAACCGACGGTAACGCCAGCTCGCCCTCTCCCCAGACGCCTCCCTCTGCAACACACACAGGTCACACTCTCCCCAGACGCCTCCCTCTGCAACACACACAGGTCACACTCTCCCCAGACGCCTCCCTCTGCAACACACACAGGTCACACTCTCCCCAGACGCCTCCCTCTGCAACACACACAGGTCACACTCTCCCCAGACGCCTCCCTCTGCAACACACACAGGTCACACCCTCCCCAGACGCCTCCCTCTGCAACACACACAGGTCACACTCTCCCCAGACGCCTCCCTCTGCAACACACACAGGTCACACTCTCCCCAGACGCCTCCCTCTGCAACACACACAGGTCACACTCTCCCCAGACGCCTCCCTCTGCAACACACACAGGTCACACTCTCCCCAGACGCCTCCCTCTGCAACACACACAGGTCACACTCTCCCCAGACGCCTCCCTCTGCAACACACACAGGTCACACTCTCCCCAGACGCCTCCCTCTGCAACACACACAGGTCACACTCTCCCCAGACGCCTCCCTCTGCAACACACACAGGTCACACTCTCCCCAGACGCCTCCCTCTGCAACACACACAGGTCACACTCTCCCCAGACGCCTCCCTCTGCAACACACACAGGTCACACCCTCCCCAGACGCCTCCCTCTGCAACACACACAGGTCACACTCTCCCCAGACGCCTCCCTCTGCAACACACACAGGTCACACTCTCCCCAGACGCCTCCCTCTGCAACACACACAGGTCACACTCTCCCCAGACGCCTCCCTCTGCAACACACACAGGTCACACCCTCCCCAGACGCCTCCCTCTGCAACACACACAGGTCACACTCTCCCCAGACGCCTCCCTCTGCAACACACACAGGTCACACTCTCCCCAGACGCCTCCCTCTGCAACACACACAGGTCACACCCTCCCCAGACGCCTCCTCACCTGTCTTCTGGAGGTAGATGAGTCTTGGAGGGTCAGAGCTGAGAAGGTTCAAGGATCCTTCAGCGTTTAACGGACGCAACTGAAAAAACATGAAAAACAGGTCCAGACCAGGTCTCGGTACCAGGTCCAGACCAGGTCTCGGTACCAGGTCCAGACCAGGTCCAGACCAGGTCTCAGTACCAGGTCCAGACCAGGTCTCAGTACCTTCCTGATGGGCAGAGTCTGTAGCCACTCGGAGCTGTGCAGGTCGTAGATGTCGACTCCATAATCAGAGTAAACTGTGAGGTGAGACGCATTGGAGCCTGAGGAGAAACAAGAGAGTGTCAGACACCATCAACCTGGCTCTCCACTTCACCTGCAGCACCTGGACTCCCCGAGAACCTACACCAGGATCTACACCAACTCCGCCCGCAGGGGGAGCGCCTGACTCTGCCCGGGGGGGAGCACTGACTCCACCTGCAGGGGGAGCACTGACTTCCTGATGGAGGCAGTGTGTGCGGGAAGAACGTCTCAGACACTGGGATCAGCACAGGGCTGTGTACTTTCTCCCCTGCTCTTCTCCCTGTGACTAACTACTGCCGACACCACCCTCATCGCCATGACGACACCACCCTCATTGGGCTCAACTCGGACGGGGATGAGTCTGTCTACAGGAGGGAGGAGGACAACCTGGAGTTCAACGCCCAGAAGACAGTGGAGATGATCGTGGACTTCAGGAAAGTCACAGTCATATTTTTATCATTCTGATAAACCTGTTTTTCATCTCAAAGGACTAATAACGCACCGCGCAACACATGTGCGTCTTCATTTTCAGTCCTCCACATGCATCTATAACAACACAGAGCGCACATACGAGTCGCCATATTGCTTCTGACAAGTTGGTTTGCCTCTGTCGGCGCCACTGAAGTCTCCATAGGACAAAATTTGACTTACGCAAATGCATTCTGGGATTGAAACACGCCCAGCGATTGAAACATGGCGGCGCCCGTGTTCCCCCCGCTCGCCTTAGCTACCAAAATAAAGGATAGCGGCTACAAAAGGTTGATTAAAATATCTTAAAATCGTGAGATTTAGTCTCCCGAACGGCTTGAGAGAGACGTTTTCTGTCATTGACTGTTGTAGCCTGACCCCTGGTGGTCACTCCGACACAAAAAAGGCAAAATTTTGATCTTTTTTTTTTTGCCTTCAAAGTAAAAAAAAATAAGAATTTGCCTAACGTCCGAGCCACTTAAAAAATGTTGACTCGGGTTACAGTAAACATATTATTTATTTGGGGAAGCCTGATAGTTATTCTTATCCCCTAGTAGATTTAAATTGTTTCTCTTTTTACTTATTCATTGCTTCATGTTGAATCAGCAGGACGAGTTCCTCTGTGAAGGGTCAGGTTAGGGTTAGGGTCAGGGTTAGGTTAGGGGTCAGGGTTAGGTTAGGGGTCAGGGTTAGGTTAGGGTCAGGGTTGTGACTCACTGAAGGCCGTGGGCGTCCCGGCCCACATTAGCTCCCTGGTCCTAGCCCGTCGGCCCTGGTGGTCCACATAAACCCCGGTTTGGCTGAAACAGAGCAGGATCTGGTCTGACTGGGTCAGCGGAGCGGCGTGAAGTGCGTCCAGAGGCGTCTGTGACAGGAAGACCAGGCTCGGATCCTGAGGCCAGACCAGAGACACCGGACTGGACTCTCCCTGCAGAGCCAGAAGAGCAAATCCCCCTGGAAACCCCATGCAGATCCGGTCCAGGACCATGCCCAGCCACTGGACCGGGCCAGGAGCCTGGACCTCCCAAAGTCTGCGATAGAACGGTTTAAACCGGCTCAGCTCGAAGCACTGCACCTGAAAACCAGACCAGAGACCAGGGTCAGACCTGAGACTGGACCAGAGACTGGACCAGAGACCAGGGTCAGACCTGAGACTGGACCAGAGACCAGGGTCAGACCTGAGACTGGACCAGAGACTGGACCAGAGACCAGGGTCAGACCTGAGACTGGACCAGAGACCAGGGTCAGACTGGACCAGAGACTGGACCAGAGACCAGGGTCAGACCTGAGACTGGACCAGAGACTGGACCAGACACCAGGGTCAGACTGGACCAGAGACTGGACCAGAGACCAGGGTCAGACCTGAGACTGGACCAGAGACCAGGGTCAGACTGGACCAGAGACTGGACCAGAGACCAGGGTCAGACCTGAGACTGGACCAGAGACTGGACCAGACACCAGGGTCAGACTGGACCAGAGACTGGACCAGAGACCAGGGTCAGACCTGAGACTGGACCAGAGACTGGACCAGAGACCAGGGTCAGACCTGAGACTGGACCAGAGACCAGGGTCAGACTGGACCAGAGACTGGACCAGAGACCAGGGTCAGACCTGAGACTGGACCAGAGACTGGACCAGACACCAGGGTCAGACTGGACCAGAGACTGGACCAGAGACCAGGGTCAGACCTGAGATTGGACCAGAGACCAGGGTCAGACTGGACCAGAGACTGGACCAGAGACCAGGGTCAGACCTGAGATTGGACCAGAGACCAGGGTCAGACCCGGTTTAGTCCCAGTTTAGTCCCGGTTTAGACCCGGTTTAGTCCAGGTTTAGTCCTGCTTTAGTCCTGGTTTAGTCCTGGTTTGGACCTGCTTTAGTCCTGGTTTAGTCCCCACCTGTCTCTTCACGGCCGTCACGAGACAGGACGCTCCTCCTGGCCTCAGAGTCCCGGTGGTCAGGGCCTGGCAGCCTTTGGTCTCAGTGAGTTTGACGTCAAAACTGGACTCGGCTCCGTCCAGCGCTGACCAGGACTGAAGATGGACCTGTTTAGTCCGGCCACAGACCAGGACCAGGAGGTTCTCCCGAGGGACCAGCTCCACCTGGTGGATCCTCTTAGTATCTGAGGCCCGGACGATCACTAGAGATATAATGTATACACATTAATATACACGTATAATATATACACATCATTATACATGTATAATATATACACATCAATATACACGTATAATATATACACATTAATATACACGTATAATATATACACATCATTATACATGTATAATATATACACATCAATATACACGTATAATATATACACATCATTATACATGTATAATATATACACATCAATATACACGTATAATATATACACATCATTATACATGTATAATATATACACATCATTATACATGTATAATATATACACATCATTATACACGTATAATATATACACATCATTATACATGTATAATATATACACATCATTATACACGTATAATATATACACATCATTATACATGTATAATATATACACATCATTATACACGTATAATATATACACATCATTATACACGTATGATATATAAACATTATACACGTATGATATATAAACATTATACACGTATAACATATACACATCATTATACACTTATAATATATAAACATTATACACATATAATATATACACATCATTATACACGTATAATATATAAACATTATACACATATAACATATACACATCATTATACACGTATAACATATACACATCATTATACACGTATAATATATAAACATTATACACATATAACATATACACATCATTATACACGTATAACATATACACATCATTATACATGTATAACATATACACATCATTATACACGTATAATATATACACATCATTATACATGTATAACATATACACATCAATATACACGTATAATATATACACATTAATATACACGTATAATATATACACATCATTATACATGTATAATATATACACATCATTATACACGTATAATATATACACATCATTATACATGTATAACATATACACATCATTATACACATCATTATACACATATACACATCATTATACATGTATAACATATACACATCATTATACATGTATAACATATACACATCATTATACACATATAATATATACACATGTATCACAATGTAATTGTTTTTTGTTGAATCACCAGGACAAGTTCCTTTGTTTCTGATTCATGATATATACATATAATATATACATTTAACATATACATGTAATATATACATAAATATTAGTGTTATAAAGTAGTGACTCACCGTCTCGTGTGAGTTCCACCACAAACAGAGCCTCTTCTGTCCCCAGAACCACACGCTCACGATCTGTACCAGAACCAGAACCAGAACATGTTAGAACTGAAAGAACTTTCTCTCCACTCGAGATGAACGAGTCCAGGTCCAGGTCCAGGTCCAGGTCTAGGTCTAGGTCTAGGTCCTTGTCCAGGTCCAGGTCCTGGGGAGTAGGATCTCTACTTCACAGTTCTACTTTCTCCCAAAGGGTTTTTCCTACTGCAGGAGGAGGGGCTCTCCCCCTGAAGTGGGTGTAGTATGTGAAGTATGTGTAGTACATGAAGTGGGTGTAGTACATGAAGTGGGTGTAGTACATGAAGTATGTGTAGTACATGAAGTATGTGTAGTACATGAAGTGGGTGTAGTATATGAAGTATGTGTAGTACATGAAGTATGTGTAGTACATGAAGTGGGTGTAGTACATGAAGTGGGTGTAGTATATGAAGTATGTGTAGTACATGAAGTGGGTGTAGTATATGAAGTGGGTGTAGTACATGAAGTATGTGTAGTACATGAAGTGTGCGTAGTACATGAAGTATGTGTAGTACATGAAGTATGTGTAGTACATGAAGTGGGTGTAGTACATGAAGTGGGTGTAGTACATGAAGTATGTGTAGTACATGAAGTGGGTGTAGTACATACAGTATGTGTAGTACATGAAGTATGTGTAGTACATGAAGTGGGTGTAGTACATGAAGTATGTGTAGTATATGAAGTGGGTGTAGTACATGAAGTGGGTGTAGTATATGAAGTGGGTGTAGTACATTAAGTATATTTAGTACATGAAGTGGGTGTAGTACATGAAGTGGGTGTAGTACATGAAGTGGGTGTAGTACATGAAGTATGTGTAGTACATGAAGTATGTGTAGTACATGAAGTGGGTGTAGTACATGAAGTGGGTGTAGTACATGAAGTATGTGTAGTACATGAAGTGGGTGTAGTACATGAAGTATGTGTAGTACATGAAGTATGTGTAGTACATGAAGTGGGTGTAGTACATGAAGTGGGTGTAGTATATGAAGTATGTGTAGTACATGAAGTGGGTGTAGTATATGAAGTGGGTGTAGTACATGAAGTATGTGTAGTACATGAAGTGTGCGTAGTACATGAAGTATGTGTAGTACATGAAGTATGTGTAGTACATGAAGTGGGTGTAGTACATGAAGTGGGTGTAGTACATGAAGTATGTGTAGTACATGAAGTGGGTGTAGTACATACAGTATGTGTAGTACATGAAGTATGTGTAGTACATGAAGTGGATGTAGTACATGAAGTATGTGTAGTATATGAAGTGGGTGTAGTACATGAAGTGGGTGTAGTATATGAAGTGGGTGTAGTACATTAAGTATATTTAGTACATGAAGTGGGTGTAGTACATGAAGTGGGTGTAGTACATGAAGTGGGTGTAGTACATGAAGTATGTGTAGTACATGAAGTATGTGTAGTACATGAAGTGGGTGTAGTACATGAAGTGGGTGTAGTACATGAAGTATGTGTAGTACATGAAGTGGGTGTAGTACATGAAGTGGGTGTAGTACATGAAGTATGTGTAGTACATGAAGTGGGTGTAGTACATGAAGTGGGTGTAGTACATGAAGTATGTGTAGTACATGAAGTATGTGTAGTACATGAAGTATGTGTAGTACATGAAGTGGGTGTAGTACATGAAGTATGTGTAGTACATGAAGTATGTGTAGTACATGAAGTGGGTGTAGTACATGAAGTATGTGTAGTACATGAAGTATGTGTAGTACATGAAGTGGGTGTAGTATATGAAGTATGTGTAGTACATGAAGTATGTGTAGTACATGAAGTGGGTGTAGTACATGAAGTGGGTGTAGTACATGAAGTATGTGTAGTACATGAAGTGGGTGTAGTACATGAAGTGGGTGTAGTACATGAAGTATGTGTAGTACATGAAGTATGTGTAGTACATGAAGTATGTGTAGTACATGAAGTGGGTGTAGTACATGAAGTATGTGTAGTACATGAAGTATGTGTAGTACATGAAGTGGGTGTAGTACATGAAGTATGTGTAGTACATGAAGTATGTGTAGTACATGAAGTGGGTGTAGTATATGAAGTATGTGTAGTACATGAAGTGGGTGTAGTATATGAAGTGGGTGTAGTACATGAAGTGTGCGTAGTACATGAAGTATGTGTAGTACATGAAGTATGTGTAGTACATGAAGTGGGTGTAGTACCTGAAGTGGGTGTAGTACATGAAGTATGTGTAGTACATGAAGTGGGTGTAGTACATACAGTATGTGTAGTACATGAAGTATGTGTAGTACATGAAGTGGGTGTAGTACATGAAGTATGTGTAGTATATGAAGTGGGTGTAGTACATGAAGTGGGTGTAGTACATGAAGTGGGTGTAGTACATGAAGTATATTTAGTACATGAAGTGGGTGTAGTACATGAAGTGGGTGTAGTACATGAAGTGGGTGTAGTACATGAAGTATGTGTAGTACATGAAGTATGTGTAGTACATGAAGTGGGTGTAGTACATGAAGTGGGTGTAGTACATTAAGTATGTGTAGTACATGAAGTGGGTGTAGTACATGAAGTGGGTGTAGTACATGAAGTATGTGTAGTACATGAAGTGGGTCTAGTACATGAAGTGGGTGTAGTACATGAAGTGGGTGTAGTACATAAAGTATGTGTAGTACATGAAGTGGGTGTAGTACATGAAGTGGGTGTAGTACATGAAGTATGTGTAGTACATGAAGTGGGTGTAGTACATGAAGTATGTGTAGTACATGAAGTATGTGTAGTACATGAAGTGGGTGTAGTACATGAAGTATGTGTAGTACATGAAGTGGGTGTAGTACATGAAGTATGTGTAGTACATGAAGTATGTGTAGTACATGAAGTGGGTGTAGTACATGAAGTGGGTGTAGTACATGAAGTATGTGTAGTACATGAAGTGGGTGTAGTACATGAAGTGGGTGTAGTACATGAAGTATGTGTAGTACATGAAGTATGTGTAGTACATGAAGTGGGTGTAGTACATGAAGTGGGTGTAGTACATTAAGTATGTGTAGTACATGAAGTGGGTGTAGTACATGAAGTGGGTGTAGTACATGAAGTATGTGTAGTACATGAAGTGGGTCTAGTACATGAAGTGGGTGTAGTACATGAAGTGGGTGTAGTACATAAAGTATGTGTAGTACATGAAGTGGGTGTAGTACATGAAGTGGGTGTAGTACATGAAGTATGTGTAGTACATGAAGTGGGTGTAGTACATGAAGTGGGTGTAGTACATGAAGTATGTGTAGTACATGAAGTGGGTGTAGTACATGAAGTGGGTGTAGTACATGAAGTGGGTGTAGTACATGAAGTATGTGTAGTACATGAAGTGGGTGTAGTACATGAAGTGGGTGTAGTACATGAAGTATGTGTAGTACATGAAGTGGGTCTAGTACATGAAGTGGGTGTAGTACATGAAGTGGGTGACCTGACCCTAACCCTGACCGTGACCCTGACCCATTGAATTAAAAGTTTCCAGTTGATACAACTGGATCCTTAGAATGTAGTATATGAAGTATAAGTGAAGTATAAGTGCAGTATAGTGCAGCATAAGTGCAGTATAGTGCAGTATAGTGCATTATAAGTGCAGTATAGTGCTAGTGCAGTATAGTGCAGTATAGTGCAGTATAGTGCAGTATAGTGCAATATAAGTGCAGTATAGTGCAGTATAGTGCAGTATAAGTGCAGTATAAATGCAGTATAGTGCAGTATAAGTGCAGTATAAATGCAGTATTGTGCAGTATAAGTGAAGTATTGTGCAGTATAAGTGCAGTATTGTGCAGTATAAGTACAGTATAAGTGCAGTAAAGTGCAGTATAAGTGCAGTATAGTGCAGTATAAGTGCAGTATAGTGCAGTATAGTGCCGTATTAGTGCAGTATAGTGCCGTATTAGTGCAGTATAGTGCAGTATAGTGCAGTATAAGTACAGTATAAGTGCAGTATAAGTGCAGTATAGTGCAGTATAAGTGCAGTATAGTGTGTACCCAGCAGGGCGGCGCTCAGCGTGCTCTTGATCAGAGGCAGTGCAGCGTCGTACACCTCCAGGGGGCGCTGCACTGGGCTCTGCAGCAGACGGTTCTGTTTGAGGAGAAGATGAAGACTTTCCAGAACCTTCAGCCACTTCCTCTGCTCCTGCTCCGAGTCGGCCAAGACCAGGACCGAGACCAGAGCCAGACTGGACTGTCCAGAGCCCACCTGCACAGAGGTCAGAGAGAGGGTCAGAGGTCAGAGAGAGGGTCAGACACCTGCACAGAGGTCAGAGACAGGGTCAGAAAGAGGGTCAGAGGTCAGAGAGAGGGTCAGACACCTGCACAGAGGTCAGAGAGAGGGTCAGAGGTCAGAGAGAGGGTCAGACACCTGCACAGAGGTCAGAGAGAGGGTCAGAGGTCAGAGAGAGGGTCAGACACCTGCACAGAGGTCAGAGAGAGGGTCAGAGAGAGGGTCAGAGGTCAGAGAGAGGGTCAGACACCTGCACAGAGGTCAGAGAGAGGGTCAGAGATCAGAGAGAGGGTCAGACACCTGCACAGAGGTCAGAGAGAGGGTCAGAGAGAGGGTCAGAGGTCAGAGAGAGGGTCAGACACCTGCACAGAGGTCAGAGAGAGGGTCAGAGGTCAGAGAGAGGGTCAGACACCTGCACAGAGGTCAGAGAGGGTCAGAGGTCAGAGAGAGGGTCAGACACCTGCACAGAGGTCAGAGAGAGGGTCAGAGGTCAGAGAGAGGGTCAGACACCTGCACAGAGGTCAGAGAGAGGGTCAGAGGTCAGAGAGAGGGTCAGAGAGAGGGTCAGACACCTGAAGAGAGGTCCGAGAGAGGGTCAGAGGTCAGAGAGAGGGTCAGAGAAAGGGTCAGACACCTGCACAGAGGTCAGAGAGAGGGTCAGAGGTCAGAGAGAGGGTCAGACACCTGCACAGAGGTCAGAGAGAGGGTCAGACACATGCACAGAGGTCAGAGAGAGGGTCAGAGGTCAGAGGGAGGGTCAGACACCTGCACAGAGGTCAGAGAGAGGGTCAGAGGTCAGAGAGAGGGTCAGACACCTGCACAGAGGTCAGAGAGAGGGTCAGAGGTCAGAGAGAGGGTCAGACACCTGCACAGAGGTCAGAGAGAGGGTCAGAAAGAGGGTCAGACACCTGCACAGAGGTCAGAGAGAGGGTCAGAGGTCAGAAAGAGGGTCAGACACCTGCACAGAGGTCAGAGAGAGGGTCAGAGGTCAGAGAGAGGGTCAGAGAGAGGGTCAGACACCTGCACAGAGGTCAGAGAGAGGGTCAGAGGTCAGAGAGAGGGTCAGACACCTGCACAGAGGTCAGAGAGAGGGTCAGAGGTCAGAGAGAGGGTCAGACACCTGCACAGAGGTCAGAGAGAGGGTCAGAGGTCAGAAAGAGGGTCAGACACCTGCACAGAGGTCAGAGAGAGGGTCAGAGGTCAGAGAGAGGGTCAGAGAGAGGGTCAGACACCTGCACAGAGGTCAGAGAGAGGGTCAGAGGTCAGAGAGAGGGTCAGACACCTGCACAGAGGTCAGAGAGGGTCAGAGGTCAGAGAGAGGGTCAGACACCTGCACAGAGGTCAGAGAGAGGGTCAGAGGTCAGAGAGAGGGTCAGACACCTGCACAGAGGTCAGAGAGAGGGTCAGAGGTCAGAAAGAAGGTCAGACACCTGCACAGAGGTCAGAGAGAGGGTCAGAGGTCAGAGAGAGGGTCAGAGAGAGGGTCAGACACCTGAAGAGAGGTCCGAGAGAGGGTCAGAGGTCAGAGAGAGGGTCAGAGAAAGGGTCAGACACCTGCACAGAGGTCAGAGAGAGGGTCAGAGGTCAGAGAGAGGGTCAGACACCTGCACAGAGGTCAGAGAGAGGGTCAGACACATGCACAGAGGTCAGAGAGAGGGTCAGAGGTCAGAGAGAGGGTCAGACACCTGCACAGAGGTCAGAGAGAGGGTCAGAGGTCAGAGAGAGGGTCAGACACCTGCACAGAGGTCAGAGAGAGGGTCAGAGGTCAGAGAGAGGGTCAGACACCTGCACAGAGGTCAGAGAGAGGGTCAGAAAGAGGGTCAGACACCTGCACAGAGGTCAGAGAGAGGGTCAGAGGTCAGAAAGAGGGTCAGACACCTGCACAGAGGTCAGAGAGAGGGTCAGAGGTCAGAGAGAGGGTCAGAGAGAGGGTCAGACACCTGCACAGAGGTCAGAGAGAGGGTCAGAGGTCAGAGAGAGGGTCAGAGAGAGGGTCAGACACCTGCACAGAGGTCAGAGAGAGGGTCAGAGGTCAGAGAGAGGGTCAGACACCTGCACAGAGGTCAGAGAGGGTCAGAGGTCAGAGAGAGGGTCAGACACCTGCACAGAGGTCAGAGAGAGGGTAAGAGGTCAGAGAGAGGGTCAGACACCTGCACAGAGGTCAGAGAGAGGGTCAGAGGTCAGAAAGAAGGTCAGACACCTGCACAGAGGTCAGAGAGAGGGTCAGAGGTCAGAGAGAGGGTCAGAGAGAGGGTCAGACACCTGAAGAGAGGTCCGAGAGAGGGTCAGAGGTCAGAGAGAGGGTCAGAGAAAGGGTCAGACACCTGCACAGAGGTCAGAGAGAGGGTCAGAGGTCAGAGAGAGGGTCAGACACCTGCACAGAGGTCAGAAAGAGGGTCAGACACATGCACAGAGGTCAGAGAGAGGGTCAGAGGTCAGAGGGAGGGTCAGACACCTGCACAGAGGTCAGAGAGAGGGTCAGAGGTCAGAGAGAGGGTCAGAGAGAGGGTCAGACACCTGAAGAGAGGTCCGAGAGAGGGTCAGAGGTCAGAGAGAGGGTCAGAGAAAGGGTCAGACACCTGCACAGAGGTCAGAGAGAGGGTCAGAGGTCAGAGAGAGGGTCAGACACCTGCACAGAGGTCAGAGAGAGGGTCAGACACATGCACAGAGGTCAGAGAGAGGGTCAGAGGTCAGAGAGAGGGTCAGACACCTGCACAGTGGTCAGAGAGAGGGTCAGAGGTCAGAGAGAGGGTCAGACACCTGCACAGAGGTCAGAGAGAGGGTCAGAGGTCAGAGAGAGGGTCAGACACCTGCACAGAGGTCAGAGAGAGGGTCAGAAAGAGGGTCAGACACCTGCACAGAGGTCAGAGAGAGGGTCAGAGGTCAGAAAGAGGGTCAGACACCTGCACAGAGGTCAGAGAGAGGGTCAGAGGTCAGAGAGAGGGTCAGAGAGAGGGTCAGACACCTGCACAGAGGTCAGAGAGAGGGTCAGAGGTCAGAGAGAGGGTCAGAGAGAGGGTCAGACACCTGCACAGAGGTCAGAGAGAGGGTCAGAGGTCAGAGAGAGGGTCAGACACCTGCACAGAGGTCAGAGAGGGTCAGAGGTCAGAGAGAGGGTCAGACACCTGCACAGAGGTCAGAGAGAGGGTCAGAGGTCAGAGAGAGGGTCAGACACCTGCACAGAGGTCAGAGAGAGGGTCAGAGGTCAGAAAGAAGGTCAGACACCTGCACAGAGGTCAGAGAGAGGGTCAGAGGTCAGAGAGAGGGTCAGAGAGAGGGTCAGACACCTGAAGAGAGGTCCGAGAGAGGGTCAGAGGTCAGAGAGAGGGTCAGAGAAAGGGTCAGACACCTGCACAGAGGTCAGAGAGAGGGTCAGAGGTCAGAGAGAGGGTCAGACACCTGCACAGAGGTCAGAGAGAGGGTCAGACACATGCACAGAGGTCAGAGAGAGGGTCAGAGGTCAGAGGGAGGGTCAGACACCTGCACAGAGGTATGAGAGAGGGTCAGAGGTCAGAGAGAGGGTCAGACACCTGCACAGAGGTCAGAGAGAGGGTCAGAGGTCAGAGAGAGGGTCAGACACCTGCACAGAGGTCAGAGAGAGGGTCAGAAAGAGGGTCAGACACCTGCACAGAGGTCAGAGAGAGGGTCAGAGGTCAGAAAGAGGGTCAGACACCTGCACAGAGGTCAGAGAGAGGGTCAGAGGTCAGAGAGAGGGTCAGAGAGAGGGTCAGACACCTGCACAGAGGTCAGAGAGAGGGTCAGAGGTCAGAGAGAGGGTCAGACACCTGCACAGAGGTCAGAGAGAGGGTCAGAGGTCAGAGAGAGGGTCAGACACCTGCACAGAGGTCAGAGAGGGTCAGAGGTCAGAGAGAGGGTCAGAAACCTGCACAGAGGTCAGAGAGAGGGTCAGAGGTCAGAGAGAGGGTCAGACACCTGCACAGAGGTCAGAGAGAGGGTCAGAGGTCAGAGAGAGGGTCAGACACCTGCACAGAGGTCAGAGAGAGGGTCAGAGGTCAGAAAGAGGGTCAGACACCTGCACAGAGGTCAGAGAGAGGGTCAGAGGTCAGAGAGAGGGTCAGAGAGAGGGTCAGACACCTGCACAGAGGTCAGAGAGAGGGTCAGAGGTCAGAGAGAGGGTCAGACACCTGCACAGAGGTCAGAGAGAGGGTCAGAGGTCAGAGAGAGGGTCAGACACCTGCACAGAGGTCAGAGAGGGTCAGAGGTCAGAGAGAGGGTCAGACACCTGCACAGAGGTCAGAGAGAGGGTCAGAGGTCAGAGAGAGGGTCAGACACCTGCACAGAGGTCAGAGAGAGGGTCAGAGGTCAGAAAGAGGGTCAGACACCTGCACAGAGGTCAGAGAGAGGGTCAGAGGTCAGAGAGAGGGTCAGAGAGAGGGTCAGACACCTGCAGAGAGGTCCGAGAGAGGGTCAGAGGTCAGAGAGAGGGTCAGAGAAAGGGTCAGACACCTGCACAGAGGTCAGAGAGAGGGTCAGAGGTCAGAGAGAGGGTCAGACACCTGCAAAGAGGTCAGAGAGAGGGTCAGACACATGCACAGAGGTCAGAGAGAGGGTCAGAGGTCAGAGAGAGGGTCAGACACCTGCACAGAGGTCAGAGAGAGGGTCAGAGGTCAGAGAGAGGGTCAGAAACCTGCACAGAGGTCAGAGAGAGGGTCAGAGGTCAGAGAGAGGGTCAGACACCTGCACAGAGGTCAGAGAGAGGGTCAGAGGTCAGAGAGAGGGTCAGACACCTGCACAGAGGTCAGAGAGAGGGTCAGAGGTCAGAGAGAGGGTCAGACACCTGCACAGAGGTCAGAGAGAGGGTCAGAGGTCAGAGAGAGGGTCAGACACCTGCACAGAGGTCAGAGAGGGTCAGAGGTCAGAGAGAGGGTCAGACACCTGCACAGAGGTCAGAGAGAGGGTCAGAGGTCAGAGAGAGGGTCAGACACCTGCACAGAGGTCAGAGAGAGGGTCAGAGGTCAGAAAGAGGGTCAGACACCTGCACAGAGGTCAGAGAGAGGGTCAGAGGTCAGAGAGAGGGTCAGAGAGAGGGTCAGAGACCTGCACAGAGGTCAGAGAGAGGGTCAGAGGTCAGAGAGAGGGTCAGAGAACGGGTCAGACACCTGCACAGAGGTCAGAGAGAGTGTCAGAGGTCAGAGAGAGGGTCAGACACCTGCACAGAGGTCAGAGAGAGGGTCAGACACATGCACAGAGGTCAGAGAGAGGGTCAAAGGTCAGAGAGAGGGTCAGACACCTGCACAGAGGTCAGAGAGAGGGTCAGAGGTCAGAGAGAGGGTCAGACACCTGCACAGAGGTCAGAGAGATGGTCAGAGGTCAGAGAGAGGGTCAGACACCTGCACAGAGGTCAGAGAGAGGGTCAGAGGTCAGAGAGAGGGTCAGACACCTGCACAGAGGTCAGAGAGAGGGTCAGAGGTCAGAGAGAGGGTCAGACACCTGCACAGAGGTCAGAGAGAGGGTCAGAGTTCAGAAAGAGGGTCAGACACCTGCACAGAGGTCAGAGAGAGGGTCAGAGGTCAGAGAGAGGGTCAGAGAGAGGGTCAGACACCTGCAGAGAGGTCCGAGAGAGGGTCAGAGGTCAGAGAGAGGGTCAGAGAACGGGTCAGACACCTGCACAGAGGTCAGAGAGAGTGTCAGAGGTCAGAGAGAGGGTCAGACACCTGCACAGAGGTCAGAGAGAGGGTCAGACACATGCACAGAGGTCAGAGAGAGGGTCAAAGGTCAGAGAGAGGGTCAGACACCTGCACAGAGGTCAGAGAGAGGGTCAGAGGTCAGAGAGAGGGTCAGACACCTGCACAGAGGTCAGAGAGATGGTCAGAGGTCAGAGAGAGGGTCAGACACCTGCACAGAGGTCAGAGAGAGGGTCAGAGGTCAGAGAGAGGGTCAGACACCTGCACAGAGGTCAGAGAGAGGGTCAGAGGTCAGAGAGAGGGTCAGACACCTGCACAGAGGTCAGAGAGAGGGTCAGAGTTCAGAAAGAGGGTCAGACACCTGCACAGAGGTCAGAGAGAGGGTCAGAGGTCAGAGAGAGGGTCAGAGTTCAGAAAGAGGGTCAGACACCTGCAGAGAGGTCCGAGAGAGGGTCAGAGGTCAGAGAGAGGGTCAGAGGTCAGAGAGAGGGTCAGACACCTGCACAGAGGTCAGAGAGAGGGTCAGAGGTCAGAGAGAGGGTCAGACACCTGCACAGAGGTCAGAGAGAGGGTCAGGCATATGAACAGAGGTCAGAGAGAGGGTCAAAGGTCAAAAAGAGGGTCAGACACCTGCAAAGAGGTCAGAGAGAGGGTCAGAGGTCAGAGAGAGGGTCAGACACCTGCACAGAGGTCAGAGAGAGGGTCAGAGGTCAGTGAGAGGGTCAGACACCTGCACAGAGGTCAGAGAGAGGGTCAGAGGTCAGAGAGAGGGTCAGAGAGAGGGTCAGACACCTGCACAGAGGTCCGAGAGAGGGTCAGAGGTCAGAGAGAGGGTCAGACACCTGCAGAGAGGTCAGAGAGAGGGTCAGAGGTCAGAGAGAGGGTCATAAAGAGGGTCAGACACCTGCACAGAGGTCAGAGAGAGGGTCAGAGGTCATATAGAGGGTCAGAGGTCAGAGAGAGGGTCAGACACCTGCACAGAGGTCAGAGAGAGGGTCAGAGAGAGGGTCAGAGAGAGTGTCAGACACCTGCAGAGAGGTCCGAGAGAGGGTCAGAGGTCAGAGAGAGGGTCAGACACCTAAACAGAGGTCAGAGAGAGGGTCAGAGGTCAGAGAGAGGGTCAGACACCTGCACAGAGGTCAGAGAGAGGGTCAGCGGTCAGAAAGAGGGTCAGACACCTGCACAGAGGTCCGAGAGAGGGTCAGAGTTCAGAGAGAGGGTCAGACACCTGAACAGAGGTCCGAGAGAGGGTCAGAGGTCAGAGAGAGGGTCAGACACCTGCACAGAGGTCAGAGAGAGGGACAGAGGTCAGAGAGAGGGTCAGAGAGAGGGTCAGACACCCGCACAAAGGTCCGAGAGAGGGTCAGAGGTCAGAGAGAGGGTCAGACACCTGCAGAGAGGTCAGAGAGAGGGTCAGAGGTCAGAGAGAGGGTCAGAAAGAGGGTCAGACACCTGCACAGAGGTCAGAGAGAGGGTCAGAGGTCAGAGAGAGGGTCAAACACCTGCACAGAGTTCAGAGAGAGGGTCAGAGGTCAGAGAGAGGGTCAGACACCTGCACAGAGGTTAGAGAGGGTCAAAGGTCAGAGAGAGGGTCAGACACCTGCAGAGAGGTCAGAGAGGGGGTCAGAGGTCAGAGAGAGGGTCAGAAACCTGCACAGAGGTCAGAGAGAGGGTCAGACACCTGCACAGAGGTCAGAGAGAGGGTCAGAGGTCAGAGAGAGGGTCAGACACCTGCACAGAGGTCAGAGAGAGAGTCAGAGGTCAGAAAGAAGGTCAGACACAAGGTCATAAGATAACGAGGTCAGAGACCAGGACTAAAACGGGTCTAAAGCAGGTCTAAAGCAGGTCTAAAGCAGGACTAAAGAAGGACTAAAGCAGGTCTAAAGCAGAACTAAAGCAGGACTAAAGCAGGACTAAAGCGGGTCTAAAGCAGGACTAAAGCAGGTCTAAAGCAGGACTAAAGCGGGACTAAAGCAGGTCTAAAGCAGGTCTAAAGCAGGACTAAAGCAGGTCGAAAGCGGGACTAAAGCGGGACTAAAGCAGGTCTAAAGCAGGACTAAAGCGGGACTAAAGCGGGACTAAAGCGGGTCTAAAGCGGGACTAAAGCAGGTCTAAAGCAGGACTAAAGCGGGACTAAAGCAGGTCTAAAGCAGGTCTAAAGCGGGACTAAAGCAGGTCTAAAGCAGGACTTAAGCAGGACTAAAGCGGGTCAAAAGCGGGACTAAAGCGGGACTAAAGCAGGAGTAAAGCAGGACTAAAGCGGGTCTAAAGCAGGACTAAACCAGGACTAAAGCGGGTCAAAAGCGGGACTAAAGCGGGACTAAAGCAGGAGTAAAGCAGGACTAAAGCGGGTCTAAAGCGGGACTAAAGCGGGTCTAAAGCAGGACTAAAGAAGGACTAAAGCAGGACTAAAGCGGGTCTAAAGCGGGTCTAAAGCAGGACTAAAGAAGGACTAAAGCGGGACTAAAGCAGGTCTAAAGCAGGTCTAAAGCAGGACTAAAGCAGGACTAAAGCAGGTCTAAAGCAGAACTAAAGCAGGTCTAAAACAGGTCTAAAGCAGGACTAAAGCGGGTCTAAAGCGGGACTAAATCGGGACTAAAGCAGGACTAAAGCAGGTCTAAAGCAGGACTAAAGCAGGTCTAAAGCAGGACTAAAGCAGGTCTAAAGCCGGACTAAAGCAGGACTAAAGCGGGTCTAAAGCAGGACTAAAGCGGGTCTAAAGCGGGACTAAAGCAGGTCTAAAGCAGGTCTAAAGCAGGACTAAAGCAGGACTAAAGCAGGACTAAAGCTGGTCTAAAGCGGGACTAAAGCGGGACTAAAGCAGGTCTAAAGCAGGACTAAAGCAGGACTAAAGCGGGACTAAAGCGGGTCTAAAGCGGGACTAAAGCGGGACTAAAGCAGGACTAAAGCGGGTCTAAAGCGGGACTAAAGCAGGACTAAAGCGGGTCTAAAGCAGGACTAAAGAAGGACTAAAGCGGGACTAAAGCAGGACTAAAGCGGGTCTAAAGTGGGACTAAAGCGGGACTAAAGCGGGACTAAAGCGGGACTAAAGCGGGACTAAAGCAGGACTAAAGCGGGTCTAAAGCGGGACTAAAGCAGGACTAAAGCGGGTCTAAAGCGGGACTAAAGCAGGTCTAAAGCAGGTCTAAAGCAGGACTAAAGCAGGACTAAAGCAGGACTAAAGCTGGTCTAAAGCGGGACTAAAGCGGGACTAAAGCAGGTCTAAAGCAGGACTAAAGCGGGACTAAAGCAGGAGTAAAGCAGGACTAAAGCAGGACTAAAGCGGGACTAAAGCAGGACTAAAGCAGGACTAAAGCAGGTCTAAAGCAGGACTAAAGCAGGACTAAAGCGGGACTAAAGCGGGTCTAAAGCAGGTCTAAAGCAGGACTAAAGCAGGACTAAAGCAGGAGTAAAGCAGGACTAAAGCAGGTCCAAAGCAGGACTAAAGCAGGACTAAAGCAGGACTAAAGCAGGTCCAAAGCAGGACTAAAGCAGGACTAAAGCAGGACTAAAGAAGGACTAAAGAAGGACTCACCTGGACCTTGAAGATGCAGGGCACGTCTTTCCGAGGCGCATGAATCACATCTGAGGGAAGAACTGAGCAGACGGAGAAGAACTCGTCCCTGAAACGAGACCAGAACCAGGACTGAAGCAGGACTGTGCACCGGTCACCATGACGACCAAGTGACCGGCCAAACATGTCAATATGACCAATGGGCTGGACACACAGGGGGCGCCGTCTCCCTCCTGCATTCACTTCAGCCAATCAGAGAGTTTCTTTGTCACATTTGTCTGATTTGATTAAACAAATGTCAAAAATGTGCTCCATGGACATTACAGTACCTGAGGCCCAGGACAAAGTCTACCTGAGGCCCAGGACATGGTCTGCCTGAGGTCCAGGACAAAGTACCTGAGGCCCAGGACAAAGTCTACCTGAGGCCCAGGACATGGTCTGCCTGAGGCCCAGGACAAAGTCTTCCTGAGGTCCAGGACAAAGTACCTGAGGTCCAGGACATGGTCTGCCTGAGGTCCAGGACATGGTCTGCCTGAGGCCCAGGACAAAGTCTTCCTGAGGTCCAGGACAAAGTCTACCTGAGGTTCAGGACAAAGTCTACCTGAGGTCCAGGACCAGGTCTACCTGAGGTCCAGGACAAAGTCTTCCTGAGGTCCAGGACAAAGTCTTCCTGAGGTCCAGGACAAAGTCTACCTGAGGTCCAGGACAAAGTCTACCTGAGGTCCAGGACATGGTCTGCCTGAGGCCCAGGACAAAGTCTTCCTGAGGTCCAGGACAAAGTACCTGAGGTCCAGGACAAAGTACCTGAGGTCCAGGACATGGTCTGCCTGAGGTCCAGGACATGGTCTGCCTGAGGCCCAGGACAAAGTCTTCATGAGGTCCAGGACAAAGTCTACCTGAGGTCCAGGACAAAGTCTACCTGAGGTCCAGGACCAGGTCTACCTGAGGTCCAGGACAAAGTCTTCCTGAGGTCCAGGACAAAGTACCTGAGGTCCAGGACAAAGTCTACCTGAGGTCCAGGACAAAGTCTACCTGAGGTCCAGGACATGGTCTGCCTGAGGCCCAGGACAAAGTCTTCCTGAGGTCCAGGACAAAGTCTACCTGAGGTCCAGGACCAGGTCTACCTGAGGTCCAGGACAAAGTCTACCTGAGGTCCAGGACAAAGTCTACCTGAGGCCCAGGACATGGTCTGCCTGAGGCCCAGGACAAAGTCTACCTGAGGCCCAAGACAAAGTCTACCTGAGGCCCAGGACATGGTCTGCCTGAGGCCCAGGACAAAGTCTACCTGAGGCCCAGGACAAAGTCTACCTGAGGCCCAGGACAAAGTCTACCTGAGGCCCAGGACAAAGTCTACCTGAGGCCCAGGACATGGTCTGCCTGAGGTCCAGGACAAAGTCTACCTGAGGTCCAGGACATGGTCTGCCTGAGGCCCAGGACAAAGTCTTCCTGAGGTCCAGGACAAAGTACCTGAGGCCCAGGACAAAGTACCTGAGGTCCAGGACATGGTCTGCCTGAGGCCCAGGACAAAGTCTTCCTGAGGTCCAGGACAAAGTACCTGAGGTCCAGGACAAAGTACCTGAGGTCCAGGACATGGTCTGCCTGAGGCCCAGGACAAAGTCTACCTGAGGTCCAGGACAAAGTCTACCTGAGGTCCAGGACATGGTCTGCCTGAGGCCCAGGACAAAGTCTTCCTGAGGTCCAGGACAAAGTACCTGAGGTCCAGGACAAAGTACCTGAGGTCCAGGACATGGTCTGACTGAGGCCCAGGACAAAGTCTACCTGAGGTCCAGGACATGGTCTGCCTGAGGTCCAGGACAAAGTACCTGAGGTCCAGGACAAAGTCTACCTGAGGTCCAGGACATGGTCTGCCTGAGGCCCAGGACAAAGTCTTCCTGAGGTCCAGGACAAAGTACCTGAGGTCCAGGACAAAGTACCTGAGGTCCAGGACATGGTCTGCCTGAGGCCCAGGACAAAGTCTACCTGAGGTCCAGGACAAAGTCTACCTGAGGTCCAGGACATGGTCTGCCTGAGGCCCAGGACAAAGTCTTCCTGAGGTCCAGGACAAAGTACCTGAGGTCCAGGACAAAGTACCTGAGGTCCAGGACATGGTCTGCCTGAGGCCCAGGACAAAGTCTACCTGAGGTCCAGGACAAAGTCTACCTGAGGTCCAGGACATGGTCTGCCTGAGGCCCAGGACAAAGTCTTCCTGAGGTCCAGGACAAAGTACCTGAGGTCCAGGACAAAGTACCTGAGGTCCAGGACAAAGTACCTGAGGTCCAGGACTAAGTCTACCTGAGGTCCAGGACCAGGTCTACCTGAGGTCCAGGACTAAGTCTACCTGAGGTCCAGGACCAGGTCTACCTGAGGTCCAGGACAAAGTCTACCTGAGGTCAAGGACAACGTACCTGAGGTCCAGGACATGGTCTGCCTGAGGCCCAGGACAAAGTCTTCCTGAGGTCCAGGACGGAGTCTACCTGAGGTCCAGGACCAGGTCTACCTGAGGTCCAGGACAAAGTCTACCTAAGGTCCAGGACAAAGTACCTAAGGTCCAGGACGAGTGAGGCCGAGTTCCCGGGCTGAGTGGACTTTCCTTCTGGGACGTCGTAGAAAAACAAGCGACAGTCTGAGACCACGGCCCAGACTCTCTGCCAGCCTTTCTTCACTCCACTGGGTTTAGGCACCTGAGACGACAGAACCGGGTCAGAACAGGAACAGGGTCAGAACAGGGTCAGAACCAGCTCAGAACAGGGTCAAAACAGGGTCAGTACTGGGTCAGAACCTGGTCAGAACCGGGTCAGAACAGGGTCAGAACCGGGTCAGAACAGGGTCAGTACTGGGTCAGAACTGGGTCAGAACAGGGTCAGAACAGGGTCAGAACCGAGTCAGAACAGGGTCAGAACAGGGTCAGAACCGG
The DNA here is from genome assembly GCA_026437355.1 of Eucyclogobius newberryi. Taxonomy (NCBI): domain Eukaryota; kingdom Metazoa; phylum Chordata; class Actinopteri; order Gobiiformes; family Gobiidae; genus Eucyclogobius; species Eucyclogobius newberryi. The sequence goes on along the minus strand of JAPEHP010000001.1, from coordinate 53,006,673 downwards.
GTCAGAACCGGGTCAGAACAGGGTCAGTACTGGGTCAGAACTGGGTCAGAACAGGGTCAGAACAGGGTCAGAACCGAGTCAGAACAGGGTCAGAACAGGGTCAGAACCGGGTCAGAACCGGGTCAGAACAGGGTCAGAACCGGGTCAGAACAGGGTCAGTACTGGGTCAGAACCGGGTCAGAACAGGGTCAGAACAGAGTCAGAACAGGGTCAGAACCGGGTCAGAACCGGGTCAGAACAGGGTCTGAACCAGGTCAGAACAAGCTCAGAACAGGGTCAGAACAGGGTCAGAACCGAGTCAGAACAGGGTCAGAACAGGGTCAGAACCGGGTCAGAACAGGGTCAAAACCGGGTCAGAACAGGGTCAGAACCGAGTCAGAACAGGGTCAGAACAGGGTCAGAACCAGGTCAGAACAGGGTCAGAACCAGATCAGAACAGGATCAAAACAGGGTCAGAACTGGGACAGAACAGGGTCAGAACTGGGTCAAAACAGGGTCAGTACTGGGTCAGAACCTGGTCAGAACCGGGTCAGAACCGGGTCAGAACAGGGTCAGAACAGGGTCAGTACCGAGTCAGAACAGGGTCAGAACAGGGTCAGAACCGGGTCAAAACAGGGTCAGAACCAGGTCAGAACAGGGTCAGAACCAGATCAGAACCGGGTCAGAACCGGGTCAGAACAGGGTCAGAACCAGGTCAGAACAAGTTCAGAACAGGGTCAGAACAGGGTCAGAACCGAGTCAGAACAGGGTCAGAACAGGGTCAGAACCGGGTCAGAACAGGGTCAAAACCGGGTCAGAACAGGGTCAGAACCGAGTCAGAACAGGGTCAGAACCGGGTCAGAACAGGGTCAGAACCAGGGTCAGAACCAGATCAGAACAGGATCAAAACAGGGTCAGAACTGGGACAGAACAGGGTCAGAACTGGGTCAAAACAGGGTCAGTACTGGGTCAGAACCTGGTCAGAACCGGGTCAGAACCGGGTCAGAACAGGGTCAGTACTGGGTCAGAACTGGGTCAGAACAGGGTCAGAACCGGGTCAGAACCAGGTCAGAACAAGCTCAGAACCGGGTCAGAACAGGGTCAAAACCGGGTCAGAACAGGGTCAGAACTGAGTCAGAACAGGGTCAGAACAGGGTCAGAACAGGGTCAGAACCAGGTCAGAACTTGGTCAGAACAGGGTAAGAACCGGGTCAGAACAGGGTCAGGCCCAGATCAGAACAGGGTCAGAACCAGCTCAGAACAGGGTCAGAACAGGGTCAGAACCGAGTCAGAACAGGGTCAGAACAGGAACAGGGTCAGATCAGGGTCAGAACTGGGTCAGAACCGAGTCAGAATTAGGTCAGAACAGGATTAGAACAGGGTCAAAACCGGGTCAGAACAGGGTCAGAACCGAGTCAGAACTGGGACAGAACAGGGTCAGAACAGGGTCAGTACTGGGTCAGAACCTGGTCAGAACCGGGTCAGAACAGGGTCAGAACCGAGTCAGAACAGGGTCAGAACAGGGTCAGAACCAGGTCAGAACAGGGTCAGAACAGGGTTAGAACTTGGTCAGAACAGGGTCAGAACCGGGTCAGGCCCAGATCAGAACAGGGTCAGAACCAGCTCAGAACAGGATCAGAACAGGAACAGGGTCAGATCAGGGTCAGAACTGGGTCAGAACTGGGTCGGAACAGGGTCAGAACCGGGTCAGAACAGGGTCAGAACAGAGTCAGAACAGGGTCAGAACTGAGTCAGAACAGGGTCAGAACTGGGTCAGAACCAAGTCAGAACAGGGTCAGAACAGGAACAGGGTCAGATCAGGGTCAGAACTGGGTCAGAACTGGGTCGGAACAGGGTCAGAACCGGGTCAGAACAGGGTCAGAACAGAGTCAGAACAGGGTCAGAACTGAGTCAGAACAGGGTCAGAACAGGGTCAGAACTGGGTCAGAACCAAGTCAGAACAGGGTCAGAACAGGGTTAGAACAGGGTCAGAACAGGGTCAAAACTGGGTAATAACAGGGTCAGAACAGGGTCAGATCCGAGTCAGAACAGGGTCAGAACCGGGTAAGAACAGGGTCAGAACTGGGTCAGAACTGGGTCAGAACAGGGTCAGAACTGGGTCAGAACAGGGTCAGAACCAGATCAGAACAGGGTCAGAACAGGGTCAGAACAGGGAGAGAACAGGGTCAGAACTGGGTCAGAACAGGGTCAGAACCGAGTCAGAACAGGGTCAGAACCAGGTCAGAACCAGGTCAGAACCAGGTCAGAACAGGGTCAGAACAGAGTCAGAACAGAGTCAGAACTGGGTCAGAACAGGGTCAGAACAGGGTTAGAACCGAGTCAGAATCAAGTCAGAACAGGGTCAGAACAGGGTCAGAACTGGGTCAGAACAGGGTCAGAACAGGGTCAGAACTGGGTCATAACAGGGTCAGAACAGGGTCAGAACCGGGTCAGAACAGAGTCAGAATAAAGTCAGAACAGGGTCAGAACAGGGTCAGAACCGAGTCAGAACAGGGTCAGAACAGGGTCAGAACCAGGTCAGAACAGGGTCAGAACAGGGTTAGAACTTGGTCAGAACAGGGTCAGAACCGGGTCAGGCCCAGATCAGAACAGGGTCAGAACCAGCTCAGAACAGGGTCAGAACCAGCTCAGAACAGGGTCAGAACAGGAACAGGGTCAGATCAGGGTCAGAACTGGGTCAGAACTGGGTCGGAACAGGGTCAGAACCGGGTCAGAACAGGGTCAGAACTGAGTCAGAACAGGGTCAGAACTGGGTCAGAACCAAGTCAGAACAGGGTCAGAACAGGGTTAGAACAGGGTCAGAACAGGGTCAAAACTGGGTAATAACAGGGTCAGAACAGGGTCAGAACCGAGTCAGAACAGGGTCAGAACCGGGTAAGAACAGGGTCAGAACTGGGTCAGAACAGGGTCAGAACTGGGTCAGAACCGAGTCAGAACAGGGTCAGAACCGGGTAAGAACAGGGTCAGAACTGGGTCAGAACAGGGTCAGAACTGGGTCAGAACAGGGTCAGAACCAGATCAGAACAGGGTCAGAACCGAGTCAGAATAGGGTCAGAACTGGGACAGAACAGGGTCAGAACAGGGTCAGAACTGGGTTAGAACAGGGTCAGAACTGGGTCAGAACAGGGTCATAACAGGGTTAGAACAGAGTCAGAATAAAGTCAGAACTGGGTCAGAACAGAGTCAGAACAGAGTCAGAACTGGGTCATAACAGGGTCAGAACAGGGTCAGAACCGGGTCAGAACAGAGTCAGAACAGGGTCAGAACCGGGTCAGAACAGAGTCAGAACAGGGTCAGAACCGGGTCAGAACAGAGTCAGAATAAAGTCAGAACTGGGTCAGAATAGGGTCAGAACTGGGACAGAACAGGGTCAGAACAGGGTCAGAACTGGGTTAGAACAGGGTCAGAACTGGGTCAGAACAGGGTTAGAACAGAGTCAGAATAAAGTCAGAACTGGGTCAGAACAGAGTCAGAACAGAGTCAGAACTGGGTCAGAACAGAGTCAGAACCGGGTCAGAACAGAGTCAGAATAAAGTCAGAACAGGGTCATAACAGGGTCAGAACAGAGTCAGAACTGGGTCATAACAGGGTCAGAACCGGGTCAGAACCGGGTCAGAACAGAGTCATAACAGGGTCAGAACAGGGTCAGAACCGGGTCAGAACAGAGTCAGAACAGGGTCAGAACTGGGTCAGAACAGAGTCAGAACCGGGTCAGAACAGAGTCAGAATAAAGTCAGAACAGGGTCATAACAGGGTCAGAACAGAGTCAGAACTGGGTCATAACAGGGTCAGAACCGGGTCAGAACAGAGTCAGAATAAAGTCAGAACTGGGTCAGAACAGGGTCAGAACTGGGTCATAACAGGGTCAGAACAGAGTCAGAACTGGGTCATAACAGGGTCAGAACAGGGTCAGAATAAAGTCAGAACTGGGTCAGAACTGGGTCAGAACAGAGTCAGAACTGGGTCATAACAGGGTCAGAACAGGGTCAGAACCGGGTCAGAACAGAGTCAGAACAGGGTCAGAACCGGGTCAGAACAGAGTCAGAATAAAGTCAGAACTGGGTCAGAACAGGGTCAGAACTGGGTCATAACAGGGTCAGAACAGAGTCAGAACTGGGTCATAACAGGGTCAGAACAGGGTCAGAACTGGGTCAGAACAGAGTCAGAATAAAGTCAGAACTGGGTCAGAACAGAGTCAGAACCGGGTCAGAACAGAGTCAGAATAAAGTCAGAACAGGGTCATAACAGGGTCAGAACAGAGTCAGAACCGGGTCAGAACAGAGTCAGAACAGGGTCAGAACCGGGTCAGAACAGAGTCAGAATAAAGTCAGAACTGGGTCAGAACAGGGTCAGAACAGAGTCAGAATAAAGTCAGAACTGGGTCAGAACAGGGTCAGAACTGGGTCATAACAGGGTCAGAACAGGGTCAGAACTGGGTCAGAACAGAGTCAGAATAAAGTCAGAACTGGGTCAGAACAGAGTCAGAACCGGGTCAGAACAGAGTCAGAATAAAGTCAGAACAGGGTCATAACAGGGTCAGAACAGAGTCAGAACCGGGTCAGAACAGAGTCAGAACAGGGTCAGAACCGGGTCAGAACAGAGTCAGAATAAAGTCAGAACTGGGTCAGAACAGGGTCAGAACTGGGTCAGAACAGGGTTAGAACAGAGTCAGAACCGGGTCAGAACTGGGTCAGAACAGGGTCAGAACTGGGTCAGAACAGGGTTAGAACAGAGTCAGAACCGGGACCTGGTCAGGACTCACCCGGACATAGCCTTTGTAGGCGGTGCCGATGCCCCTCTGGATGTCGACGCCCGCCGGCCTCAGCTCCGTAGGGATTGGACAGATCTGAGGGGCGTGGTCTCGGCAGGTCACATGACACACGAACGAACACACTAAAAATATAAAAATAAAATCAATCAAAAATTAATAACCCTAAGAAGGTCTAAAGCAGGACTAAAGCAGGACTAAAGCAGGACTAAAGCAGGACTAAAGCAGGACTAAAGCAGGTCTAAAGCAGGTCTAAAGCAGGACTAAAGCAGGACTAAAGCAGGACTAAAGCAGGACTAAAGCAGGACTAAAGCAGGTCTAAAGCAGGTCTAAAGCAGGTCTAAAGCAGGACTAAAGCAGGACTAAAGCAGGACTAAAGCAGGAGTAAAGCAGGACTAAAGCAGGACTAAAGCAGGACTAAAGCAGGAGTAAAGCAGGACTAAAGCAGGACTAAAGCAGGACTAAAGCAGGACTAAAGCAGGAGTAAAGCAGGTCTAAAGCAGGACTAAAGCAGGACTAAAGCAGGACTAAAGCAGGACTAAAGCAGGAGTAAAGCAGGACTAAAGCAGGACTAAAGCAGGACTAAAGCAGGAGTAAAGCAGGACTAAAGCAGGACTAAAGCAGGACTAAAGCAGGACTAAAGCAGGTCTAAAGCAGGACTAAAGCAGGACTAAAGCAGGACTAACGCAGGACTAAAGCAGGAGTAAAGCAGGACTAAAGCAGGACTAAAGCAGGACTAAAGCAGGAGTAAAGCAGGTCTAAAGCAGGAGTAAAGCAGGTCTAAAGCAGGACTAAAGCAGGACTAAAGCAGGACTAAAGCAGGAGTAAAGCAGGAGTAAAGCAGGTCTAAAGCAGGACTAAAGCAGGACTAAAGCAGGACTAAAGCAGGACTAAAGCAGGTCTAAAGCAGGACTAAAGCAGGTCTAAAGCAGGACTAAAGCAGGACTAAAGCAGGAGTAAAGCAGGTCTAAAGCAGGACTAAAGCAGGACTAAAGCAGGAGTAAAGCAGGTCTAAAGCAGGACTAAAGCAGGACTAAAGCAGGAGTAAAGCAGGAGTAAAGCAGGTCTAAAGCAGGAGTAAAGCAGGACTAAAGCAGGACTAAAGCAGGACTAAAGCAGGACTAAAGCAGGTCTAAAGCAGGACTAAAGCAGGACTAAAGCAGGACTAAAGCAGGACTAAAGCAGGAGTAAAGCAGGACTAAAGCAGGACTAAAGCAGGACTAAAGCAGGAGTAAAGCAGGACTAAAGCAGGACTAAAGCAGGACTAAAGCAGGAGTAAAGCAGGACTAAAGCAGGACTAAAGCAGGACTAAAGCAGGAGTAAAGCAGGTCTAAAGCAGGACTAAAGCAGGACTAAAGCAGGACTAACGCAGGACTAAAGCAGGAGTAAAGCAGGACTAAAGCAGGACTAAAGCAGGAGTAAAGTAGGTCTAAAGCAGGAGTAAAGCAGGTCTAAAGCAGGACTAAAGCAGGACTAAAGCAGGACTAAAGCAGGAGTAAAGCAGGTCTAAAGCAGGACTAAAGCAGGACTAAAGCAGGAGTAAAGCAGGACTAAAGCAGGACTAAAGCAGGAGTAAAGCAGGTCTAAAGCAGGACTAAAGCAGGTCTAAAGCAGGACTAAAGCAGGACTAAAGCAGGACTAAAGCAGGTTTAAAGCAGGTCTAAAGCAGGACAAAAGCAGGACTAAAGAGGGTCTAAAGCAGGTCTAAAGCGGGTCTGAAGCAGGTCTAAAGCAGGTCTAAAGCAGGACAAAAGCAGGTCTAAAGCAGGACTAAAGCAGGACAAAAGCAGGACTAAAGTAGGTCTAAAGCAGGTCTAAAGCAGGTCTAAAGCAGGACAAAAGCAGGACTAACGCAGGACTAAAGCAGGAGTAAAGCAGGACTAAAGCAGGACTAAAGCAGGACTAAAGCAGGAGTAAAGCAGGTCTAAAGCAGGAGTAAAGCAGGTCTAAAGCAGGACTAAAGCAGGACTAAAGCAGGACTAAAGCAGGAGTAAAGCAGGAGTAAAGCAGGTCTAAAGCAGGACTAAAGCAGGACTAAAGCAGGACTAAAGCAGGACTAAAGCAGGTCTAAAGCAGGACTAAAGCAGGTCTAAAGCAGGACTAAAGCAGGACTAAAGCAGGAGTAAAGCAGGTCTAAAGCAGGACTAAAGCAGGACTAAAGCAGGACTAACGCAGGACTAAAGCAGGAGTAAAGCAGGACTAAAGCAGGACTAAAGCAGGAGTAAAGCAGGTCTAAAGCAGGAGTAAAGCAGGTCTAAAGCAGGACTAAAGCAGGACTAAAGCAGGAGTAAAGCAGGAGTAAAGCAGGTCTAAAGCAGGAGTAAAGCAGGACTAAAGCAGGACTAAAGCAGGACTAAAGCAGGACTAAAGCAGGTCTAAAGCAGGACTAAAGCAGGACTAAAGCAGGACTAAAGCAGGACTAAAGCAGGAGTAAAGCAGGACTAAAGCAGGACTAAAGCAGGAGTAAAGCAGGACTAAAGCAGGACTAAAGCAGGACTAAAGCAGGAGTAAAGCAGGACTAAAGCAGGACTAAAGCAGGACTAAAGCAGGAGTAAAGCAGGTCTAAAGCAGGACTAAAGCAGGACTAAAGCAGGACTAACGCAGGACTAAAGCAGGAGTAAAGCAGGACTAAAGCAGGACTAAAGCAGGAGTAAAGTAGGTCTAAAGCAGGAGTAAAGCAGGTCTAAAGCAGGACTAAAGCAGGACTAAAGCAGGACTAAAGCAGGAGTAAAGCAGGAGTAAAGCAGGTCTAAAGCAGGACTAAAGCAGGACTAAAGCAGGAGTAAAGCAGGAGTAAAGCAGGACTAAAGCAGGACTAAAGCAGGAGTAAAGCAGGTCTAAAGCAGGACTAAAGCAGGTCTAAAGCAGGACTAAAGCAGGACTAAAGCAGGACTAAAGCAGGTTTAAAGCAGGTCTAAAGCAGGACAAAAGCAGGACTAAAGAGGGTCTAAAGCAGGTCTAAAGCGGGTCTGAAGCAGGTCTAAAGCAGGTCTAAAGCAGGACAAAAGCAGGTCTAAAGCAGGACTAAAGCAGGACAAAAGCAGGACTAAAGTAGGTCTAAAGCAGGTCTAAAGCAGGTCTAAAGCAGGACAAAAGCAGGTCCAAAGCAGGACTAAAGCAGGACTAAAGCAGGACTAAAGCAGGACTAAAGCAGGTCTAAAGCAGGACTAAAGCGGGTCTAAAGCAGGACAAAAGCAGGTCTAAAGCAGGACAAAAGCAGGACTAAAGCAGGTCTAAAGCAGGTCTAAAGCAGGATTAAAGCAGGACTAAAGCAGGACTAAAGCGGCACTAAAGCAGGACTAAAGCAGGTCTAAAGCAGGACTAAAGCGGGTCCAAAGCAGGTCTAAAGCGGGTCTAAAGCAGGACTAAAGCGGGTCTAAAGCGGGTCTCAAGCAGGTCTAAAGCAGGACAAAAGCAGGACTAAAGCAGGTCTAAAGCAGGACTAAAGCAGGTCTAAAGCAGGTCTAAAGCAGGTCTAAAGCAGGACAAAAGCAGGACTAAAGCAGGTCTAAAGCAGGACTAAAGCGGGTCTAAAGCAGGATTAAAGCAGGTCTAAAGCAGGTCTAAAGCAGGATTAAAGCAGGACTCAAGCAGGACTAAAGCGGGTCTAAAGCAGGACTAAAGCGGGTCTAAAGCGGGTCTAAAGCAGGAGTAAAGCAGGTCTAAAGCAGGACTAAAGCAGGACTAAAGCAGGACTAAAGCAGGAGTAAAGCAGGTCTAAAGCAGGACTAAAGCAGGACTAAAGCAGGAGTAAAGCAGGTCTAAAGCAGGACTAAAGCAGGACTAAAGCAGGTCTAAAGCAGGTCTAAAGCAGGACTAAAGCAGGACTAAAGCAGGAGTAAAGCAGGAGTAAAGCAGGACTAAAGCAGGACTAAAGCAGGAGTAAAGCAGGACTAAAGCAGGTCTAAAGCAGGACTAAAGCAGGACTAAAGCAGGACTAAAGCAGGACTAAAGCAGGACTAAAGCAGGTCTAAAGCAGGACTAAAGCAGGACTAAAGCAGGAGTAAAGCAGGAGTAAAGCAGGACTAAAGCAGGAGTAAAGCAGGACTAAAGCAGGTCTAAAGCAGGACTAAAGCAGGAGTAAAGCAGGACTAAAGCAGGACTAAAGCAGGACTAAAGCAGGAGTAAAGCAGGTCTAAAGCAGGACTAAAGCAGGTCTAAAGCAGGACTAAAGCAGGACTAAAGCAGGACTAAAGCAGGTCTAAAGCAGGACTAAAGCGGGTCTAAAGCAGGACAAAAGCAGGTCTAAAGCAGGACAAAAGCAGGACTAAAGCAGGTCTAAAGCAGGTCTAAAGCAGGATTAAAGCAGGACTAAAGCAGGACTAAAGCGGCACTAAAGCAGGACTAAAGCAGGTCTAAAGCAGGACTAAAGCGGGTCTAAAGCAGGACTAAAGCAGGTCTAAAGCAGGTCTAAAGCAGGTCTAAAGCAGGACAAAAGCAGGACTAAAGCAGGTCTAAAGCAGGACTAAAGCGGGTCTAAAGCAGGTCTAAAGCAGGATTAAAGCAGGACTCAAGCAGGACTAAAGCGGGTCTAAAGCAGGACTAAAGCGGGACTAAAGCAGGACTAAAGCAGGTCTAAAGCGGGTCTCAAGCAGGTCTAAAGCAGGACAAAAGCAGGACTAAAGCAGGTCTAAAGCAGGACTAAAGCAGGTCTAAAGCAGGACAAAAGCAGGACTAAAGCAGGTCTAAAGCAGGACTAAAGCGGGTCTAAAGCGGGTCTCAAGCAGGTCTAAAGCAGGACAAAAGCAGGACTAAAGCAGGTCTAAAGCAGGACTAAAGCTGGACAAAAGCAGGACTAAAGCAGGTCTAAAGCAGGACTAAAGCAGGTCTAAAGCAGGACAAAAGCAGGACTAAAGCAGGACAAAAGCAGGACTAAAGCAGGTCTAAAGCAGGTCTAAAGCAGGACAAAAGCAGGACTAAAGCAGGTCTAAAGCAGGACTAAAGCGGGTCTAAAGCGGGTCTAAAGCAGGACTAAAGCGGGTCTAAAGCGGGTCTAAAGCGGGTCTAAAGCGGGTCTAAAGCGGATCTAAACCCGGTCTCACCCTCGCAGCCGTAGCCCTGTCGGGTCAGGCCGGTCATCACAGCGCTGCAGTGGCTACATTGAGGAGGAGAACTGAAGGTTTTGATGCTGAGTTGATGAGCGCGAGGCTGGAACAAGAAACACAAACACTGAGGGCTTGAACTGTGCGCCGCACCGTCAGGGGGCATGAAACCAGCGTGTGCAGTCAAAGGAAAGATGAAGAAATATGTTTCAGAGAAATTATATGAATAGGCTATTTTATTTGTTTTACTTTACTTTGTGGCAAAATTAAAAAACATTGAAAATGTGATGTTCAAATGAATGTTAAAGGTCCAATATCATTAAAAGACCCATATCATTAAAGGACCAATGTCATTAAAGGTCCCATATCATTAAAGGACCAATGTCATTAAAGGTCCCATATCATTAAAGGACCAATGTCATTAAAGGTCCCATATCATTAAAGGACCCATGTCATTAAAGGATCCATGTCATTAAAGGACCCATATCATTAAAGGACCCATGTTATTAAAGGTCCCATATCATTAAAGGACCCATGTCATTAAAGGATCCATGTCATTAAAGGACCCATGTCATTAAAGGTCCCATATCATTAAAGGACCCATGTCATTAAAGGATCCATGTCATTAAAGGACCCATGTCATTAAAGGTCCCATATCATTAAAGGACCCATGTCATTAAAGGACCCATGTCATTAAAGGACCCATGTCATTAAAGGTCCCATATCATTAAAGGACCCATGTCATTAAAGGACCCATGTCATTAAAGGACCCATGTCATTAAAGGTCCCATATCATTAAAGGACCCATGTCATTAAAGGATCCATGTCTTTAAAGGACCCATGTCATTAAAGGTCCCATATCATTAAAGGACCAATGTCATTAAAGGTCCCATATCATTAAAGGACCCATGTCATTAAAGGATCCATGTCATTAAAGGACCCATATCATTAAAGGACCCATGTTATTAAAGGTCCCATATCATTAAAGGACCCATGTCATTAAAGGATCCATGTCATTAAAGGACCCATGTCATTAAAGGTCCCATATCATTAAAGGACCCATGTCATTAAAGGATCCATGTCATTAAAGGACCCATGTCATTAAAGGTCCCATATCATTAAAGGACCCATGTCATTAAAGGACCCATGTCATTAAAGGACCCATGTCATTAAAGGTCCCATATCATTAAAGGACCCATGTCATTAAAGGACCCATGTCATTAAAGGACCCATGTCATTAAAGGTCCCATATCATTAAAGGACCCATGTCATTAAAGGATCCATGTCTTTAAAGGACCCATGTCATTAAAGGTCCCATATCATTAAAGGACCCATGTCATTAAAGGACCCATGTCATTAAAGGTCTCATGTCATTAAAGGTCCCATATCATTAAAGGACCCATGTCATTAAAGGACCCATGTCATTAAAGGACCCATGTCATTAAAGGACCCATATCATTAAAGGACCCATATCATTAAAGGATCCATGTCTTTAAAGGACCCATGTCATTAAAGGTCCCATATCATTAAAGAACCCATGTTATTAAAGGTCCCATGTCATTAAAGGTCCCATGTCATTAAAGGTAAAGGTCCCATATCATTAAAGGACCCATATCATTAAAGGACCCATGTCATTAAAGGTCCCATGTTATTAAAGGGCCCATATCATTAAAGAACCCATGTTATTAAAGGTCCCATGTCATTAAAGGTCCCATGTCATTAAGGGACCCTTGTCATTAAAGGTCCCATATCATTAAAGGTCCCATGTCATTAAAGGTCCCATATCATTAAAGGACCCATGTCATTAAAGGTCCCATGTCATTAAAAGTAAAGGTCCCATGTCATTAAAGGACCCATGTCATTAAAGGACCCATATCATTAAAGTCCCATGTCTTTTAAAGGACCCATATCATTAAAGGTCCCATGTCATTAAAGGACCCGTGTCATTAAAGGTCCCATATCATTAAAGGTCCCATGTCATTAAAGGTCCCATGTCATTAAAGGTAAAGGTCCCATGTCATTAAAGGACCCATATCATTAAAGGTCCCATATCATTAAAGGTCCCATGTCATTAAAGGTCCCATATCATTAAAGGTCCCATGTCATTAAAGGTCCTATGTCATTAAAGGTAAAGGTCCCATGTCATTAAAGGACCCATGTCATTAAAGGTCCCATATCATTAAAGGTCCCATGTCATTAAAGGTCCCATGTCATTAAAGGTAAAGGTCCCATGTCATTAAAGGACCCATATCATTAAAGGTCCCATATCATTAAAGGTCCCATGTCATTAAAGGTCCCATATCATTAAAGGTCCCATGTCATTAAAGGTCCTATGTCATTAAAGGTAAAGGTCCCATGTCATTAAGGGACCCTTGTCATTAAAGGTCCCATATCATTAAAGGTCCCATGTCATTAAAGATCCCATGTCATTAAAGGTCCCATGTCATTAAAGGTCCCATGTCATTAAAGGTCCCATGTCATTAAAAGTAAAGGTCCCATGTCATTAAAGGTCCCATGTCATTAAAGGTAAAGGTCCCATGTCTTTAAATGACCCATGTCATTAAAGGACCCATATCATTAAAGGTCCCATGTCATTAAAGGTCCCATGTCATTAAAGGTAAAGGTCCCATGTCATTAAAGGTCCCATGTCATTAAAGGACCCATATCATTAAAGGTCCCATGTCATTAAAGGACCCATATCATTAAAGGTCCCATGTCATTAAAGGTACCATGTCATTAAAGGACCCATATCATTAAAGGTCCCATATCATTAAAGGTCCCATGTCATTAAAGGTCCCATGTCATTAAAGGTAAAGGTCCCATGTCATTAAAGGACCCATGTCATTAAAGGACCCATGTCATTAAAGGTCCCATGTCATTAAAGGTCCCATGTCATTAAAGGTAAAGGTCCCATGTCATTAAGGGACCCTTGTCATTAAAAGTCCCATATCATTAAAGGTCCCATGTCATTAAAGGTCCCATATCATTAAAGGTCCCATGTCATTAAAGGACCCATATCATTAAAGGACCCATGTCATTAAAGGTCCCATGTCATTAAAGGACCCATGTCATTAAAGGTCCCATGTTATTAAAGGTCCCATATCATTAAAGGACCCATGTCATTAAAGGTCCCATGTCATTAAAGGTCCCATGTCATTTAAGGTAAAGGTCCCATGTCATTAAAGGTCCCATATCATTAAAGGTCCCATGTCATTAAAGGTCCCATGTCATTAAAGGTAAAGGTCCCTTGTCATTAAAGGTCCCATATCATTAAAGGTCCCATGTCATTAAAGGTCCCATATCATTAAAGGTCCCATGTCATTAAAGGTCCCATATCATTAAAGGTCCCATGTCATTAAAGGTCCCATGTCATTAAAGGTCCCATGTCATTAAAGGTCCCATGTCATTAAAGGTCCCATATCATTAAAGGTCCCATGTCATTAAAGGTCCCATATCATTAAAGGTCCCTTGTCATTAAAGGTCCCATATCATTAAAGGTCCCATGTCATTAAAGGTCCCATATCATTAAAGGTCCCATGTCATTAAAGGTCCCATATCATTAAAGGTCCCATGTCATTAAAGGACCCATGTCATTAAAGGACCCAAAGGTCCCATATCATGCAAAATGGACTTTTCAGAGCTTTGAACCTTCTTCCAGTGCAATTGCCTCATTTATGGTCTTTAGCGAGAGAACAGTCCCTCTCCATCTCCTCGGATGAGCAGAGGGGCGGGGCTACAGTTACGCAGCACGCCTCCCTGTTTCAGCCCCTCCCCCTGGAAGCACTCTACGTGTAACACGTTATAACAAACTTGTTATAACATTATGTTATGAATGAGATCTTAGGTTAGGGACAATAAACTTCCTTTGTGTCTCGTACTTGAAGAGGGGCGTGGCCTGGGGCAGAGGGGGTGGGTCTTTCCATGACAGATGGTGACATCACTTCCTGTTGCTCAGGTGAGGTGACAGGTGAGGGGGGCGTGGCCTCTTTGGGGGAGGAGTCCAGGTCTGAGGGCTGAAGATAAAAGACTAAGATTAAAAACATTTCAACTTTTGAATATTTTGACATAAAGTTCTGACTCACTTTGAAGGTCAAGTCCGGCGCCAGAGGAGACGTGTTAAAGTACTCGAAGACCGAGTCGTGAAAGTCCAGATTCAGACCTTCAGGGACCAGGACCAGAGCGTTAAGAGACGTGCCTAAAACAGGACCTAAAACAGGACTAAAAAAGGACTAAACAGGACCAAAAATAGGACAAAAAAGTACCTAAAAACAGGTCTAAAACAGGACTAAACAGGACCTAAAACAGGACTAAAAAGTACCTAAAACAGGTCTAAAACAGGACCTAAAACAGGACTAAACAGGACCTAAAACAGGACTTAAACAGGACCTAAAGCAGGACTAAAGCAGGTTGACCCCGCCCCTCCACAGACCTGAGCTGGTCCGGTTCTACCTAAAGCAGGACTAAACAGGACCTAAAACAGGACTAAACAGGACCTAAAGCAGGACTAAACAGGACCTAAAGCAGAACTAAACAGGACCTAAAACAGGACTAAACAGGACCAAAACAGGACCTAAAACAGGACCTAAAGCAGGACTAAAGCAGGTTGAGCCCGCCCCTCCACAGACCTGAGCTGGTCCGGTTCTACCTAAAGCAGGACTAAACAGGACCTAAAGCAGGACTAAACAGGACCTAAAGCAGGACTAAACAGGACCTGAAGCAGGACTAAAGCAGGTTGAGCCCGCCCCTCCACAGACCTGAGCTGGTCCGGTTCTACCTAAAGAAGGACTAAACAGGACCTAAAGCAGGACTAAACAGGACCTAAAGCAGGACTAAACAGGACCTAAAGCAGGACTAAAGCAGGTTGAGCCCGCCCCTCCACAGACCTGAGCTGGTCCGGTTCTACCTAAAGAAGGACTAAACAGGACCTAAAACAGGACTAAACAGGACCTAAAGCAGGACTAAACAGGACCTAAAGCAGGACTAAACAGGACCTAAAGCAGGACTAAAGCAGGTTGAGCCCGCCCCTCCACAGACCTGAGCTGGTCCGGTTCTACCTAAAGAAGGACTAAACAGGACCAAAAGCAGGACTAAACAGGACCTAAAGCAGGACTTAACAGGACCTAAAGCAGGACTAAACAGGACCTAAAGCAGGACTAAACAGGACCTAAAGCAGGACTTAACAGGACCTAAAGCAGGACTTAACAGGACCTAAAGCAGGACTAAAGCAGGTTGAGCCCGCCCCTCCACAGACCTGAGCTGGTCCGGTTCAGGTCCAGTTCTTTCTGCAGAGTTTCAAGTTGGTCCTGAGTCTGTTTGTTATTTTCCTCCAGATCTTTGGCTTTACTGAAACAGACATTTACACTTGTGATTATTAATGTGACCCCAGAGTAACCCCAGCCCGACCCCAGTGTGACCTCTGACCTCTCCAGCCTGGCGCAGTGACTTTTGACCTTCCGCAGCTCCTCCTGAAGCAGTTGTTTGGCTCTGCATTCTGCATCCAGCGCCGACTGCAGCTCCAGACGCACCGACATGTCCAGTTTCTGTGAGCGCCGCGCTTTCCACAGAGGGTCCTGAACAGAGGTCAACAAACATGAGCCGCGCTGGGCAGAGCACAGGGGCGGAGCTAGAGGGCAGCGTGTGAGGGCAAGTGTGTGTGTGTGGTGTGTTTGTTTGTGTGTGTGTGTGTCTCTGTGTGTGTGTCCGTCTCTGTGTGTGTGTGTGTTTGTGTGTCTCTGTGTGTGTGTGTGTGTGTGTGTGTCTCTGTGTGTGTGTGTGTGTGTGTGTGTCTCTGTGTGTGTGTGTGTGTGTGTGTGTGTTTGTGTGTCTCTGTGTGTGTGTGTGTGTGTGTGTGTCTCTGTGTGTGTGTGTGTGTGTGTGTGTGTGTGTCTCTGTGTGTGTGTGTGTGTGTGTGTGTCTCTGTGTGTGTGTGTGTGTGTGTGTGTGTGTCTCTGTGTGTGTGTGTGTGTGTGTGTCTCTGTGTGTGTGTCCGTCTCTGTGTGTGTGTGTGTTTGTGTGTCTCTGTGTGTGTGTGTGTGTCTCTGTGTGTGTGTGTGTGTGTGTGTGTGTGTCTCTGTGTGTGTGTCCGTCTCTGTGTGTGTGTGTGTTTGTGTGTCTCTGTGTGTGTGTGTGTGTGTGTGTGTCTCTGTGTGTGTGTGTGTGTGTGTCTCTGTGTGTGTGTGTGTGTGTGTGTGTGTGTCTCTGTGTGTGTGTGTGTGTGTGTGTGTGTGTGTGTGTGTGTCTCTGTGTGTGTGTGTGTGTGTGTGTGTGTGTGTCTCTGTGTGTGTGTGTGTGTGTGTGTGTGTCTCTGTGTGTGTGTCCGTCTCTGTGTGTGTGTGTGTTTATGTGTCTCTGTGTGTGTGTGTGTGTCTCTGTGTGTGTGTGTGTGTGTGTGTGTGTGTCTCTGTGTGTGTGTCCGTCTCTGTGTGTGTGTGTGTTTGTGTGTCTCTGTGTGTGTGTGTGTGTGTGTGTGTGTCTCTGTGTGTGTGTGTGTGTGTGTGTGTCTCTGTGTGTGTGTGTGTGTGTGTGTCTCTGTGTGTGTGTGTGTGTGTGTGTGTGTGTGTGTGTGTGTCTCTGTGTGTGTGTGTGTGTGTGTGTCTCTGTGTGTGTGTGTGTGTGTGTGTGTCTCTGTGTGTGTGTGTGTGTGTCTCTGTGTGTGTGTGTGTGTGTGTGTGTGTCTCTGTGTGTGTGTGTGTGTGAGTTCTCACCATGTTTCTTGGTCCGAGGCTGGAGCTTTTCAGAGACTCCAGTTCCTCCGTCATTTTAGAAGCCAAAGCCTGAAGATATCCACGAGCGTCTTTCTCATCACTGACCCTGAAACAGCCAGATGCCCTTCCACTCATCAACCTGTCAGATGCCCCTCCCACACATACCACTGCATGCCCCTCCCACACATACCACTGCATGCCCCTCCCACACATACCACTGCATGCCCCTCCCACACATACCACTGCATGCCCCTCCCACACATACCACTGCATGCCCCTCCCACACATACCACTGCATGCCCCTCCCACACATTCCACTGCATGCCCCTCCCACACATACCACTGCATGCCCCTCCCACACATACCACTGCATGCCCCTCCCACACATACCACTGCATGCCCCTCCCACACATACCACTGCATGCCCCTCCCACACATACCACTGCATGCCCCTCCCACACATACCACTGCATGCCCCTCCCACACATACCACTGCATGCCCCTCCCACACATACCACTGCATGCCCCTCCCACACATACCACTGCATGCCCCTCCCACACATACCACTGCATGCCCCTCCCACACATACCACTGGATAATCTCGGCGATCTGAGCTTCCCAGTGACAGACGCTCTCTCTTTTAGAGGAGATCTCCTGAAGCTCCGCCTCCAACTGCCGATTCTGCTCCGTCAGACGATCCACAAAGGAACACATCTGAGAACGAGAGAACGAGATGGAACACATCTGAGAACGAGATGGAATGAGTGAGATTGACAGGTGCCGACCTTGTCCGAATCTGAGGTCAGTTTCCTGTTTTCTTCAGTTAACAGATTCTTCTCTCTGTCGTGTTTCTCCTTCAGCGTCGACAGCGCCTCCTGCAGGTCACTGTGTCTGAAACAAGAAGACTATCAGACTCCTCCCCTTCATACAGACTCCTCCCACACAGCGCCTCCTGCAGGTCACTGTGTCTGAAACAAGAAGACTATCAGACTCCTCCCCTTCATACAGACTCCTCCCACACAGCGCCTCCTGCAGGTCACTGTGTCTGAAACAAGAAGACTATCAGACTCCTCCCCTTCATACAGACTCCTCCCACACAGCGCCTCCTGCAGGTCACTGTGTCTGAAACAAGAAGACTATCAGACTCCTCCCCTTCATACAGACTCCTCCCACACAGCGCCTCCTGCAGGTCACTGTGTCTGAAACAAGAAGACTATCAGACTCCTCCCCTTCATACAGACTCCTCCCACACAGCGCCTCCTGCAGGTCACTGTGTCTGAAACAAGAAGACTATCAGACTCCTCCCCTTCATACAGACTCCTCCCACACAGCGCCTCCTGCAGGTCACTGTGTCTGAAACAAGAAGACTATCAGACTCCTCCCCTTCATACAGACTCCTCCCACACACAGACCTGTCCTGATTGGCCAGATCCAGACGCTCCCTCAGGCTGCGCAGCTCCTGACTGGCCGACAGCGTTGTGCTCTCTGATTGGTGGAGCTGTGAGCGCAGTTCTTTGATCTCTGTGCAGTGGGCGGAGTCTCGCCGCTGCAGCTCCTCCTGATTGGCCAAAGTGCGATCAAGCTCCGCCTTAAGTCGCCGCAGCTCTGCCCCCTGAGCAGGATTAAGCTCCACCCCCAGCACCTGATTGGATCAAATGCAGACATAATTTAACACCAAAATTACAAAGTTACTACTAGTAATAGTAGTGCTCTCTTTACGGTACAGCGTAAAACACATACTTTGAAGACGTAAACTACAGTAAGTGACCGTAAATGCAGTGTGCTGCTAACCGCCATTAAAAGTAACAGAAGAGTAGTAGTAGTATTAGTAAAAGTACTTTATCAGTAGTAGTAGTAGTACTAGTAGTAGCAGTAGTAGTAATAATAATAATAGTATTTATATAAGTAGTAGTAGCAGTAATAATAATAGTATTTTTATAAGTAGGAGTAGTAGTAGTAAAAGTATTATTATTAACAGCCGTAGCAGTAGTAGTAGTAGAACTAGTAGTAGCAGTAGTAGCAGTAATAGTAGAAGTAGTGTAGTAGAAGCAGTAGTAGTAGCAGTAGTAGTAGTAGTAGCAGTAATAGTAGTAGTAGCAGTAATAGTAGTAGTAGCAGTAGTAGTAGTAGCAGTAATAGTAGTAGTAGCAGTAGTAGTAGTAGCAGTAGTAGCAGTAGTAGCAGTAGCAGTAATAGTAGTAGTAGCAGTAGTAGTAGTAGCAGTAGTAGCAGTAGTAGCAGTAGCAGTAATAGTAGTAGTAGCAGTAATAGTACCTTTGCGCTCTGTAACTCTCGTCCAAACGCTTCGCTGTTTTCTCGGAGCTTCTTCTCTTTCTGAGCCTCAGATCGAGCCTCGTCCAACAGCGCCTCCAGCTGGAACACCACAGCACTGCATCAAGTGACACACATGACCTCTGACGTTCTCCCCTCCCTCTGGCGCGTTCTCCCCTCCCTGGCGTTCTCTCACCTCCCTGGCATTCTCTGGCGTTCTCTCACCTCTCTGGCGTTCTCTGGCGTTCTCTCACCTCTCTGGCGTTCTCTCACCTCTCTGGCGTTCTCTGGCGTTCTCTCACCTCTCTGGCGTTCTCTCACCTCTCTGGCGTTCTCTCACCTCTCTGGCGTTCTCTCACCTCTCTGGCGTTCTCTCACCTCTCTGGCGTTCTCTCACCTCCCTGGCGTTCTCTCACCTCCCTGGAGTTTTCTCCCCTCTCTGGCGTTCTCTCCCCTCTCTGGCGTTCTCTCCCCTCTGGCGTTTTCTCCCCTCTCTGGCGTTTTCTCCCCTCTCTGGCGTTTTCTCCCCTCTCTGGCGTTTTCTCCCCTCTCTGGCGTTTTCTCCCCTCTCTGGCGTTTTCTCCCCTCTCTGGCGTTCTCTCACCTCTCTGGCGTTCTCTCACCTCTCTGGCGTTCTCTCACCTCTCTGGCGTTCTCTCACCTCTCTGGCGTTCTCTCACCTCCCTGGCGTTCTCTCACCTCCCTGGCGTTTTCTCCCCTCTCTGGCGTTCTCTCCCCTCTGGCGTTTTCTCCCCTCTCTGGCGTTTTCTCCCCTCTCTGGCGTTCTCTCCCCTCTCTGGCGTTCTCTCCCCTCTGGCGTTCTCACCTCTCTGGCGTTCTCACCTCTCTGGCGTTCTCCCCTCTCTGGCGTTCTCACCTCTCTGACACGTGCCTGGTTGCTCCGGTTCTCCTCTGCTTCCCTGTAGAGACTCTGGAGCTGCTCTTGATGGTCCCTGATGGTCCGGTTCAGTCTCTTCTCATTGGTCCGGAGCTGGTCCAGAGTCTCAGACAGTTCTGAGAACTCTGACATGGCCTGTTTACGCAGCTTATGAGCTTCTCTGAGCTCCTTGTTCTGAGCGCGCAGGCGATCCAAGGACTCCTGCAGCTGCTGTGAACCAGAGAGGAGAACTGTGAGGAGAACCAGAAGTGTGAGGAGAACCAGAACATGAACTAAATGAAACAAAGAACCGGCTGCTGTGAAAGAAGAGAACTGTGAGGAGAACCAGAACTGTGAGGAGAACCAGAACATGAACTAAATGAAACAAAGAACCGGCTGCTGTGAAAGAAGATAACTGTGAGGAGAACCAGAACATGAAGAACTAAACGACACAAAAGAGACTCTCTTAGACTACGTCACGGGGTGGGCGGGGCACACACGCTCTCTCTGAGACTACGTCACGGGGTGGGCGGGGCACACACGCTCTCTCTGAGACTACGTCACGGGGTGGGCGGGGCACACACGCTCTCTCTGAGACTACGTCACGGGGTGGGCGGGGCACACACGCTCTCTCTGAGACTACGTCACGGGGTGGGCGGGGCACACACGCTCTCTCTGAGACTACGTCACGGGTTGGGCGGGGCACACACGCTCTCTCTGAGACTACGTCACGGGGTGGGCGGGGCACACACGCTCTCTCTGAGACTACGTCACGGGGTGGGCGGGGCACACACGCTCTCTCTGAGACTACGTCACGGGGTGGGCGGGGGAGCCAGATGGCTCTTGGGTGGGGGCGAATATCAAACCGAGCCGTTTGCATTTCCGGGTTGGTGAAGGGTCCAAGTTCTGGGTGATGCACAACACTTATTATCCAATCCACTTTATTTCTATAGCACGATTTACACAACCAGAGGGTCCAAAGTGCTTCACAGCAAGATAAAAGACTACAGAGGCAAAAATAGGATAAAAGTAATAAAATAAGATATAAAACAAAATCAAATAGAAAATTAAATCAAACAAAACACAAATCAATGGAATAAAAATAAACAAAATAAAATAAATAAAAGGTGCTGCCCTCCCAACACGTATAAAACATACAACACGTATAAAACATACAACACATAAAACACATACAACACGTATAAAACACATACTACACACTACATGGAGTTAAGAGCCAGAGAAAACAGATGGTTTTAAGAAGTGATTTAAAAAGAGGCTTTTCTTATGGGGAGTGGCACTTTGTTCCACTGGAGCTGCCACTGCAAAGGCTCGTTCACCTCTGACCTTTAGCCCGTGGCACTGTAAGGAGCTGGTCAGCTGACCTGAGGGAACGGCTGGGAGTGTAGGGGTGTAGCAGCTTGGAGAGGTCAGGAGGGGCAGGACCATTTAAGGCTTTAAAAGTAAATAAAAGAGTTTTAATGAATCCTAAAATGAACGGGCTCCAGTGGAGTGAAGCTAAAAGAGGCAAAATGTGCTCATATTTTATTGTTCCAGTTAAAATGATCAAATATAGACTTAGGATAGACTACGAAACGTGAAAAAAGCATGATATGGCAGCTTTAAACAAAAGAACCTGCTGCTGTGAAAGAAGAGAACTGTGAGGAGAGCCAGAACTGTGAGGAGAGCCAGAACTGTGAGGAGAGCCAGAACTGTGAGGAGAGCCAGAACTGTGAGGAGAGCCAGAACTGTGAGGAGAACCAGAACTGTGAGGAGAGCCAGAACTGTGAGGAGAGCCAGAACTGTGAGGAGAGCCAGAACTGTGAGGAGAACCAGAACTGTGAGGAGAGCCAGAACTGTGAGGAGAGCCAGAACTGTGAGGAGAACCAGAACTGTGAGGAGAGCCAGAACCCTTGATGTTTGTACCTTGTGAGTTTCTTCTTTCTCTTGTTTCAAACTCTTGACTTGTTTTTCCAGCGTTCGAAGTTTGGAGGCGGAGCTTTCGTCCTGACGCAGAGAGACCGCCTCCTCCAGCTGCTTCTCCAGCCTATCAGAGTCTGCAACGGTTTAGACGAGCCAATAAGAGAGAGAACAGGTTCTGACAGACCAATCAGAGAGAGAAGATCTGACCTGTCAGTTTCTTCTTGAGGCGTTCGACTTCTTCATTGAGTTTTTTAATTTCTTTTTCTCGAGACAAAGTTCCAGCTCGAGTCTGAGGCTGAGAAAACTCTGCAACACACAAAGACCACATGGGACCACACAAGACCACACGGGGGCGCTGCAGCTGCACTAAAGACCACACGTGACCACACGAGGGCGCTGCAGCTGCACTAAAGACCACACGTGACCACACGGGGGCGCTGCAGCTGCACTAAAGACCACACGTGACCACACGGGGGCGCTGCAGCTGCACTAAAGACCACACGTGACCACACGAGGGCGCTGCAGCTGCACTAAAGACCACACGTGACCACACGGGGGCGCTGCAGCTGCACTAAAGACCACACGTGACCACACGAGGGCGCTGCAGCTGCACTAAAGACCACACGTGATCACACGGGGGCGCTGCAGCTGCACTAAAGACCACACGTGACCACACGAGGGCGCTGCAGCTGCACTAAAGACCACACGTGACCACACGGGGGCGCTGCAGCTGCACTAAAGACCACACGTGACCACACGAGGGCGCTGCAGCTGCACTAAAGACCACACGTGACCACACGAGGGCGCTGCAGCTGCACTAAAGACCACACGTGACCACACGGGGGCGCTGCAGCTGCACTAAAGACCACACGTGACCACACGAGGGCGCTGCAGCTGCACTAAAGACCACACGTGACCACACGAGGGCGCTGCAGCTGCACTAAAGACCACACGGGGGCGCTGCAGCTGCACTAAAGACCACACGTGACCACACGAGGGCGCTGCAGCTGCACTAAAGACCACACGTGACCACACGAGGGCGCTGCAGCTGCACTAAAGACCACACGTGGGCGCTGCAGCTGCACTAAAGACCACACGTGACCACACGAGGGCGCTGCAGCTGCACTAAAGACCACACGTGACCACACGGGGGCGCTGCAGCTGCACTAAAGACCACACGTGACCACACGGGGGCGCTGCAGCTGCACTAAAGACCACACGTGACCACACGGGGGCGCTGCAGCTGCACTAAAGACCACACGTGACCACACGAGGGCGCTGCAGCTGCACTAAAGACCACACGTGACCACACGGGGGCGCTGCAGCTGCACTAAAGACCACACGTGACCACACGAGGGCGCTGCAGCTGCACTAAAGACCACACGTGACCACACGAGGGCGCTGCAGCTGCACTAAAGACAACACGTGGGCGCTGCAGCTGCACTAAAGACCACACGTGACCACACGAGGGCGCTGCAGCTGCACTAAAGACCACACGGGGGCGCTGCAGCTGCACTAAAGACCACACGTGACCACACGAGGGCGCTGCAGCTGCACTAAAGACCACACGTGACCACACGAGGGCGCTGCAGCTGCACTAAAGACCACACGTGGGCGCTGCAGCTGCACTAAAGACCACACGTGACCACACGAGGGCGCTGCAGCTGCACTAAAGACCACACGTGACCACACGGGGGCGCTGCAGCTGCACTAAAGACCACACGTGACCACACGGGGGCGCTGCAGCTGCACTAAAGACCACACGTGACCACACGGGGGCGCTGCAGCTGCACTAAAGACCACACGTGACCACACGAGGGCGCTGCAGCTGCACTAAAGACCACACGTGACCACACGGGGGCGCTGCAGCTGCACTAAAGACCACACGTGACCACACGGGGGCGCTGCAGCTGCACTAAAGACCACACGTGACCACACGGGGGCGCTGCAGCTGCACTAAAGACCACACGTGACCACACGGGGGCGCTGCAGCTGCACTAAAGACCACACGTGACCACACGAGGGCGCTGCAGCTGCACTAAAGACCACACGTGACCACACGGGGGCGCTGCAGCTGCACTAAAGACCACACGTGACCACACGAGGGCGCTGCAGCTGCACTAAAGACCACACGTGACCACACGAGGGCGCTGCAGCTGCACTAAAGACAACACGTGGGCGCTGCAGCTGCACTAAAGACCACACGTGACCACACGAGGGCGCTGCAGCTGCACTAAAGACCACACGTGACCACACGAGGGCGCTGCAGCTGCACTAAAGACCACACGTGGGCGCTGCAGCTGCACTAAAGACCACACGTGGGCGCTGCAGCTGCACTAAAGACCACACGTGACCACACGAGGGCGCTGCAGCTGCACTAAAGACCACACGTGACCACACGAGGGCGCTGCAGCTGCACTAAAGACCACACGTGGGCGCTGCAGCTGCACTAAAGACCACACGAGGGCGCTGCAGCTGCACTAAAGACCACACGTGACCACACGAGGGCGCTGCAGCTGCACTAAAGACCACACGTGGGCGCTGCAGCTGCACTAAAGACCACATGAGGGCGCTGCAGCTGCACTAAAGACCACACGTGACCACACAGGGGCGCTGCAGCTGCACTAAAGACCACACGAGGGCGCTGCAGCTGCACTAAAGACCACACGTGACCACACAGGGGCGCTGCAGCTGCACTAAAGACCACACGTGGGCGCTGCAGCTGCACTAAAGACCACACAAGGGCGCTGCTGCTGCACTAAAGACCACACGTGACCACACAGGGGCGCTGCAGCTGCACTAAAGACCACACAAGGGCGCTGCAGCTGCACTAAAGACCACACGTGACCACACAGGGGCGCTGCAGCTGCACTAAAGACCACACGAGGGCGCTGCTGCTGCACTAAAGACCACACGTGACCACACAGGGGCGCTGCACTAAAGACCACAGGTGACCACACGGGGGCGCTGCAGCTGCACTAAAGACCACAGGTGACCACACGGGGGCGCTGCAGCTGCACTAAAGACCACACGTGACCACACGAGGGCGCTGCAGCTGCACTAAAGACCACACGTGACCACACGAGGGCGCTGCAGCTGCACTAAAGACCACACGTGACCACACGGGGGCGCTGCAGCTGCACTAAAGACCACACGAGGGCGCTGCAGCTGCACTAAAGACCACACGTGACCACATGAGGGCGCTACAGCTGCACTAAAGACCACACGTGACCAAGCGAGGGCGCTACAGCTGCACAAAAGACCACACGTGACCACACGGGGGCGCTGCAGCTGCACTAAAGACCACACATGACCACACGAGGGCGCTGCAGCTGCACTAAAGACCACACGTGACCACACGAGGGCGCTGCAGCTGCACTAAAGACCACACGTGGGCGCTGCAGCTGCACTAAAGACCACATGAGGGCGCTGCAGCTGCACTAAAGACCACAAGTGACCACACAGGGGCGCTGCAGCTGCACTAAAGACCACACGTGACCACACAGGGGCGCTGCAGCTGCACTAAAGACCACACGTGGGCGCTGCAGCTGCACTAAAGACCACACGAGGGCGCTGCTGCTGCACTAAAGACCACACGTGACCACACAGGGGCGCTGCAGCTGCACTAAAGACCACACGAGGGCGCTGCAGCTGCACTAAAGACCACACGTGACCACACAGGGGCGCTGCAGCTGCACTAAAGACCACACGAGGGCGCTGCTGCTGCACTAAAGACCACACGTGACCACACAGGGGCGCTGCACTAAAGACCACAGGTGACCACACGGGGGCGCTGCAGCTGCACTAAAGACCACAGGTGACCACACGAGGGCGCTGCAGCTGCACTAAAGACCACACGTGACCACACGGGGGCGCTGCAGCTGCACTAAAGACCACACGTGACCACACGAGGGCGCTGCAGCTGCACTAAAGACCACACGAGGGCGCTGCAGCTGCACTAAAGACCACACGTGACCACACGAGGGCGCTGCAGCTGCACTAAAGACCACACGTGACCACACGGGGGCGCTGCAGCTGCACTAAAGACCACACGTGACCACACGGGGGCGCTGCAGCTGCACTAAAGACCACACGTGACCACACGAGGGCACTGCAGCTGCACTAAAGACCGCACGAGGGCGCTGCAGCTGCACTAAAGACCACACGTGACCACATGAGGGCGCTACAGCTGCACTAAAGACCACATGTGACCACACGAGGGCGCTACAGCTGCACTAAAGACCACACGTGACCAAGCGAGGGCGCTACAGCTGCACAAAAGACCACACGTGACCACACGAGGGCGCTGCAGCTACACTAAAGACCACACGTGACCACACGAGGGCGCTACAGCTGCACTAAAGACCACACGTGACCAAGCAAGGGCGCTACAGCTGCACTAAAGACCACATGTGACCACACGGGGGCGCTGCAGCTGCACTAAAGAGTTCATATAAAGTCTATCATTGTGACTCTGTTCTGACCTGAAAGTTTCTGGTGAAGTTCTTGTTTCTCTCGCTCCAGTTTTTGGATCTTCTGCTCGAGCTCCGCCCCCCGGGACAAGCCCTCACCTGTCACACCTGTCATGCTCAGGCCACGCCCACTGGGACAGGTGTAAGTGAAGCCCACGAATGGAAGCTGCTGTCCAGAGAAACTGCTGGGAGCGACGGGAGCGCTGACCTCCTGAAGAGAGAAACAGTCTGAACCAGGTCTAGTCTTGGTCCTGGTCTAGTCCCAGTCCAGGTCTAACTGGGTTCTTGAGCGTGATGTCGGTCTAAAGCGGGATTAAACCAGGTCTAACTGGGTTCTTGAGCGTGTCGTCGGTCTAAAGCAGGATTAAACCAGGTCTAACTGGGTTCTTAAGCGAGTCGTCGGGACTAAACCAGGTCTTACGGGGTTTTTGAGCAATTCGTCGTCCACATCGAAGTTGGAGGTGTCCGTGGGCGAGGACACGTCGGGGATGTAGGGCGCTGCTGTGGTCCGGATCTGGTCCCAGTCGATCCCAGAGAAGAAGGAGTGATCTTTAAAGTCCTGGATCCCTCTGAGGCCCAGTCTGGACTCACGAGGACAGAGCAGGAGCTGGATCAGGTCCCGAGCCGAGTCCGACACATCTGAGACGTGAGCGGGGAACGCCAGGCGGTCCTGAAGACACCACAACAGAGACATCAGGACTAACACCAGGAGGGCCTGGAACAGCTGACACTGCCCTCTGCTGGACACTGCCCTCTGCTGGACACTGCCCTCTGCTGGACACTGCCCTCTGCTGGACACTGCCCCAATGCTGGACACTGCCCTCTGCTGGACACTGCTCTCAGCTGGACACTGCCCTCTGCTGGACACTGCCCCAATGCTGGACACTGCCCTCTGCTGGACACTGCCCTCTGCTGGACACTGCTCTCTGCTGGACACTGCTCTCTGCTGGACACTGCTCTCTGCTGGACACTGCCCTCTGCTGGACACTGCCCCAATGCTGGACACTGCCCTCTGCTGGACACTGCCCTCTGCTGGACACTGCCCTCTGCTGGACACTGCTCTCTGCTGGACACTGCTCTCTGCTGGACACTGCCCCACAGCTGGACACTACCCTCTGCTGGACACTGCTCTCTGCTGGACACTGCCCCACAGCTGGACACTGCCCTCTGCTGGACACTGCCCTCTGCTGGACACTGCCCCACTGCTGGACACTGCTCTCTGCTGGACACTGCCCCACTGCTGGACACTGCCCTCTGCTGGACACTGCCCTCTGCTGGACACTGCCCTCTGCTGGACACTGCTCTCTGCTGGACACTGCCCCACAGCTGGACACTACCCTCTGCTGGACACTGCTCTCTGCTGGACACTGCCCTCTGCTGGACACTGCCCTCTGCTGGACACTGCCCCACTGCTGGACACTGCCCTCTGCTGGACACTGCCCCAATGCTGGACACTGCCCTCTGCTGGACACTGCTCTCTGCTGGACACTGCTCTCTGCTGGACACTGCCCCACAGCTGGACACTACCCTCTGCTGGACACTGCTCTCTGCTGGACACTGCCCCACAGCTGGACACTGCCCTCTGCTGGACACTGCCCTCTGCTGGACACTGCCCCACTGCTGGACACTGCCCTCTGCTGGACACTGCCCCACAGCTGGACACTGCCCTCTGCTGGACACTGCCCTCTGCTGGACACTGCCCTCTGCTGGACACTGCCCCACTGCTGGACACTGCTCTCTGCTGGACACTGCCCCACTGCTGGACACTGCTCTCTGCTGGACACTGCTCTCTGCTGGACACTGCCCCACAGCTGGACACTACCCTCTGCTGGACACTGCTCTCTGCTGGATACTGCCCCACAGCTGGACACTGCTCTCTGCTGGACACTGCCCCACAGCTGGACACTACCCTCTGCTGGACACTGCCCCACAGCTGGACACTGCTCTCTGCTGGACACTGCCCTCTGCTGGACACTGCCCCACTGCTGGACACTGCTCTCTGCTGGACACTGCCCCACAGCTGGACACTGCCCTCTGCTGGACACTGCCCCCTGCTGGACACTGCCCTCTCGTTAGCTCCACTGTAGCTCCACGTTAGCTCCACGTTAGCTCCACGTTAGCTCTACGTTAGCTCCACATTAGCTCCACGTTAGCTCCACGTTAGCTCCACGTTAGCTCTACGTTAGCTCCACATTAGCTCCACGTTAGCTCCACGTTAGCTCCACGTTAGCTCCACGTTAGTTCCACGTTAGCTCCACGTTAGTTACACGTTAGCTCCACGTTAGTTCCACGTTAGCTCCACGTTAGCTCCACGTTAGCTCCACGTTAGCTCCACGTTAGCTCCACGTTAGCTCCACGTTAGCTCTACGTTAGCTCCACATTAGCTCCACGTTAGCTCCACGTTAGCTCCATGTTAGCTCCACGTTAGTTCCACGTTAGCTCCACGTTAGTTACACGTTAGCTCCACGTTAGTTCCACGTTAGCTCCACGTTAGCTCCACGTTAGCTCCACGTTAGCTCCACGTTAGCTCCACGTTAGTTCCACGTTAGCTCCAACGTTCACAAGGACCACACGTCTCTTTCCTCGCTCAGACTTCTGCTCAGCTCTAGTTTAGTGCACGAGCTGAGCAGTGCGAGGGCGGCTGCTGCAAAGGACTGTGGGTATCGTAGTTCTAGCGATAAAAGCGCAATATATCGGGCCAGGTTAAACGTCTGGGGGGCCCGGGCCAGGTTTAAACGTCTGGGGGGCCCGGGCCAGGTTTAAACGTCTGGGGGGCCCGGGCCAGGTTTATACGTCTGGGGGGCCCGGGCCAGGTTTAAGCGGCTGCGGGGCCCGGGCCAGGTTTAAGCGGCTGCGGGGCCCGGGCCAGGTTTAAGCGGCTGCGGGGCCCGGGCCAGGTTTAAGCGGCTGGGGGGCCCGGGCCAGGTTTAAGCGGCTGGGGGCCGCAGGTTAGACCCCCCTGGTGATGACATTTTTTAATCTGTTTTTCACTGTCGACTTCAAGGAAACTAATGTTGTGATTTTGAAAAATAAATAGAATTGAACTGAAGATCAGAGTCCAGAGAGACCGGACCTGCTCCAGTCCAGATTTAGACCGAACTGGGACAAGCGCCAGGAGACAAGACCCAGAAACAAGACCAGGAGACAAGGTTTAGACCGGCATGTGAACCAGAAACAAGACCAGGATCTGAACCAGCTTGGGACATGTGTCTAAGGACACGGGACGCTGGGACATGTGTCTAAGGACAGGGGACGCTGGGACATGTGTCTAAGGACACGGGACGCTGGGATATGTGTCTAAGGACACGGGACGCTGGGACATGTGTCTAAGGACAGGGGACGCTGGGACATGTGTTTAAGGACACGGGACGCTGGGATATGTGTCTAAGGACACGGGACGCTGGGACATGTGTCTAAGGACACAGGACGCTGGGACATGTGTCTAAGGCACGGGACGCTGGGACATGTGTCTAAGGACACAGGACGCTTGGACATGTGTCTTAGGACACGGGACACTGGGACATGCGTCTAAGGACACGGGACATGTGTTTAAGGACACGGGACGCTGGGACATGTGTTTAAGGACACGGGACGCTGGGACATGTGTTTAAGGACACGGGAGGCTGGGACATGTGTTTAAGGACACGGGAGGCTGGGACATGTGTCTAAGGACACGAGACACTGGGACATGTGTTTAAGGACACAGGACGCTAGGACATGTGTTTAAGGACACGGGAGGCTGGGACATGTGTTTAAGGACACGGGAGGCTGGGACATGTGTTTAAGGACACAGGACGCTGGGACATGTGTTTAAGGACACGGGAGGCTGGGACATGTGTTTAAGGACACAGGACGCTGGGACATGTGTTTAAGGACACAGGACGCTGGGACATGTGTTTAAGGACACGGGACGCTGGGACATGTGTTTAAGGACACAGGACGCTGGGACATGTGTTTAAGGACACGGGAGGCTGGGATATGTGTCTAAGGCACGGGACGCTGGGACATGTGTCTAAGGCACGGGACGCTGGGACATGTGTCTAGGGACACAGGACGCTTGGACATGTGTCTAAGGACACGGGAGGCTGGGACATGTGTTTAAGGACACTGGATGAATTGTATTGAATTGGAGTGTAAAATAAACATGTATCTGGGGAGGTGTTTTGGGCGTGTCCCACCGGGAAGACCCAGGACACGCTGGAGGGACTATGTCTCTCTGGCCTGGGAACACCTCGGGATCCCCCTGGAGGAGGTGTCTGGGGAGAGGGAAGTCTGGGAGTCCCTGCATAGACTGCTGCCCCCGCGACCCGGCCCGGGACAAGAAGAAGATGTGGAGGAGCAGCAGCTCTACTCCGAGGTCCTCCCGTGTGACTGAGCTCCTCCCCTTATCTCTAAGAGAGCGCCCAGCCACCCGGCGGAGGAAACTCATTTCGACCACTTGTATATGCAATCTTGTCCTTTGGGTCATTAAAGCTCATGACCATAGGCCAGAGGGCCGGCCATCATTGTGTGGAAAAAAATAAATTTTAATTAAATATCAAATAAAATATCACTTTTATGTCAAATATAGGCTATGGAATCTATTATTTAATTCATTTCACATCATATTTATTAAGGACACAAGCGCACACAGATGCCTCAGGGCAACAACAACAAAACAAACCAAAAAACATATTACTTGGCATGTTTGGCGGGCCGGATTCTAAAGACATTAAAAGACGCTTCACTGTTTAGTCCAGGTCTGGTTCTACTTAGGGTCTTATAAAAGGTCTATACCTGGTGGTCCATGATCTACTTAGGGTCTAATAAAGGGTCTATACCTGGTGGTTCATGATCTACTTAGGGTCTTATAGGGGTCTATACCTGGTGGTCCATGATCTACTTAGGGTCTAATAAACGGTCTATACCTGGTGGTTCATGATCTACTTAGGGTCTTATAAAGGGTCTATACCTGGTGGTTCATGATCTACTAAGGGTCTTATAAAGGTTCTATAACTGGTGGTTCATGATCTAGTTAGGGTCTTATAAAGGTTCTATACCTGGTGGTTCATGATCTACTTAGGGTCTAATAAAGGGTCTATACCTGGTGGTTCATGATCTAGTTAGGGTCTTATAAAGGTTCTATACCTGGTGGTTCATGATTTACTTAGGGTCTAATAAAGGGTCTATACCTGGTGGTTCATGATCTACTTAGGGTCTTATAAAGGGTCTATAACTGGTGGTTCATTAACTACTTAGGGTCTTATAAAGGTTCTAAACCTGGTGGTTCATGATCTACTTAGGGTCTTATAAAGGGTCTTATAAAGGGTCTATACCTGGTGGTTCATGATCTACTTAGGGTCTTATAAAGGGTCTATACCTGGTGTTCATGATTTACTTAGGGTCTAATAAAGGGTCTATACCTGGTGGTTCATGATCTACTTAGGGTCTTATAAAGGGTCTATAACTGGTGGTCCATGATCTACTTAGGGTCTAATAAAGGGTCTATACCTGGTGGTTCATGATCTACTTAGGGTCTTATAAAGGGTCTATACCTGGTGGTTCATGATCTAGTTAGGGTCTTATAAAGGTTCTATACCTGGTGGTTCATGATCTACTAAGGGTGATATAAAGGTTCTATACCTGGTGGTTCATGATCTACTTAGGGTCTTATAAAGGTTCTATAAATGGTGGTTCATGATCTAGTTAGGGTCTTATAAAGGGTCTATACCTGGTGGTTCATGATCTACTTAGGGTCTTATAAAGGGTCTATACCTGGTGGTTCATGATTTACTTAGGGTCTAATAAAGGGTCTATACCTGGTGGTTCATGATCTACTTAGGGTCTTATAAAGGGTCTATAACTGGTGGTTCATTAACTACTTAGGGTCTTATAAAGGTTCTAAACCTGGTGGTTCATGATCTATTTAGGGTCTTATAAAGGTTCTATACCTGGTGGTTCATGATCTACTTAGGGTCTAATAAAGGGTCTATACCTGGTGGTTCATGATTTACTTAGGGTCTAATAAAGGGTCTATAACTGGTGGTTCATGATCTACTTAGGGTCTTGTAAAGGGTCTGAACCTGGTGGTTCATGATCTATTTAGGGTCTTATAAAGGGTGGTTCATGATCTAGTTAGGGTCTTATAAAGGGTCTAAACTCGATGGTTCATGATCTACTTAGGGTCTTATAAAGGTTCTATACCTGGTGGTTCATGATCTTCCCGTAGGTCTCCAGCAGACTCTCGGCATAGAAGGGCGTCTCCCCGTAGAGCATCTCGTAGACGCAGACACCTAAAGACCACCAGTCGCACTCTGGACCGTAACGACCTCGTCCCGCCTCCATCGCCTGAAGGATTTCAGGAGAAATGTAGTCCGGGGTCCCGACCGCCACCGAGGACTGGACCTGAGGAGAGCCAGAGCTAAACCAGGGCTAAAGCAGAGCTAAACCAGGGCTAAACAAGAGCTAAACCAGGACTGAACCAGGGCTAAACAAGAGCTAAACCAGGGCTAAACAAGAGCTAAACCAGGACTGAACCAGGGCTAAACAAGAGCTAAACCAGGACTGAACCAGGGCTAAACAAGAGCTAAACCAGCACTGAACCAGGACTAAACCAGGACTAAACCAGGACTAAACCAGGACTAAACCAGGTCTAAATCAAGATTAAACCAGGTCTAAATCAAGATTAAACCAGGTCTAAACCAGGACTAAACCAGGACTAAACCAGGTCTAAACAAGAGCTAAACCAGGGCTAAACCAGGGCTAAACCAGGGCTAAACAAGAGCTAAACCAGGGCTAAACCAGGGCTAAACCAGGGCTAAACCAGGACTGAACCAGGGCTAAACAAGAGCTAAACCAGGACTGAACCAGGACTAAACCAGGACTAAACCAGGTCCAAACCAGGACTAAACCAGGTCTAAACCAGGTCTAAACCAGGACTAAACCAGGACTAAACCAGGACTAAATCAAGATTAAACCAGGACTAAACCAGGACTTAACCAGGTCTAAACCAGGTCCAAACCAGGTCTAAACCAGGACTAAACCAGGACTAAACCAGGGCTAAAGCAGGGCTAAAGCAGGGTTAAAGCAGGGCTAAACAAGAGCTAAACCAGGGCTAAACCAGGGCTAAAGCAGGGCTAAACCAGAGCTAAACCAGAACTAAACCAGGACTAAACCAGAACTAAACCAGAACTAAACCAGAGCTAAACCAGAACTAAAACAGGACTAAACCAGAGCTAAGCCAGAACTAAACCAGAACTAAACCAGAGCTAAACCAGGACTAAACCAGAGCTAAACCAGAACTAAACCAGGACTAAACCAGAACTAAACCAGGACTAAACCAGAACTAAACCAGAGCTAAACCAGGACTAAACCAGAGCTAAAATAGGACTAAACCAGAACTAAACCAGGACTAAACCAAAACTAAACCAGAACTAAACCAGAGCTAAACCAGAGCTAAACCAGGACTAAACCAGAACTAAACCAGGACTAAACCAGAACTAAACCAGGACTAAACCAGGACTAAACCAGAGCTAAACCAGGACTAAACCAGGACTAAACCAGAGCTAAACCAGGACTAAACCAGGATAAACCAGGACTAAACCAGGACTAAAGCAGGACTAAACCAGAGCTAAACCAGGACTAAACCAGGACTAAACCAGGACTAAACCAGGACTAAACCAGAGCTAAACCAGAGCTAAACCAGAGTGAAGGTCCAGGCCAAGTTTCCTCTCGACTTTCGGCCTTGTTTTGTTTGTTATGATGGACTAAATATGTTGTTATTGAAAATGAAATATATATGTTATATAATATATCTGAAATATAATATAATAAATATAATATTGAACAGATTTCACATCAGAATCAGAAAAGGTTTATTGCCTTTGTCAGTGAACAAAAACAAAAGCTCAAAACTCGGAACTTGCTTAAGGTGCAACATGAAACTATAAAGGCAAAAAAACTAAAATAAGTATGAATAAAAAATAGGATTAACTCGATACATTACGACTTCTACTAAATGATAAATATACAATCGTACAGTTTGGTCGGATATAGCGTAAAACCCAGAAGTGTAAAATGACAGGAAGTAGAGCTGAGTTCTTAAACAGAATCCCTCTGTGATGTCATCAATGTGCGACGTGCCATTGAAAACAGAGCGTCTGAATGTATGTATGTATGTCATGGATGTACTATATGATCTGGATAGGCCACGCCCCCTCTGCCTCTGGCTCCAAAGTGAGTAGTGGCCACTTCGCAGAATGCAGCCTTTTGGTCGGACAATTTCAGGAGTTCGGCCTCTAAAATGACCGAAAATGCAAAAAATTTTTAGTCAAAAAATAAAATAGAATAGAACATTTTTAACCTCCCGGAGAACAGTGTACGCGCACCGAGCGAAACTAAACACAAGCAGAAGAACACGTGACGGAAACTAAACACAAGCAGAAGAACATGTGACGGAAACTAAACACAAGCAGAAGAACACGTGACGGAAACTAAACACAAGCAGAAGAACATGTGACGGAAACTAAACACAAGCAGAAGAACGTGACGGAAACTAAACACAAGCAGAAGAACGTGACGGAAACTAAACACAAGCAGAAGAACACGTGACGGAAACTAAACACAAGCAGAAGAACATGTGACGGAAACTAAACACAAGCAGAAGAACAAGTGACGGAAACTAAACACAAGCAGAAGAACACGTGACGGAAACTAAACACAAGCAGAAGAACGTGACGGAAACTAAACACAAGCAGAAGAACAAGTGACGGAAACTAAACACAAGCAGAAGAACACGTGACGGAAACTAAACACAAGCAGAAGAACGTGACGGAAACTAAACACAAGCAGAAGAACAAGTGACGGAAACTAAACACAAGCAGAAGAACAAGTGACGGAAACTAAACACAAGCAGAAGAACACGTGACGGAAACTAAACACAAGCAGAAGAACACGTGACGGAAACTAAACACAAGCAGAAGAACACGTGACGGAAACTAAACACAAGCAGAAGAACACGTGACGGAAACTAAACACAAGCAGAAGAACATGTGACGGAAACTAAACACAAGCAGAAGAACGTGACGGAAACTAAACACAAGCAGAAGAACACGTGACGGAAACTAAACACAAGCAGAAGAACAAGTGACGGAAACTAAACACAAGCAGAAGAACATGTGACGGAAACTAAACACAAGCAGAAGAACATGTGACGGAAACTAAACACAAGCAGAAGAACACGTGACGGAAACTAAACACAAGCAGAAGAACGTGACGGAAACTAAACACAAGCAGAAGAACACGTGACGGAAACTAAACACAAGCAGAAGAACATGTGACGGAAACTAAACACAAGCAGAAGAACACGTGACGGAAACTAAACACAAGCAAAAGAACATGTGACGGAAACTAAACACAAGCAGAAGAACACGTGACGGAAACTAAACACAAGCAGAAGAACATGTGACGGAAACTAAACACAAGCAGAAGAACATGTGACGGAAACTAAACACAAGCAGAAGAACATGTGACGGAAACTAAACACAAGCAGAGGAACACGTGACGGAAACTAAACACAAGCAGAAGAACATGTGACGGAAACTAAACACAAGCAGAGGAACACGTGACGGAAACTAAACACAAGCAGAAGAACAAGTGACGGAAACTAAACACAAGCAGAAGAACACGTGACGGAAACTAAACACAAGCAGAAGAACACGTGACGGAAACTAAACACAAGCAGAAGAACATGTGACGGAAACTAAACACAAGCAGAAGAACGTGACGGAAACTAAACACAAGCAGAAGAACACGTGACGGAAACTAAACACAAGCAGAAGAACAAGTGACGGAAACTAAACACAAGCAGAAGAACATGTGACGGAAACTAAACACAAGCAGAGGAACACGTGACGGAAACTAAACACAAGCAGAAGAACATGTGACGGAAACTAAACACAAGCAGAGGAACACGTGACGGAAACTAAACACAAGCAGAAGAACAAGTGACGGAAACTAAACACAAGCAGAAGAACACGTGACGGAAACTAAACACAAGCAGAAGAACACGTGACGGAAACTAAACACAAGCAGAAGAACATGTGACGGAAACTAAACACAAGCAGAAGAACGTGACGGAAACTAAACACAAGCAGAAGAACACGTGACGGAAACTAAACACAAGCAGAAGAACAAGTGACGGAAACTAAACACAAGCAGAAGAACACGTGACGGAAACTAAACACAAGCAGAAGAACATGTGACGGAAACTAAACACAAGCAGAAGAACATGTGACGGAAACTAAACACAAGCAGAAGAACATGTGACGGAAACTAAACACAAGCAGAAGAACATGTGACGGAAACTAAACACAAGCAGAAGAACATGTGACGGAAACTAAACACAAGCAGAAGAACACGTGACGGAAACTAAACACAAGCAGAAGAACACGTGACGGAAACTAAACACAAGCAGAAGAACGTGACGGAAACTAAACACAAGCAGAAGAACACGTGACGGAAACTAAACACAAGCAGAAGAACATGTGACGGAAACTAAACACAAGCAGAAGAACACGTGACGGAAACTAAACACAAGCAAAAGAACATGTGACGGAAACTAAACACAAGCAGAAGAACACGTGACGGAAACTAAACACAAGCAGAAGAACGTGACGGAAACTAAACACAAGCAGAAGAACATGTGACGGAAACTAAACACAAGCAGAAGAACATGTGACGGAAACTAAACACAAGCAGAAGAACGTGACGGAAACTAAACACAAGCAGAAGAACATGTGACGGAAACTAAACACAAGCAGAGGAACACGTGACGGAAACTAAACACAAGCAGAAGAACGTGACGGAAACTAAACACAAGCAGAAGAACACGTGACGGAAACTAAACACAAGCAGAAGAACGTGACGGAAACTAAACACAAGCAGAAGAACGTGACGGAAACTAAACACAAGCAGAAGAACAAGTGACGGAAACTAAACACAAGCAGAAGAACAAGTGACGGAAACTAAACACAAGCAGAAGAACAAGTGACGGAAACTAAACACAAGCAGAAGAACACGTGACGGAAACTAAACACAAGCAGAAGAACGTGACGGAAACTAAACACAAGCAGAAGAACGTGACGGAAACTAAACACAAGCAGAAGAACAAGTGACGGAAACTAAACACAAGCAGAAGAACAAGTGACGGAAACTAAACACAAGCAGAAGAACACGTGACGGAAACTAAACACAAGCAGAAGAACAAGTGACGGAAACTAAACACAAGCAGAGGAACGACACAACGAGACCACGATACACGTAAGTTGTGTTTGTTTGTCATTCCTCATGTTTCACACATCGTTCCATATGAAGTGTAAATTAAACTTATGCATAAGTAACGACTTCAGGTTCGAGCTTTAAAAATGATGTGAAAAGAGGAACTTTTGTGTTACAGCCAAATGTAAATGTGTCATAACATATTCCACTTTTTACAACATGATCCATGTTCTAATGATTATCTTCTCATCTTCTCCAGAGTGAAGCAGCCGTCCAGAGCAGAGCTGAGCGTCCAGAGCAGAGCTGAGCGTCCAGAGCAGAGCTGAGCGTCCAGAGCAGAGCTGAGCGTCCAGAGCAGAGCTGAGCGTCCAGAGCAGTGAGTCTGGTCCTTGTCTGTGCTGACCGGAGCTCTACAGGTCACTGCAGGTCACTACAGGTCACTACAGGTCACTGCAGGACACTGCAGGTCACTACAGGTCATACCAGACAGAGTCATCTCAAGTAAACTCCTGACGACTCCAAAGCAAAAGGTATTTTAAGAATAACTTTTGCATTGACTAAAAGTAAACAGTAGAATCAGTATTTTGAATTTATAAAATAACAATTTATGTCTGATTGTTATGACCAAAAAAACTAAATAATAATTGTTCTACAAAAGAGACACATGTGTCACATATTAAGTGTGTGTTCTATGACTTGTATAATCTAAACATGTGACATGTTCTGTTTGTCTCTGTCATATGATGGAGCTGAACGGAGGAGTTTACTGAAGTCCTTTTCACCATAACCATGGAAACAAAGTCTTGCTAAATACTGAGATATTCAGTTTGTTCTATTTGACTTTTGTTGTTTTATCATTGTTCATTGTTTTATGTTGCACTGAATCACCAAAGTAAGTTCTGATGTTTGTGAATTCTGTTCTTTGACAATGGAATAAACCTTTTCTGATTCGGAAGCCTCTTATGATGACAACAAAAACAAGGCCGTTTACGTCGTCCCGATCAGCGTCATCGGGGCCCCATCCTGGAGCCAGGCCTGGGATGGGTGCTCGATGGCGAGCGCCTGGTGGCCGGGTCTTCCCCACGGGGCCCGGCCGGGCACAGCCCGAAAGAGCGACGTGTGGCCGCCCTCCCGTGGGCCCACCACCCGCAGGAGGATCCATAAGGGGCCGGTGCAGAGAGATCTGGGCGGCAGTCGACGGCAGGGGCCTCGGCGACCAGATCTCCAGACACAGAGACTAACTCTGGGGACATGGAATGTCACCTCGCTGGGGGGAGGAGCCTGAGCTTGTGCGGGAGGTTGAGCGATACCGACTAGATATAGTCGGCCTCACCTCCACGAACAGTTTGGGCTCTGGAACCATCTCCTCGAGAGGGGCTGGACGCTCCACTTCTCTGGTGTTGCCCGCGGGGAGAGGCGGCGGGCTGGTGTGGGCGGGGCTGGTGTGGGCGGGGCTGGTGTGGGCTTATAGCCCCTCAGCTCAGCCGCCACGTGTTGGAGTTCACCCCAGTGAACGAGAGGGTCGCGTCCCTCCACCTTCGGGTGGGGGACAGGTCTCTCACTGTTGTGGCGGCCTACGGGCCGAACAGCAGTGCAGAGTACCCGGCCTTCTTGGAGTCCTTGGGAGTCCTTGGGAGGCGTACTGGACAGTGCACCGACCGGGGACTCCGTTGTTCTACTGGGGGACTTCAACGCCCACGTGGGCAATGACAGTGACACCTGGAGAGGGGTGATCGGGAAGAACGGCTTCCCCGATCTGAACCCGAGCGGTGTTCAGTTATTGGACTTCTGTGCTAGCCACGGATTGTCCATAACAAACACCATGTTCAAGCACAAGGTCCATCAGTGCACATGGCACCAGGACACCCTAGGCCGGAGGTCAATGATCGACTTTGTTGTCGTGTCATCAGACCTCCGGCCGCGTGTCTTGGACACTCGGGTGAAGAGAGGGGCAGAGTTGTCAACCGATCACCACCTGGTGGTGAGTTGGATCCGCTGGCGGAGGAGGAAGCCGGACAGACTTGGCAGACCCAAGCGCATTGTGAGTGTCTGTTGGGAACGTCTTGTGGAGCCCTCTGTCAGTAGGGTATTCAACTCGCACCCCCGGGAGAGCTTCTCCCATGTCCCGGGGGAGGCTGGGGACATTGAGTCCGAGTGGACCATGTTCTCCGCCTCCATTGTTGATGCGGCTGCTCGGAGCTGTGGTCGCAAGGTCTCCGGTGCCTGTCGTGGCGGCAACCCCCGAACCCGGTGGTGGACACCGGAAGTAAGGGATGCCGTCAGACTGAAGAAGGAGGCCTATCAGGCCACTCTGGCTTGTAGGTCTCCGGAGGTCATCGACAGGTATCGGCAGGCCAAGCGAGCCGCGGCTCGTGCTGTTGCAGAGGCAAAAACCCGGGCCTGGGAGGAGTTCGGGGAGGCCATGGAGGAGGACTATCGGTCGGCACCAAAGAAATTCTGGCAAACCGTCCGGCACCTCAGGAGGGGGAAGCAGTGTCTCACCAACACCGTTTACGGTGCGGGTGGAGGCCTGCTGACCTCAACTGGGGATGTCGTCGGACGGTGGAAGGAATACTTTGAGGATCTCCTTAATCCCTCAGTCACGTCTTCCGAAGAGGAAGTAGAGACCGGGGACTCAGAGGCTGGCTCATCCATCACCCAAGCTGAAGTCACTGAGGTTGTTCGCAAACTCCTCAGTGGCTCCGGGGGTGGATGAGATCCGCCCTGAGTACCTAAAGTATCTGGATGTTGTAGGACTGTCTTGGTTGACACGTCTCTGCAACATCGCGTGGCGGTCGGGGACCGTGCCTCTGGACTGGCAGACCGGGGTGGTGGTCCCTCTGTTCAAGAAGGGGGACCGGAGGGTGTGTTCCAACTACAGAGGGATCACGATCCTCAGCCTCCCGGGTAAGGTCTATTCCAAGGTACTGGAGAGGAGAATCCGATCGATAGTCGAACCTCGGATTCAGGAGGAGCAGAGTGGTTTAGGTCCCGGTCGTGGAACACTGGACCAGCTCTATACCCTCCATCGGGTGCTCGAGGGTTCATGGGAGTTTGCCCAACCAGTCCACATGTGCTTTGTGGATCTGGAGAAGGCTTTCGACCGTGTCCCTCGGGGTGTCCTTTGGGGGGTGCTCCGGGAGTACGGGGTCCGGGGCCCTTTGCTCAGGGCTGTCCGGTCCCTGTATGACCGGAGCAGGAGCTGTGTTCGCATTGCCGGCAGTAAGTCAGACCTGTTCCCAGTGCATGTTGGACTCCGCCAGGGCTGCCCTTTGTCACCGGTTCTGTTCATAATTTTTATGGACAGAATTTTGGAGGGTCGGAGGGTGTGGTCAGGGGTCGGAGGGTGTCCGTTTTGGGGACCACAGGATCTCATCTCTGCTGTTTGCAGACGATGTTGTCCTGATGGCTCCATCAAACCCGGACCTGCAGCTGCACTGGGACGGTTTGAGCCGAGTGTGAAGAGTCTGGGATGAGAATCAGCTCCAAATCCGAGGCTGTGGTTCTCGACCGGAAAAAGGTGGCTTGCCCTCTTCAGGTGGGTGGGGGGTCCTTGCCCCAAGTGGAGGAGTTCAAGTATCTCGGGGTCTTGTTCACGACTGAGTGAAGGATGGAGCGTGAGATCGACAGGCGGATCGGTGCAGCGGCTGCAGTGATGCAGTCGCTGCATCGGACCGTTGTGGTAAAGAGGGAGCTGAGCCGAAAGGCAAAGCTCTCTATTTACCGGTCGGTCTACGTTCTGACCTCACCTATGGTCATGAGCTTTGGGTAGTGACCGAAAGAACAAGATCGCGGATACAAGCGGTCGAAATGAGTTTCCTCCGCCGTGTGGCTGGGCGCTCCCTTAGAGATAAGGTGAGGAGCTCGGCCACACGGGGGGAGCTCGGAGTAGAGCCAGCTGAGGTGGCTCGGGCATCTGTTCCGGATGCCTCCTGGGCGCCTCCCTCGGGAGGTGTTTCAGGCATGTCCCACCGGGAAGAGGCCCCGGGGAAGACCCAGGACACGCTGGAGAGACTATGTCTCTCGGCTGGCCTGGGAACGCCTCGGGATCCCCCCGGAGGAGTTGGAGGAAGTGTCTGGGGAGATGGAAGTCTGGGAGTCCCTGCTCAAACTGCTGCCCCCGCGACCCGGCCCCGGATAAAGCGGCAGAAAATGGATGGATGGATGATTCTGATTCTAATAATAATGATGATAATAATAATAAACAGTACACAGACTCAAAACTCCTCTTAACCTGTTTCCATCCACCTATTTGGCCCTGTGCGCAATGGTTGGACCCAAATGGCATTGCTTATTA
Source organism: Eucyclogobius newberryi (assembly GCA_026437355.1). Lineage (NCBI taxonomy): Eukaryota > Metazoa > Chordata > Actinopteri > Gobiiformes > Gobiidae > Eucyclogobius > Eucyclogobius newberryi. The sequence continues at coordinate 52,965,062 of JAPEHP010000001.1, read as the reverse complement.
AAAGAGGATCTTACAGCCCACATGTGAGTGTGATGCATCATGGGAAAGCTTAGGCCTTCTAGTTTCTGCAGATGTGCACATGTCACACTGTCAGGGCTTCAGAACTTACACTACAGAGGCCCAAACATGAACAAAACATCCTTTTTTTAATCTCGCCTGAATATTGTTAATTTGTAATGGTCCTGAGCATGACATACTTCATTGTGTGTTTATGCTGTTCACTGTACATGCTGTTGTCATGACAACAACTGTGTAAAGTTTCAGAGCTCTAGGAACAGGCATTTTGGTGCTTTGACCTTTTTGTGTCAAAAAGTATATTCAACTGTGCCAAACTGTTTTATTACAATTTTAGCTCCTCTATGATCATAAAACATACATTTTGATGTTTTGTAGAACCACTAATACTATTATAACTGCTAAAAACAATATATGTGAAAATGTGTAAATATGAGTTTACCCATGAATTTCCCATATAGAGGTGAAAAAAAAATATATAATATTTTTGTATTGGTAGAATAATACATATAGCTAACAAAATGCGCGCCCAAAAGGCAAATAAAATCAGAAAACGTGATGCGTAAAATCTAGTCCCCTCCTCTCCTCCTCTTTACAGCCGTTACGCACGAGAACAGGGTCTATTCTGTGTGAATAAGTTCTAAGTCCCGCCCCCCATTCGAAAGCTATTTTTATTGGCTAGAATAATATGTCAATCAAAGTCCGCTAAGTCCATGCTGACGTTAGCTATGTGGCTAAAAACAAGCTAGCTTTGCACTTCGGAACCGGCGCAGTTTTCCCTCCGGAGGCTGTAGAGGACAAAGCCGTGACAGTGGACGGTCTCATTCTGTAGGAAACAGTCTGAAGAAAAGATCGATACAAACAGCATCTTATAAGTCAAACAGGTCGTTTGTTCTGGACGAGCCTTCATCCTGACCATCATCAGAGAAGAAAACTTCGTTTAACTTGACAATATCTGGAAATGGGAAAACTTCAGGAAAAACACAAGTGTATATTGTTGTTCAATGGTTCCTTACGGACAGACTGAGCACAAGGATGAACAGAATTAAAGCCGTTTCCTCCGTCATAAACACAAACAGGACATGAGTTTGTAAAAGTTGAGACTCTCTCACAAACTATTGGCAATTGCTTCTTGGGGCAAATTATTCAATGTAAATCAATGACATATTTGTTTAGTTGAGAAAATAATCTTTAAAATGATGTATAACTTATGGTATTGACCACGGAAATAAAAGTGATGATGTAAGAGAATATTTGAGATATGGAGAATGCGCCGGCCTCAGGATGTAACAGGTTAAGAAGGAAGTCCCACATTGTAGCTTTAAAACTCAACTCAAACTGTGGCTAAAATCAAACCAGATTCCTTCTGTTGTATTGTTTTGTTACATTAGGACTGCAGATTAAATTACTTTTATAGCTATTATCAGATTTACATTTATTCAACAAGTTCATTCATGTTCATTATTCTTATTAAATACATTAATAAACAAATGTGTTTTGTATTCATTAAAGATTGACATGACACAAAACGACACACAAGGAAACTGAATATAATCAAATACTGCTTAACTCCATTATGTAACAGAATTGATAATTATGTTATATATTTCTTCTCATTTGATAAGAACATCTGCATATTGGCTAAATTATATTATGTAAATTAATAACTGAAAAGTTAATAAAAAAATAAATACCCAAACCAAAAACAATACAGAAAATGATGAGGACGTTATTAAACCTCTAAATGAGCAAATGTAATTCGTTGTCAATTAAACCGGACTTTTTATCTTAACACTTCTTTATAATTCTCTTAAATATCAGAGCTTTACAACATGACACATGTATATTTATAGATGGATATAACAATCCATCATCATACGTTACGTAAACAGACTATTTCAAGCCGAATTATTCAAAAAGTCGGCGCTGACTGTTCAGTCTTTCACGCTGCTGTGACGTGTGCGCTCCCGACACCAAAGCCTCACGGCGATGACATCACAAAAGTGGGAGGAGATATACCAGTATTCAGGACGTAATGAGGAACTAAAAAACTTTTTTGGAGCCATGCGCCAATGAGCAGCTCCAAAGGTTTCAATGGCGGCCATCTTGGCTTCCGGGGGCTTGATGTCCCCACTGTTCCCTGCAGAGGGCGCTATCTAGGGCTCACCTGGCTGCTGTCCAAATGTCCAGCCGTCTCACAGTAAATGTAAATAGTTTTCGTTTAACATGTGCGCTTTTTGACTCTATACGTCTTGTTTTTATCATTGTTCATTGTTTCATGTTGCACTGAATCACCAAGACCAAGTTCCTCTGTGAGTTTTGTTCATTGACAATGGAAATAAACCTTTTCTGATTCTGATTCTAAACCAGAACTAAAACAAGGTCTCACCGTTCCGTCCTTGAGCATTCGCAGACAGGATCCAAAATCGGCCAATCGGATGTGTCCATTCACGTCCAACAGAACATTGTCTGGTTTGATGTCCCTGAAAAACACATTCAACATATGAACTGGAGAGAGCTCCTCCCACAGCTCAACAAAGCCAGATGATTGGACGAGAGAGAACACAGACTCAGGCCAAAACAAGAGGCAAAATGCAGAAACACAAAGAATCATTTGTCTCCAAACTCTGACTTGATCTCGTGCTAAAGCTCCGTGTTTCCACTGATGCTAACGACTAGACAAAGCATGTTAGCAACACAAAGCTAGCAAAGCACCTTAGCAACACAAAACTAGTGCATGTGAGGGGCGTGGCTAAAGCTAGTGCATGTGAGGGGCGTGGCTAAATCTAGTGTATGTGAGGGGTGTGGCTAAAGCTAGTGCATGCGAGAGGCGTGGCACGTTAGCGACACAAAGCTAGCAAAGCACCTTAGCAACACAAAGCTAGCAAAGCACGTTAGCAACACAAAGCTAGCAAAGCACCTTAGCAACACAAAGCTAGCAAAGCACCTTAGCAACACAAAACTAGCATAGCACGTTAGCAACACAAACCTAGCAAAGCACGTTAGCAACAAAAAGCTAGCAAAGCACGTTAGCAACACAAAGCTAGCAAAGCACGTTAGCAACACAAAGCTAGCGTAGAGCGTTAACAACAGTTGTTTCCTGGTCGCACAGCACTCGCTTTTCAAGAGCCACAATCTGATATTTCCAGCTCATAAAGCGTCTGAACCTCGCTTTATGTCTTTGGCTTTGGATCGTGTCAAACGCCACGCCCCTCACGCACACTAGCTTTAGCCACGCCCCTCACGCACACTAGCTTTAGCCACGCCCCTCACGCACACTAGCTTTAGCCACGCCCCTCACGCACACTAGCTTTAGCCACGCCCCTCACGCAAACTAGCTTTAGCCACGCCCCTCACGCACACTAGCTTTAGCCACGCCCCTCACGCACACTAGCTTTAGCCACGCCCCTCACTCACACTAGCTTTAGCCACGCCCCTAACGCACACTAGCTTTAGCCACGCCACTCACGCACACTAGCTTTAGCCACGCCCCTCACGCACACTAGCTTTAGCCACGCCTAGGGATGTGTACCGCTATGACGGACCGGATCTGGACTTGTAAAATTGTTTCAGTTCAGGTCCAAAAAAAACGAAACCCCGGTGATTCGGTTCTGGACTCATATAAAATATAGCACTGACAGATTATATCCTTTACGTTCTAGAATCTAGACCATCTTAAACCTTCCATTGATCGCGAAATTTGCGCTGGAAAAGACGTAAACACTGCCATGCGCCGCTGTCAATAAAGCACACGGACCATAATTAGTGACGCACGCGTCTTCAGGGCAGAAGTTGAAGCCGGCGAAAGAAGTTTAAAGATGTGAGAGACAGAACCGTTTCTCCACGTGTGAACGCTGAAGTGAACCGTGTCTCCACACGTGAACGCCGAAGTGAACCGTGTCTCCACACGTGAACACCGAAGTGAACCGTGTCTCCACACGTGAACACCGAAGTGAACCGTGTCTCCACACGTGAACACCGAAGTGAACCGTGTCTCCACACGTGAACGCTGAAGTGAACCGTGTCTCCACGTGTGAACGCTGAAGTGAACCGTGTCTCCACACGTGAACGCTGAAGTGAACCGTGTCTCCACACGTGAACGCCGAAGTGAACCGTGTCTCCACACGTGAACGCCGAAGTGAACCGTGTCTCCACGTGTGAACGCTGAAGTGGACCGTGTGTCTCCACGTGTGAACACCGAAGTGAACCGTGTCTCCACACGTGAACGCTGAAGTGAACCGTGTCTCCACACGTGAACGCCGAAGTGAACCGTGTCTCCACACGTGAACGCTGAAGTGAACCGTGTCTCCACACGTGAACGCCGAAGTGAACCGTGTCTCCACACGTGAAAACCGAAGTGAACCGTGTCTCCACACGTGAACGCTGAAGTGAACCGTGTCTCCACGCGTGAACGCTGAAGTGAACCGTGTCTCCACGTGTGAACGCTGAAGTGAACCGTGTCTCCACACGTGAACGCCGAAGTGAACCGTGTCTCCACACGTGAACGCTGAAGTGAACCGTGTCTCCACGTGTGAACGCTGAAGTGAACCGTTTCTCCACGTGTGAACGCTGAAGTGAACCGTGTCTCCACGTGTGAACGCTGAAGTGAACCGTGTCTCCACACGTGAACGCCGAAGTGAACCGTGTCTCCACACGTGAACACCGAAGTGAACCGTGTCTCCACATGTGAACACCGAAGTGAACCGTGTCTCCACGTGTGAACGCTGAAGTGAACCGTGTCTCCACGCGTGAACGCTGAAGTGAACCGTGTCTCCACGTGTGAACGCTGAAGTGAACCGTGTCTCCACACGTGAACGCTGAAGTGAACCGTGTCTCCACACGTGAACGCCGAAGTGAACCGTGTCTCCACACGTGAACGCCGAAGTGAACCGTGTCTCCACGTGTGAACGCTGAAGTGGACCGTGTCTCCACGTGTGAACACCGAAGTGAACCGTGTCTCCACACGTGAACGCTGAAGTGAACCGTGTCTCCACACGTGAACACCGAAGTGAACCGTGTCTCCACACGTGAACGCTGAAGTGAACCGTGTCTCCACACGTGAACGCCGAAGTGAACCGTGTCTCCACACGTGAACACCGAAGTGAACCGTGTCTCCACACGTGAACGCTGAAGTGAACCGTGTCTCCACGCGTGAACGCTGAAGTGAACCGTGTCTCCACGTGTGAACGCTGAAGTGAACCGTGTCTCCACACGTGAACGCTGAAGTGAACCGTGTCTCCACACGTGAACACCGAAGTGAACCGTGTCTCCACACGTGAACACCGAAGTGAACCGTGTCTCCACACGTGAACGCTGAAGTGAACCGTGTCTCCACGTGTGAACGCTGAAGTGGACCGTGTCTCCACGTGTGAACACCGAAGTGAACCGTGTCTCCACGTGTGAACGCTGAAGTGAACCGTGTCTCCACGCGTGAACGCTGAAGTGAACCGTGTCTCCACGTGTGAACGCTGAAGTGAACCGTGTCTCCACGTGTGAACGCTGAAGTGAACCGTGTCTCCACGCGTGAACGCTGAAGTGAACCGTGTCTCCACGTGTGAACGCTGAAGTGGACCGTGTCTCCACGTGTGAACGCCGAAGTGAACCGTGTCTCCACACGTGAACGCTGAAGTGAACCGTGTCTCCACGCGTGAACGCTGAAGTGAACCGTGTCTCCACGTGTGAACGCTGAAGTGAACCGTGTCTCCACGTGTGAACGCTGAAGTGAACCGTGTCTCCACGCGTGAACGCTGAAGTGAACCGTGTCTCCACGCGTGAACGCTGAAGTGAACCGTGTCTCCACACGTGAACACCGAAGTGAACCGTGTCTCCACGCGTGAACACATATTCTACTTTTGATACCGCTTAAGTTCTATAAGTTGATGCTTTATAGTGATTCAAGTTGACTTTTATGCTAGTTTTTGTAACTCTGTTATTTTACACTGACTTAATTATTGACACTGATGTTTTGTGTTTGAAGGTTTTATCTGACTTTTGATGCCAATGGATCTGAACAATAAAGAGTGAAATGTGTCTAAAGATGAAACATTGTATCAGATGAAACAGCTGCTTTGACAGACTGACCCTGTCAACAATATTCAGCAGTTAAGCCTTGTGTTTGATAGTCGTCCTTGTTCAAGTGTCTTCAACTTAATTTAGCCAAGTGTCTTGTGTTATGCTGTTGTAACATGATGCAAATATGGCATGAGTTCAGGTCCGGACTCATTAGGTCCGGACCTGAACCTAAACCTCTGGATTCAAATCCGGACCTGAACCTGGGTTTAGGTATGCATCCCTAGCCACGACCCTCACACACACTAGCTTTAGCCACGCCCCTCACATGCAGAGAATTCAAAGAAATGAGGCAAAACGATTCCTGTGCACGCTAGCTTTAGCCACGCCGCTCACACACAGGTCTTTTTGTGTCTCATGAATAGTAGACAGGAAGCGTGGTCATTGGTCAGGGGGTGGGGTTGTCAGGGGGTGGGGTTGTCAGGGGGTGGGGTTCTCTCACCTGTGCACGTAGCCCTGCTGGTGGATGGAGTGCACGGCCAGAACCATCTCTGCCACGTAGAACTTTGCCATTTCTTCAGGAAGACGATCCTCAAACTTACTCAGAAGTGTCAGAAGATCTCCACCAACATAGTAGTCCATCACCAGGTACTGAGGAGAGACGGGAGAGTGAGGAGAGACGGGAGAGTGAAGAGAGACGAGAGAGTGAGGAGAGACGGGAGAGTGAAGAGAGACGGGAGAGTGAGGAGAGACGAGAGAGTGAGGAGAGACGGGAGAGTGAGGAGAGACGAGAGAGTGAGGAGAGACGAGCGAGTGAGGAGAGACGGGAGAGTGAGGAGAGACGGGAGAGTGAGGAGAAACGGGAGAGTGAAGAGAGACGAGAGAGTGAGGAGAGACGGGAGAGTGAAGAGAGACGGGAGAGTGAGGAGAGACGGGAGAGTGAAGAGAGACGAGAGAGTGAGGAGAGACGGGAGAGTGAAGAGAGACGGGAGAGTGAGGAGAGACGAGAGAGTGAGGAGAGACGGGAGAGTGAGGAGAGACGAGAGAGTGAGGAGAGACGGGAGAGTGAAGAGAGACGGGAGAGTGAGGAGAGACGAGAGAGTGAGGAGAGACGAGCGAGTGAGGAGACGAGAGAGTGAGGAGAGACGAGAGAGTGAGGAGAGACGGGAGAGTGAGGAGAGACGGGAGAGTGAGGAGAGACGGGAGAGTGAGGAGAGACGAGAGAGTGAGGAGAGACGGGAGAGTGAGGAGAGACGAGAGAGTGAGGAGAGACGGGAGAGTGAGGAGAGACGAGAGAGTGAGGAGAGACGGGAGAGTGAAGAGAGACGGGAGAGTGAGGAGAGACGAGAGAGTGAGGAGAGACGAGCGAGTGAGGAGACGAGAGAGTGAGGAGAGACGAGAGAGTGAGGAGAGACGGGAGAGTGAGGAGAGACGGGAGAGTGAGGAGAGACGGGAGAGTGAAGAGAGACGAGAGAGTGAGGAGAGACGGGAGAGTGAAGAGAGACGGGAGAGTGAGGAGAGACGAGAGAGTGAGGAGAGACGGGAGAGTGAGGAGAGACGGGAGAGTGAAGAGAGACGAGAGAGTGAGGAGAGACGGGAGAGTGAAGAGAGACGGGAGAGTGAGGAGAGACGAGAGAGTGAGGAGAGACGAGCGAGTGAGGAGACGAGAGTGAGGAGAGACGAGAGAGTGAGGAGAGACGGGAGAGTGAGGAGAGACGAGAGAGTGAGGAGAGACGGGAGAGTGAGGAGAGACGAGAGAGTGAGGAGAGACGGGAGAGTGAGGAGAGACGAGAGAGTGAGGAGAGACGGGAGAGTGAGGAGAGACGGGAGAGTGAGGAGAGACGAGAGAGTGAGGAGAGACGGGAGAGTGAGGAGAGACGGGAGAGTGAAGAGACGAGAGAGTGAGGGGAGACGACAGAGTGAGGGGAGACAAGAGAGTGAGGAGAGACGAGAGAGTGAGGAGAGACGGGAGAGTGAGGAGAGACGAGAGAGTGAGGGGAGACGAGCGAGTGAGGGGAGACGAGAGAGTGATGAGAGACGGGAGAGTGAGGAGAGACGAGAGAGTGAGTAGAGACGAGAGAGTGAGGAGAGACGGGAGAGTGAGGAGAGACGAGAGAGTGAGGAGAGACGAGAGAGTGAGGAGAGAGTGAGGAGAGAGTGAGGAGAGACGAGAGAGTGAGGAGAGACGAGAGAGTGAGGAGAAACGAGAGAGTGAGGAGAGACGAGAGAGTGAGGAGAGACGAGAGTGAGGAGAGACGAGAGAGTGAGGAGGGACGAGAGAGTGAGGAGGGACGAGAGAGTGAGGAGGGACGAGAGAGTGAGGAGAGACGAGAGAGTGAGGAGAGACGACAGAGTGAGGAGAGACGAGAGAGTGAGGAGGGACGAGAGAGTGAAGAGAGTGAGGAGAGACGAGAGTAATGAGTGAGGAGAGACGATAGAGTGAGGAGAGACGACAGAGTGAGGAGAGACGAGAGAGTGAGGAGGGACGAGAGAGTGAGGAGAGACGACAGAGTGAGGAGAGACGAGAGATTGAGGAGGGACGAGAGAGTGAGGAGAGACGAGAGAGTGAGGAGAGACGAGAGAGTGAGGAGAGACAGGAGAGTGAGGAGAGACGAGAGAGTGAGGAGAGACGAGAGAGTGAGGAGAGACGAGCGAGTGAGGGGAGACGAGAGAGTGATGAGAGACGGGAGAGTGAGGAGAGACGAGAGAGTGAGTAGAGACGAGAGAGTGAGGAGAGACGGGAGAGTGAGGAGAGACGAGAGAGTGAGGAGAGACGAGAGAGTGAGGAGAGAGTGAGGAGAGAGTGAGGAGAGACGAGAGAGTGAGGAGAGACGAGAGAGTGAGGAGAAACGAGAGAGTGAGGAGAGACGAGAGAGTGAGGAGAGACGAGAGTGAGGAGAGACGAGAGAGTGAGGAGGGACGAGAGAGTGAGGAGGGACGAGAGAGTGAGGAGGGACGAGAGAGTGAGGAGAGACGAGAGAGTGAGGAGAGACGACAGAGTGAGGAGAGACGAGAGAGTGAGGAGGGACGAGAGAGTGAAGAGAGTGAGGAGAGACGAGAGTAATGAGTGAGGAGAGACGATAGAGTGAGGAGAGACGACAGAGTGAGGAGAGACGAGAGAGTGAGGAGGGACGAGAGAGTGAGGAGAGACGACAGAGTGAGGAGAGACGAGAGATTGAGGAGGGACGAGAGAGTGAGGAGAGACGAGAGAGTGAGGAGAGACGAGAGAGTGAGGAGAGACGACAGAGTGAGGAGAGATGAGAGAGTGAGGAGAGAGTGAAGAGAGAGTGAGGAGAGACAAGAGAGTGAGGAGAGATGAGAGAGTGAGGAGAGACGGGAGAGTGAGGAGAGACGGGAGAGTGAGGAGAGACGAGAGAGTGAGGAGAGACGGGAGAGTGAGGAGAGACGGGAGAGTGAAGAGACGAGAGAGTGAGGGGAGACGACAGAGTGAGGGGAGACAAGAGAGTGAGGGGAGACGAGAGTGAGGAGAGACGGGAGAGTGAGGAGAGACGAGAGAGTGAGGAGAGACGGGAGAATGAGGAGAGACGAGAGAGTGAGTAGAGACGAGAGAGTGAGGAGAGACGGGAGAGTGAGGAGAGACGAGAGAGTGAGGAGAGACGAGAGAGTGAGGAGAGAGTGAGGAGAGAGTGAGGAGAGACGAGAGAGTGAGGAGAGACGAGAGAGTGAGGAGAAATGAGAGAGTGAGGAGAGACGAGAGAGTGAGGAGAGACGAGAGTGAGGAGAGACGAGAGAGTGAGGAGGGACGAGAGAGTGAGGAGGGACGAGAGAGTGAGGAGGGACGAGAGAGTGAGGAGAGACGAGAGAGTGAGGAGAGACGACAGAGTGAGGACGAGAGAGTGAGGAGGGACGAGAGAGTGAAGAGAGTGAGGAGAGACAAGAGTAATGAGTGAGGAGAGACGATAGAGTGAGGAGAGACGACAGAGTGAGGAGAGACGAGAGAGTGAGGAGGGACGAGAGAGTGAAGAGAGAGTGAGGAGAGACGAGAGTGATGAGAGAGTGAGGAGAGACAAGAGAGTGAGGAGAGACGACAGAGTGAGGAGAGATGAGAGAGTGAGGAGAGACGAGCGAGTGAGGAGAGAGTGAGGAGAGACGAGAGAGTGATGTGAGTGAGGAGAGACGAGAGAGTGAGGAGAGACAACAGATTGAGGAGAGACGAAATTGAGGAGGGACGAGAGAGTGAGAAGAGACGAGAGAGTGGGGAGAGACGAGAGAGTGAGGAGAGACGACAGAGTGAGGAGAGACGAGAGATTGAGGAGGGACGAGAGAGTGAGGAGAGACGAGAGAGTGAGGAGAGACGAGAGAGTGAGGAGAGACGACAGAGTGAGGAGAGATGAGAGAGTGAGGAGAGAGTGAGGAGAGACGAGAGAGTGAGGAGAGACGACAGAGTGAGGAGAGATGAGAGAGTGAGGAGAGACGAGAGAGTGAGGAGAGACGAGCGAGTGAGGAGACGAGAGAGTGAGGAGAGACGAGAGAGTGAGGAGAGACGGGAGAGTGAGGAGAGACGGGAGAGTGAGGAGAGACGGGAGAGTGAAGAGAGATGAGAGAGTGAGGAGAGACGGGAGAGTGAAGAGAGACGGGAGAGTGAGGAGAGACGAGAGAGTGAGGAGAGACGGGAGAGTGAGGAGAGACGGGAGAGTGAAGAGAGACGAGAGAGTGAGGAGAGACGGGAGAGTGAAGAGAGACGGGAGAGTGAGGAGAGACGAGAGAGTGAGGAGAGACGAGCGAGTGAGGAGACGAGAGAGTGAGGAGAGACGAGAGAGTGAGGAGAGACGGGAGAGTGAGGAGAGACGAGAGAGTGAGGAGAGACGGGAGAGTGAGGAGAGACGGGAGAGTGAAGAGAGACGGGAGAGTGAGGAGAGACAAGCGAGTGAGGAGACGAGAGAGTGAGGAGAGACGAGAGAGTGAGGAGAGACGGGAGAGTGAGGAGAGACGAGAGAGTGAGGAGAGACGGGAGAGTGAAGAGAGACGAGAGAGTGAGGAGAGACGGGAGAGTGAAGAGAGACGGGAGAGTGAGGAGAGACGAGAGAGTGAGGAGAGACGAGCGAGTGAGGAGACGAGAGAGTGAGGAGAGACGAGAGAGTGAGGAGAGACGGGAGAGTGAGGAGAGACGAGAGAGTGAGGAGAGACGGGAGAGTGAGGAGAGACGGGAGAGTGAAGAGAGACGGGAGAGTGAGGAGAGACGAGAGAGTGAGGAGAGAGGAGCGAGTGAGGAGACGAGAGAGTGAGGAGAGACGAGAGAGTGAGGAGAGACGGGAGAGTGAGGAGAGACGAGAGAGTGAGGAGGGACGGGAGAGTGAAGAGAGACGGGAGAGTGAGGAGAGACGGGAGAGTGAGGAGAGACGAGAGAGTGAGGAGAGACGAGCGAGTGAGGAGACGAGAGAGTGAGGAGAGACGAGAGAGTGAGGAGAGACAGGAGAGTGAGGAGAGACGAGAGAGTGAGGAGAGACGAGAGAGTGAGGAGAGACGGGAGAGTGAAGAGACGAGAGAGTGAGGGGAGACGACAGAGTGAGGGGAGACAAGAGAGTGAGGGGAGACGAGAGTGAGGAGAGACGGGAGAGTGAGGAGAGACGAGAGAGTGAGGGGAGACGAGCGAGTGAGGGGAGACGAGAGAGTGAGGAGAGACGGGAGAGTGAGGAGAGACGAGAGAGTGAGTAGAGACGAGAGAGTGAGGAGAGACGGGAGAGTGAGGAGAGACGAGAGAGTGAGGAGAGAGTGAGGAGAGAGTGAGGAGAGACGAGAGAGTGAGGAGAGACGAGAGAGTGAGGAGAGACGAGAGAGTGAGGAGAAACGAGAGAGTGAGGAGAGACGAGAGAGTGAGGAGAGACGAGAGTGAGGAGAGACGAGAGAGTGAGGAGGGACGAGAGAGTGAGGAGGGACGAGAGAGTGAGGAGAGACGAGAGAGTGAGGAGAGACGACAGAGTGAGGAGAGACGAGAGAGTGAGGAGGGACGAGAGAGTGAAGAGAGTGAGGGGAGACGAGAGTAATGAGTGAGGAGAGACGATAGAGTGAGGAGAGACGACAGAGTGAGGAGAGACGAGAGAGTGAGGAGGGACGAGAGAGTGAAGAGAGAGTGAGGAGAGACGAGAGTGATGAGAGAGTGAGGAGAGACGAGAGAGTGAGGAGAGACGACAGAGTGAGGAGAGATGAGAGAGTGAGGAGAGACGAGCGAGTGAGGAGAGAGTGAGGAGAGACGAGAGAGTGATGTGAGTGAGGAGAGACGAGAGAGTGAGGAGAGACAACAGATTGAGGAGAGACGAAATTGAGGAGGGACGAGAGAGTGAGAAGAGACGAGAGAGTGGGGAGAGACGAGAGTAATGAGTGAGGAGAGACGATAGAGTGAGGAGAGACGACAGAGTGAGGAGAGACGAGAGAGTGAGGAGGGACGAGAGAGTGAAGAGAGAGTGAGGAGAGACGAGAGTGATGAGAGAGTGAGGAGAGACGAGAGAGTGAGGAGAGACGACAGAGTGAGGAGAGATGAGAGAGTGAGGAGAGACGAGCGAGTGAGGAGAGAGTGAGGAGAGACGAGAGAGTGATGTGAGTGAGGAGAGACGAGAGAGTGAGGAGAGACAACAGATTGAGGAGAGACGAAATTGAGGAGGGACGAGAGAGTGAGAAGAGACGAGAGAGTGGGGAGAGACGAGAGAGTGAGGAGAGACGACAGAGTGAGGAGAGACGAGAGATTGAGGAGGGACGAGAGAGTGAGGAGAGACGAGAGAGTGAGGAGAGACGAGAGAGTGAGGAGAGAGTGAAGAGAGAGTGAGGAGAGACGAGAGAGTGAGGAGAGATGAGAGAGTGAGGAGAGAGTGAAGAGAGAGTGAGGAGAGACGAGAGAGTGAGGAGAGATGAGAGAGTGAGGAGAGACGAGAGAGTGAGGAGAGAGTGAGGAGAGACGAGAGAGTGATGTGAGTGAGGAGAGACGAGAGAGTGAGGAGAGACAACAGATTGAGGAGAGACGAGATTGAGGAGGGACGAGAGAGTGAGAAGAGACGAGAGAGTGGGGAGAGACGAGAGAGTGAGGAGAGACGAGAGAGTGAGGAGAGACGAGAGTGAGGAGAGACGACAGAGTGAGGAGAGATGAGAGAGTGAGGAGAGAGTGAAGAGAAAGTGAGGAGAGACGAGAGAGTGAGGAGAGACGACAGAGTGAGGAGAGATGAGAGAGTGAGGAGAGAGTGAAGAGAGAGTGAGGAGAGACGAGAGAGTGAGGAGAGACGACAGAGTGAGGAGAGATGAGAGAGTGAGGAGGGACGAGAGAGTGAGGAGAGAGTGAGGAGAGACGAGAGAGTGATGTGAGTGAGGAGAGACGAGAGAGTGAGGAGAGACAACAGATTGAGGAGAGACGAGATTGAGGAGAGACGAGAGAGTGAGAAGATACGAGAGAGTGGGGAGAGACGAGAGAGTGAGGAGAGACGACAGAGTGAGGAGAGACGAGAGAGTGAGGAGGGACGAGAGAGTGAGGAGAGACGGGAGAGTGAGGAGAGACGGGAGAGTGAAGAGAGACGAGAGAGTGAGGAGAGATGGGAGAGTGAAGAGAGACGGGAGAGTGAGGAGAGACGAGAGAGTGAGGAGAGACGGGAGAGTGAAGAGAGACGAGAGAGTGAGGAGAGACGGGAGAGTGAGGAGAGACGGGAGAGTGAAGAGAGACGAGAGAGTGAGGAGAGACGGGAGAGTGAAGAGAGACGGGAGAGTGAGGAGAGACGAGAGAGTGAGGAGAGACGAGAGAGTGAGGAGAGACGGGAGAGTGAGGAGAGACGGGAGAGTGAAGAGAGACGGGAGAGTGAGGAGAGACGAGAGAGTGAGGAGAGACGAGCGAGTGAGGAGACGAGAGAGTGAGGAGAGACGAGAGAGTGAGGAGAGACGGGAGAGTGAGGAGAGACGAGAGTGAGGAGGGACGGGAGAGTGAAGAGAGACGGGAGAGTGAGGAGAGACGGGAGAGTGAGGAGAGACGAGAGAGTGAGGAGAGACGAGCGAGTGAGGAGACGAGAGAGTGAGGAGAGACGAGAGAGTGAGGAGAGACAGGAGAGTGAGGAGAGACGAGAGAGTGAGGAGAGACGGGAGAGTGAGGAGAGACGAAAGAGTGAGGAGAGACGAGCGAGTGAGGAGACGAGAGAGTGAGGAGAGACGAGAGAGTGAGGAGAGACGGGAGAGTGAGGAGAGACGAGAGAGTGAGGAGAGACGGGAGAGTGAGGAGAGACGGGAGAGTGAGGAGAGACGAGAGAGTGAGGAGAGACGGGAGAGTGAGGAGAGACGGGAGAGTGAAGAGACGAGAGAGTGAGGGGAGACGACAGAGTGAGGGGAGACAAGAGAGTGAGGGGAGACGAGAGAGTGAGGAGAGACGGGAGAGTGAGGAGAGACGAGAGAGTGAGGGGAGACGAGCGAGTGAGGGGAGACGAGAGAGTGAGGAGAGACGGGAGAGTGAGGAGAGACGAGAGAGTGAGTAGAGACGAGAGAGTGAGGAGAGACGGGAGAGTGAGGAGAGACGAGAGAGTGAGGAGAGACGAGAGAGTGAGGAGAGAGTGAGGAGAGAGTGAGGAGAGACGAGAGAGTGAGGAGAGACGAGAGAGTGAGGAGAGACAAGAGAGTGAGGGGAGACGAGAGTGAGGAGAGACGGGAGAGTGAGGAGAGACGAGAGAGTGAGGGGAGACGAGCGAGTGAGGGGAGACGAGAGAGTGAGGAGAGACGGGAGAGTGAGGAGAGACGAGAGAGTGAGTAGAGACGAGAGAGTGAGGAGAGACGGGAGAGTGAGGAGAGATGAGAGAGTGAGGAGAGACGAGAGAGTGAGGAGAGAGTGAGGAGAGAGTGAGGAGAGACGAGAGAGTGAGGAGAGACGAGAGAGTGAGGAGAGACGACAGAGTGAGGAGAGACGAGAGAGTGAGGAGGGACGAGAGAGTGAAGAGAGTGAGGAGAGACGAGAGTAATGAGTGAGGAGAGACGATAGAGTGAGGAGAGACGACAGAGTGAGGAGAGACGAGAGAGTGAGGAGGGACGAGAGAGTGAAGAGAGAGTGAGGAGAGACGAGAGTGATGAGAGAGTGAGGAGAGACGAGAGAGTGAGGAGAGACGACAGAGTGAGGAGAGATGAGAGAGTGAGGAGAGACGAGCGAGTGAGGAGAGAGTGAGGAGAGACGAGAGAGTGATGTGAGTGAGGAGAGACGAGAGAGTGAGGAGAGACAACAGATTGAGGAGAGACGAAATTGAGGAGGGACGAGAGAGTGAGGAGAGACGAGAGAGTGAGGAGAGACGAGAGAGTGAGGAGAGACGACAGAGTGAGGAGAGATGAGAGAGTGAGGAGAGAGTGAAGAGAGAGTGAGGAGAGACGAGAGAGTGAGGAGAGACGACAGAGTGAGGAGAGATGAGAGAGTGAGGAGAGACGAGAGAGTGAGGAGAGAGTGAGGAGAGACGAGAGAGTGATGTGAGTGAGGAGAGATGAGAGAGTGAGGAGAGACAACAGATTGAGGAGAGACGAGATTGAGGAGGGACGAGAGAGTGAGAAGAGACGAGAGAGTGGGGAGAGACGAGAGTGAGGAGAGACGACAGAGTGAGGAGAGATGAGAGAGTGAGGAGAGAGTGAAGAGAAAGTGAGGAGAGACGAGAGAGTGAGGAGAGACGACAGAGTGAGGAGAGATGAGAGAGTGAGGAGAGAGTGAAGAGAGAGTGAGGAGAGAGTGAGGAGAGACGACAGAGTGAGGAGAGATGAGAGAGTGAGGAGGGACGAGAGAGTGAGGAGAGAGTGAGGAGAGACGAGAGAGTGATGTGAGTGAGGAGAGACGAGAGAGTGAGGAGAGACGAGAGAGTGAGGAGGGACGAGAGAGTGAGGAGAGACGAGAGAGTGAGGAGAGACGAGAGAGTGAGGAGGGACGAGAGAGTGAGGAGAGACGAGAGAGTGAGGAGAGACGAGAGAGTGAGAAGAGACGAGAGAGTGGGGAGAGACGAGAGAGTGAGGAGAGACGACAGAGTGAGGAGAGACGAGAGAGTGAGGAGAGACAAGAGAGTGAGGAGGGACGAGAGAGTGAGGAGAGACGAGAGAGTGAGGAGAGACGAGAGAGTGAGGAGAGACGAGAGAGTGAGGAGGGACGAGAGAGTGAGGAGGGACGACAGAGTGAGGAGAGACGAGAATGAGTACACAGTTGCAGTAGTACTAGTCACAGTTGCAGTAGTACTAATCACAGTTGCAGTAGTACTAATCACAGTTGCAGTAGTACTAGTCAGTTGCACTAGTACTAGTCAGTTGCACTAGTACTAGTCAGTTGCAGTAGTACTAGTCACAGTTGCAGTAGTACTAGTCACAGTTGCAGTAGTACAAATCACAGTTGCAGTAGTACTAGTCAGTTGCAGTAGTACTAGTCACAGTTGCAGTAGTACTAGTCACAGTTGGAGTAGTACTAGTCAGTTGCACTAGTACTAGTCAGTTGCAGTAGTACTAATCACAGTTGCAGTAGTACTAGTCACAGTTGCGGTAGTACTAGTCACAGTTGCAGTAGTACTAGTCAGTTGCACTAGTACTAGTCAGTTGCAGTAGTACTAGTCACAGTTGCAGTAGTACTAGTCAGTTGCACTAGTACTTGTCAGCTGCAGTAGTACTAATCACAGTTGCAGTAGTACTAATCACAGTTGCAGTAGTACTAGTCACAGTTGCAGTAGTACTAGTCAGTTGCAGTAGTACTAGTCACAGTTGCAGTAGTACTAGTCAGTTGCAGTAGTACTAGTCACAGTTGCAGTAGTACTAGTCACAGTTGCAGTAGTACTAGTCAGTTGCAGTCGTACTAATCACAGTTGCAGTAGTACTAGTCAGTTGCAGTAGTACTAGTCACAGTTGCAGTAGTACTAGTCACAGTTGCAGTAGTACTAGTCACAGTTGCAGTAGTACTAGTCAGTTGCAGGAGTACTAGTCACAGTTGCAGTAGTACTAGTCAGTTGCAGTAGTACTAGTCACAGTTGCAGTAGTACTAGTCACAGTTGCAGTAGTACTAGTCAGTTGCAGGAGTACTAGTCACAGTTGCAGTAGTACTAGTCACAGTTGCAGTAGTACTAGTCAGTTGCAGGAGTACTAGTCACAGTTGCAGTAGTACTATTCAGTTGCAGTAGTACTAGTCACAGTTGCAGTAGTACTAATCACAGTTGCAGTAGTACTAGTCAGTTGCAGTAGTACTAGTCACAGTTGCAGTAGTACTAGTCACAGTTGCAGTAGTACTAGTCAGTTGCAGTAGTACTAGTTAGTTGCAGTAGTACTAGTCACAGTTGCAGTAGTACTAGTCAGTTGCAGTAGTACTAGTCAGTTGCAGTACCAGGTAGTTGTCGTCCTGGAAGGCGTAGTGCAGAGCCGTGATCCACTGAGAATCTCCTTTCACCAGAACATCTCGCTCCTCTTTGAAACACGCCGTCTTTAAAAACAGGAAAAGTACTTTTACACACATACAAGTTCTACTTGTATACTTCAAACTGCATGCCAACTACTTTACATGCAACACACAAATACTTCTACTATAAGTACTTTTACTGGTAGAAGAAGTAGTAGCTGTCACTGTCAAATGTATTTCTAAAGCACAGTTCAGACCCCAGAGGGTTCCACCCCGACTCAAGCCCAAAGCAGAACAGAGGAGTTCACAATCGTTCTACGCAGCGCTCTAAACAGGGTTCTAAACAGGGTTCTAAACAGGGTTCTAGAGAGTTTTATTTATTTTTATGAATTCAAAATCCCACTTTATGATCTTTTTTCAGAGGGGAGGAGCCTATTGTACTTGTTTTAGTGGGCGGGGAAATGGGAGAACCTGCAGGAAACCTACACAGACACGGAGAGAACATTCAAACTCCACAGAACAGCCCCACGCCACTCGCCACACGCCACACACACGCCACACACACGCCACTCGCCACACACACGCCACACACACGCCACTCGCCACACACACGCCACTCGCCACACGCCACACACACGCCACTCGCCACACACACGCCACTCGTCACACACACGCCACACACACGCCACTCGCCACACACACGCCACACACACGCCACTCGCCACACACACGCCACTCGCCACACGCCACACACACGCCACTCGCCACACACACGCCACTCGTCACACACACGCCACACACACGTCACACGCCACACACACGCCACTCGTCACACACACGCCACTCGCCACACACACGCCACACGCCACACACACGCCACTCGCCACACACACGCCACTCGCCACACACGCCACTCGCCACACGCCACACACACGCCACTCGTCACACACACGCCACACACACGCCACACGCCACACACACGCCACTCGTCACACACACGCCACTCGTCACACACACGCCACACACACGCCACACGCCACACACACGCCACTCGCCACACACGCCACTCGCCACACACACGCCACACACACGCCACTCGCCACACACACGCCACTCGTCACACACACGCCACTTGCCACACACACGCCACTCGTCACACACACGCCACACACACGCCACACGCCACACGCCACACACACGCCACTCGCCACACACGCCACTCGCCACACACACGCCACACACACGCCACTCGCCACACACACGCCACTCGTCACACACACGCCACTTGCCACACACACGCCACTCGCCACACACACGCCACTCGCCACACGCCACACACACGCCACACACACGCCACTCGTCACACACACGCCACACACACGTCACACGCCACACACACGCCACTCGTCACACACACGCCACTCGCCACACACACGCCACTCGCCACACACACGCCACTCGCCACACACACGCCACTCGCCACACGCCACACACACGCCACTCGCCACACACACGCCACTCGCCACACACACGCCACTCGCCACACACACGCCACTCGCCACACACACGCCACTCGCCACACGCCACACACACGCCACTCGCCACACACACGCCACACGCCACACACACGCCACTCGCCACACGCCACACACACGCCACTCGCCACACACACGCCACTCGTCACACACACACGCCACACACACGCCACACACACGCCACTCGTCACACACACGCCACTCGTCACACACACGCCACACACACGCCACACGCCACACACACGCCACTTGCCACACACACGCCACTCGCCACACACACGCCACACACACGCCACTCGCCACACACACGCCACACACACGCCACACGCCACACACACGCCACTCGCCACACACACGCCACTCGTCACACACACGCCACACACACGCCACACGCCACACACACGCCACTCGTCACACACACGCCACTCGTCACACACACGCCACACACACGCCACACGCCACACACACGCCACTCGCCACACACACGCCACTCGCCACACGCCACACACACGCCACTCGCCACACACACGCCACTCGCCACACACACGCCACTCGCCACACACACGCCACTCGCCACACGCCACACACACGCCACTCGCCACACACACGCCACTCGCCACACACACGCCACTCGCCACACACACGCCACACACACGCCACACGCCACACACACGCCACTCGCCACACACACGCCACACGCCACACACACGCCACACACACGCCACTCGCCACACACACGCCACACGCCACACACACGCCACACACACGCCACACGCCACACACACGCCACACACACGCCACACACACGCCACACGCCACACACACGCCACTCGCCACTTGTCACTCGCTCACAGGAGAGAACAAGAACCTGCCGTGTCATTCGAGCAGGTCCGAGCCTTTGAGCTCCAAACACTAGAAGGTCTGAGCAGGTCAGATAATGGTAGGGGTTAGGGTCAGGGGTTAGGGTCAGGAGTTAGGGTCAGGGGTTAGGGTCAGTGGTTAGGGCCAGTGGTTAGGGTCAGGGGTTAGGGTCATGGGTTAGGGTCAGGGGTTATGGGTTAGGGTCAGGGGTTAGGGTCAGGGGTTAGGGTCAGGGGTTAGGGTCAGGGGTTAGGTAACTCACCTCTGCTCTCTTTAACATCTCCCACTTGTTGAGAATTTTCATGGCAAAGACTCTTTCCGTGTTCTTCAACTTCACCACTGCCACCTGAGGAAAAGAGACGAGATGAGAAGGAGAGAGGAGACGAGTTAGTGTCCTACAGTCATCTATTGGTAATGTTTGTCTGGACTAAACAGACCAAAATTCATACAAAAAATAACTTTTATAACAAAGACAGTGGCATTATTAAAGGCGCAATGGACGATTTTTCGGCAATTTGAGAACGCAGGCGGAAGTGCACATGCCACTCCCCCGTGCACATGCCACTCCCCCGCGCACATGCCACTCCCCCGCGCACATGCCACTCCCCCGCGCACATGCCACTCCCCCGCGCACATGCCACTCCCCCTGTTGTTGGACCCTCTGCTGGACCCTCTGCTGGACCCTCTGCTGTGCCCCCTGTTGTTGGACCCCCTGCTGGACCCTCTGCTGGACCCTCTGCTGGACCCCCTGCTGTGCCCCCTGTTGTTGGACCCCCTGCTGGACCCTCTGCTGGACCCCCTGCTGTGCCCCCTGTTGTTGGACCCCCTGTTGGACCCCCTGCTCCTCCCTCACACATCTGTAAACTGTAGAAAGCCTCTTCTTTTGGCAGATCTAAATAGTTTTTCTTTTGGACTTTTAGGTTGTTTGATCTTCATAGTTTTATGTTGAATCACTAAAGTTCTTTATGATTCATGTTGTAATAATCTCTCTCTAGAAGACTTTCAGTCACAGATTTACACCTTCATTTGTCTGTGGGAGGAGTTAGAGTCACATGTGGGAGGTTCTTCTATGTCCGACACACCTGGCACAGGTATGAGCTCTGAGCCACGCCCACATCTGTGAACCAGACCAGGACCAGAGCAGGACCTAAAGACCAGACCAGGACCAGACCAGGACCCAGGGCCGGCCCCAGCACATTTGGTGCCCTAGGCGAGCTACTTCCCTGGCGCCCCCCCCCAAAAAAAATTAATAATAATTCTGCCAAGCATAAAACACATATATAACAATTTTCGTTAGATTTATTTGTCAATTCCAAAATAATGTTTGGATACATAGAAGGGGACGCAAAAAACTCGGCCCTGCCAGGACCAGACTAAGACCAGACAAGGACCAGACCAGGACCAGGACCAGACCAGGACCAGAGTAGGACCCACCTCTCCAAAGGCTCCTCGGCCAATCACTTTGAGGATCTCGAAATCTTCTCTGTGCAAACGCAGCTCCCGAACTCTCTCTGTGAACGGACGAACTGAAACCAGAGGAAACATGAGACAGGAGCACAGACAGGAGCAGAGACAGGAGCAGAGACAGGAGCAGAGACAGGAGCAGAGACAGGAGCACAGACAGGAGCACAGACAGGAGCACAGACAGGAGCACATACCGCTCTCGAGGAACTCCTGCACATGTTTCTCTCGTCTCAGAGGAGTTTGGCTGCACTCGGAGCAGAAGCCGAGCAGAAGGTCCAGAAGAGTCTCCACCCCCAGAACCTCAGCACTCGGGTCTGACAGGAGCACTGCCAGGGTCTGCAGGCGCTGCTCCGCCGAGGTCTGTGCAGAGGTCTGACTCGACATCCTGACACCGGAGAAGAACCTGGACTGGAGCCTGGCCTGGAGCCTGGAGCCTGGAGCCTGGAGCCTGGACTGGAGCCTGGACTGGAGCCTGGACTGGAGCCTGGACTGGAGCCTGGACTGGAGCCTGGACTGGAGCCTGGACTGGAGCCTGGACTGGAGCCTGGACTGGAGCCTGGAGCAGAAGGAGCTGTGGGTGAATGTTCTTGTACATTTCAGTTTTCATCAGAATCAGAAAAGTTTTATTACAAATAAACAAAACACTGCTAATGCCAAACGTTTCACCTCCGGCTGAATTCAACCCAATCACAGTCACAACAGCAGTCGTCTCAGAGGAAGACAGTGAAAAATGGATTAAACAATGTCCATAAGGACGATGTCCCAGAGTCCTCTATCCTTAGACACATGTCCCAGAGTCCTCTGTCCTTAGACACATGTCCCAGAGTCCTCTGTCCTTAGACACATGTCCCACAGTCCTCTGTCCTTAGACACATGTCCCACAGTCCTCTGTCCTTAGCTCCTCCTTCTGCAGGAAAAAGTATAAACCTGGAGGAGTTCCACATGAAGGAGAGACAGTGGAGCTGGAGCCACTCAGGAGGAGAACCGGTTCTACAGGAGGAGAACCGGTTCTTCAGGAGGAGAACCGGTTCTTCAGGAGGAGAACCGGTTCTTCAGGAGGAGAACCGGTTCTTCAGGAGGAGAACCGGTTCTTCCAGAAAGATGAAGAGCGTTCATATGGAGTAGAGAGCATTTCTCCAGGAGAGGATCATCTGGGTCATAGGTCATCCTGTGCCAAAAGAAAGTGACTCCGCCTCCTCCTTTACTTTACAAATATGGTCATTATTGTGTGCTGCCATTTTCAATATGTTGGGCAAAGTTTATTTTAAAGAAACTTTTGATGTCCCACTCCTCAACACTATTTTCACAAAATCTCGGGTTCGTCATAAGGCGCTGGTACAGCTGGCAGCCCGGTGTAAACGCTCTCTCTTCTTTCTCACACTTATTGTGCTTTATCTCCTATATTTTGTAAATATAGTTAGTATATTTTTTCTATTTTACTGTACGATAGGGACACGCGCTGGAATAGTTTTTTAATTCAACTGTTTTTGACTTTTTTCGGCTGGATTTGAGCGTTTTTCGTTGCGTTCGTTGTGTTGTTGTGATGTGAGCTAGCTCCGAGCTAGCCCCCAGCCCCCCCGCGCCCTCCGGCCGCGCTAAAGTACGGCGTGTCGTCGGTACACGTTTATATACACGTTTATATGAAAGAGGAACTTCACGAACGATCGGGACACGCACTGGAATCACTTTAAATTAACTTGTTTTGACTTTATTCGGCTGGATTGAGTGTTTTCGTCGTGTCGTTGTGATGTGTCTTGGCTCTGAGTCCCCCGGCTCCGGCCCCGCCCCCCGGCCGGCGCCGTACCGCGTTTACACGAAGGAGGAACTCATGAAACTGAGGAGAACAGTCGTCTTACCCGGAGATCGTCACGTTATCCCGGCGGACATCCTAAGGAAAACGCAACGAGGCAGACGGGCTGGACGTAAACTCCGAGAGAAGAGAGGGACAAACAGGAAGTCGGTTCCCGCCGTAGTCATGGGTAACGTGAGGTCCCTTCAAAATAAAATGACGGAAATAGCGATCCTCATGCGGTCCCAGAGGATTTATAGGGACAGCAGCGTCTTGATTTTCACAGAGACCTGGTTAACAGCAGAAATGCCAGACTCTATTGTAGGTTTGGACAATTTTCATCTGCTGCGGGCGACAGAACTAGAGAATCCGGGAAAAAAAGAGGTGGAGGTCTGGCGGTGTATGTGAACACGAGCTGGTCCAAACCCAAACACTGCACAGTGAGGGAGCAGCTATGTAACAAGGATATTGAACTATTGGCTATTGGCATGAGGCCATATTATGCCCCGGGAGTTCTCACATGTGATTTTGATCGCAGTCTATGTGGCCCCGTCTGCCAATGCTGAAGATGCTTGTGAAGCACTGCTCTCCTGCACTTGTAGGCTGCAAACACAGCATCCACAGGCTCTCTTCCTCATCTCTGGTGACTTTAACCACGCTTCTCCCTCTTCTGTTCTACCAACATACACCCAGTATGTTACCTGCCCCACCAGAGAGAATAGAACATTGGACTTGTTTTTTGCCAACACCAAGGAGGCTTATTCTTCTTCCCCCCTCCCTCCCCTGGGCAGCTCGGACCACAACCTTGTACATCTGAGGCCTGTGTATGAACCCATCGTGCGCAGGCAGCCTGTGGTGTCCCGTGAGGTGAGGATGTGGTCTGCTGAGAGCGAGGAGGCTCTGAGGGACTGCTTCAGCACCACTGTCTGGACTGAGCTCTATGGCCCACATGGGAAGGACATCAACACCATCACAGAGTGCATCACGGACTACATCAACTTCTGTTTTGAGAACATTGTTCCCTCCCGGACGGTGCAGTGTTTTCCAAACAACAAGCCATGGATTAACAGTGAACTGAAGGCTCTGCTGAAGGAGAAGAAGAGAGCCTTCAGGTCAGGGAACAAGGAGGAGCTGAGGACTGTGCAGAGGGAGCTGAGGAGGAAGATCAGGCAGGCTGAGGCCGGCTACAAGAGGAGGATGGAGGAGCAGCTGCAGCAAAAGAACATTCAGGGAGTGTGGAGGAGCCTGAAAACCATCTCGGGCTTCAAAATCCCCCCTGCCCAGACAGAGGGGGATCTACAGTGGGTGAATGATTTAAATGCTCACTTCTTGAGGTTTGATCGCTCACCCGCCCCTCCCCCTGCACAGCTGCATGCTCCCTCTTCCACAGCTGGACAATGCCCTGCATCTGTTCCTCTTCGCTTATCTGCCCCGGACCATCAGCTCCCCACTTCGCCTGGACTCACCCATCCCCCCAGCACACGGTCCCCCTGCCAACCACTGACTGTCACAGCAGCACAGGTGAGGAGTGAGCTGAAGAGGATTAAAGTGAGGAAGGCAGCAGGACCTGATGACATCAGCCCCAGGCTCCTTAAGTCCTGCGCAGATGAACTGTGTGGAGTTATGGAGCATGTCTTCAACATGAGCCTGAAGCTGAGGGTGGTACCACAGGTCTGGAAGACCTCCTGTCTGGTACCTGTGCCTAAGACACCGCGCCCCAAAGACCTCAACAGCTTCAGGCCAGTGGCTCTCACGTCCCACCTAATGAAGACACTGGAGCTGGTCCTGGACCACCTCCGCTCCACCGTGAGCTCAGCCATGGACCCGCTGCAGTTTGCATATCGGTTTGGCATCGGAGTGGAGGACGCCGTCATCTCCCTGCTGCACCGCTCTCTCTCTCACCTGGAAAAGCCTGGCAGCTCTGTGAGGATTCTGTTCTTCGATCTTTCCAGCGCCTTCAACACCATCCAGCCGCTGCTCCTGAGGGACAAGCTGGAGACGGCTGGTGTGGAGTATGACCTGGCAGAGTGGATCCTGGACTACCTCACAGACCGACCCCAGTTTGTGAGAGCTCGGAACTGTGTGTCTGACACTCGGACCTGCAGTGTGGGGGCGCCCCAGGGCACTGTCCTCACGCCCTTTCTCTTCACCCTTTACACTGCAGACTTCAGACATGACACGGACAGCTGTGTCCTGCAGAAGTTCTCTGACGACTCTGCCATCATCGGACTCATCACGGACGACGATGACGCGGAGTACAGAGGACTGGCGCAGGACTTTGTGGACTGGTGTCAGCGGAACCAACTCTTCATCAACGCGGGGAAGACCAAGGAGATGGTGGTGGATTTCCGCAGACGCCACCCCACTGCCCCCTTACCAGTGAACATCCAGGGACGGGACATTGAGAGAGTGACTCATACAAGTACCTGGTGTTCATCTGAACCACAAACTGGACTGGACTCATAACACAGACGCACTGTACAGGAAGAGCCAGAGTCGGCTCTACCTCCTGAGGAGACTCAGGTCTTTTGGAGTGACAGGGCCACTCCTGAAGACCTTCTACGACTCTGTGGTGGCATCAGCCCTCCTGTAGGTGTGGCCTGCTGGAGCAGCAGCATCACAGAGAGGGAGAGGAAGAAGCTGGACAGAGTCATCAAGAAGTCCAGCTCCATCCTGGGCTGTCCTCTGGACTCGGTGCAGGAGGTGGGGGACAGGAGGGTCCTGGCTAGATTCACATCTATGCTGGACCATGAGTGTCGCCCCCTGCAGGACACTCTCTCCGCTCTGGAGAGCAGCTTCAGTGAGAGACTGATCCACCCTCGATGTGCGAAGGAAAGGTTCCGTAGGTCTTTCCTTCCTGCTGCTGTCAGACTTTATAACAAAAACTGTTAGTACCGAACACTCGCATTACTGACCTAACCTAATACTGATGTGCAAATCTGTCATATGTGCAATTGCTGTTGGAATTCATGTGCAATTCATGTGAAATTCATGTGCAATCTATGTGCTGTTGTGACACATCTTCATGTGCAATTACTGTCGGGATCACATGCAATGGTATTTATTTATTTATTTATTTGTCTATGGGAGTTTTTATTTATTGATTTATTTATTTATTTATTTATAGGAGATCTTCTACTGAAAGTGTTTTTCAGACTTCCTATAAGTGATCTGTTCTTCTGGATCTACCTCTGGATCTACCTGCGTTGCACCAATGAAATTTCCCCATGTGGGACAATAAAGGAATATCTTATCTGAATATCTTAGTCTCGGGTTCAGTCCCGGGTCCAGTCCCGGGTCCAGTCCCGGGTTCAGTCCCGGTTCAGTCTCGGGTTCAGTCCCGGGTCCAGTCCCGGGTTCAGTCCCGGTTCAGTCTCGGGTTCAGTCCCGGTTCAGTCTCGGGTTCAGTCCCGGGTCCAGTCCCGGGTCCAGTCTCGGGTCCAGTCTCGGGTCCAGTCCCGGGTTCAGTCTCGGGTCCAGTCTCGGGTCCAGTCCCGGGCTCAGTCTCGGGTCCAGTGCCGGGTTCAGTCCCGGGTCCAGTCTCGGGTCCAGTCTCGGGTTCAGTCTCGGGTTCAGTCCCAGTTCAGTCCCGGGTTCAGTCCCGGTTCAGTCTCGGGTTCAGTCTCGGGTTCCGTCCCGGGTTCCGTCCCGGGTTCAGTCCCGGGTTCAGTCCCGGGTTCAGTCCCGGGTTCAGTCTCGGGTTCAGTCCTGGATTCAATCCCCGGTTCAGTCTCGGGTTCAGTCCCGGTTCGATCCTTTTTTGGCTGGAGTAGATGTAGAAAACCTGCTTGAGGACCAGGAGCTTCCAGGTTCAAACCTCAGCGGAGATGGTTGAAATTTTGACATAACTATATATATATAACAAGTGAAATAAAAGATACATTCTTTCCCCGGGTCATGCACATTTACAGATTACATACAGGAGGAGGAGCCTGGACACACCCTCATCATCATACAGGAGGAGGAGCCTGGACACACCCTCATCATCATACAGGAGGAGGAGCCTGGACACACCCTCATCATCATACAGGGGGAGGAGCCTGGACACACCCTCATCATCATACAGGAGGAGGAGCCTGGACACACCCTCATTATCATACAGGAGGAGGAGCCTGGACACACCCTCATCATCATACAGGAGGAGGAGCCTGGACACACCCTCATCATCATACAGGGGGAGGAGCCTGGACACACCCTCATCATCATACAGGAGGAGCCTGGACACACCCTCATTATCATACAGGAGGAGGAGCCTGGACACACCCTCATCATCATACAGGAGGAGGAGCCTGGACACACCCTCATTATCATACAGGAGGAGGAGCCTGGACACACCCTCATCATCATACAGGAGGAGGAGCCTGGACACACCCTCATTATCATACAGGAGGAGGAGCCTGGACACACCCTCATTATCATACAGGAGGAGGAGCCTGGACACACCCTCATCATCATACAGGGGGAGGAGCCTGGACACACCCTCATTATCATACAGGGGGAGGAGCCTGGACACACCCTCATTATCATACAGGAGGAGGAGCCTGGACACACCCTCATCATCATACAGGAGGAGGAGCCTGGACACACCCTCATCATCATACAGGAGGAGGAGCCTGGACACACCCTCATCATCATACAGGAGGAGCCTGGACACACCCTCATCATCATACAGGGGGAGGAGCCTGGACACACCCTCATTATCATACAGGGGGAGGAGCCTGGACACACCCTCATTATCATACAGGGGGAGGAGCCTGGACACACCCTCATTATCATACAGGGGGAGGAGCCTGGACACACCCTCATCATCATACAGGAGGAGGAGCCTGGACACACCCTCATTATCATACAGGAGGAGGAGCCTGGACACACCCTCATTATCATACAGGAGGAGGAGCCTGGACACACCCTCATTATCATACAGGAGGAGGAGCCTGGACACACCCTCATTATCATACAGGAGGAGCCTGGACACACCCTCATTATCATACAGGGGGAGGAGCCTGGACACACCCTCATTATCATACAGGAGGAGCCTGGACACACCTTCATCATCATACAGGGGGAGGAGCCTGGACACACCCTCATCATCATACAGGGGGAGGAGCCTGGACACACCCTCATTATCATACAGGGGGAGGAGCTTTAAAAGGAAAATAAAACAGTGCCTCAAATGGTGATGTAGAGAAGTGCAGAAAATATGCCCAGTTTTACACACTTTAAATTTGTGTTGATATGTTTTCAATAATAGTGTTTATTGTGTGTACATTTAATGAGTGTACGTTCATGTCAGTGTTTATTGTGTGTACGTTCATGTCAGTGCTTATTGTGTGTACTTTCATGTCAGTGCTTATTGTGTGTACTTTCATGTCAGAAGTGAATATTCAATGAACATTTATGATGTAGCAACACTTAGACATGATATGAATAACTTATTAATGTGTAATAACACTCTTGATACACTCTGAAAATGACATAATTAACACTGGAGACAGAAAGCCTGAAATAAAATAAACATAATATTGAATATTATAATTTCTCCTGTTTCCAACTCAAACTGAATCAGGACTAAACAAGATCTAAACCAACCAAGACTAAACCTGGTCTAAACCAGGGCTAAACCAGGACTAAACCAGGGCTAAAACCAGGACTAAAACCAGGACTAAAACCAGGAGTAAAACCAGGACTAACCAGGGCTTAACCAGGGCTTAACCAGGACTAAACCAGGGCTAAACTAGGGCTAAACCGGGGCTAAACCAGGTCTAAACCAGCACTAAACCAGCACTAAACCAGTTCTACAGCAGAGGGATGGGCCGGCTCTTCCTGACCTCACAGTCCGGGGCTCAGATCGTGTTTTCCGGCCTTGTTCCGGCTCAGTCCGGGGACTCTCCGGGGCCGCGCTGAGGCTCAGGCCGCAGAAGGTGTCTCTGACGCGGGGCGAGTTCAGACGAAACCTCGGTCCAGGACTCGGAGGTCTTTAATCCTAGACCTGAACTCAGACCAAACCGGGTCTACACCAGGTCCAAACCGGGTCTAGGTGGAGCAGGTGGGCACGCGCGGCTCCATGACACCAGGACACACGCATGCGCAGGGACAGAGGAGCGAGGCGCAGGCACGAGGCCGGTTCTGGTCCTGGTTCTGGTCCTGGTTCTGGGTCAGGATCGGGGTTTGGCCTGAGTCCGGCGAAGACTCAGGAAATGGCCGACAGCGGGAGCGCGCAACAAGCTGCGTACGTGCACGCACACTTCCTCTTCTGCGCCTTCACAATAAAACACTTCTGTTTGTGCCTTCACTATAAAACACTCCAGTTTGTGCCTTCACAATAAAACACTCCAGTCAGAGCCTTCACAATAAAACAGCCTGGGACTTCCGGATATGGGGACGAACAAGACCGATACTCACTTCGTAACTGTAAAAAAGTGTTTTAAACTCACTGTTTGACCCATATAAGAGATGAGTAAACAGGAAACATATAAGACTAACATTGAATACTAAATGTAACCCTTATTTCTTGATTCTCATGGGTCTCGGAGGGAGTGGGTATTGCGGGTTACAGTTGAGTTTATAATGTAAGGTGTTTCCTGTTATGTTCCTATGCTAAAAACAGTGTTTGAGCGGTGTAACCCAGGTGACAAACGCGGATCTTAGCTCTTTCTCCCTCCCGTTTGCGCGCTCCTCACACTCTCGCTTGTTACATTACGTCATCGCCGCCGTGCGTCAGTCGGTCACGTGGTGGTGCGCCGCCAATCGGCTGTATATAAACAGGAAATAGGTTGCGGTTCGGGACATGCCGGTCGGGTTGTTGCTACAGGATAAATGGTCACGGATCTTCCTAATTTCATTGTGTCTGTTTAATTGACTTAATGCATTTACTGTCCCACATCTTAGGAGTAGTGATGGCCAAATCAAATCAATTTATTTTTGTAAGGCCCAAAATCACAACAACAGTTGCCTCTGAGGGCCACAGGGAGAAATGAAGTCAGACAATGTCTGTGGTGGCGAGGGACGATGTCCCAGGTCCTCTGTCCTTAGACTCTCCTTCTGCAGGAAAAACTACAAAAAAAACCTCTTTGGGAAAAAAGCGTAGAAACCTGGAGGAGTTCCAGTGAAGGAGAGATCCCACTCTCACAGACGTGAGGGAGACTGGACCCACTCTTCAGGCAGATGAGGGACCGACTGAGGCGAACTGGACCCACTCTTCAGGCAGATGAGGGACCGTCCACACAGGGCAGGGACACTTCACCAGGAGAGGGACATCTGGGTCCACAGGTCCTCAGGAGTGAGAGAAAGAAAAAGAAGGCGGTGAACAGTTTGCAAGTGGAATTAAAAAATAAATATTGTTTGATAGCATAAGTAGTCAGAAGAAGAGGACAGTGCTCAAGCTGCCATACTTCCCCCAGCACAGTTGCTGCTAGGGCAGCGGAGCTAAAGCTGTGGGTTTATATTTCTGTTCCTAACTGGCCTGACCATAAGTCATTTCGAAGAGGAACGTTTTAAGCCTGGACTTAAATGAAGAGACTGTGTCAGCATATTTAACATGGGTCGGGAGCTGATTCCATAACACAGGAGCTTGGGAGCTAAACACTCTACCTCCTACAGTACTTTTAGAGACTCTTGGCACCACCAGAAGGCCGGCATTCTGAGAGCGAAGAGCTCTGTTTGGATGATATGGTTCTATAGCATCTTTGAGGTGGGAGGGGCCATGTCATTTATGGCTTTGTAGGTCAAGAGTAGAATTTTAAATTTGATTCTAAACTGGACGGGGAGCCAGTGATGAAGCCCCATGAACCATTTGAGGCTTTAGCCAATTGTATCAATACATGAGTCGATGCCTTGGAAGGTGTTTCATTTGCTCCACTACGCCATCTTGTGGTCAAAAAAATGTAATGCGTGTAAGACGGTGCAGTGTCACAAACCAAATGATAACCGATTTTATTGAGAAAATAACACCAATACACAAAAAAAGAAATCGTCTACTCAATTATGCATATTTAGTCCAACAGATTGTGTCACATGGTTCAACAACAAGACCTGATCAGGTCTCGAGCTCATATTCCCCTGTTCCCAGGGCTGATTTATCTCTAAATAAGCCTCACAGAATTCTGATATCTCCAGGTTCATATTGGTATTTATTAGGGCTGGGCAAGTTAACGCGTTATTATCGCGTTAACTCATCACTTATTTAACACGATCAATTATTTGAGCGCGTGTTAAGGCAGGTGGGATTTCCCTGGTCCAGTTCTAAAGCCAGTGTTGTACCTGAACGAGTTCATTGAACGAAAGTTCATGAACGCGTTCATAATTTTGGTGAACGTGAACTGAACGTACTGTTTTACTGCTGAAGAACGATAAAGCAGAATACACATTCTGCTTCCGAAGAGTGCACACGCTTTTTTGCTCGCTCCGCTTGCTATCGCTGCTTTCCTTATTTATTTTGCTTTTTAATCAGTTTTTGTCTTCCAAACATTTTTGCTTTAGACTTTTTCAAGTAAACCAAGGATTTTAAGAAAATTTTTCCAGTTTTAACGACATA
Source organism: Eucyclogobius newberryi (assembly GCA_026437355.1). Classification (NCBI taxonomy): domain Eukaryota; kingdom Metazoa; phylum Chordata; class Actinopteri; order Gobiiformes; family Gobiidae; genus Eucyclogobius; species Eucyclogobius newberryi. The sequence continues at coordinate 52,933,542 of JAPEHP010000001.1, read as the reverse complement.
TCTGACGCCAGCGACATGTCCGGGAGAAGAAGGGAGAAAGACTGTGAACGCTGTCGGAAATATCAACAAGAAATGAATGAGCTGAAAACACGGATATTTGTTTTGGAATCTGAAAAAGTTCTTCACGATACCATTCCTGTGTCAACCGACGGTAAGAAGAGCACACTTTTTACAAGAAAAACTGCTACTTTCAACCTATACCGCAGTGACTCTGTGTCGTTTCCAAAACTGTCTAAAAACCAGAAAGACCAGGCTGTTTCTTGGAACAAACTTGGAGCAAAGCCTAAACGATACAAAGATAACGTGAAGTCACCTAAAATACAGCTCACCAACAGATTTTTACCACTTTCAGAGATGGAATTAAATGAAAAAAGGAAAGATGACGTGGCCAAAATACAGCGAGGAGGATCTGTGCCAGGAGCCAAGGTCATGCAGATTGTTTTGGTTGGGGACGGCGCGATAAGTCACGTGACGCATGAAAAGATAAACACACATTCTTTTCCAAGCGCCACTGTTTCTGAGATAACGTCACTCCTTCCAAATATTATGGCTAAGCATGGAGGAGCTAAACAGCTGATTGTGCACGTGGGTGCAGTGGACATGCGGCGGGAACAGACTGAAGTTTTAAAAAAAGACTTCTTGAAGTTATTCGACGTGCTTGATCAAATGGAAATCAAAACATTCATAAGTGGACCTCTTCCAAACATCGACAGGAGGAACAAGTTTAGCCGGCTTCTTCAGCTGAACACATGGCTGTCCAAAGAGTGTTCCCCGAGAGGACTACACTATATTGAGAACTTCTATCTATTCTGGAAACGAGAGGACCTGTTTAAGAGAAATGGCCCCCACCTATGCAGAGGTGGAGTGAGGGTGCTGACAGAGAACCTGCTCCACGCTCTGAGGCATTGGACTGGGCCTGGACAGGGTCCTGAGCAGATAGTTAGAGAAGAGAGGAATGAGAGAAGAATTCCTGCTCCATCAGCCAGAGACCGAGCCAATGTTTCAACATCAAAAGCACCACAACCTCAGCCTCCACCAAAGGATTCATCAGCAGCTGCTCCACCACCACCAGCAAAGGATTCAGCTCCAGCTGCTCCACATTCACCTCCACCGCCTCCAGCAAAGGAACAATCTTCAAAGGCCTTGGACCCATCTGTGACAAGCCCAACAACATCCCTGTCATCGCCCCTGCCTTCACACCAGCCCTGGGTTCCCCCTGTAACATCTACTCCCACTAAAGATTCATCATTCTCCTTCTCATCTCCACTCTCACCCATGGGCCTTCCCAGCCATTTTGAAAGTCTGATCAAATCAGGCATTAAGATGGCTCCACTCACGCCCAATATAGCAAGGGCTATGTCAGTACCGACTACACCAACAAAAACCCCACCACCCATCCCCCCTCGCCTCTCACCTGGTCCCAAACTCTCCTTGGCTACAAAAGCCCCACCACCCATCCAACCTCGCCTTTCACCTGGTATCTCCCATAGCTAGGATGCACTGGGTCTCAGCGTTGCCGGGACTTATTGTCACATTAAAAATCATACCAACCCGGGGCCCTATGTAAAAAGAGCCCCCCCTAGTGCTATTTCTGTAGTCACATCATCACACAGATGGAAAAACAAAATGCGAGTCAGGCCCAATCTGAGAAATGTGATTCATATTCACTGTGAAAAGATAAAGCCCAGTCTCACTGAAACTAGTCTGAAACTTGCTGTGCTAAATGTCAGATCCTTATGTAACAAATCTCTCTTAATTAATAATTTTATTTTTTCTTATAATCTTGATTTTATGTTTTTAACTGAAACATGGCTTGACAAAAACACAGGAAATGTAGTTCTGATAGAATCTGCTCCACCCAACTTTAAGTTTGAATCTGAAACACGAGAAAACAAAAAAGGGGGTGGAGTCGGTGCTGTCTTTAGAGATGAAATAATTTCCCGCAGGTTGTCTTTTGGGGTGTTTTCATCATTTGAGTATGTATCCTTTAAAATGGAGCTAAAACGGTCTCCATCCATTCTCTTCATTGTTTTATACAAGCCTCCCCAGCACTGCCAAAGTTTTATTGATGATTTTACTGAGATGCTTTCAGTCATATGCACAGACTTTGATGGTTTGGTCATTACAGGTGATTTCAATGTGCATGTTGATAATATTTGTGACAGAAAGGCTAAAGAGCTTGATGCTGTCCTTGAAACCTTCAGTCTTACTCAGCATGTGAGAGGCCCCACCCACAGCAAAGGACACACTCTAGATCTCATAATTACAAAGGGGGTAAATATTTCAAATGTTAATGTGATCGATGTTGCTCTGTCTGATCATTTCTGTGTCTTCTTTGACCTGTCTGTTTCTCCCAAACCTCCGGTTGGTCCTGCAGTTGTTCAGAGGAGACACATAAGTGATGGCACAGGTGCACTGTTTATGGAAATGATAAACTTTGAAAATGTCTCATGTTCTAATGTAAATGATTTGTTGAACTCTGTTACATCTAGTGTTTTGAATGTTCTGGACACCATCGCCCCTATAAAGGCTAAAATGGTTAAAAATAAGCAGAAGGCGCCGTGGAGAAATGATGATTCGGTCAGGGCACAGAAAAGGGAGTGCCACAGGGCCGAACGGAAATGGCGCAAGTCAAAGCTCCAGGTTCAAAAAGAGATTTACAAAGAAAAGCTGAACATGTACAACCTAATCTTATGTAGAACTAGGGAAAGATATTTTTCTGAAATAATTGGAAGCTGCAGTAACAACTCGTGTGTCCTGTTTGCCACAGAAACAGATTAACAAACCCTCCAGCTCAGCTGCCGTTAGAACTTATTTCCACATCCAAGTGTAATGAGTTTGCATTATTCTTTAATGACAAAGTTCAGGGCATTAAAAATGCTATAAATCCCACAATGCAAAAAATTACCCTAAAACCACCAAGACACTTAGAGCTAACTCACTTTGCACCAGTAACTGACAAAACTGTCCATGAGATCATCACCAGTCTGAGTTCATCTACATGCTGCCTTGATGTGTTACCCACCAAATTTCTAAAGTCTGTGCTGAACAGTTTGTTAGCACCATTCACTCACATAGTTAACATGTCGCTTCAATCTGGAACATTCCCAATGTCTTTGAAAACTGCGGTCATAAAGCCTCTCCTAAAGAAGAGCAGTCTTGATGCCGCAGTACTGAGTCATTACCGGCCCATCTCTAATCTGCCATTTTGGGGCAAAGTCCTTGAAAAGGTTGTTTACCAACAGCTCACAGATTTCCTCTTAATAAACAACTCATTTGATGTTTTTCAGTCAGGTTTTAGACCTCATCACAGCACTGAGACTGCTCTTGTCAAGGTGACAAATGACATCCGCCTGAACACTGACACGGGCAAAGCCTCAGTCTTGATTCTGTTAGATCTGAGTGCTGCTTTTGACACTGTCGATCATGGGATCCTCTTACAGAGAGTATAGGACTGGGTGGGCATCACTGGCACTGCCCTAAACTGGTTAAGGTCCTATCTGGAAGACAGGAAGTACTTTGTTGAAATTGGTAGCTGTGTCTCAGACCACATGACCCTGACCTGTGGAGTGCCCCGAGGGTCAGTCCTGGGTCCCCTTCTGTTCAACCTCTACATGCTGCCGTTGGGTCAGTTGATACGCAGTGAAAATGTGTCCTATCACAATTATGCAGACGACACTCAGATCTATGTTTCACTGTCGGCAGGTGACTATGGACCAGTAGATTCACTCTGTCACTGCCTCCAACAGATTAGTTTGTGGATGCAAAACAACTTTCTCCAGCTGAACTCAGACAAGACTGAAATAATCGTTTTTGGCCCACAGAAACAAAGAGAAAGTGTTAGCGGTCACCTCCAGAGTCTCGCTCTAAAACCTACAAACCAAATTAGAAATCTGGGGGTAATAATGGACTCAGACTTGAACTTTAATAGCCACGTCAAATCAATAACATCAGCAGCTTTTTACCATCTAAAAAACATTGCCAAAATCAAAAATATAGTGTCAAAACCAGATTTAGAGAGACTTATCCATGCGTTTGTCTCCAGTAGATTAGACTACTGTAACGGCCTGCTCACTGGTCTCTCCAAACGAGCTGTAAAACAGCTGCAGTACATCCAGAACGCTGCTGCTCGGGTCCTGACTAGAACCAGGAAGTATGATCACATTAGTCCTGTTCTCAGGTCTCTGCACTGGCTCCCTGTGGCTATGAGAATAGACTTTAAAGCAGCTCTGCTTGTGTACAAGTCTCTCCATGGCCTAGCACCAAAGTACATCTTGGATATGTTAGTGGATATCTCGGACTCTGAGGACCTCAGGGACCGGCCTCCTGCTGGTGCCAGAGTCAGGACTAAACATGGACCGGCCTCCTGCTGGTGCCCAGAGTCAGGACAAAACATGGGGAATCTGCGTTTCAGTTTTATGCAGCTAAAATCTGGAACAGTCTTCCTGAAGATGTGAGACAGGTTCTACTCTGACAATGTTCAAATCTAAGCTAAAAACAGTTTTGTTTAGCTGCGCATATGACTGAAGGGATTTTTTCTTTGCACTCTTCTCTTTTGTTTGTGATTTTATTAGTTTAGAAAATCAGTTGAATTGATAATTTTTAATTTAGTTAATTTTATTGTAGTTCATTTTTATCTTTGCACTCTTCTCTTTTGTTTGTGATTTTATTAGTTTCGAAAATCAGTTGGATTGATAATTTTTAATTTAGTTAATTTTATTGTATTTCTGTAATTTCTTTGAATTGCCTTGTGTATGAAATGTGCTCTACTAAAAAACTTGCCTTGCCTACTACTACTACTACTACTACTACTACTACTACTACTACTACTACTACTACTACTACTACTACTACTAGTACTACTACTACTACTACTAGTAGTACTACTACTACTACTACTACTACTACTACTAGTACTACTACTACTACTACTACTGCTACTGCTACTGCTACTACTACTACTACTACTACTGCTACTGCCACTACCACTACTACTACTA